>JAWNOQ010000089.1:635000-1270000 GCA_035045865.1 Drosophila austrosaltans
AAGGAAGGACGACATCAACAGCAGCAGCAGCAGCAACAGATAAGATATAATAAGAATTATATTTGTTTATATTATATATATTTATACATACATATATACAATAAGATTTAAATTTATGAAAATGTTGTCAGACAAAACGATTGAGTTGCTACAGAAGCAGTCCAAGTTGATGGAAAGGTTGTGGTTTTTAGAAGGGTTAGATGCTAGTAAAATTAATAAGGAAATTTTAAAGGAAGTAGATGAAATCCAAACAAAGTGGATAGGTAATCATAGTATGCTATTAAAGATTGGACTGGTCGATCACGATTATTTCAATAATAAGAGATTTGATGATGCCATGTGTTAATAAAATAAATAAATCCATAGAACGAATCAAGGTAGGTGCTAGTAAGTCAACTGTCGTTGAAGAAGACGTTAGACCTAGTACTAGTAAAGAAGCCGCTGGTAGGGTGGATACGGTCAGAGATAAGGATAGTGTAGGTGAAGAAAATGAGTTTGAAGAGAGAGTTCGCCAACTTCGGGAATACATGGAGAGGGTCAACATTGACGTTGGGGACATTGACAATAAGGGGGAATTATTTAAAATCCACAGAAATAAAATTAATTTTATGTGGCAGAAGGTACAGAAAAAGGTAGAAGATCTGTACGAAAAATTTGTAGCGAACAGTAACAGGAGTCAATGTTGAGAATGTTTATATGAGAGAGGAACTGCCGGTGTTACCGAAAATTCAGGTACCCACGTTTTTCGGAGAACCAAAAGAGTGGGACCTGTTCGCGGAATTATTTGGAAAGCTAATAGATAAAAGAAAGGATTTTAGTCCTGCTCTTAAATTTAATTATTTTAAATCCGCGTTACGGGGAGAAGCGACGAGCATGGTAGCTCATTTATTGTCGGGTTCGGCCGATAATGCAGTATGAGAATCATCGAAGGATATTTTCTGAACAGTTAAACCGGATAGTTGACTTACCGGTTGTTAACAATGAGTCCTAAGCTAAGAATAAAAGGGGCGATTGACTTAATTAATGAGTCAACACACCTTATTAAAATAAAAGCCAATCTGTCCGATGAGGTTGACGTGATTTCGCTCAACTCATATTATATTAAGGAAGTTGGATAAGGAGACTCTTCAATTGTATGAGAGCCAAGTTAAGAAGACGAAGCAGATACAGCAGTTATCTGACGTCTTAGAATATTTGGAGCAGAGATATTGTTCTCTAAGCTCGATAAAAAAGAAGAAAAAAGACCGATGCAAAAGATAGCATATACGGCTCTTAAAGAAAATTGTCCGATTTGCAAGGTTGCCGGACACAGCACATTACAATGCTATAAATTCAAAGGCTTGACTTCGATAGAAATGTGCAATAGGGGGCACCACACATTACTCCATATTGGTGAACGGAGGGAAAAGATTAATACATGTGTAACGGCACAACCGGCGTTGTTGGCTACTGCCTTAATAAAAGTAAAGGCAGTAAATGGAGGTTATGAGATTTTAAGAGCATTGATTGATAGTGGGGCCCAGAGTGCTATTGTCTGAGGAAGCAGCTCAGATTTTAAAATTGCCAAAAATAAAGGCTCATACAAAAATAAGCGGTGTATCGTCAACAAAAACGTGTACTTCAAAGCACAAAATTAAATTGTCAATAAAAATGCGTGAACCATGGAAAGAGAGGTGGAAGCAATTGTGTTACCGAAATTAATGAAAGCTTTTCCAATAAAGGCGGCAAATGTAGATATGTCTAAATGGCAGTCGTACGTTTTAGCTGACCCAAATTTTAATATGCCAGGCCGGGTGGATATGATTATGGGGGTAGATGTTTACACCCACATAGTGAAAAGTGGAGTAACTAAAGTTGATGGATTGTTGGGACAAAATACACAGTTTGGATGGATTGTGTCAGGGTGTACAAAATCCAAAGGAAACAGCGCTATAGTAGCGACAGCAATTGATGTCACGGACTTGGAGCGATTTTGGGAGATGTTAGAAGACGAAAAAGAGGATGTGGAAGCCAATACATGTGAGGAAAATTTTAAGAAGACAACGAGAAATGAGACATCTGACAAGGAATTGGGCGATTCCAAGGCCCAAGCAACTGCTCGGTTTCTTAACTTAGAGAAAAAATTTCAGCGAAACCCAAAACTTAAAGAGGAGTATACAAAGTTTATAAATGAATATTTAGAGTTGGGTCACATGATCGAAGCTAATGACGAGGGGTCATATTATCTACCTCATCAAGCAGTAATAAAAGATTCTAGTTTAACCACTAAATTAAGAGTTGTTTTTGATGCCTTCGCAAAAACAAGAAAAAAATAAAAGTTTGAATGATATTATGTGGGTCGGTCCACGACTACAAAAGGATATCTTTGACATAATTGTGAAGTGGCGCAAATGGCAGTTTGTTGTATCCGCAGACATAGAAAAAATGTATCGCCAAATTAATATTGATCTTGATGATCAAAAATACTTATATATTTTGTGGAGAAAATCACCACAAAGAAAATTAAAAAGCTACAAGTTGACAACTGTTACGTACGGCACTGCTGCAGCTCCATATTTAGCGACAAGGGTACTAGCAGAAATAGGTAGCAAATGCAAGGACAAGAACATAAGTGAAATAATTCAAGATGAATTTTACATGGACTATTTAATGACAGGCGGTGATACCATAGAAGAGGCCAAGTATAAGGTAGAGCAGGTATCTAATGAGCTAGAAAAAGTGGGAATGAATTTGAGAAAATGGATCTCCAATAAGTCCGAGATTATTACAACAGTAAGTGATAATAACGTGTTAAAAATCGAGGAAAATGAGTCAATTAAAACTCTGGGGTTGCAGTGGGAACCACTTAAAGATGAGTTTAAGTTCAAGATGCACTGTGACGAAGACAGAAAAATTAATAAAAGGGTGGTGTTATCCACGCTTGCAAGAATTTATGATCCTTTAGGATGGCAAATTGTTCATGCAAAAGTATGGTTAGCTGAGCAAACCTGGGATCAAGAGTTGTCCGATAAAGTCATGATAGAATATAAATCCTTTAAAGACAATTTAATAGCATTGCAAACAGATCCATGGGTTTGCAGACGCCTCAGAAAAAGCATTTGCTGCTGTAGTATATGCTAAAGTGGGAGAGTCAGTCACATTGATATCCAGTAAGAGCAAAGTAAACCCTATAAAAAACAGGAAAACGATTTCAAAATTGGAATTATGTGCAGCTCATCTGTTAGTGCAATTGTTAACAAGAGTCCAGCAGTCTATTGAAGTTCCGGCAGAGATATACGCGTGGAGCGATTCCACAATCACTCTCTGTTGGATAAGGAATGGTATTAACAAGGATAAGTTCATCAGGCGTCGGACAGATGATATAAGAAAAATGGGATAAATTGTATGGAGCCATGTGAAGTCAGAGGATAATCCTGCTGATGTAGCGAAGAGGAATTTGCCCCACCAAATTAAAAAATTGTGATATTTGGTGGAATGGTCCCGATTGGCTTCTGAAATTAAAAGAAAGTTGGCCTAAAGAAAAAGTTGAGGGCATTATTGTCAGTACAGTTGTTGTCGATACAGACTACGATATAATGCAAAAACTGGTAGAAAAATATTCGTGTATAAACAAATTGGTCAGAGTAACTGCTTACATATTAAGGTTCATTGCGGTTAAAACAAAGAATGAAGTCTTCTCTTCGTATCTAACCGTCAGTGAACTCAAAGATGCTAAAACATTAATTATTAAACACCAGCAGTCAATGCAATTTAGCAGGGAGATATCTCGATTGATTCAGAAAAAAAGAAATCAATATGAAGAGTGAAATTCTGAGTCTAATTTCGTTTTTAGATCACGACGGTTTACTAAGAGTTGGGGGCAGATTACAAAATGCCAACGTAAACTTTGATTCAAGGCACCCCATTATTTTAGAAAAGTCTCATTTAACAGTGTTGTTAATAAAAAATGCTCATAAGGAAACGCTGCATGGAGGGATTAACCTTATGAGGAGTTATATTCAAAGGAAATTTTGGATATTTGGCTTGAGAAACGCGTTCAAAAAATATTTGAGAGAATGTGTTACGTGTGCAAGGTATCGCCAGAATACAGCAGAGCAGATAATGGGTAATTTGCCAAAGTATAGAGTCACAATGTCGTGGCCATTCCAAAACACCGGAGTGGACTATGCTGGACCTTATCACATTAGACGCTCCAAAAACCGTGGTCAAAAGACATATAAAGGTTATATAGCAATATTCGTTTGTATTGCAACTAAAGCTATGCACTTAGAAGTAGTGAGTGACTTAACCACTGATGCCTTTTTAGCAGCATTTCGACGATTCGTAGCAAGACGGGGCAAATGTGCTAATATATACTCAGATAATGGAACCAATTTTGTGGGCGCTGCAAGAAAACTAGATGAAGATTTTCTCAAAGCAATGCACGACAATGTGCAAATTGCTCCCGTTCTAGAAAAAGAACAAATAAAGTGGCATTTTATTCCCCCGGCAGGACCTCACTTCGGAGGTATATGGGAGGCTGGGGTTAAGTCAGGCAAGTACCACTTAAAAAGAGTCATAGGAGACAGCAATTTAACATATGAGGAAATGGCAACGTTGTTGTGCCAAATTAAAGCTGTCCTAAACTCACGACCGTTATAGACGACGGGTGAAGATGTAGACGACAATGATGTGTTAACGCCGGGACATTTTCTGATTGGAAAGCCGCTGTTGGAGACCGTAGGGTCCATATCATAACAAAAGATAGGCAACCTAGACAGATGGAAATTAATCCAGAAAATGAAAAGGGATTTTTGGATGAAATGGAAAGAAGAATACTTGCATACTCTCCAACAAAGAAATAAATGGAGAAATTCCTTAGAAAATATGGATAAAGGACAGGTTGTGCTAGTTAAAGATGAGAACTGTCATCCCGCAAGATGGCCGTTTGGGAAAATTGAAGAAACCCACAAAGGTCGGGATAATAAAGTTCGGGTAGTGAAATTAAAGCTACAAGAAGGGTCGATTACAAGACCAATTAGTAAAATCTGTCCGTTAGTTGGAGTTAAACAAAGCAAAAAAGAGGAAACTCGGTCACCAAAAACAAGAGGGCGCGAGTTAACATCTTGGCCAAGTTTGTCGTGTTCGAGGAAAGGGTAACTTTTCCCCTTCTTTATATACATTTAGTTTCATTTTAGTTTTTTATGAAATAAAACCTCCGTCTTGTTTGACGTTCAACACAAGAATTATTTTATTCGGCAACAATGCCGTTCTCCGCTTCAGCTAATGCTTACAAAACTATGTGTGTATGTATGTATCTCATTATGTATGTATGTATATATGTATGTATGTATATATGTATGTATGTATATATGTATGTATGTATATATGTATGTATGTATATATGTATGTATGTATATATGTATGTGTTATTCGTTGCCCTTTTTGATGTGTTGTCCGTGGTTTGTGTAGTTGAAGGTGAATTCGTCTTTATAGATATTAGTGAGGCGTTTGATAGAGTATGGCTCCAGGGCCTCCTTTACAAATTAGCCAAACTCCTCCCGCTCTCACTCTACAATATCATCGTCAGCTACCTGGAAAACAGATCCTTTATAGTCAAAACAAATGGAACTACTCACTCTGGAGAGGGCAAAATCACTGCTGGGGTGCCCCAAGGCAGTGTCCTTGGACCGCTTCTGTACTCTATCTACTCATCCGACATGGCTATTTCCTCACTTATTGGAGCTGGTTCTACCCAAGGGAGTCACGACAACCAAAAGGGAAAATCTCTATTATCTACATTTGCTGATGACACCATAATTATTTTCAATGACAAAAATCCAAGATTGGCAGTCAACAACGTTAACTCCTACCTATACCATTTTTCTAAATGGGCCAAGGACTGGTGTTTCCAACTCAACTCCAAAAAACAGCTCACGTCCTCTTCACCAACAGGTCCATGAATCCAGCGCTGCAGAAACTATCACCTCAAATCGGCAGCACCAAGATTAAAAACGCCCCTGGCCACAAATACTTGGGCATCTATTTAGATCGTAAGCTCATCATGAGCCAACACATCACACAACTCTGCTCCAGAGCAAACGCAACTTGGCACAGACTTAGTTGGCTGGTTGGCAGGGCCAGTCGACTGGATTCTTTTACCAAAGTAACGATCTTCAAACAGCTAATGATTCCAACCTGGTCGTATGCATCGGTTGTATGGGGAGCTCTGGCAAGTCAAACACAATTTAATAGAATATGTGCAACCCAAAACAGACTCCTTCGAGCCATTACAAGCAGTGGAAGGCATCTGACCAACATCAACTGCCCGTCTTTTGATGAAATATTTACAAAGGCCTCTAATCGTTTTGATCTCTCTTTGGTGGGCCATCCAAACAAGGAAGCAAGAAACATTTTATTAAACCCATATGCACCAACTGTTCTCAAGCGCCCAAGATACCAACAGCAACTGGTGGACGTTATGAATCCCCTCAGGATGACCCAGTTGGGAGTTGCTGTCAATCCCACTCAGGCTAGCGACGGTATCCTAACTAATGCTCCCACGCTGTTAAAAATATCCCTCCTCGAGGAGAAAGATGACAACACCTATAAATTGGAACGACGAATTGATGACTACAATGAAAAACGTTCAGTTAAACCAATTAAACTACTCACCGGCATCGAAATCAACTATTATGCTCATCGTTTCAGCCATGGCATTGAGAGCAGAGCCTCCATCATGGACGACATCCAGGAGCAGCCTAAGTTCATTCAGGATCTCATCCTCCCACCATTGGCTCCAGGCGAAGTTGTCACACTCTCCGACGAACAGCAACTCGCCCGTAATCTGGAAAACATTAAAAAACGGATTATCGCTGAATTTCAATAGCCCACTTTATGTTTTTCTAGTAAAATCACAACAATTCTCTATAACAAAATAAATTCACTCAACCAACAATCAACTCACTGTACATGATAATTTTTCTAATAAGCCAATCACTCATATACCTAAAACACTGTACATTAATAACTCGTGAAACATACCCATTACAATACATCGTACAACAAATATACTTCATCTACACATTCATAAAATCATATAATCATCCAACACAATTCAACATCTCATCACCTATCATGTACATTCCAAAACAATAAATTTACCACAAATTAAACCCATGCAATATCCACTTTACATCATTCTATGCAATAAAACAAACTAAAGCAAAGGGAAAAATCTACCTCAATTGTCCTCACCCAACTCACATACACCAAAACCTCTAATAAACATTAAACCTCAACCATGCATTATTCCACTAAACAATTTCAACTCTAATAATCAAATAACTCTCTATGATCTAATAAATTATCGTGCTTATTTATATATGTAACTTGTGAAATATACATATCTTAAACAAATATACATATCTTAACATGCAATAAACAAATTAAAGCTAACTACATCAAAATAAATCTAATCACTACAACTCCAATTCAAATAATTAATATAATCAAATCTACCTAATAATCTACTCTATAATCTATAAATAAATAAATTCTTAACATTCTTCTAATATAAATACACCGTACACAATAGTCCACCACTAGCCAATAATTGTACCTACCACCAGTATTTTCCGAAATACTGGTAGCCAATCTTGCGCTACTCTAACAATCAAAGTAAACAATAAAAGTCTAAAAGCTGAACAGGACAAATCAAAATTCAAACCAACTAAATAATCAACCATACAAACCCTCATCTATGCTAACCAACACATGCTGGCAGCCAACTCCTTACGGATGCATACCGTCGCCAATTTCTACTCCTGGCGCAAAATCCTACACGGCCGGAACCACCCTGGGAATATTTTATTATGCTTTCGTCACAACAAATACAAAATTCCTCCCAACTAACCCGTGAAATGTTCTACAAAAAAGGAATAAACAACCATAATATACAATAAACCTATAAATTAAAAAGAAATATATTAATAAACACCAATTACTTGACAAATGCATGTTTAAAAACTAATAATTCTATTTATTCTACAACTGCTAACTACAATTTAAACTACGACTATGTTCAATTCAACAGTCTAAACAGTCAGCAAATCATTTAAAATCATATAACAAACCAAAACACACAAAATAAACTTTTTTTCATGCAATTATACAACTAATCTAACTACGTGTAATATCTACTCAAACATTTAACATAAATAAATCCTACAAACATTTCATCGTGCAATAAATAAATTCAAAAGCTTATTACAATAACACAGATAAATCCACTAATCACCGATTCAAAATAATTTAAATAATTATAAAATCAAATAACAACCACAAAATTTTCTCTCTACAATTCATAAATAAATAATTAATTTAACAATTTCTTCTTAACCTAAACCTACAATTCATCGTGCTCACACATTTTCCATAGCCCACCACTAGTCCCTATTTCTAAAATCCACCAGTATTTACCCGTAATACTGGTAGTTATATTGCACATCCCTAACAACAAAAAGTAAACAAAATCGACATAACGCTAAATCTAATTAAATCTAAACACAATAAACCAGGAAACAAGTAAACAACAACGTTTACTACATGGAAACAAACGTCAACGCAACCAACGGAAGCGGTTTAACATCATTGCTGGGAGCTAAATTATTGTGCAATCCTCCTGGCGCCAAAAAAAACCACCCCATGCCGCCAAAATCCACACGGAAATAAATAATTAACAAGATAACTTAACTAGTAAAATTAAACACCAATAAATTAACGATCAAATAACTGGCATATAAATAATAAATAAATAAATTCAACAAATAACTTTTCAACAATAACAAACAAATAAACAACCTAAAATCAAAATAATCTATAAAACAAATAAATAAACCTAAATAAGCATATAAATCAACATCTAACTCGTGAAATACGCTACAAACAATACATCATGCAATAAATAATTGAAAAGCTAACTACAATAACATAAAATAAATTCATCAAACAATAACACATAAATAAATTATTAACCATATATTAATAATAAACTACAAATTTTCCCAAATCAATAAATAAATAAATAATAATTTACTAATTCATAATTACAATACATCGTGCTCACGCACCCCCCATAGCCCATCACTAGACACTATTACTAAAAACCACCAGTATTTCGTGAAATACTGGGGGCCAATCTGCACATCTCTAACAACAAAACGTAAGCCAAAAAAAGGCAAAACGCAAATTGGAACATTCTAAAATTGGGAAAAAAATTAATAAATTCTAAACCAACTTAAAGCTAATACGTGCAACAACAACTAACTCAACAATAAATACTCATGCAGCATACATATCTACAATTTGCTAAACATTATATAAACTAAATTTCATGCAAATACCAAAACTCTATATCTTGCAACTAAAAAAAAAAATCACAAAACAGTTAACCAAAACTACATACCCAACTCCATAAACAATTATAAATAAAGTAACTAACTACATGCTAATCTACGCACTACAACTAAATAAATACAAATAATACTTAAAACTTAATAAAGAAATCAACTTGCACAAATAAATCTTAATCTACAACAATAAAATCTTAAATTTTAAACAATGAAATAAATAAACAAACAAAGCTATACAAATAAATAACTACATAATAATTAACAAATAATCTATATACATAAACAATCAACCATCTACATAAGGGGCACCTATCTACGTCAGCTGAGGCGGGACCGGCTGGCAACTCTAAACACATTATCTACGCCAATATCTACATCCATGATGGCCGACCGATACACTGGAAAAATTCTCACAGCTTTTTAAAATAAATATATTACAAACCTTATATCTAATATAAAAACACTAAATCTATGTAAAAAAAATAAACTAAATTAAAACTATTTATTGTAATAACTAAAAGATACGCTTAAAAATACCCAACCCCTTACTCAATGTAAATCAAAAACTAAATGTTTATTGTTAATTTTAAGAAACTATGTCATGTAAAAAATGTTAGTACGCAAATAAGGCTAGACCTGCTCTAATTCGTAATCAAGATATGTTGTAACCCTAGGTTAAGGACGCTTTGATTAAAATAAATGAGGCCAAACTTTGTTCGGCGTTCAATGCGGATAGCTGTGATAGCTACCTCTGCAAGCATTAAAACTCGGTCACCAAAAAAAGAGGGCGCGAGTTAACATCTTGGCCAAGTTTGTCGTGGTCGAGGAAAGGGTAACTTTTCCCCTTCTTTATATACATTTAGTTTCATTTTAGTTTTTTATGAAATAAAACCTCCGTCTTGTTTGACGTTCAACACAAGAATTATTTTATTCGGCAACAATGCCGTTCTCCGCTTCAGCTAATGCTTACAGAACTATGTGTGTATGTATGTATCTCACTATGTATATATGTATGTATGTATATATGTATGTATGTATATATGTATGTATGTATATATGTATGTATGTATATATGTATGTATGTATATATGTATGTATGTACAGTGAAAGCTCTACTAGCGGACAGCTCCTTCAGACGGACAGCTCCCTTAGCCGGACAAATTTTACAAGTTTTTTAGCATGATTTTCATACAAAATCCGTTCCCTTGGGCGGACATCTTCCTTGGGCGGACAAAAATACTGGTACCGTCGCTGTCCGGCCAAGGGAGCTTTCACTGTATATATGTATGTGTTATTGTTGCCCTTTTTGATGTGTTGTCCGTGTTTGTGTAGTTGAAGGTGAATTCTCGTTAGTGTGGTGACCGGGTAGGTAACTTCTCCCCCACTGGATTGAAGTGAGGGCCATAGCGGTGGTCTTAACAAAATTAGTAGCGACTGGTGGTGGTTTGAGAACGATTGATCCTCTTCAAAGGATTGATATCATCATCTTTGATATTATCATCTTTGCGCATTTCGAAATCATCGTAGGTGAGGTTGTCTATGCTAGGTTTTAAGTCTATTTAACACCAAAAAACGAACTCCCTTTCTGTTTCCAGAATTTGCGGTTGTTCTCTCCATTGATGATTCCTCGTAGACAATTTGTATCCCACGTTGGGGCAAAAAAAAATTTTTTTTTAAAACATTTATCTTTAAGAGGCTTAATACTATATCTATTATAAATAACATGTTTAGGTATTTTCAGATATTTAGTCTTGTCATTGGCAATGGTATAAGGTGAATGAATTTATAGTCTTTAATTCTGAACATTGGAATTTTTATGTAAAATATTACATTAGTTTTGTTTACAAATGTATCTATTTCAAGTAATCTATATAAATGTTCTTGCGATAAAATTGTGACATTTCGTCTTGCTAAAATTTCTGTGATTTTGTCTATTTCTTTAGTTGATAAAATAAATTTTGGGATAATTTTAAGCAAAAAATAAAGTATTATTTAAATGGTTATACATAACATCAATGCTAAGGCCAATTCTATTTATATATTGAAGAACATGGATTTCGTTGTGTTCAGTGTTTAATTTCTTATAGATCTTATTTTTATAGTTTTTTAAAAAAAATTATTTATAATATTCTGTTCGTTATTAATATGATCGGTAATGTTTGAAAATCTAATAACTATTTTATTATTAACGTTTAATTGATGATTGACATTGTTTATTCATTTGTTCATGCTCCTTTGAATTTCCCTAAATTCCTTTCTTCTTTTTTTTTTTATTTTTTTTTTGTGTAATAAGTATTTATATAATACATATGTTGTTGTTTACAATAATTAGGTATGTATGTATGAAAAATCTTATTTAATAATTTTTTTGTTTGCTTGTGTTTTTGTATTTTATCGTATATATACATATATGTACATGTTTTTTGCGCTAAGGCTTTCTTGTCAATCGTTTTATTTTTGACTTGCGAATTTTTTGCTTTTTCTTTGTAATAAGTGTGACCCCCTTATCTTTAGTGACAATATGTTTTGAAAAGCGAGGAGTCAATTTATTTCTCCTATTTTCTTTTCCGAATACTGTCTCGTCGGTTTCCACTTCTGGTGGATCCTCCCTTTCTTCGATTAGTTTTAAAGTTCGTTTTTAATTTTGATCAGATATTTGTTGAGCAATTTTGGGGTATATTTTTCTCTGATAAAGGTCTAAGTCTTGTACATAATCGTGTTCGTTAGTAAATTTTAATGCTTTTTGAAACAAGTGGGTTCGACCCGAGAATAATTCAAAGGGTGTGAAATTAGTTGCAGAGTGTATAGTGAATGCTTCGGCGAGGATATCATCATGTATTGTGGGAGTTTTTTCAGTTTTCCTCTTTTCCATTATTAGTCTGTAAATTTCTGTTAAAGACGAATGAAATCGTTCAACAGGGGCGTTACTTGAAGACTGTTGAAAAGATGTGACATGTCTGGTGATATTGTATTGAGTGCAAAAATCAATGAAAAGATTTCCTGCGAACTCTGCACCCTGGTCACACACAATCTTTTTTGGTATGCCATGAGTGCACATAAAATGTCTGATTGATTTTACTATGTTTAGGCTATCTCTTGCTGGTATGGTGTACCCCGCAGCAAATTTTGTAAACTTGTCTATTATTGTTAAAATATTTTGATGGTTAATGGTGTACAAATCGATATGAATTACATATGTCTAATGGAAGTTTTGGAACCTCTGTTTCCTGATAGGGAACTTTTTGCGGATGTCTATCGTATTTCAGGGTTTGGCATAAGTGACAATTGTTTATTGTTTTTGTAATTTTTTGCTTCATATGTGGAAAATATATTGTTTTTTTTAAATGGGCTAGAGTTTCATCAATTCCCCTGTGATTATTATAATAGTGATAGTCTCTAATTTCTTTTTCTTGTTCATCCTGTGTGGTACGTTCTTCCAAAAACTCTGTGCATCTAACAAGTTTATAGAGTGTACTGTGTGAGAAAAACTGTGAAAAAACCTCTTGTACTATTTTGAATATTGTGTCAGTGGTAAAAATTGCACAAGTTTTATTTGGTTTTAAAATAGTTTTCAAAATTCTAATCACGACTTTTTTATTTAAAATGGGTTCTGATATAATGCGGCGAAGTTTGTTTTCAAACGGAGAGAGATCCCTTTTTGTATATAACTTCGTAATCGTACTCTAACAGTGTCATCGATAAAATGATGATTCCTATCCCTGGGCTCAAGTTTCGTGACGGTAACCCTAACTATCGATGGCAGAGAAGAGTGTGAAACAGATAGCGGAACGCGACGGCAGCCTCGGCACGAAAAATAAAGCTAACGAAAAAACGGTCCCTGACAAGACTTTAAAATATATTCTCCGTGTATAATTCTCTTTAATCTAAACACTATAATAAATGCTTAAATCTAAATTAAAATAAAAGCTTAAAATAATCTTAGTTGTGGGGATTTAACAACAGTCTGAGCTTCCATCTCACCAATTTGGAATTTGGTTGCTTGAAACTCATAAGCCATGTCAGGGGCTTATGGTCAGTGACAATTTTAAATTTTTGACCAAAAAGATACGGTGTAAAATACTTAATTGCCCAAATTATGGCAAGCATCTCTTTTTCGACCGTAGAGTAGTTCGCCTCGGTGTCCGTTAGTGTTCTGCTAGCGAATGAAACTGGCTTGTCCGATCCCAAGTTTCCTTGAGATAAAACAGCCCCTAAAGCGACATTACTTGCATCCGTAGTAAGTATAAACGGTTTAACGAAATCAGGGTATATTAGGATCGGGTCATTACATAACAAGGTTTTACAATATTCGAAAGTTTTTATAAAGTCCTCGTCAACAGTAACCTTTGATTTTCCCTTCAGTTGTTTAGTTAGTGGTTTTGTTATTTCAGCAAAATCTTTGATAAACTTTCTATAATAACCTATGACACCTAAGAATGATTTGATTTGTTTCTGTGTAGTAGGCAAAGGGAATTTCTTTATTGTCTCAATCTTTGTCGGGTTTGGCTTTACCCCTTCAGGGGTAACAATGTGACCCAGATATTCGATTTTATTTTTCAGGAATTCAGACTTATCCGGTTGTAATTTTAAATTTGCATTTCTAATTTTCTTGAAAACTTTTTTTAAATGTTGCATATGTTCCTGTAAGGATGGCGAGAAAACAATGATGTCATCCATATATGCAAGGCAACAGGTTCCAAATAAGTCACCAAATAAGGAATCTATTACCCTTTGAAAAGTTGCAGGTGCATTAGTCAGGCCAAAGGGCATTCTGATAAACTTGTAATGTCCTCCCTCCGCCGAAAATGCTGTTGTCTGGATGTCGTTTTGTGCATCTCTGTCTGTTGGTAACCACTGGCTAAATCCAGTATTGAAAAATATTTCGATTTATTTATTGGCATAGGGTATTTGTCTTTTATGGTTTTCTCATTTAGCTTTCTAAAATCTACAACTAGACGCCTTCTTCTTCTTCTTCTTTTTCCTGAGGCATCGGCTTTCTTTGGCACAAGCCAAACCTGTGCACTCCAAGGAGAGTGACTATGTCTTATTATTTTATTATCGAATAATTTTTTTAATTGTTCCTTTACCTCAATTCTTTCATGGAACCCATACTTATAGGGTCTTGTATAGATAGGGATATCATCTTTAGTCAAAATCTTATGTTTGACTTCGTTTGTAAATGATAGTTGCTTACTGTCATCATAAAAGATGTCAGAAAATTCAACACAAATGTCTTTTAATAATTGGATTTCTTCTGAGTTGATATGTGTAGTTCTAATTATATTGTTAAAATCAAATAAGCTTAAATATGTTTTATTATCATTTTGGAAAGCGATGTTTACTTCTATATGCTGACCTTTGGAATATGAATTTACTTGAAGTGGTTGGTCAAAACATATACTTTTATGTGAGTCGGAGTAATTTGTTATTTCGACCCAACTGAAGTCAATCGACTGTCACCGCGATGGGACGTACTTTTTATTGCACTACGCGAGTTCTTCGGTGTCAGCAATAAAACAACGTTAAACAACAAAGTAACAGGGCTCTCAGTCGCCACAGAGACGCTCAACCACAATTATATTCTTATTTGTATCTACAAATAGCAAATAGTAAATAACTAAATTTACTAGTAATGCCAACGCGTCAAGAGATTACCTCGGGCCCTTCTTCACTAGACTCTCGCCAGCAGAAGCTACAAGAACAAATTCTTCAGCAACAAAACGAGCGTCGGCTCTCTGTGCAACGCAACAATGCGTATTTCTCAGTAGTATCTCCAACTACCACAACAACAACGAGCGCTGAATCCAAAAGTGAAAGTACGAGCAAATTGCTTACACCAACCAGCAACAACAATTTGTCTTGGAGCGCCCAATGCGCTTCATCGTCAAATTCGCTGACACCTGAAGTGTTAATTGGGTCATTGGGTTCGCCGACCGCCGTCAGTGCGCTCACAACAGCAACAATTGCTTCTACTGATCCAACAACCTTCAGCGCGCTCACAACAGCAACAATTGCTTCTACTGATCCAACAACAACTGTAACAGCCGTAACGTCTGCAAAAGCTTCGATCACTGCCCAGCAGACTACCTCAACAAAATCTGCTCAACCAGTAACGTTGAATCCAAACTCATCTGTTCAAACTGGAATGGACAGATATATTAACATAAACAAGCGAAAGCTTAGTCCACAAACCAAAAAAGGCGGTAACATACTGAAAATGAACAAAACTAATATTGTTCAACGAAAAGCATTGGAAGGCAATAGATTCCAAATACTGGCAAATCAGCCAGAATCTCAAGAAGCAGTATCCCAAAAATAATCCACTGAAGTCAAACCGCCACGATTCTACATCCGTGGTGCAAACTGCACTTCACTAGTGCCAAAGTTGGTAGCTCTAGTTGGTCAGAATAACTTTTATGTGACTCCACTTAACAGGGGGAACATAAGAGAGACCAAAGAGCAAACTAAAAACGAACAATTCTATCGTACTATCGAGAAGTACTTCCGGTCCGAAAATGTGAACTATTACACATTCCAACTTAAAAGCGCGAAAGGACTTCAAGCCGTGATCAAAGGCATTGAAAATGTGAACTATTACACATTCCAACTTAAAAGCGCGAAAGGACTTCAAGCCGTGATCAAAGGCATTGAACCTACAGTCCCGACGCAGGAAATCGTTGAAGCATTGGAAGAGAAGGGCTTTGAGTTAAAGTCTGTCTCAAACATATTGAACAGAAGTAAAGTACCACAACCCCTGTCCAAAGTGGAGTTACAGCCCACGTGTGATAAAACATTAAAAACTAACGCAGTGCACCCGATATATAATGTACAACTACACCGCAAAATCACTGTCGAAGTGCCACACAAGAGGAATCAACCTCTACAATGCAGCAATTGCCAGGAGTTTGGGCATACAAAATCATTCTGTAGCCTTCGCCCAGTTTGCGTTGGCTGCTGACAAATTCAACAACACTGTGTCTGCTTCGACAACAAATCAAACACCAATACTAGGAAGTGCAGCAACTGCGGCGGAAATCACACCGCAAATTACAGAGGATGTCCTGTCTATAAGGAACTGAAGGCCCGTCTTAACCCAAAGATATCTACGGCTCGTATCCAGGGCTCGACACTTATTCCCTCGCAAACCACACCGGGAATATTCTTCTCAAGAGCTGTAAGGTCATCAGCAGCTCCAACAACAACTACTCCTGGAGTAACATTCGCAAGCGTGCTGCGCAACGGAAGTTCACAACCCTTGTAATGTGAACTTAGTGTACCCTTATTTGGGGTACGATACTCCAGCCGACTATATGGTTCACCTTGCAGTGCAACTGGACATAGGAAGAGGGACTGTGCACTTTTCTGCCGCTCTCTTAGCTCGCCGGATGGGGGGGGTTCTTTTCCCTACAACCTATTTATGTATCTATTCACAACAAAAATTATAGTGCACAAAAACAAATTTACTGGATGGAAGGATTGGAGTTTTAACTGTTGACGGTGTGTGGGTGAACGTGGTGGTCTGTTCATCTCTCCCTTCTTTACCCTCCCTACCTATGGACAATCCTCGGAGATATATTAATTGGTTGTCCCCTAAACAAATAAAGGTCGACTATCTCATCAGTTTTCGGGCATTTCAGGTGATAATTTTATTCACAATTCCATTCTTAACTCTTCGTAATCTGACAAAATCTATAATCGATAAACCTTCTCATAATGAGAGAAAACAAAACAATTTAGCAAATATACACCAGAACGATCTTAGGGAAGCTGACAATATTCCCAGTATACATAATGATAATTTTATACAAGTACTGTGGTTGATATATATATATGTATATAAGAAGAAACGATGGTCAATATACTCTTACTCAGAAAAATAACTCCTTGGGCCCATGGATGATGATTCGTTGAGATGTAGAGATGACGCTAAATTTGTTTAATAAATGGATTAGTGAACGTTTGATGGATTTTTGCTAAATTGCATAATTAATAGATTCAATTATTACGTTTACAAAATATATAAAAAAAAAGTTAATTAATTAATTATGCATCTCAGCACTAACTACACTTAAATCTATAGTTTCCTGGTTATAATATTTTAATTATCTATCATTCTAAGACATCCGAGAGCCTCGCTGTTGGATAATTCGAACCGCTTTATCTCCTTAGCGACCCTGTTATATTTTTATATGGTTACACAAATTGATCTGGGATGGTCCGTTCAAATCAACCGGTCAACAAGTAGGTTATGACTGAGAAATGGTGTGATTGACTCCCAGATTCCAACTACAGCCCTAGTTCACAACCAGCAGTCCTATTTTTGGGTCGATTCTTAGGTGCCAAATTATATAACGCTGCTTCCAGACTGAGTACGAGGTGGACTCGGCTAGTGGCGTGGCTAAAACTGATTGCAAATAATACACGATATGCCAGGAACACACTAGCCGGCCTGTTTCTAATGGTATGAAATTTCTATTAGTAAAGACTCCCGATAGTTTTAGTGTGGTTACCTGTAGCCTGATGAGCGCAATGCTAAATAGTTGCGCTGGAGTATCACTTCTGGATTTCTCCTATTCGGATTTAGACCGATGGGTGTCTGAGGTCTTTTGCGATAATTGAACGATTTAAATTAAGCACAAGATTTGAATCACAAGATTAAACTTATTAATTATCAGATTGTCTTGTGGCTTTCTAAATATATTAATTAAACTTCGTCACAATTGATTGCACACTTGTACCAGCACAGTGGAAAAGTATATTATTTGAGTCGGTTGGTTTATTAATTTTACTCAAACGTGGCTTGTTCGCAAGGAAATAATTCTGACTGTCTAAACTTCCGAACTTAGTCCCCTTTATAGACCTCTGGTGCCCAAAAGCTGGTACTTTTCCACTCCAATGCAACGGAGCTATGGCCTGATCGATTTTATCCACTAGATTGGAGGGGTTGGTGGGGGGGAGGCACAAGTTTTGTGACTCAAGTGTGTGAGAGAAACGGAAGACAATTTAGCAGTTGCCGTTGATCGCTGCACTTTAAGCTCTCACTCAAGCTTGTGCTCAAACTGCTTGACCGCACTGCTTGCAAGTTACTTTTTGAACTAACGAATTTCTGACTTGTAACGTATGTTTCAAATATAACTACCATTTCAAGGCACAAGTAAGTTTTTGTTTTCTTTTTATTTTTGTTATGCCTAACCGACCACTACAACGCAGATAATGTCCTACCACCAGAAGGGGATCATTATCTGAAAAAGGAAGGTTATTTTCGTAGCTGAAGATCTTTTAAATGGTAAACTCCCATAAACTTTCCTTTCTCGTTTTGTATCTCGTAATAAGTAGGACTAATTTTCTTTTGGACTATTCCCTTGACGAAAACTAAGTCAAGCTTACGATTGAATCGTTTACCGGCATTACTTTGCGCAAAGTTCCGTGCATATACTTGGTCGTTGACCTTAAGTTGAGAGACTCTGGTACGCAAATTGTAACGTCGAGCATTCTGTTCATACATTTTCGAGACATTTTCTTTCGCTTTTGCCCGAATGATCTGCATGGCATTAGGATAATCAATTCTGGCATCGTCTATTAACAGATTTAATTTTCGAAGCAGATCATAGTCTTTGCCGTTTAGAATCATGTTTTGGCCAAAAGTTAAGAAATAAGGCGAGAAGCCGGTGGCCGTATGAATGCTCGATCGAATTGCTCCGTTAATCTCATTTAACTTAAGATCCCAACCAGTATGATCTTTACCGATATAGGCTCTCACTGCGGCTAAAACACTTCGGTTTAACCTTTCACTAGCGTTTGCTTGTGGCGAATAAATAGCGGTGCAAATATGTTTAATTGCGAACTTAGTCAGAAATGCTTCAAAATATCCTGAACGAAATTGAGAACCATTATCAGTTAAAATGGATTCTGGCACTCCAAAAGTGTAAAAAATGTGCTGTTCTAAATAGTCGCAAATCTTCGGTGAAGTAAATCGTTTTAATGGACATAGAAAGTGGAATTTGGTGTGGTGATCAACAATGATTAAAAGTCCAATATTACCAGCTTTCGTTCGGGGATAAGGACCTAATAAGTCCATATACAGTCTTTGAAAGGGCCTGTCAGAAGACATGGGTTTGCCTAACGGAGGTTTTAAAATTACGTTTGGGCTTTTGGTCTGTCTGCATATATCACACTTGGAGATATAATCTCTTATTTGTGATACCATCCGTGGCCAATACAGGTATCTTCTTAACTTCTCTAACGTTTTGCCTATACCACAATGGGAAGAACTGGGTGAATCATGCGCTCTTTTTAGAACGTCTAAAGTGAGGCCGGCTGGAACCCAAAGTTTCCAGGCATTCAAAGAATTATCTTTATCAACAGGCTCAGTTTTTTTATAAATAAATTGATCCTCAATTTTTAAATCGGGCAGTTTATTTTGGTTCTCAATTATTCGACTGATAAGATCCTCGTATTCCAAGCTTTTAAACTGATCTGAATTTAGATCAATTATGGGACCTAATTCACTAAATTCCTCTATGATTGGTTCATGTTGTCTGGATAAGGTGTCAGCTACTATATTTTGTGATCCTCTACGATGTTCTATCTTAAACACAAATCCTTGCAATTGGAGAGACCAACGAGCTAGTCTACCTGATAAGTCCTTCTGCCTCATTAGCCACTGCAAAGCTGCATGATCTGTTATTACGACAAAATCTTGACCTTCAATATAGGGTCTAAATTTCTTTATACCTTTAATTACAGCAAGACATTCTAATTCCGAAACTGAGTAGTTCCTCTGTGCTTTCGTTAATTTAACAGACATAAACGCAATTGGCAATTCGACTCCTTCCTCATTTTTCTGTGCCAACACACAACCGAGTCCATGCAAACTAGCGTCGCAAAGCAATATAAATCGTTTTGTGAAATCGGTAGTGATTAAAATAGGAGCTGTTGTTAATAATCTTTTGAGTTCTACAAACGATGTTTCAGCCGAATCTGTCCAATTGAATGACTTCTGTTTCTTGAGCATCTCTGTCAATGGAAAACTGACAGCTGCGTAGTTATTAACAAATCTCCGATACCAACCAGAAAGTCCTAGAAATCTTCTGAGTTGTTTAACTGTTTTTGGTGAAGGAAAATCGTTAATGGCCTGTATTTTCATAGGATCGGTTTTCAGTTGCCCATCTCCAATAATAAATCCAAGATATTTGATCTCACTTAAGCAAAATTTTGATTTGGCTATGTTGATAGTCATATTAGCTTTCCGCAAGTAAAACGCAACCTCTTGCAATAGCAACAAATGAGAATTAAAATCATCCGAGAGAATCAATAAGTCATCCAAATAGACGAAAACTCGATTCCGAAGCATGGGAGGAATGATTTTATCCATTAATCGACACAATGTCTGCGGCGCGTTACACAGTCCGAAAGGCATCACCTTATATTGGTATAATGGACGATTAGGTATGGTGAAAGCAGTATATTGTCTAGAGTTCTTTTCTAAGGGAATCTGCCAGAAAGCATTTTTCAAATCTAAACCGGTTATATAACGAGCAGGTGGAATACGGCTTAATATCCCGTCGATGTGAGGTAAAGGATATGCATCTTTGCGCGTATGTTTATTTATTTCCCGAGAATCCAGACATAACCGACTCTTATCACCCTTTTTAACAAGTACACAATTGCTACTCCATGGACTGTCTGATGGCTCTATGATATCCAATGCTAGCATTTTATCTACTTCTTCGAACATTGTCTTCTCTACCGCTGGAGAGATCGGCCAGTGTCGTTGTTTTATTGGCCTTACGGAATCTACCTCTATCAAGTGAGAT
The DNA here is from genome assembly GCA_035045865.1 of Drosophila austrosaltans. NCBI lineage: Eukaryota > Metazoa > Arthropoda > Insecta > Diptera > Drosophilidae > Drosophila > Drosophila austrosaltans. The sequence goes on from JAWNOQ010000089.1 coordinate 656,209, forward strand.
GCTACCGTTGTTCGACCGAGACCTTCTCGTTCATGAGATGGGAACAAGTTAATTGTCGTTGCTAATTGTTTTTGCTGATCTGGGGTAAGAATATGTGGCTTTGAGATTTCCTTTGTTAGACTAACATCATTAGTAATCTCAGAGATAGTATTGTCCATGATCTTGTCTAGCAACGCAAACTCTTTCCAAAAATCAATTCCTAAATAGATCTCTTGTTTTAAATCCGGTACTAAATAAAATTCTAACTTCTTGCTTAAATTCCGATATGTCACAGTAGTTTTAAATTTCCCTAACACCGCACATTTGCTTCCATCAGCTGTTTTAATACAACCGAGATATTTGCGACTTCCTGCCTTACTTAGAAATTCCTCAGCTGCTGTGTTGCCAATGCAACTTATTGTTGCTCCTGTGTCTAGTAATGCTACAAAAGTCTTGCCCTCAATGGTTATATCGGTATACATCCTGTTATCCTTCTTAAGGAAAATTGATGAACAAAAAAGTTGTTTCCTTGACCTAATATCTCGCCAAAAGTTTCTCAATCTTTTTGTTGAACGCTTCGGTCTCCAGTTGATCTGACTGTTGTTACCAAAGATGTTCTTTCTTGCTCTTAAGTAATTATTAAATCTAACATGAAATGGTAAGTTTGGATTAATTCCTTTGATTGATAAGTTTTGGTACTTATCCGTTTGGGTGCTTATATTTCTTAGTAGTTTTGACTCATTTGTTTTAATTTTCACATCTGCCGGTTTTGATTTGGATGCGTCAGAGTGTTGGTCTGCGCATCCACTCGGCGGTTTTCCGTCGGGTGACAGGTTCGACATCGGGGTTTAAACACATTCTTTGCCCCACAACCATAGCAGAATATAGAAGGATTTTCAAGACAATTCTCAAACCTATGCCCTGGTTTGTCGCAATTCCAGCAGATGAATTTCTTCCGCTGTATTTCAGAAACCTCCTCACATATATCTTCACTATCAATCTCAGCTACTGCTCTAGCGCCGTATCTCGGTTTGAATGTATTTGGTGAAACATGTTTATAAAATTGCTCGTGCGTACGAATTTCTTGCCTTAACAAAGCAATGTTATGAATATTTAAATGCATTAATTCATATCGCAATGTGGTTTTTGAGTTACGTATTAGTAATCGAACTAATGATTGCTCAGAGATATTTTCTCGCAATCGCTCAACTAATCGCTCTACTGCAAACTGATAGTCTTCAAAAGGTTCATTATCTCCCTGTTTGCGGGAGTTGATTAATTCCCATACATCTAAATCTGAATCTGTGTCTTCAAACTTTTTCATAAATTCACTACAAAACGATCCCCAGGTAAAGGAAGGATTGTTACGATGAAATCTCCAAAACCATTCGCTAGCCTTATCTCGAAATAATATGTGCAAGTGATCGCATAGCAGTGGAAAATTTCCGTTCAAATTCTGAATTGTAAGCGAACGAGCTCGATAAAGAAAAGCTTCTGCTTGCATACCCAATTTAGAGCCGTCAAATTTAAGGTGCCAATTTTGAATTATGCTAGCGGCTTTTTCAACTGCCGCGGGTGTATAGTCTCTACTAGTCCTAATACTAGAATGCCTCTCAGTTCGACTATGATCTGATGTGTGAACGCTGTCATCTACTTCTCCCGGTCTTGTTCCTAATTGATTCACTCTAGGAGAGCTGTGCAAATTACTTCCAAGATTAAGGGAAGCCAATTCCCCTTGAATGGACTTTTTTATTGTTTCCGCTAAAACAGAGGTGATGTTTCCCACTAACTGCTGTTGCTGACCTTGAACAGTGGATTGAATTAGATTAATAATTTCCGTATTAGTCATGGTTGGATTTGGTCTGGCTGATTGATTTGGCCTACCAGTAACTGCTGGCTGTTGACCTGGTGGTCTTCCTGGCTGACCTCGTTGTTTTGATCTGGTAGTCACACCGCCAGTTGGTAACTGTTTCTTATTAATAGCACCGGTGGATGGCTTGACTACATTTGTTTCTAGATTACTAGAACTATCGAGAGGTGCACACACATGCGAAGTATTAGCGGCCGCCTGTATTTCTACATCGAGTGTATTATCTGTGTATCTTAATTGCCTAGATGTGCAGGTAAAATTGCATCTTGGGCAAGATGTGGCGTTTTGCAGCCATTCTACAATACATTTGTTATGAAATTGATGAGTACATGGGGCTGTGGCAATAAGTTCGTGGTTACCTAATATTTCATGGCATATGCCACACAAGGACTCGCTTGCGCCCATGGCGTCAACTAAATTATCGGTACTTCGACGCACCGCCATATTTAAATTGGTATTATAATATTGATTGTAAATCCTACTTCCTGATTATGCTCCGAAAACGATGATAAGTCTAACCTCAACAGTCTTTCATTCTATTGTTAATCTAATGGCTATTGTTATTTACTGTTTGTTGCATCGATAATGTTTGGTCAATACTTTAAGAAAACTTAAAAGATTGCATATTCCGAAACATTAAAGAAGAATCAAATGTAAATTTTGAAGAAAACTAACGAAAACTTTATTCTGGTATTGGTCAGTTAAATCCTTTAAAGTATGAATCCAAACTGCATTTCCAAATACTGATTAAGGCCATTTCTTTTTCCGCTATTGTGAAGTATCTATTGTTTGATAAGAGTATGAAACTAGTCAAATATAATTCCTGTAGTACTGTGTGTCTCTGTAGTGGTCGACCAACCCTTGTTCAACAGAATTGAAATCGCAAAATTCCAAGCAACCGAAACACCACCTGGGATACTTTTGATTAGTCGGGTATATAAAAATATTGAAAGGAAATGATAATAGAGAGCAGTTGGGGCTCACCAAATTAAATCGGAACCTAAAGCTGTTAGTTGGGTCTTTTTTTTTTTTTTTTTTTTTTGCTAATTCTCGGGCCCCACGTTGGGCGCCATTTTGTAATGTGAACTTAGTGTACCCTTATTTGGGGTACGATACTCCAGCCGACTATATGGTTCACCTTGCAGTGCAACTGGACATAGGAAGAGGGACTGTGCACTTTTCTGCCGCTCTCTTAGCTCGCCGGATGGGGGGGGTTCTTTTCCCTACAACCTATTTATGTATCTATTCACAACAAAAATTATAGTGCACAAAAACAAATTTACTGGATGGAAGGATTGGAGTTTTAACTGTTGACGGTGTGTGGGTGAACGTGGTGGTCTGTTCATCTCTCCCTTCTTTACCCTCCCTACCTATGGACAATCCTCGGAGATATATTAATTGGTTGTCCCCTAAACAAATAAAGGTCGACTATCTCATCAGTTTTCGGGCATTTCAGGTGATAATTTTATTCACAATTCCATTCTTAACTCTTCGTAATCTGACAAAATCTATAATCGATAAACCTTCTCATAATGAGAGAAAACAAAACAATTTAGCAAATATACACCAGAACGATCTTAGGGAAGCTGACAATATTCCCAGTATACATAATGATAATTTTATACAAGTACTGTGGTTGATATATATATATGTATATAAGAAGAAACGATGGTCAATATACTCTTACTCAGAAAAATAACTCCTTGGGCCCATGGATGATGATTCGTTGAGATGTAGAGATGACGCTAAATTTGTTTAATAAATGGATTAGTGAACGTTTGATGGATTTTTGCTAAATTGCATAATTAATAGATTCAATTATTACGTTTACAAAATATATAAAAAAAAAGTTAATTAATTAATTATGCATCTCAGCACTAACTACACTTAAATCTATAGTTTCCTGGTTATAATATTTTAATTATCTATCATTCTAAGACATCCGAGAGCCTCGCTGTTGGATAATTCGAACCGCTTTATCTCCTTAGCGACCCTGTTATATTTTTATATGGTTACACAAATTGATCTGGGATGGTCCGTTCAAATCAACCGGTCAACAAGTAGGTTATGACTGAGAAATGGTGTGATTGACTCCCAGATTCCAACTACAGCCCTAGTTCACAACCAGCAGTCCTATTTTTGGGTCGATTCTTAGGTGCCAAATTATATAACGCTGCTTCCAGACTGAGTACGAGGTGGACTCGGCTAGTGGCGTGGCTAAAACTGATTGCAAATAATACACGATATGCCAGGAACACACTAGCCGGCCTGTTTCTAATGGTATGAAATTTCTATTAGTAAAGACTCCCGATAGTTTTAGTGTGGTTACCTGTAGCCTGATGAGCGCAATGCTAAATAGTTGCGCTGGAGTATCACTTCTGGATTTCTCCTATTCGGATTTAGACCGATGGGTGTCTGAGGTCTTTTGCGATAATTGAACGATTTAAATTAAGCACAAGATTTGAATCACAAGATTAAACTTATTAATTATCAGATTGTCTTGTGGCTTTCTAAATATATTAATTAAACTTCGTCACAATTGATTGCACACTTGTACCAGCACAGTGGAAAAGTATATTATTTGAGTCGGTTGGTTTATTAATTTTACTCAAACGTGGCTTGTTCGCAAGGAAATAATTCTGACTGTCTAAACTTCCGAACTTAGTCCCCTTTATAGACCTCTGGTGCCCAAAAGCTGGTACTTTTCCACTCCAATGCAACGGAGCTATGGCCTGATCGATTTTATCCACTAGATTGGAGGGGTTGGTGGGGGGGAGGCACAAGTTTTGTGACTCAAGTGTGTGAGAGAAACGGAAGACAATTTAGCAGTTGCCGTTGATCGCTGCACTTTAAGCTCTCACTCAAGCTTGTGCTCAAACTGCTTGACCGCACTGCTTGCAAGTTACTTTTTGAACTAACGAATTTCTGACTTGTAACGTATGTTTCAAATATAACTACCATTTCAAGGCACAAGTAAGTTTTTGTTTTCTTTTTATTTTTGTTATGCCTAACCGACCACTACACCCTCTACAACTGTAAAACCCGCTGCAATCTCAACCAATGCGGCCTCAAGTCCACCCGTACTCGGCCAGCAACCCAACGGGATCGAAACGTTGTTGATCTCGCTAAATCAAAACATGACAAATTTCATGACGTTCATGCAAAATTGCATGCAGGAACTTATGCGGAACCAAAACCTGCTCATTCAAAAGCTTTTGGACAATAATAAATAATGTCAGCACTACATATAGGACTTTGGAATTCAAACGGCATTTCCAAGCACAAACAAGAATTGTCACTGTTTCTGGACTCAAATGATATTGATATCATGCTGTTATCGGAAACTCACCTTACCAACAATAACAACTTTCAAATACCTAAATATGCATTCTACGCAACAAATCACCCTGACGGCAAGGCTCACGGAGGTACTGGTATCCTAATCAAAAACCGGATCAAACACTCACTCCAAAATGGATTTGCCAAACAATATCTACAAGCAACCTCTTTAAGTGTCCAAACCACTTTTGGTAGTACAACCGTCGCTGCACTTTATTGCCCACCACGCTTCTCGATCTCTGAAAAAAAATTTACTGACTTCTTTAACACACTTGGAGTACGATTTATTGCTGCAGGAGACTACAACGCCAACCACCCTCTTTGGGAATCCCGCCTGGTAAATCCAAAAGGCAAACAGCTGTATAATACAATCATCAACCCAACTAACAAAATGGGCTATGCGTCATCGGATAAACCCACATACTGGCCATCAGATCCACGCAAGCTCCCAGATCTAATAGACTTTGCAAACACCAGGGGATTTGCGCACAATTTAATAACGGCAGAGTCACTAGTAGAATTGTCATCTGACCACTCGCCAGTAATTTTCACAGTTTCAACACATCCACAAGTCATAGAGCACCCATCCGGCCTAACAAATTATAAAACGAACTGGCTCAGATTTAAGAAATATATAAGTACCCATGTTGAGTTGAATCCCAAACTGGACGACGAAGATGACATCGAGTTTTGCACCTCGTCCCTAGAATCGATGCTTATCGAAGCAGCAGAAATTTCCACCCCACGTATCGGATACACCCGGGAAAAACACAGGTCATACAACCGGCTAATTGAACTACTTGTAGCAAATAAAAGACGGCTCAGGCGAGAATGGCAAATGTCTCGATCCCCGGCAGCAAAAATTCGCCTAAGAACAGCTTCTCGAATTCTAGCAAAAGCGCTTAGGCAAGAAGAAGCAAGGGCACAGCGGCAATATATCGAGAAGCTTAGCCCTACCAGCAATAAATATCCGCTGTGGAAAGCTCACCCAACTATGACTGCTCCAACCGAGATTATTTCTCCTTTAAGATGTCCAACTGGTAAATGGGCCCGATCAGACGAAGAAAGAGCACTCACCTTTGCAGCTCACCTAAAAACGGTATTTCTGCCAAACCCGTCATTAAACTCATTTCAGCTCCCCCCTCTGAGCACTCCAGCGGAAAGGGAGCCACCGAAATTTCAAGCGGAGGAAATTTCCACAAATATTAAAAACTATCTGAATCCAAGAACGTCGCCCGGTCATGATAAAATAACCCCGAAAATGATCAGAGACCTCCCGATCTGCGCCGTGCAACACATCTGCAAACTTTTCGATGCGATATTAAAAACTGGTCACTTTCCCATTAGTTAGAAAAAATCAATAATCATAATGATCCCAAAACCCGGAAAAGACAAAACACAGCCTTCATCTTACAGACCCATCAGCTTATTGCCAAGCTCTCAAAACTATTTGAAAAGGTCCTAAAGCTCCGTATAAACACAATCCTGGAAAACCAAAATATAATACCACATCATCAGTTTGGCTTCCGTGGAAAGCATGGCACAATTGAGCAAGTCAACCGTATCACCTCAGAGATCCGCACAGCATTCGAGCAAAAAGAATATTGCACAGCAATTTTTCTTGACATCGCCCAAGCTTTCGATCGAGTCTGGCTGGATGGCCGAATATACAAAATTAAAGCGACGCTCCCCCAATACACACACAGGCTAATGGAATCATATCTTTCCAACAGAAAATTCGCCGTACGATGTAATAGCTAGAGAGCTGCACGATTCCACTCACTACGTAGAAAAATTGAATGGATTCGAATTGAATTGAATTGAGTGAGTGCGAGCATACAATTGAATGAATGCGTATGAGTATAAGTGCGCATTGGGTCTCATATCTACAGCATTTAAAGAAATGAGTTAGAATGAATGAAGCTTAAAACGAAATGAAATATTTGGCAGAGCCGAAGACACCCGAATGAACTCGAGTTATAGCACAGACATCATTTCGTTCGCAGCACTCAAGCATGTCGTCCTATCTTTTCTATCCTACAGAAAACAAAAACAAAAAAAAAATTTTTTTTTGGCATTCGAATGAATTCATTTGGCGTTGAAAATTTCTTCGGCATTCTCACTCATTCATTTCGTCTATTGTCGGTTAAATGTTGTGGGACCGAGTCTTTCGCGAGCGGATTCATTCACTCAAATTCATGACGTTTTGCATTCAATTCATCTCAACTCATTTTGAGCGTTGTTAATTCGAATGTGCCTGTTAAATAAGAGATCCAACAAAATAAATAAATAAAACGTATAAAAAAATATCATAGAAGCTAACTTCGGCTCTGCCGAAGTTTGTATACCCTTGCAGCAAAATAATTGGTATAAATGTTTAACAAAATCAAAAAAAAAAACAAAAAAGAAAAAAACACATATAATCAATCGACTCGGCTGTTGATGCTGATCAAGAATATATATACTTTATGGGGTCGGAAATGTATATTTCTATGCGTTACAAACATCTGACCAATTTTATAATACCCTCTGCAAGGGTATAAAAAAGAATATAATCCGTTTGAAATAAAAAGGTCATTATCTAGTTGTATTTCCTGACAAAGAAAAGTGCCTTCTTTAAGGTCAACAGGGATCTTGATTAGTTTTCTGGTTGAATGCTCAATCTCTAGCTTTTCTCCTGCTAAATTTTCTTTTGTGAGTATTGGTAGTTTAGCATTTTGTGTGATCAACACGAAATTTTCTAAGCCTACTTTTGCTTTTAATGTTTTTAGTAAATCGACTCCTATAAGGCCATCGAAAAATGAATGGAATTTAAATAATAAAAATTTTAGTGTACCATTTTGGTAAAATTCAATAAACATGTCTAATAAACATGCTGAATATAGTGCATGTATATTTATAATTGTTTTTATAATTCTTGGCTCGGTTAGTTTAATATGTTGTTCACTTGGAACAAATTGAAGGTCAATAAAAGAAGTAGTAGACCCTGTGTCGATCAAAAAGTTTAATTTTTTACCAAATGGGAATTGAATTTGAACATATGGTAAAATCGAGCCATGTGTGTGCTTGGTTATGTAGCCTGCTTGGATGTTGCGGCTACATACTGAAAATTTCGGTCATCATTAATGTTGTGCAACTCATCTCTTTTTATACCCTGTACCCATAGGGTAAAAGGGTATATTAAAGTCGCCAAAATGTATGTAACAGGCAGAAGGAAGCGTTTCTGACCCCATAAAGTATATATATTCTTGATCAGCATCACTAGCCGAGTCAATTGAGACATGTCCGTCCGTATGAACACCTAGATCTCGGAGACTGTAAGAGCTAGAGCTACCAAATTTGGTGAGAATATTCATCTAGTGTCTACACAGGTCAAGTTTGTTTCAAATTTTTGCCACGCCCACTTCCGCCCCCGGAATTCGGAAAAAACTAGTACTAGAGCTGTATGAAAGATATCGTATTCTTATTTGGCACACCTGTTTATATAGCCAAACTGCTTCAGCTGACCAAATTTAGTCAAAATCGGAAAAATAAAAGTCGGACATATTCGCTTATAAGTTTTGCACTGAAACACTAAGGGCGGCATTGGCTGGCAAGAGTGAACGAGATAGCAAGCGTGCTCTGTTGCGGCATGTTAAACTGAATTTTGTATTAAATTGATGGCTATTTCGATGGTGTTCTAGTTTATTTAACGTAACTAGTTAGTACAGGGTATACTCAATGTCGGCAGGGACGACTTGCTTGCTTCATTTTTATTTGATTACTGTTGTTTGTGTTGGATTTTGCAGACTGGTTAGAGAAGTTGGAATTTCTGGTTTGGGTACTATAGTTTCCCCAATTTTTCTGTCTCTGTCGGTCACTTTGTTGCTCATTGTCGTACTTTTTTTGTTTAAATGGTCTTTGATTGTTGTTACTGTAATTATTTGTTTTTCCCTCTTGAGACCAATTTCTCTCCCTTTTTTGTTGGTTTCGGGGCCCAAACGATTCCGAATTTCGACCATTATAAGTTGTCCTTTCAAAGCTCTGATTTATTCGCCTAGCTTCTCTTTGACTAGTATAAATTTTCTTTTCCGCAATCGCTATTTCATATGCTGTAACGATATCCGTAGAGTCTCTGCCTCGAACTATTGAACCTAAAGGTCCGCGAAGTCCCTTCAAGAAAGTGGTTAGGCATTGGTTAAGAAACAATTCTTTCTTTGTTTGTATGATAGTTGGATTGGTATCCTTTTGGTCAATGATGTTTAGTAGGGCTCTTTGAATATTTGTGACTTTTTCGTATAATACCTCTACCGGATGGCTTTGCAGTGTTAATATTCCAAGTTCGGCTATTAGATTATACTCGGTTCTTTTATCGACAAAGTGTTTAATTAAGGTACCTTTAATTTCGTCCCAATTAAGTCGCACATTTGATTGATACAAGACTTCATGAGCTTTACCCTGAATTTTGTTCCTAATTGCTCTCAAAATCATGACCCCTGCAGGTGTCTGATCTGCTCTTTTAATAAGCATTAAAAACTCCTCAACATTGGGAATGAATTCTTTTAGTCCCTTTTTATTTCCCTCAGGCATAGACTGAATCAATTGTAATAAGTCAGATATCTTAAAACCACCCAATGGCTTCTGTGTTTGGGGGCCAGTGGGTTGGGCTGGAGGAATCTCCTGATCTAAAGGCATTGATAATTCCAAAACTTCCTTTTTTTTTTTGATTTTGTTTTGTTACTATCTAGTCTCTTAGATCGTGATTCTTACTTTTTAACTTAATCGTTGCTTAATATATCTTTCTTACTTATGTTTTATTGTAATTAGTGTTATGTGTAAGCAAGGTGTCTTTTTTTTTTTTGAATCTATCGACGCACGAATTGTTGTCCCTCCGTGTGGCAAGCGATGAAATGATGTGTTTAAATATTTGTTGGTTTATTTCGCGGTTGTGCTGAAGCTAGCTGAGATTGTTGCTGTCTACTTTTCTTTTTTTTTTTTTATTTTTAATTTTTTTTTTGAAGATCGATGTTGCTTGCAAGGCGACTGAAATTTAAATGACATGCTGCCCAAAAGGTTAGGAAGCTACAAAACGCACTCCAAAATTTGCGACGCAATTCGGCAAACAATTCTGACTGTCGCGACATCGCTGTCGTTCTGCTCTAACGGGACACGTAAAGCCACCAAAATGTGCGACTCGCGACGCAATCAGACCACCGAGATGATGAAATAGAGACGCTTGTCGCGAAGCAACTTTGTACCGCTGCGGCATCGCCGTCACTCTGACGATACATGCAAGTCTGCAAAATGTAGCAAAAGACAATGTCGCCTGTTACGCAGCTGGTACCCATATGTATACATACATGTGTGTATGTGCTTAACGGGAATTGCTGAATTCGGGGCAACAAATACACCCGAAGCAAAAATTTTAATAAGATGAAATATTTTAAATTCGAGTGAAACTCAAAGGCAACACCAACATCAATATCACTGGGTGCATAGTACACATTGACGATTTATGCATATATGTATATACATACATACATACATGTGTGTACATGTTTCGCTGTCTTTATCGCTCTGTCCGATACAGCTGGATCAATCGCTAAATGCACTGGTTTAGCGCACTTAATGATCTTTAGCACGATTAGGCAACAATTTATGCATTATTAAAAAAAATTTTATTAATGAAATATTTAAGAATAATTAATCATTGTTTATATACTTGTTGCTTTGAAATGTTTTTTTTTTTTATATACTTATGCATGAACGTAAGTTCCTTCGGGGCACTTTTGTCCGTCCCAGAAATCGTTAGGCTGCGCCAGTTAACATCTTGGCCAAGTTTGTCGTGGTCGAGGAAAGGGTAACTTTTCCCCTTCTTTATATACATTTAGTTTCATTTTAGTTTTTTATGAAATAAAACCTCCATCATGTTTGACGTTCAACACAAGAATTGTTTCATTCGGCAACAATGCCGTTCTCCGCTTCAGCTAATGCTTACAAAACTATGTGTGTATGTATGTATCTCATTATGTATGTATGTATGTATGTATATATGTATGTATGTATGTTTGTATATATGTATGTGTTATTCGTTGCCCTTTCTGATGTGTTGTCCGTGGTTTGTGTAGTTGAAGGTGAATTCGTTGGTGTGGTGACCGGGTAGGTAACTCGCGTGTTGCCAGGAATACCAAAAATGGTCACATTACTGATTATGGCTATGCTAATGCTGCTTTGCCAAGTTTCAAATGCAGCCACAGTGGGGCAAAGCAAGCCAACGGTTTCTGTAAAACAGATCAACACAACAGCCGCGTTATATTTAGATCCGATGGGTGAAGTGGAAATTGTATCATCTTCGTGGGATTTTATAGTATATTACGATATTTCTTCTGGACGTACAATGGGCGTACAATGCGCAGTACGTTCAAGTGGTCCAAGCGACACCAGGATAAAGCCTGTTACGCGCGAACCCTATCAGACAGCATGCAAAAACGAAGTCGCGTGGACAACCGACGACAACTAAAATAATAATTTAGACTAACTACTAGATAGATAACTTAAAATAGTAGTTTTTATAATAGATATAGAGAACTCTGATCCGATTACAGAATAAAGGCGGTTGTAGTCGGAACAGAGAACTCGAAAAGGTTCATGCAAAGAATAGTTGGAAGTACAGCGTGTTAAAGTTAAAGGGACATAATTTCGGGTTAGTCTACAAGGAACAGATAGATTGACCTGATTGAGTAAATTAGGACAGTATATTTGTCCATTCAAAAGCTTGTGGATAAACAAAGTACCAAGCATTACTCTACGATTAAGTTAGAAGGGAAGGTTAATTAAAAGAAGTCTTTTAGAATAGGAGGGCAAGTTAACATTTCGATCCCAGTTTAAACCACGAAGAGCAAAAATTAGAAACTGTTTTTGAACAGATTCAATTTTAACTTGGTGTGATCCATATTGTGGAGACCAAACACATGATTCATACTGCAAAATGGGGCGGACCAGTGAAATAAAAAGAGTTTTGGTTGTGTAAGGATCGTCAAATTCTTTCGACCATCGCTTAACAAAACCAAGAACACTCATGGCTTTATTGACAGTGATATTAATATGACGAGTAAAATTTAATTTGTGTTCCATGAGTACACCCAAATCATTAATCTCGTTCAAACGTTCAAGTGGGGTATTATTAAGATAATACACCACTAATTGGAAAGAGGATCTATGAAATGACATGACGTTACATTTCGAAACATTGAGTTTTAATAAGTTAATTTCACACCAAGTTTGAAAGATATTAAGATCGACTTGAAGCAGACATGAAGAACTTAAGCCTTTAAAACTAATACAAAGTTTGACATCATCAGCGTACATAAGCACGAGAGAGTGAGTTACAACTGACGGAAGGTCATTAATGAAGAGCGTTAAAAGCAATGGTCCTAGATGGCTACCTTGTGGCACTCCCGAAGTCACATTGATGGTCTTCGAAAGATAAGTTTTAAATAAAACTTTTTGTGTACGGTTATTAAGATATTGAGAAATCCAATTAGGCAAAAGGCTTGGAATCCCAAGTTCGTTCAGCTTGAGCAAAAGCAGTGTATGATTGACAGAATCAAAAGCCTTACTGAAGTCAGTATAAATGACATCAGTTTGCAATGCATTCCTGAATCCTTCGATCGCTTGTAATGTAAAGACAGTTCGTCAAGACGCGGTTGGGACGCGGCGCCGATAGTAAGGCGACTTTCAAATAAAGAGACAAGCAGAATGGTTTCTGATATTCGCAGTTGGATGCGATTAGCCTGACTGACCTCGTAGGGTCGAGGCCGCTTTATTTATACTGTTTCTTATGGTCTAGTTTACATAGATTGCTTATTCTACGAAATAGGTTAGCAATGCAAGTATGCTTGCATTGCATATGTCAAATAGTGTAATATGATGCCAATGCATATGCACTTGCACCGCGTGTCTTCTTAAGTGGTTTAATAAGTGGTTTAAGATGTGGTGACCTTTGTATACACTATATGATCACTACACCTCCCTTTTTATTAGAATGAATTTATATTTGTATTTAAATTTATTCTCTAATAGTGTATATAAAGTGTAAAGTGTATTTCTTACCTCTAACAATTTATATTTTATATATATATAATTTTTTTTTTTTTTTTTTTGATATATGTATATATATATTTACTTACACGTAACGTATGTAGTATAGTATTTTAATTATTATATTTTATTATTCTATCTAGGTGCGTTTTAAATTCTTTGTTTTCGATTTTTATTGTGCAGTTGTTATTACTATCTATATTGATTACTTGAAATGGAGCTTTAAACTTATTTTCTAACTTATGGCCGGCGCTATTAGCTAACAAAACTAAATCTCCTACTGCTATTTTTATTTTGTTTACTGTCTTATCATAATAATTTTTATTTCTTTCCTTCTGTTTTTCTATCATAACCTTAGCTCTGTTTTGTGAAACCTGTAATCTATATTTAATTTCCTTATCATAAGCTTCTATGTTATATACTGGATCTATTTCATTATTTAATAAAAATTTATAAGGAGTCGGTGTTTTACCGAACACTAGTTCAAATGGACAATAGTCATGAACTGTGGATGGGGTCGTATTGTAACTATACGTGTAGTATGTTAACCATTGATCCCAATCATTCCTCCCTGTTGAAATATAGGTTCTGAGGTATTCATTAAATGTTCTGTGGTTCCTCTCTATAGATCCTAATGTCTGGTGATGGTATGCTGTTGATGTTATGTGTTCAATTTGTAGTAGTTTGTAGAGTTCGTCAGATACCTGATTCTTATATTCTGTTCCCATGTCAGTAATAATTTTCTTCATGGGTCCATAGATAAGTATGATGTTTTCGAAAATAGCTCTAGCAATATCCTTAGCGCTTTTAGATAATACTGGTGCTACTATCAAGTATTTAGTTAAATCGCAGACTGCGGTTACTGCGTATTCGAACCCATTGTATGTCTTAGGTAATGGACCTATTGTATCTATCAATACTACGTCAAATGCGTTTTGTGGCGTTGGAGTTATGATCATAGGTTCTTTTGTCTTAATTCGTGCTTTATTTAATTGGCATTTTTCGCATGTCTTTACATATTTTGTAACATCTTTACGTAAATTTTTCCAATTATAGTACATTTTGATCTTTCTGATTAATCTTGTTATTCCTGGGTGGCCACCAAAAATTGGATCATCATGGTACTTTTTGACAATTTCTGTTTTTTCTTCGTCATTTTTAATTATTTGTAACCTAGGTGTGAGGTGTGATCCTTTATTCTTGAAGTCTATTATACTGCAGTTATTAAATATTCTGTCATTCAATGACAGTTGGTACCTTATGATGCCTGTATCGTCAGCTACTTTTTCAAGCTGCGAAAAGAATAGTCCTAAGTCTATTTTTTCTTTACCGATCTGACATACTGTGCCTATATATTGCTTTCCTAGGTTTATTATGATTTCGTCATTTATTGTACGAATTCTGGCACGTTTCTTGACTTCTTTTGACTGAGACGTCTCAGTGATAGCTAACTCATATGACGGTATTTTCTTTATTTCTTTTGGAATGTCTTGTAATTTTTTCTTGGCTTGTAGGCGTGTTGTTACCTTGTAAATTGAATTGGTATGTTGACTTATATTTTTAATATCTTTAAAATCTATTCTCGACAAAGCGTCTGCTGTGTAATTTTCTTTTCCCCGTAGATACTCTACTGTGAAGTCATATTCTTCTAAATCTAATCTCATTCTTGTTAATTTTGAAGATGGGTTTTTCATTGAGAATAAGTATGATAGTGGTCTATGGTCACTTTTTACTAAAAATTTTCTACCGTATATATATGGTCTGAAATATGTTATTGCCCAGTGGATCGCTGCCAATTCTTGTTCTATTGTTGACTTATTACTTTCTCCCTTTGTGAATGATCGTGATGCATAAGCTATCGGCAATTGTATGCCGTTGTATTCCTGGCTTAACACCGCACCACATGCTAATTTACTTGCATCGGTGGTGATGCAGAATTCCTTTTTGAAATCGGGATATTGTAGGATTGATGGGCTTAATAAAGATTTCTTTAAGTATTGAAATGATTTTTCACAATCCTCGTTCCACTGGAATGTTACTCCCTTTTTGCATAGTTGTGTTAACTTTCTTGAATATTCGGCAAAATTCGGAACGAATCTTCTGTAATAATTACAGAACGCAACAAATCTTTTTACTTCTTCTGGGTTTTTTGGTTGTGGGTAATCTATTATGATTTGAAATTTGCTATCATCTGGCAATATGCCAGAGTCGGTGCATTTGTGACCCAGATATGTCACTTCGTGACGGAAAAATGAACATTTATCTGGATGCAATTTTAGATTGTATTTTCGGCAGATCTGAAAAACATCTTCAAGATTCTTCAACATGTGTTTTTCTGAACAACCCAATACAACTAAGTCATCCATATATAAAAATGCTTGGGACGGTTCAAGTCCCGAAAAGGCTATTGTCATCATTCTTTGGAATGAGTTAGGTGCTATTTTTAGACCGAATGGTAATCTTTTAAATCTGTATGATCCCTTATCAGTTGAGAAGGAAGTTAAATCTCTTGACTCTTCCTCTAACTCTATTTGGTGGAATCCTGATGTAAGATCTAAACAGGAAAAATATTTAGCTCTACCTAATTGATCTAAAATATCGTCTATTCTTGGCAAAGGAAATTTATCAGCGACCAATTTTTTATTTAAATTTCTGTAATCTACCACTAATCTCCATCTTTTATTCTCATTCCCTGGTAGTGATTTTTTGGGTACTAACAGTATTGGACTGTTGTACTCCGAAGCTGAGGGTTCTATTATATCGTCGTTTAATAATTTATCAACTTGTTTCTTTACTTCTGTCTTGTGTGTCTCTGGGATTCTGTAGTTCTTGATGTAGGTTGGCTCGTCATTTTTAAGTCTTAGTTTTTGTCTGTAGAAATTATTCGTTGTTATTTTTGCCTTTTCTAGTGCAAAGATATCAATAAATTCTGAACATAATTTAGTCAATGCTGTTTTTATTCTATCTGGAAAATTTCTTTGCAATCTTTCTAATTTTTCTTTGTTATTTGTTTCTTCCTGACTTTGTTCCACATTCTGAATTATCTCATAATTATCTAAATTTTCCGTTTTAATTGTATCTGTTCGAATTATTATGTCGTTATTGGAAGTATTTATAAATCGGACAAATGCCTGCTTGCTAGTTGTTATAGTATTGGCTATGAATACTCCTTCCTTAATTTCTTGATTTGGTATAAGTATATCGGACGATGTGTTGTTTATATGGATTTGTTTAATGGATTCAGCTCTGGCTGGTATAACTATTGTCTTTAATGTTGACGCGTTATGCATTGGAATGGCTAGGTCTTCATGGTACTTATTTGGTCGTAGTACTAACCAATCCTTGTCCTTAGTATAGTCAAGGATACAGTTATATTTTTTAAAGAAATCTAAACCTAGTATTCCATCCGTTGGTATTGGGAATGAATTGTCGACTATGTAAAAATTATGTTTTACTAATATGTCGTCTAGTTTTAGTTCTAGTTGATGATGTCCTATTGTCTGTATTGAGCCTGTTCCTATTCCCTTGAGACTGATATTATCTTGTGTTTTGAACTGTTCAATACAATTCCTATTTTCTTGATTTTAATTACGGAGACATCTGCTCCTGTATCTATTAAGAATGATGCTACCTTGGAATCATGGTTTAAATAGCTCGAAATGAAGCATCCCATGGTAAGGTTAACATTAGCTACTTTGACTTCACATTGTTTTTGTTTTAGATATCTAGGGGAATATCCGAGTTTTCCGGTGCCGTTATGGCCCGTATATTTCTATCTCTGGTATAGCCACGGTTGTTTCTGTTTTGGTTTTCATGGGAGTTTCTGTTATTGCCATAATTGCCTCTATTTGAGTTTCCTCTCCTGTTATTGCCTCGGTTGTTTCTATTGTGGTTGTCGTTGTAGTTTCCTCGATACTCGCCTCTATAATTATTGTAATCGTTTCTACCTCTATCGTTGTATCTTGCTTGGCCACGTCCACGAGACGCTCCGCGATTATTGTATCCACCGTATCGGTAGATCGTGCCTCGCTCAGGTTGTACCTCGTCTGTCGCCTCAATGAACGCGGTCATTGTTTCTTCTAGAGTTTTGTGCGGTATCGATCGGAATACTGTCCGAGTTTCCTTGTCTAGAGTATTGTCCATTATGCTTTTTACAGTCCAACTGACTGTGTATTTCTCTGCCTTGTCTGACGGGATACCATCGGTGATGTATGCCCGTTTTAAAGCTTGTGCCAGCTTCATTACTTCTGTCGTATAATCTAATGCCGATTTATTGGTTTGTTTTACCCTCTGTATCTTTGCATTAAGACTTTCTATTGAGTCTCCCTTCACTTTTCTTTTGAGTGTTTCTATTATCTCACTTATGGTGTTTACTTCTGCTACCGCGTCGGCTGCTATCCCGGTAAGCCGAGTTTTAACAAATCTAACCGCTGTCGTTTCATTTTCTCCTTTTATTTCGTCAATGGCCTCTAGTGCTATCAGTACACTGGATAGCTTGGCCGGGTTTCCATCATACTCTGCTACCATAAGCTTGGCAGCTGTATTTATTGTTGTCTCTTTGGACATTGTGGGAGATATGTATGGATCTTCAATATGTGAGTTTTCCGATTCAGTGTCCGTATTGTCACTGTCTTCGTCTGTTTCGCCTAGATCTAGTTCTATTCTGTGTCTTGCCAATGCTTTATTTGCTCTATCTCCGCAATCTTCGTAGAACGCTATTGCTGCTACTTGATGTGCCGGAGGTAGGTCTTTTCTAAAGATTCTCTTTATTTGCCTTAGTTGTTGTTTTATTAATTTGGCATGTTTTATTAATGTTTCCCTTTTTATCTTCCTATCCTGAGTTATACATTTAATAGATTTATCTACATTTTCTTTGCAATGACGTGCCTCTTTTAGGATTTCTTGCCATTCGCTCATTTTTTATTAAAATAATAAATTTAAATTTTTTCTACTGTTGCAATTTGATTAATATACCGCTTTTTAATTGCTCGTCTATGCATGCTATACACTGTGAAAATAAACTGTATTATTATTATTGCCGTTAGTACCAACAATACTGATCGAATTTGACCTAAATTATTTTCTGGGTCCCATGGTGCTACATGTACCTCGTTTACTACGTTCGCATTTCTACTCTTCTACTACTCTTTCTACTTTTGATGATTCTCCGCCCATATTGAAACCTGATGTTTTGACACAATTGCACAATAAAAATCGATTGTTTTATGGTTTACTGACCTATATATATGTGTATCGATTTTCTTTCTTACTACATACGCGGTGTTTTGCTTTGTTGTCAAGTGGCCTACTCATATAGAGCACGCGTAATATTTTGACTCAGCATGAAATTTCAAGTGTTATATACATATATATATTGGGTATGGTATTTATTTTAATAATATGTGTTTGTATATGTCGGGTCGTCAATAGAGCTATTATTGTCGTTCCTTTTTGTAGTGTCATAAGGTTACTGGTTCGGTGGTATCCAGTTATAATGATTGGAAAACAGCAGGCCTGTAGATCTAAGTCAAACCTTCATATTGAGTGAGATATATAGCTGTTGCTGAACGTGGTCCGTAGTATTGCTTAGTCTGCCTTGACTTTTTGCCTTTTTGACGTTTCGGGCCTAAATCTGTATAAAAAGGGCAGCTAGACTCGAGAACGGGGTCATTCAAAAAGTAAAGCAAAAGACTACGGAACTCGTGTGAAAAAGCAAACGCTATGGTAAATATGAACTTGGAGCATCCAAACCCGATACCAACGGTCAACAACCATCTGGAGCAGCCCGTCCCGACATCAGAAGTGGGATTGACACCACCTCCTACATTTTCGGAAGAGCAGTGGCGTCTAATTATGGAGATGCAGAGCCACAACTTATGTGAGTTGTTACAAAATATCCGGTCGTCATCCAGTTCGCAACATCAGCCACGGAACGTTACATTGCCGAAATTCAACCCAGAAGCTGCCGGAGGGGACGCTTCGAAATGGTGCGTGACTACGGACATCATATTGGCGGAGCAGCCGTTGGAAGGAAGTGCTCTTATTATGGCCTTGAGCAACTCGATGGAGGGCACTGCGTCAAATTGGCTAACCCAAATCTCGTATCCAGGCATCAGTTGGAATGAGTTCAAGGAGTTGTTCCTCCAGCGATATGAAAGTGACGAAACCCCAGCGGCTATGCTTTTGAATCTTCTCAACAGCCGTCCGGCCGAAGGCGAGTGCCAAGCAGTCTATGCGAGTCGGTTGGTGACATCATTGACAACGAAGTGGCGAAATATGAGTCTTGAAGAAGTAGCTGTCACTACTGTGCTTGCACACATGGCAAACTTTGATTGTCGATTGCAACGTGTTGCATTTACGGCAAACATACAAACTAGAAAAAAACTACAGTCGGAATTGAGGGCGTTCACGTTTGAGAAAAAACGAAACTCTGAACGAGAAGACAATTCGGGACCAGATTACAAAAGAAGGAAAATTCTTTCTGCAGTGTGCCACTTCTGTGGAAAACCCGGGCACAAAATTGCGGAGTGCAGAACCAAGATGCGACAAGATAATGAGACAAAAAAACCACACTGGGAGAAGCCGAATGTGACCTGTTTCCGGTGCGGCCAGCCTGGTCATTTCGCAAACCAATGTTCAAACAAGGAGTCAGGAGCGCAGAAGGGACCAGTCCAACACAAGGCGGTAAACCAGTGCTCCGTGTCCGAGCCAGAAGGAAGTATGACACAGCGAGGTGAGATCTACCCGATTACTTTCGACTCCGGGGCAGAGTGCTCCTTAGTTAGAGATAAGATTAGCAATAAGTTATCAGGACAACGTATACACAAGGTTGTAATTCTCAAAGGTATCGGAGATGCCGGTATATATAGTACCTTGCAGATTTTAAGCAATGTAACCATTGATGGAAACGTGATAGAAATTCTCTTTCATGTCGTCCAGGATCAATATCTAAAAAATAATTTCGTCATTGGAAGAGAAATACTCAGTCAGGGTTTTAACATTGTTATCACTGCAACGAAGTTCGAAATTGTTAAATCCAAATCTGTGAATATTTGTAATCCGACTGACCAGACGGACAACTTGACCGACATTGATACTGAATTGAATGGGAAAGTACAAGCTGAGCTTCATTCAATTCCAAAAACTAGTACGCCTTAGCATACTATTCATATCGATATAACGGGAAAACTAAGCGGCAAAAGCGATTTGAAAGAGTACGTAATTGTTCAAGTTGATGGTTTCACGAAATTTGTTTACTTATACCATACACTTAAACTGAACGCCGAAAGCTGCGTGAGAGCTATGAAGGCATCTATTTCGTTATTTGGAGTACCAAATCGAATTATAGCTGACCAAGGCAGATGCTTTTCAAGCTCACGGTTTTCGGAATTCTGTTCATCTCAAAATATAAAGCTACATCTAATTGCAACAAGCGCGAGCCGAGCAAACGGTCAAGCCGAGCGTGTCATGAGTACACTGAAAGGTTTACTGACTGCGGTGGAGTCGAGTCACCGGTCCTGGCAAGATGCCCTTGGAGAGGTACAACTTGCTTTAAATTGTACAGTAAGCGGTATAACAAAAGCAAGTCCTCTGGAGATGATGATAGGGAAGGAGGCTAGACCGTTAGGGTTGGTTCCACCTTGCGAAACGGAAATTGAGGTGGACTTGAAGAGTGTTAGGTCACGTGCTAGTGAGAGTGTAAAGGCTTTGGCCTCATACGATAAAGGAAGGTTTGATAAAAATAAAGCAGCAGTTATAAGATACAAAGTTGGTGACCATGTACTACTAAGAAATGAAGAGCGACAACAAACAAAACTAGATCCTAAATTTCGAGGGCCATTTGAGGTATTAGATGTGCTAGATGGCGACAGGTACACGTTGAAATCTTTAAAAAACAATCGGTTGTATAAATATTCCCACGAAAATATAAGAAAAATGCCCGATGGGAGCATGCCCAATGAGTTCAATGTGAGTGATGACAAGTGTAGCCCGCCAATGAGTCCAGATGGGACGCTGAGTTTTCCGTCTGACAAAGGCGATGTGTTATCCGTCTAGGTGAGACGATGAGTGATCCGTCAGATTTGACGATGTGATATCCGTCCAGGTGGGGCGATGAGTGATCCGTCAGATTTGACGATGTGATGTCCGTCCAGGTGGGGCGATGAGTGATCCGTCCAGGTGGGACGATGGTTATCCGTCCAGGTGGAACGATGGTTATCCGTCCAGGTGGGACGATGGTTATCCGTCCAGGTAGGACGATGGTTGAAATAACGAATTAAGTTGGCAAATGTAAATCAGAATTGTAATTAGCATAAATGAAAGATTGAATTGAATTTGTTAACATTAAGAATAAACTGTTTGTATGAAGCGAATTGAAGATTCGTTATATGTTGAGTACACGAGGACGTGTAATGGTCAGAATGGCCGTGTTGAAGCGGGAAAAGAGTTAATTTGGCGTTTGATACCGTATTATAGTTGATGAGCGGTTGATTGAAAGAACCGGAATTGATAAACTTGCGGAAGACCCATGTGGGGTATTAATAAGAATAGCGTTAAGTACGGGTTATTGCAAAGAATCTGTTATGAAGACAATTGCATGAATCAAGAACTAAAATTGTAACTAGAACGAATGTTATGTAAGAAAAGTTTTGCTACACGAGGACGTGTAATTGTCACGATGGCCGTGTCGGGTCGTCAATAGAGCTATTATTGTCGTTCCTTTTTGTAGTGTCATAAGGTTACTGGTTCGGTGGTATCCAGTTATAATGATTGGAAAACAGCAGGCCTGTAGATCTAAGTCAAACCTTCATATTGAGTGAGATATATAGCTGTTGCTGAACGTGGTCCGTAGTATTGCTTAGTCTGCCTTGACTTTTTGCCTTTTTGACGTTTCGGGCCTAAATCTGTATAAAAAGGGCAGCTAGACTCGAGAACGGGGTCATTCAAAAAGTAAAGCAAAAGACTACGGAACTCGTGTGAAAAAGCAAACGCTATGGTAAATATGAACTTGGAGCATCCAAACCCGATACCAACGGTCAACAACCATCTGGAGCAGCCCGTCCCGACATATGTATATATGTTTGTTTGTGTATATAATATTTTGGTTTTGTATATAGTTTTCTTATTTGTATAGTGAGGGTATTTTTTTTTTTTTTTGGTTTTCTAGTTGTAATTTTTTTCTTCTTTTTCTTTGTTTGTAAGATTTAATTTTAATTGGTATTTGGAATTTATTAAAAATTTGATTTGTTTTAATTAAAGAGTATTTAAATTTTGAAAGAATATTGTATTATTTTTTTTTCGTACTATGCAAAATTATTTCATTTTTTTTTTTGTAATTTTTATAAGAGATTATTTTTAAATTTTTAGTTAAAATTTTTTTTTTTTTTGAATTGCAAAAATGTATTTATTATTTTTTTTGAATGGAGGTTTGTATGTTTGTGTATTTTACATTTGTTTTTTTTATTTTTGTTATAGTGGCGGCGAACTTCGCTTTTTACCACAAAGGTGCTGTGTTAGCACTCTTTTTTATTTTATTTAACATTTTTTTTTTTCTTTGGTGTGTTATTATTTTTTTTTGCTTACTTTGGTTTTATGTATTTATTGGTGCTGCTGCTGCTACTGCTTCCGTTTTTGTTGTTCCCTCTGGTGCTCGTCTTTTAGCGCATGAATCTTTGTCCAGACGACTTGTGCGTCGTTCCACGGTATGGGTGGGTTCCGCTGGACCAGTTCCAGTAATGATGCCCTCTTTCGCCGGTATCTGGCGAGGTATCCGCCTCGTCTTTTGGGCGTTTGGACCTTTGGAATTTTTGTTAGTTGGTCCTCCTCTTTCTGTTTCCGTAGTGCCTGAGATTTGGCACTATTCTGGCGGGCGTGGTATTCCTCCACGGTCAATGGTCGCGGACCGTCAAGGGGGCACTCCTTTAGCGCCTTCTCTACTGCCTCCAGATGCGTTGCGCTCATCTGGGCAGTTCCACTTCTGGATAGGATTTTGGTCTTTACTCGTCTTTTGCGTCTTCGCTTCTTGAAGCGGTGCCCTGATCCTTATTAGGAATCTGGCAGGATCGCCATGTAATGTAAAGACAGTTCGTCAAGACGCGGTTGGGACGCGGCGCCGATAGTAAGGCGACTTTCAAATAAAGAGACAAGCAGATAGGTTTCTGATATTCGCAGTTGGATGCGATTAGCCTGACTGACCTCGTAGGGTCGAGGCCGCTTTATTTATACTGTTTCTTATGGTCTAGTTTACATAGATTGCTTATTCTACGAAATAGGTTAGCAATGCAAGTATGCTTGCATTGTAATATGATGCCAATGCATATGCACTTGCACCGCGTGTCTTCTTAAGTGGTTTAATAAGTGGTTTAAGATGTGGTGACCTTTGTATACACTATATGATCACTACACGCTAAAGAAGTAAACTCTAAAAGGTTAGTGGTAGTAGATCTACGTTTCATAAACCTATGTTGAGAAGATGAAAGAATAGAACTACAGAAATGTTGCAGTTGAGAAGTTATAATTTTCTCAAATGCCTTCGGAATAGCAGACAATTTGGAAATACCCCTATAATTAGAAGCTACGGATTTATTACCCTTTTTATGCAAAGGAATAATAAAAGATTCCTTCCAAATGGTTGGGAAAGAGGAAGTTTCAACGGACAAAGTAAAAAACTTAAGAATTGGGGAAATCAAAGTCTCAGCGCAAAATTTATTTATTTTCAAAACATAAAAAGGACGGGTGCACTGCCACCTTTCGTTTGGCGGTAACGAAGTTATAAAATTGCTTAGGATCACGGGAAAACTGAAGTTTACAACGCCTAATGTAATCCTTATAGCATAGTGTATTAAGCACTGAAAAATTCGATCGAACAACAGCATAAAGAGAGAAATCAGACGGTCGACCCGATTTTTTGATTTTTCTATAATATCTAGACTTCACATTTTTCAAATTAGTTAACTCACGTGTAAACCATGGCGACTTGTTAGACAATACATGGGTCACACGTGGAACACAAGCATCAAAAAGCGAAAATATAGTATCATAGAAAAAACAAATGGTAGCATTCATATCATTACAAGAATACAGATAAGACCAGTCTGTGGCAAAAATTAGCTCATTGAGCTTGAAAAAGTTAGTTTTAGGAAAGCAACGGGTACGAGACGTCGAACTGGTACCAGCATTTGATAACCGAAAAGGTAGATCAACAGTTAAGTCCAAAGTTGGATGGAAACTGTCTTCGGGGACGACTAAGGGATCAATCCTCGAAACAGTACAGTTAGAAGAATCTAACATAAATATAAGATCTAGTGATCTCTCATTTTTGTTATGCACAGGATTAACTTGGGTTAGGGATAACTCAAGGAGACCGTCAACAAAGCAATGTGAGGAGGAGGTCATCAACAAGGAAGACTCACCTGATAAAAGCCACGAAACGTCAGGTAGATTAAAATCTCCCAGAACGATAAATATGTCTGCATCCGAAAGAAGTGAAGAGACAAAGCGAATAGCTTCTAAATGGCTAGCATATACCGTCATGTCAAAACTCGGTGGAATATACGAGCAAGTTAAAAATACAGAATATGATTTCAAACAAATTTTGACACTAACAAATTCAACGTCAAGAACGGCAGGTGGCAGAACTATTTCTGAAGGAAGAGATGAATTTACGGCAATCAAAACTCCACCACCATTTTTGGAGATTCGATCGCATCTATAGGTTGAAAATATTGTGGGAAAAACGGAAGCATCGGAAATGTCAGGCTTCAACCACGTTTCTGTAAAAAATCCAAAAATCTTTGTGGCAAATTTGGTCAAAGACATTTGGAGGGACACTGATTTTAAATGACGAAATGTCACGGGTATATGAAAACCTAAACTTTTCCACCACTATGTTTGGCGCTACGACTTTAGCCCGGATATGGGCTATGACATCATCTGATGCAGTATTGGGGTCGAGCCGCGAAACAAAGATTTGCTTTTTTGGTGGATTGGCTACTAGACATCTCGATGCGCCAGTCGCAACTGCAGCAACAACATTTTGCGCTGGAACTGCTGAGGCAGATGACGCTTTGAGAGCTCTTCTAGATAAAACTTTATTGGAAATATCCGATTCAATATACAACCGATATCGAATCAGCATGCGGGGCACTGTTACCAGGGGAAATGTCAAACGTCCCCACAACTGCAGCCACTGCAGGACTCCTAAACGATCAGTTGCTGACCATTTGGAGTTATGAAGTTATTCAACGATGCCGGAACCGGTAGAAGCAGAGATGCCGGCGGATCGGGAGAGAAATCCCGTGGGATAGTCTTCTTCCGCTTCGGTGATTCGTTTAATAGTTTATAACTATTAAACTGAGTTTCCAGAGACGAAAACTCATCACGAAGTTTCAGAAAACCAGCCGACAGGGATTTAAATCCCTCCCTCGTGCGCCGCATAAATAGACGCATATCCATTTCTACGTCCCGGCACGCTTCACAACTCCATTTTAGTCCCCCACCGTTTCCAATACTATCCTTTACTTTGGCTGTGTAACCAGCGCAATTAACATGCATAATGTTATCGCACAGCCAGCACAGGATGAGGGCACTTTCTCGAAGAGCAGACAACCATTGTAGATTTAATAAAATAAATAATACAAAATTTAAAAAGAACGGGCAATTTAAAAATGAGCAATGTAATATAATATAAGGGCTATACGCACCAAGAAATAACACAAGTGTTAAAAATTTAAAATGCACAAAAAAAAAACTGAAGAGACAAAAATTAAGAGAGTTAGTAATAACACACAACAACAAAGACTGGCACAATCGCGATTCGCGAGAGTAACGGTCGCGATCGCGGGCAATGTAAAGACGCGAGAGCAAGCAGCACACAAACAACAACACTAATGTGTATGCGAGAGCGCGAATGCAATTAAAAGGGATCAAAAACACAAAATCAAAGTCTATGTAGACAAAACAACAAAACTTTGAGTTTTGTTATTAAATAAAGCAATACGTAATAATAGCTTTGAGTAAGTGTTTAAGAACAAGTTACAATTTTTGAATCGCGTAATTTATTAATTTATTATATGCGGGATTAATTAAAAATTAGATAAAAGCGAGAGCGCAAAAAAAACACGACCGACTTCGTTGAAGTGAAGAATAATATAACGGCATATTTTGAAATGCTTAATAAGGGTGACAGGTTAATACTTAAAATGGGAAGTGTGTACAAGATTGTTTAGTTTTGAGGACCAGTGCACACTGGTTGCGCTTGTATGAAGCAGCGGCCAAAAATAGTTCCAGTTAAGATATCGAGTTGAAATTTTTTAAATTTTATTATAAAAATATCAAAGAAGCTAACTTCGGCTCTGCCGAAGTTTGTATACCCTTGCAGCAAAATAATTGGTATAAATGTTTAACAAAATCAAAAACAAAAAAGAAAAAAACACATATAAAAATTTTCACTTCTTCACCGAGCATTGAACCATCAAACACCGAAGCCCATCGTGCCAACGATCTCCACATACTACGCCACCGTCCTAATTCGATATATGTACATATATGCAAACCCATTGCATCTCGCTCTGTCAATTTTGTTCTGTGCAACAACGCAACGCAAATGTTTCTGTCTCTCTCACACACCGCGTGGTGACGAATTTTTGCATATGTGTGTGTGTGCGTGATTGCTTGGAATTTGTTTTTGTTTCTTTGCTGCCAAAGAAAATTGCTTATTTTACTCGAGGTACCTCCACGTTTTAGTTAATAACTCCGGTGATAATTATCCGATCCGACTAATTTTTAAACTTGATCTGGATGATCGATTAAGGAACTTAACTTTTTATGTTTCAACCATGTAGCTTAAAATTTAAGCTCGAAAACGCATGGCTAAACAGACAGACGGACAGACGGACGGACGGACGGACAGACGGACATGTCTCAATCGACTCGGCTGTTGATGCTGATCAAGAATATATATACTTTATGGGGTCGGAAACGTATATTTCTATGCGTTACAAACATCTGACCAATTTTATAATACCCTCTGCAAGGGTATAAATATAACAACTAACAACAACCAAAAAATTGGTTGTTCGTCCATTGTAGGAATATAAATTAGCTAAACTTCTAATAATTCGATTGCTGAATTCGTTAGTTTGGATTTTGGTTTGCACGGCAAAACTCTTTGCTCTGTAACAAATGGGTCTGAACTTAAGAGCAATCTGTTAATTAAGTCGGTGTTAGTATCAATGCGTGATGTTTTTCGGGTGTGCTGACTTCTAAACATTTTTATATCTTTATTTCGCGACTCTGCGGCTTCTTCAGATAATTCCCCAATCGAGAGAAGACAATAATTTATGATATCAGCAGAATGAATTAAAACTTTGTGCACAGTTGGAGGAAAATAATACCAAGGATGTTGATGTAAAAGCTCTTTCGCAGTCTTAAGCGCATACTTTTGAAATTTTTGAACGTTTATTTTATACCCAGATGCCATAACTTGAAGCAATGTACCACATCTGACTATAAGGTTTGTTTTCAATCCCGTAATTTCTGCAGATATTTCCGGGTTATCAAAAAATTTCCTGGCCGTGTTACCATCATTTGAAGTCCCGCTTCCTCCTGTTCTTGGCTTGTCGACTATAAGACCGAGTTTTTCACGAAATTTGGCTTGTATTATTAGTTTTTTTTCATAAAGCATTTTTTCCCCTTTGCAGTGCTAATTCTCCAAACATTCTGCGGGATTAATTGTTAAAAATTTATGTGGTTTATATATATATATATACGCCATTAAAAGAATAAATAAATTAAAGTATAATTCAAATACATAGATTGCTTATTCTACGAAATAGGTTACCAATGCAAGTATGCTTGCATTGTAATATGATGCCAATGCATATGCACTTGCACCGCGTGTCTTCTTAAGTGGTTTAATAAGTGGTTTAAGATGTGGTGACCTTTGTATACACTATATGATCACTACACGCTAAAGAAGTAAACTCTAAAAGGTTAGTGGTAGTAGATCTACGTTTCATAAACCTATGTTGAGAAGATGAAAGAATAGAACTACAGAAATGTTGCAGTTGAGAAGTTATAATTTTCTCAAATGCCTTCGGAATAGCAGACAATTTGGAAATACCCCTATAATTAGAAGCTACGGATTTATTACCCTTTTTATGCAAAGGAATAATAAAAGATTCCTTCCAAATGGTTGGGAAAGAGGAAGTTTCAACGGACAAAGTAAAAAACTTAAGAATTGGGGAAATCAAAGTCTCAGCGCAAAATTTATTTATTTTCAAAACATAAAAAGGACGGGTGCACTGCCACCTTTCGTTTGGCGGTAACGAAGTTATAAAATTGCTTAGGATCACGGGAAAACTGAAGTTTACAACGCCTAATGTAATCCTTATAGCATAGTGTATTAAGCACTGAAAAATTCGATCGAACAACAGCATAAAGAGAGAAATCAGACGGTCGACCCGATTTTTTGATTTTTCTATAATATCTAGACTTCACATTTTTCAAATTAGTTAACTCACGTGTAAACCATGGCGACTTGTTAGACAATACATGGGTCACACGTGGAACACAAGCATCAAAAAGCGAAAATATAGTATCATAGAAAAAACAAATGGCAGCATTCATATCATTACAAGAATACAGATAAGACCAGTCTGTGGCAAAAATTAGCTCATTGAGCTTGAAAAAGTTAGTTTTAGGAAAGCAACGGGTACGAGACGTCGAACTGGTACCAGCATTTGATAACCGAAAAGGTAGATCAACAGTTAAGTCCAAAGTTGGATGGAAACTGTCTTCGGGGACGACTAAGGGATCAATCCTCGAAACAGTACAGTTAGAAGAATCTAACATAAATATAAGATCTAGTGATCTCTCATTTTTGTTATGCACAGGATTAACTTGGGTTAGGGATAACTCAAGGAGACCGTCAACAAAGCAATGTGAGGAGGAGGGCATCAACAAGGAAGACTCACCTGATAAAAGCCACGAAACGTCAGGTAGATTAAAATCTCCCAGAACGATAAATATGTCTGCATCCGAAAGAAGTGAAGAGACAAAGCGAATAGCTTCTAAATGGCTAGCATATACCGTCATGTCAAAACTCGGTGGAATATACGAGCAAGTTAAAAATACAGAATATGATTTCAAACAAATTTTGACACTAACAAATTCAACGTCAAGAACGGCAGGTGGCAGAACTATTTCTGAAGGAAGAGATGAATTTACGGCAATCAAAACTCCACCACCATTTTTGGAGATTCGATCGCATCTATAGGTTGAAAATATTGTGGGAAAAACGGAAGCATCGGAAATGTCAGGCTTCAACCACGTTTCTGTAAAAAATCCAAAAATCTTTGTGGCAAATTTGGTCAAAGACATTTGGAGGGACACTGATTTTAAATGACGAAATGTCACGGGTATATGAAAACCTAAACTTTTCCACCACTATGTTTGGCGCTACGACTTTAGCCCGGATATGGGCTATGACATCATCTGATGCAGTATTGGGGTCGAGCCGCGAAACAAAGATTTGCTTTTTTGGTGGATTGGCTACTAGACATCTCGATGCGCCAGTCGCAACTGCAGCAACAACATTTTGCGCTGGAACTGCTGAGGCAGATGACGCTTTGAGAGCTCTTCTAGATAAAACTTTATTGGAAATATCCGATTCAATATACAACCGATATCGAATCAGCATGCGGGGCACTGTTACCAGGGGAAATGTCAAACGTCCCCACAACTGCAGCCACTGCAGGACTCCTAAACGATCAGTTGCTGACCATTTGGAGTTATGAAGTTATTCAACGATGCCGGAACCGGTAGAAGCAGAGATGCCGGCGGATCGGGAGAGAAATCCCGTGGGATAGTCTTCTTCCGCTTCGGTGATTCGTTTAATAGTTTATAACTATTAAACTGAGTTTCCAGAGACGAAAACTCATCACGAAGTTTCAGAAAACCAGCCGACAGGGATTTAAATCCCTCCCTCGTGCGCCGCATAAATAGACGCATATCCATTTCTACGTTCTACCACTAACTATACAATACATAGATGGGACAAACGTAAGATTTTTTGATTGCAAACACTAGCCTAACCATGGAACCCCAGAGACCTTCGGCAAAAAACCGAACGTTCGTACGCTCAATGAGAGCAAGTGAGAGCAAGTTCTGTCAATGTATGTGTGCACTAGTCGGTACATGGGCAGGCATCGTAGTGTGCGTGTGTGACGTGAAGTTTTACAACACCACACTTCAATAGCTCGCTCGACACAAATTTTTGATTTTCGACAAAACAGCGACAATACCAAGTGAATATAGCCCTGTGGAAAGGATATCAATCAATCTTTACACTGAATTGTGGACAGTCTCGGTGGCTGTGCTGATAGAGTGTTCGCTTGACGAATCGAGTTACCGCTGGTTCGATCCCCAGTATAAACCCTTCTATACAAAATTGTTTCTATTTTCTATTTTCAATTATGAATTGATTTTTTTTTTAATGAGTGTATTTTTTGTACTGAAAACGAGCAAAAATACAAAGATTGGTTTTGCGAAACTCATAAATGCATAGAGCATCGAAAACACTTATTGAACTATTTTCTGTTAGTCTTGCGTAAATAAAAACCAGATGGCTGATGGAAGCATTATGCGGTGCATCAACTGAAAAGCAAAAAAGTATTCGGAAAATTGAAATTTTAAAGTCATTAGGGCTAACATAAATTAACACATCAACGAAGTCTTTTATTCCTTTTTTTTTTTGGGATTTTAGGGACGAACTACCAGTTCGGCTCTTGTCTAAAGGGCCGGCAATAAAAAACCTAATAATCTTTAATTATTATAAAACAGTAGACGACAAAAAGAAATCAATTCATTATTGAAAAATAGAAAATAGAAACAATTTTGTTTGGAAGGGTTTGAACTGGGATTCCAACCAACGGTGTTCCGACTCGTCAAGCGAACACTCTATCAGCACAGCCACCGAGACTGTCCACAATTCAATGTAAAGATTGATTGATATCCTTTCCACAGGGCTATATTCACTTGGTATTGTCGCTGTTTTGTCGAAAATCAAAAATTTGTGTCGAGCGAGCTATTGAAGTGCGGTGTTGTAAAACTTCACGTCACACACGCACACTACGATGCCTGCCCATGTACCGACTAGTGCACACATACATTGACAGAACTTGCTCTCACTTGCTCTCATTGAGCGTACGAACGTTCGGTTTTTTGCCGAACGTCTCTGGGGTTCCATGGTTAGGCTAGTGTTTGCAATCAAAAAATCTTACGTTTGTCCCATCTATGTATTGTATAGTTAGTGGTTCTACATTTAAAAAGAACGGGCAATTTAAAAATGAGCAATGTAATATAATATAAGGGCTATACGCACCAAGAAATAACACAAGTGTTAAAAATTTAAAATGCACAAAAAAAAACTGAAGAGACAAAAATTAAGAGAGTTAGTAATAACACACAACAACAAAGACTGGCACAATCGCGAATCGCGAGAGTAACGGTCGCGATCGCGGGCAATGTAAAGACGCGAGAGCAAGCAGCACACAAACAACAACACTAATGTGTATGCGAGAGCGCGAATGCAATTAAAAGGGATCAAAAACACAAAATCAAAGTCTATGTAGACAAAACAACAAAACTTTGAGTTTTGTTATTAAATAAAGCAATACGTAATAATAGCTTTGAGTAAGTGTTTAAGAACAAGTTACAATTTTTGAATCGCGTAATTTATTAATTCGGCACTAGATTCCACGAAATAGAATTTATTATATGCGGGATTAATTAAAAATTAGATAAAAGCGAGAGCGCAAAAAAAACACGACCGACTTCGTTGAAGTGAAGAATAATATAACGGCATATTTTGAAATGCTTAATAAGGGTGACAGGTTAATACTTAAAATGGGAAGTGTGTACAAGATTGTTTAGTTTTGAGGACCAGTGCACACTGGTTGCGCTTGTATGAAGCAGCGGCCAAAAATAGTTCCAGTTAAGATATCGAGTTGAAATTTTTTAAATTTTATTATAAAAATATCAAAGAAGCTAACTTCGGCTCTGCCGAAGTTTGTATACCCTTGCAGCAAAATAATTGGTATAAATGTTTAACAAAATCAAAAACAAAAAAGAAAAAAACACATATAAAAATTTTCACTTCTTCACCGAGCATTGAACCATCAAACACCGAAGCCCATCGTGCCAACGATCTCCACATACTACGCCACCGTCCTAATTCGATATATGTACATATATGCAAACCCATTGCATCTCGCTCTGTCAATTTTGTTCTGTGCAACAACGCAACGCAAATGTTTCTGTCTCTCTCACACACCGCGTGGTGACGAATTTTTGCATATGTGTGTGTGTGCGTGATTGCTTGGAATTTGTTTTTGTTTCTTTGCTGCCAAAGAAAATTGCTTATTTTACTCGAGGTACCTCCACGTTTTAGTTAATAACTCCGGTGATAATTATCCGATCCGACTAATTTTTAAACTTGATCTGGATGATCGATTAAGGAACTTAACTTTTTATGTTTCAACCATGTAGCTTAACATTTAAGCTCGAAAACGCATAGCTAAACAGACAGACGGACAGACGGACGGACGGACGGACAGACGGACATGTCTCAATCGACTCGGCTGTTGATGCTGATCAAGAATATATATACTTTATGGGGTCGGAAACGTATATTTCTATGCGTTACAAACATCTGACCAATTTTATAATACCCTCTGCAAGGGTATAAATATAACAACTAACAACAACCAAAAAATTGGTTGTTCGTCCATTGTAGGAATATAAATTAGCTAAACTTCTAATAATTCGATTGCTGAATTCGTTAGTTTGGATTTTGGTTTGCACGGCAAAACTCTTTGCTCTGTAACAAATGGGTCTGAACTTAAGAGCAATCTGTTAATTAAGTCGGTGTTAGTATCAATGCGTGATGTTTTTCGGGTGTGCTGACTTCTAAACATTTTTATATCTTTATTTCGCGACTCTGTGGCTTCTTCAGATAATTCCCCAATCGAGAGAAGACAATAATTTATGATATCAGCAGAATGAATTAAAACTTTGTGCACAGTTGGAGGAAAATAATACCAAGGATGTTGATGTAAAAGCTCTTTCGCAGTCTTAAGCGCATACTTTTGAAATTTTTGAACGTTTATTTTATACCCAGATGCCATAACTTGAAGCAATGTACCACATCTGACTATAAGGTTTGTTTTCAATCCCGTAATTTCTGCAGATATTTCCGGGTTATCAAAAAATTTCCTGGCCGTGTTACCATCATTTGAAGTCCCGCTTCCTCCTGTTCTTGGCTTGTCGACTATAAGACCGAGTTTTTCACGAAATTTGGCTTGTATTATTAGTTTTTTTTCATAAAGCATTTTTTTCCCCTTTGCAGTGCTAATTCTCCAAACATTCTGCGGGATTAATTGTTAAAAATTTATGTGGTTTATATATATATATATACGCCATTAAAAGAATAAATAAATTAAAGTATAATTCAAATACAGCCTAGCGCACGTGACATGAATACAGTTATGCCGATGCATTCAGCTAAGGATCTAACGACCAACGCAGGCTTAGAATATAAATAGATCTAACACCTACACATCCGGGTTTCCTGGAACTCATAACCGCAATTAGAATTAAAATTCCACCACCAAATATGTGACCCTTAGAATCTAAGACTAGACCTTTCCTAACAAGTATTTTAGAAAATAAAAGTCAGTTCAGATTGTGAATTCAACAAATGAAGAACGGGTTAATTATTTCTTCTCCTCGGAAGCCCTATTCAGATATTGACAATTCAATATTACTACCAGCAAGGTCAGAAGTTTTAAGAAAAATCACACTACAAACAAATGAAGATACTGTATTAATACCAAATCAGGAAATTCATCCTGGGGTATTAATAGTTAACAGCATCTTAACAGGTAATAATGCAATAGTTCGTATCTTGAATATGTAATGAACAAGATTATTTCAAAAAAGGAAAAATCGTTAAAAAGTGTTAGTGTGAGGAATATCTAAGTAACTTGTCCAGCTGATTAGTATCATTATCGATCTGGCAACTCTGCTCAAATTAGATCAATATGCGTTATCGATTTTTTTTTGTGCATGCAGCCGTGTAGAAGCTTAAGGAGAAAAGATAATTAAGAAAATTGGCGTCAACGTGGTTTTGGAAAAATAATTCTTTCTTTCCTCTACGTGAAGTCAAAGTGTTCGGACTTATTAAGTTCTTCGTCAGTTACTTAAAAGGGGAGTGCATCCTAACCCCAAAGATTCGTGTGTGAACTTTAATTTACTTTGGCGTAAGTTTTTCCGGCAATAATGCTTCCATTATTGCATAGTACATTCTAAATCATTTTTATTCTACAGCTTTAACGCTGGTAAAATTTTGTTAAACTGCAAAGGCAGAGCTACTTAGCCGCCACAAAGTAAGACCACAGCGTGTCAGACGCAGTCTTAACTTAATAGTTCCATTTGACCTGATTTAAGGAGATCGTGCACCCAGAATTTCAACCTACCTTAGCTTGGTAGAGAATTATTTCGTGGTAAATAAATTTCAATCAGTGAAAATATATATGTGTAATCAGGATTTTATATTAGCTTATCCAGTATGATCGGTAGCAGAAGTCTTTGAATAATTATGTACATGTTAGTTAACCTTTAAACCTTTCGACAAACACGTGGAGGAGAAGCAAATGCACAAGCAAAAGCACAAGTGCAAGACAAGAACCAATAAAGGAAATCAAACTGAAGAAAATATTTATACCCGTACAGCAATAAAAAACCACAGATGTACAGGAAATAATTCCACCAAAGGATTTAAAACGTTTTTTTGATGAAAATCATCCGAGTCATCAGGATCATGACTCACATTCAGGAGTTTCATATATGGCAAACTTATAGCCATGTATTGGTGTCTGCAATTTTCAGTCGCAGCCATGGAAGTGTCGGAAATTAGTGCCTATAGTTCACTTTAATTCCCGAATTAGCGTATCATAGTGTTAAAATTTGAAGTTAATTAACTGCATTGAATTCCCTTGTTTGTGTTTGAGTATTTTACTCCGTTTTATAAAACACCAACAGCAAGGCAATTTGATATCAGTTTCGTTTATTTTTTTTATATCTTTAATCTAATTCGTATTTAATTTTACAGTGTAATCATGAGTACATTATCAATACTCACAGATGCTCTAGTTATTTTTGGGAATTCGATTATATATCTATATTCAACAGCAACAACTACACAATGAAAGATCTTTCGGCGTGGGATACTTTGAAAAGCTGTAAGTGTATCGTAACCAATTTTATATTCTTTTTGCTTTATTGATTTCAAAACGCGTGAGCATTTGCGTATTGACCATGTACAAGTACATAAATTCTTTCATTCTCATATTCAAATTTTTCTTATTAATTCTTACAATCATGATAATAATCACATAAAACCAATCATTTAGAATATATTCAAAATCACTTGTTGAAATTAGTTACGTGTTAGAACCGTTTCAAAACGGAAAATTTTGATAACTATGCATACTACTTTGAAGTTTGTAAATAAATAAGAATTGCATTATGAATTTTTAAGTGTTGCTTTAGTTCCTTTAATGTAGAATAACTGAGTCTACAACCTTTTGGGAGTCTACAATATTTTTCGCAATTAGGCTCATGGTAGGGTGGGTACAGACGCGGTGCGCAATCGTCATCTAAGCGCCTGCAAAATTATGTGGTCCGAGCTTTTTACTAATCCCCTCCCAATTCTATATCCAGGCAAGGGATTCATAATAAATTATGTTTTGTGTGTTGGTACGTATGAAAACTTGTGTCATGACAAGATATGGTGAAACTTCTCGCATCTATAGGTTATTCCGAACCCCCCCACAGGCTGTTTTTGCTAGCTGGAATCTGAATCCCATTGATCTATCTATTGCGTATTTAACATCTTTCTTATAATAGAAAA
Organism: Drosophila austrosaltans; assembly: GCA_035045865.1. NCBI lineage: Eukaryota > Metazoa > Arthropoda > Insecta > Diptera > Drosophilidae > Drosophila > Drosophila austrosaltans. The sequence goes on from JAWNOQ010000089.1 coordinate 692,448, forward strand.
CAACTCACACCATTCGCTCGTACAAGGTATAAGCCTCGGTAATAGAACGCGCACCCATACGAACGCTCATCATTACGGTACTAGCATTTTATGTACATTACATAAAATGGCGCCCAACGTGGGGCCGAAAAAGGTCCTTACACAACGTGTGGCCCAACAAAGGTCCTTACACTAAAAGTGGGGTACTAAATGTCATAAGTTCGAAGTTTCGATCATTCGAAGGACTTTAGTATAAATTAGTACTTACAGTTTTGAGTATGTTTTGCATCTATCGAAGGTTCGAAAGGTTTTGGCTTGTCACCGGTTCAGAACATATTTGAAAATTGTAAGAATGGAAGGCCTAGTATAGATATTTTTCCTTATTAACTTCTTTTCTCGTTTATCTAAGAAATCAGGATGGAATTCGCTTGTAGTGATTCTACAATAACGACCACTGGTATCATGGGTAAATTCTCTCTATTTTTTTTTTTCTAGAATGTAATTCTCTGGTTCAGACTAAGAATCTAGATTGGAAATCGCTTGTAGGCAGTCTACAATAACGACCACTGGTTTGATTGGAATGAACTGGAGAAAATACAAATTTTTCTAATTCTAATGGAATACGATTTCATATATTTAGATTGGAATTCGCTTGTAGCCAGTCTACAATAACGACCACTAAATTAAGGAATGGTGTTCATTAGCAATATGTTAGGTTGTTTTGGCAGATTTAGTACTGACGGTTGATTAAAGTGGAAGGCTTTACTTCGCGAAAGTCTATGAGGTCCAAAATTAACATAATAGTTTCAGCAAATTTCTATCACATGAGCGGAATATTATATTTGAGTAGAACATGCATTCTTGCGAAGTTCGAGGAAATGCTGGTGTTTTGGCGTTGCCGAAATCCTGACCTTGATAGAAACATTAATGTAACTCATTTGTAATCCACATGTATGCTATTCTTTCTTTCTTTGTTTTTCTTTCAACTATCTAGGATTTGTAAAGAGGGTAGGACCCATATAAAAGTAAAAAGTGAATAGACTCAGGTTTTTTTATGTTAAGGGAACAACTTTTATGCTAATATTGTTATTTAAAACATTTATTTAGGTTATATAGTAATTAATGATGCCTGTCACAAGAAGTGTAGAGAACTTAGCTTGTGAGATATCGGATGCATTATGCTCGATTTGTAGAAAGGTATTATGGGTTACGCAGGAAGTGGTGATAAAAACTTCATGTCATCATTTATTTCATAAAACCTGTATCTCCGAATGGATTGATCAGTTTAATGAATGTCAAGTATGTAGAGCGTCAATAAGTATCTCTGATTTTGAAGTGCAAAGTGTACCATTTGAAGAGATGGAGTCAGTACGTCCTACAGACTTAGAAGTGAATACTACCGGAACGGTACCGAAGGGTCCATGCACACGTTCTCGTAGATATATCGGTGGGAGCAATCAAGCTACTCAAGCTACGGCAGCGGATGAACTTGTATCCGTAGAAGAGCGACCCACAACCGCAAGGCGACCACGGGGAAGACCCCATGGTAATGGTTATTCGAGACCTCGTAGAAGCTTAGAAACATGGCCAAGAACGGCTCAAACTGTAAATGATATTGATTACGAAAGAATCAGTAATCGTATCGAGGCAATGATTGAAAGTAGGATTTCAAATCTCGGTTTACACGGCCCAGATCAAACTACTTCTGCTCATGCAGGTAACCAGAATGAAATTATAAACTCACCTATTATAGAAAGGCAGGCTAGAACGAATCACAACCCAGATAAAATTACGCAGCTCATTCATAGTTCGAATGTTAAATTTGACGGATCGTCAAAAGGAATCACGGTCGAGGAGTTTTTGTATCGTATTAAAACACTTACGGAAGATTGTTTAGGCCATGATTTCGAAGCACTTTGTAAAAACTTGCACATTTTGTTAGTTGGAAAAGCTAAAGAATGGTACTGGAGATTTCGAAAACAGTCAGCGACTATAGAGTGGTCAGAGTTTTGTATAGCCATAAAGTATCAGTATAAAGATTACCGAAATGATAGCGACATGATGGCGGATATTCGAAGTCGTAAACAAAAAGTCGGAGAATCCTTTGAGAGTTTCTATGATGATGTAATAGCTCAGGTATCACGTATGTCTACAAACCTGGAGGAATATCAACTTGTTCAGATTCTTACGCGAAACTTGCTACCAGACATTCGTCACGAACTCTTGTATGTGCCTATTCTTTCACTAGCTCACTTGCGTAAATTAGTGCAGATGAGAGAGTATTTACTCAGCGATGTATCAACCAAGCGCATGAATAAAATTCAGATTAATTCTCAGTTTTTTAAACGTAACGTCGCAGCGTTAGACGAAACGAAATGTGAGGAAAGCGTAGACTTAAACGTAGAAGCTGTTGAAGCGCCAGTAAAGATTTATCGGTGTTGGAATTGTGACAAAACGGGACATGGTTGGGACATGTGTGAAGAACCATCCAAAATCTTTTGTTACGGATGTGGGGCTAAGAATGTTTATAAGCCCAAGTGTTCAAATTGAATTGCAAGAAAAACGGAAGACTTAACGAAGGGACCATCTGTCAACCGTTGGATGGCCCCGAAGAAACAATAAAGTCAATTTTATCAGATTTACCGGCTAGCTCAGAAAGATCTGTGCAATTGCCATTCTCAGACATTAATTCTTCTGATGATGATTCTTCTCCAGGAATCTCATTAGTTAAACCTTATCATGAACGTCTATTAAATTATATAAAGGTGCGTAATAGAATTTTTGGTAGTAGTTCCAGTGTTAAACGGGAACAGCCAAAAAGGTCTACAAGGCGCATTCGAACTTTTTGGAAGAACGTTAGGCAGACTAAACGTTTGTTAGTAGCGTCAGTAGTGAATACTTACCAGGATGGAAGATTGTATGCGGAAGTGTCATTTTTAAACTTTCGGGAGAAAGGTTTGTTAGATACAGGCGCGAACATTAGTTGTGTAGGTTCGACTTTAGCAGCAGAATCATGGTCTAGATACCCCCAATTTCACTCAATTTCTTCCAAAGTCAAGACAGCAGATGGGAAAGATCATCCGGTAATCGGCTTTATCACTTTACATATTACTTACGAAAATAAATCGAAGCCGATAAAGTTATTCAAATTACCATCCATGAATAAAAGATTGATATTAGGCATAGATTTTTGGAAAACTTTCAGTTTAGCACCAGGACTTATTTCAGAGTTGGAAACCGAGTCGCAGTACTTAGACAGCAATAGCAGAGACAATAATAATTACCCTTTATCGGAAAGTCAAAAGCAGCAACTAAATGTCATTGTTTCTCTATTTCCATCAATTTCAAAATAGGACAGGAAGTGTTTCGAAGAAATTTTGTTCAAAGTAATTTTAGTAAAGGCATTAATGCTAAACTTTGTCCATCATTTTTGAAAGCCCGCGTGCGAGAAAAACAAGGAAATTCCTATTATGTGTTGGAAGATTTGACAGGGAAACTGTTAGGAACATTCCATGCAAAAGATATTCGACCGTAGTTGTATTTATATTTGTAGTATTTCAGGATTGCACGTTTCTGTGTAATTTATGACGTTTAATAAACTACGAATTAAACAGTGGTTGTAATGAACAAGATTATTTCAAAAAAGGAAAAATCGTTAAAAAGTGTTAGTGTGAGGAATATCTAAGTAACTTGTCCAGCTGATTAGTATCATTATCGATCTGGCAACTCTGCTCAAATTAGATCAATATGCGTTATCGATTTTTTTTTGTGCATGCAGCCGTGTAGAAGCTTAAGGAGAAAAGATAATTAAGAAAATTGGCGTCAACGTGGTTTTGGAAAAATAATTCTTTCTTTCCTCTACGTGAAGTCAAAGTGTTCGGACTTATTAAGTTCTTCGTCAGTTACTTAAAAGGGGAGTGCATCCTAACCCCAAAGATTCGTGTGTGAACTTTAATTTACTTTGGCGTAAGTTTTTCCGGCAATAATGCTTCCATTATTGCATAGTACATTCTAAATCATTTTTATTCTACAGCTTTAACGCTGGTAAAATTTTGTTAAACTGCAAAGGCAGAGCTACTTAGCCGCCACAAAGTAAGACCACAGCGTGTCAGACGCAGTCTTAACTTAATAGTTCCATTTGACCTGATTTAAGGAGATCGTGCACCCAGAATTTCAACCTACCTTAGCTTGGTAGAGAATTATTTCGTGGTAAATAAATTTCAATCAGTGAAAATATATATGTGTAATCAGGATTTTATATTAGCTTATCCAGTATGATCGGTAGCAGAAGTCTTTGAATAATTATGTACATGTTAGTTAACCTTTAAACCTTTCGACAAACACGTGGAGGAGAAGCAAATGCACAAGCAAAAGCACAAGTGCAAGACAAGAACCAATAAAGGAAATCAAACTGAAGAAAATATTTATACCCGTACAGCAATAAAAAACCACAGATGTACAGGAAATAATTCCACCAAAGGATTTAAAACGTTTTTTTGATGAAAATCATCCGAGTCATCAGGATCATGACTCACATTCAGGAGTTTCATATATGGCAAACTTATAGCCATGTATTGGTGTCTGCAATTTTCAGTCGCAGCCATGGAAGTGTCGGAAATTAGTGCCTATAGTTCACTTTAATTCCCGAATTAGCGTATCATAGTGTTAAAATTTGAAGTTAATTAACTGCATTGAATTCCCTTGTTTGTGTTTGAGTATTTTACTCCGTTTTATAAAACACCAACAGCAAGGCAATTTGATATCAGTTTCGTTTATTTTTTTTATATCTTTAATCTAATTCGTATTTAATTTTACAGTGTAATCATGAGTACATTATCAATACTCACAGATGCTCTAGTTATTTTTGGGAATTCGATTATATATCTATATTCAACAGCAACAACTACACAATGAAAGATCTTTCGGCGTGGGATACTTTGAAAAGCTGTAAGTGTATCGTAACCAATTTTATATTCTTTTTGCTTTATTGATTTCAAAACGCGTGAGCATTTGCGTATTGACCATGTACAAGTACATAAATTCTTTCATTCTCATATTCAAATTTTTCTTATTAATTCTTACAATCATGATAATAATCACATAAAACCAATCATTTAGAATATATTCAAAATCACTTGTTGAAATTAGTTACGTGTTAGAACCGTTTCAAAACGGAAAATTTTGATAACTATGCATACTACTTTGAAGTTTGTAAATAAATAAGAATTGCATTATGAATTTTTAAGTGTTGCTTTAGTTCCTTTAATGTAGAATAACTGAGTCTACAACCTTTTGGGAGTCTACAATATTTTTCGCAATTAGGCTCATGGTAGGGTGGGTACAGACGCGGTGCGCAATCGTCATCTAAGCGCCTGCAAAATTATGTGGTCCGAGCTTTTTACTAATCCCCTCCCAATTCTATATCCAGGCAAGGGATTCATAATAAATTATGTTTTGTGTGTTGGTACGTATGAAAACTTGTGTCATGACAAGATATGGTGAAACTTCTCGCATCTATAGGTTATTCCGAACCCCCCCACAGGCTGTTTTTGCTAGCTGGAATCTGAATCCCATTGATCTATCTATTGCGTATTTAACATCTTTCTTATAATAGAAAGCAACTCGCACCAATCGCTCGTACAAGGTATAAGCCTCGGTAATAGAACGCGCACCCATACGAACGCTCATCATTACGGTACTAGCAATTTGTACATTACAAATACAACAAGTGAAAATATAAATATTAAAAATCCAAACATTACATTTGAATCAATAGAAAATCATGAAATTAATTCATTTAGTAATAACAAAATAAATAGAACAAATGAAGTCTTAAGTAAATTAAAGTTCCCAGATCATGTAAAACTAGAACTTACTGAGTTTTGCACCGAATACAGTGAGATATTTGGTCTCGAATCAGAATCAATCTCAAGTAATAACTTCTACAAGCAAAAACTAAAGTTAGAACCCCAGTATATATAAAAAAATATAGAAATGCAGAAACAGAAAAGCCGGAAATAAATAGACAGGTAGAAAAGTTGATAAAAGATGGTATAGTCGAACCATCTATATCCGAATATAATACTACACTTCTGTTAGTTCCTAAGAAGTCACTACCAAATTCGAAAGAAAAAAAATGGCGTCTTGTAGTGGATTATCGACAAATAAATAAAAAACTTCTAGCAGATAAATATCCATTACCTAGAATAGAAGAAATACTAGATCAACTAGAAAGAGCAAAATATTTCTCGAAAACAAATCTCGAAATATAACATCATTTTCTACGAGTACTGGCTCATATCGCTTCACGCGATTACCCTATGATCTAAAAGTAGCTCCAAACTCATTTATGAGAATGATGTAACTTGCTTTCTCTGGTCTAGAACCATCGCAAGCATTTCTCTACATGGATGATTTAGTTTTTATCGGCTGTTCCGAACAGCACATGTTCAAAAATCTTACGAGTATTTTTGCACTTTGTAGAAAACACAATCTTAAACTAAACCCAGAGAAATGTTCATTCTTTATGCACGAGGTAAAATTCCTTGGCCATAAATGTACAGATTATGGCATAATTCTGGATAAAAAGTATGATGTAATTAATATAATAATAAATGTTAATGTTAAAAACTATCCAACTCCAACGGATGCAGACAGTACACGACGCACAGTGGGGCCATCGCTCATTTCGCTTGTCAAAAATCATATCTTCTAAAGTAGTGAAGCGATTTTCAAAATTTAAAAAGTATTTGATAGCTAATTCCTTAAGCTTAAACTGGTTGTTGAAGGTGCCACGTGGTCGGGTTGCTTTGATATTCAACGTCAAAGTTGAAAAATATTTCTAGGCATAAAATAATTATTACCCATAAAAAAACTTAAAAAACGCTCTTTTGATCACAAATTAGCTTTTTTATTTTAATTTTAATGACTAAATCGGATTTTAAAGTAATTTGTTTTCGCAAAAAAAAAATACACCCTTGCAAGGGTACATTAATTTTGGTCTCCTCCGAGACCCTTAAATGCTACAGTGCTGAAATTTTGCACATTGCACATTGGGCCAGCGAACCGATAGTTCGACGAAAATTAAAGTTTCAAATTGAAATTTGGTACATATGATAGTGTCGATGCACATAAAAATATATATTAGTTTCAGACCGATCTGACCATGCCTTCCCTAGCCGCCCATATGAGATAGGTTTCCTCTTATTTATACTTGTACGGTAATTAATAAAGCTAGCACTCTTTAAATTCATAAAAAGTTTTCAATTCATTTTTTTAACTCTTAATATTAATAAGTAAAAATAACAATTCATTCAAAATTACTATTAATCAGTAATTTACATTTAAAAATGTTCCTAAAAGTCGTCTTCTACATCAATTTCTATTGAAAACGGATTTTCTGAGTCAAAATCTGAATCACTATCAGTATTGTTAGCATCAAAATCGGGAAGATTGTGATTATTGTTCATGGTACTAAGATATAAAAAGTTTGGTGATTCCAAAAGTTCGATTACGTCTGATGGTAGGGGTAGTTTATTTTGCTGACCCAATCTTTTTGTTACATAGATGCTCGACACTAGAGGATCTGAAGAATCCATTGCTCTGTGGAAAACATCTGCCATGTTTTTCTGCCGTGTACTCTTTCAAGCATGTAACCTCCTGTCACTCTTATAGTATTTGTTGAGAGCTTCTGAGGCGTTCTCTCCAAGAACACCTAATGGAAGGATTGATGCTTCTATTATTTGGTAGCCGTGCATTAACACTTTATGGACTGTTGCCGACATTGGAAACCATGGATACAAGGACATATATGTAGTGAATTCACATGTCGGTTTTAAATGACTTCAGCACAGCTTGTAACATTCTGTTGCAAGCAGGAAATAATAGTAATAAGTTTATATATAAGAACAATTGTATGTATGTACGCAAACTTGCATGCATACATTTCGTTCTGTATATAAGCTTACGCAAACGAATTGTGCTGGCAAGCCAGCCCAATTATGCTGAGCTTGCAATTCGATCATGTGAGTTCACTCTCGCGTCTCACCCCTCTTATTTTGTAGCTGCCAACAAGCAGCATAAGTTAAAATACAATATGAATCAATCTAAATAAAGTAACATCAGAGCACAGACGTGCCAATGAACAAATCGGAATAAACTCATTTCATTTATAAAGTAATTGTTTTCTGACAATATTTTTTAAATTGTGTTGGATTAGTTGGAAAATGGCAAGAAATAGCAATTAAAATATGGTAAAATATGCAATGAGAAATTCATCAAGACCTAAGATTTCAGCTAGTAGCTTAGGTTGTGCAAACGACCTCCTTGCTGTATTGCCGTCGTTGGTGTTTCCATTGCCATTCTGCTTAGGCTTATCCACATGTAGAGCCATAGCATTCCACATCTGCTTCTGTATCGTCTTTTTTTGTTCCGCCATTTCTTTTTTTCCATTTTCATCTCTCACTTGCCATTTTTTAAGTTTCAGTCCATATGCAATTTTAAGGACGAATTCAAAAAATCGAATCCAACCATGTAAAGGACCTATGCCATATTTTAATTTTGGTGAGTCCATTTTAGCATTTTCCATGAAGTCTTTTGGACTCGCTCCACATATCGGACACAATTGGCGAGATTTGGTTTCAGTCAAGATGTTTAAACTTTTTCATCTAAAAGTGTCATTTGAAGATCATATTTAACTGAAACTGATTTTCCATTTACAACGGTGCAGACATATGAAGACAAATCTTTTATATGATTATCCAAATTTTTTCTCAGCAAGAATATGGTCTTTTGTCTCTTTAACAAACTCAAGCTTGACTGATCTGCAAAATCTAATCGACTGAGGAGTACGACTCATCTAAAATACATTTCCAAGATAGTCCATTAATTTTAGGGGGATTATTGTTGTCGCAAAAAGCGAGTCGTCAGAAAGCATTGAATCACATCCTAAAAAGTGTTGCTTATAGCTGCTTTGTCCGGTTGTTCCATCGACTTTTAAGTCGATTTTTAGTATTGCCAAGCCGCTCAAATAAATCTTCATGCATTTGAATTATACGGCAACTAGTGTGGTCTAGAAGATTTTGCAGCGGGACTTCAGCAACTGACTTGGTTATATTAATGTTAAAAGGTCTACATTTTAACTTAGCTTCTCTCACTTTGTTGTAACTAGGAAAAAGTTCACAAGATCGGGAAATGCTGAGCTCGCGAAAGTTGTTGTGTTGACTTTTAGTCAATAAATTTTCAAGCAGATATGCTAAAGCTTCATCCTCCGTTAGTCGAACCGAGTCATTTTTAAGAGTAAAAATATTTTTTCTAGCCTCATTGGGGTCACTCGGAGTAAAAAATGTGTTTTTTAAAACAAGGTCTGCATACTTCTCGTTCGATTTTTCGGCTGAAACTGCGGCGGCATGCACAAGAAGAGATGTGTTGTGACTCTGATTCGAATGCCAATTTTCTCTTCTGACGGGGACATTCGTTAACATATTCAATGGGTGGGCGTCCAACTGGTCTTGATGTTGACGGGTTTGGTCTTTGTCTTAAATCTGGCCATATTTCTACAACATTTTGCAAGGTTACTTTGTATGTAAAGGTGAAAGCTTCTCACTTTGGTGTTGATTTCATCTTTTTTCTTCAGTGCTTCAGTTGAATTCTTTCAGTTCATCACAAATCCAACTCGAAACGGCAGATGTGCTACGACTGTTTTGTATGTAGATGTCAAGCAGTTGCTCGTAGGCGAACTCAACCACAGCTACAATATTAGGGATTTATTCACATCGGAGCAAAAAGGAGCAAAAACGGGTTTTAAAATTAGATTATATACACTTTGAACTATAATGACACCTAATTACTTTTTGGCACAACTTGGCACAAAATTAGTTAGAATCCACAACAGACGAGTGAGCAGGTTAGCTTTTTCCTACTTTTGGACAACTCAAATAAACGTACACAAAAAACACATTGACAAACATGAACAAAATCTCTTTTTAAACAAATATTCTTCATACCTTGGCCTTTCTTTCCCATAATTTTGGTGAAAATAGTTTAAGCCACACTGGTTTTGGCACGCTCGCAAGTAAATGAAAACTTTCCCGCGCTTTTCTGTTTCGCACGCATGCAATAAAACAGCTGACTTTGAAGGGCTGCCAAAATTTCAGGGATACATCAAAACAATTAAAATTTTTTGATCCATTTTAATCAAGCTATATACTATTCAAATTTTATTTATTAAAATGGGTATACTTTCAATAAAAAATTTGAATTTTCGTCGAACTATCGGTTCGCTGGCCTAATGTGCATTGGCTTCTTTTTGGTGCAGGCATTGTATATCTTGAATTCATTCTGATCGGATAACTATATCATATAGCTCCCATAGGAACGATAGGTCGAGAATAAAATTAAGCTTTCATAACTTTGTTGTTTTTTAATCGAATATTACGAAATTTGAATTCAATTAGTTAAATAAACTTCCTAACATATTTATCATGTTTCATCAGAATCGGTTGACTATAGCTTATTGCTCCCATAGTAACGATCGGTCGAGACTAGAGTTAAACCTCCATACCTTTGTTGTTTTTCAATCCAATATTACGAAATTTGTGTTCTATTAGTTTAATATACATACTTTCTAACATGTTCACCAAGTTTCATCAGAATCGGGTGACTATATCATACAGCTCCCATAGGAACGATCGGTCGAGAATAGAGCAAAGCTTTTATAACTTTGTTGTTTTTCAATCGAATACTACAAAATGTGTACTCTATTAGTTTAATATACTTTCTAGCATATTCACCGATTTTATCAGAATCGGTTGACTATATCATATAGCTCACATAGGAACGATCGGTCAAAAATATAGTCTTAGAGCAATAACTTGAGTGTTTAAAAAGCGATTATTCCGAAATTTTATTTGGAAATTTAGTGCATTTAGAAATGTCTGTGCTAAATTTCAGCCAAATCGGTTGACCATATGCTATAGCTCCCATAGGAACAATCGGATCAACATTTTTTTTTTGTCGAATTATATTTTTTTCTTAAGCCATTAACGTTTAATGTAGGTTTGACTTGTTTTATATGCTTTCTAATGATTTTGTTACATTACAAATATGTGAATATCAAAAAACAGTTTGCCAAATTAGCATGCGCTCTTCTTCTACCTTGTACCTGGAATGCGTTTTTAACGCGAGGTTTTTAAATTTTTGACAACTTTCCGCAAAAAAGCGCAAAACTGCACTATATAGGTCTGATAGGTGAAAGTTCTCTCTATCACATGTATATGGTTTCATCGTGTATCTAGGTGTATCTCTGTTGATTCTACTCCACCAAAGTTTAAAAAATGCGATAATTTAGTGTATTTTTGAAACATCTCCAATTTACTGCGTGTTACAAATTTCATTAAATTGTTTACTAAAAATTGAGCTACTTTTCGAATAAAGTAAAAATATTCAACATCAGTTGCTTTATTTGGCCAATATTCATTTTCAAAGTTGCAAGTTTTTGTAAAAATTGTACAATGTCTCCACTTTGAGGTGATGTAGCACCCACAATTCTTATCGGATTTCAAAAATATTTTGGATCCAGAACTTCTAAAGTATTATCTGTCGATTTCATTATTCATTTTTGCCCAACGCGATGGTGAAAAAAATGATATCCGGGCAGAGGCCCCACTGTGTGGCCAGACGGCATCTGCCAAAAGGCAGCTGCAGAACATTTGAGGAAGAAAATTTGGGCAAGCGACGACTGGGCAGAAATGCAAAGAATCAATCAACGATAATGACTCGAAGGGTGCGGACGCAAAGCTAACAAGAGAAAGATTCTAAGATGACGACTGTGTGCAGACGCAAAATTAACAAGTGATAATTCGATCAAAGTACAGTAGTGAAAGTGTAACCAAAGACAACAGATTTAGCCAAGCTAGAACCAAGGGTCACCAAAGGGATAATGCAACGATAGCAGAGTCAAGTACCAGTAACATAGAAGATCAATAAATTGCAAGTGTAGTTGGATATACCGGTGAGTTAGCCACAGGGCCCGTAAATGTCCTTACCTCAATTCCCTGCAACAATAACCAATCTATAGGTCAACGTATAGCAAAAATAACTAATGTGGTTAGTTTTTATTTTACATAAGTTTCATCAATAAAATTTTAAAATGTATAAAAGAAAGAGAAAGATCACTACAAATCAGTGGGTCATATGGTTACTAACATACATATAGGCGCCCAAACATCCTTCAAAATATATGCAGTCTATTTTCCTGGCTCTTCGGCTAAATGCCTTAAAACTCAATGTAATACACAGAATGTACCTCAACACATGAAAGATATGTTTAAAGCAGATCTACTTAAAATTTCTCGTATAAGTGGACATTATATTATAGGTGGTGACCTTAATTGCAGAAATAAAATTTGGAATTGCTCTAGAGCAAACTCATTCGGCAATACCCTTTATGACCTCTCAACATTATGAATATTTACTATACTCTACCCAAATGATCTTACTTATATACCATCATGCTATAAAGGAAAACCATCCACTCTTGATCTTGTTCTGACGAACCAACCCAGGAAACTCTCTCATCCATTAGTATATAATGAACTCTCTTCTGATCATATGCCGATTATCTGCAAATTAGCTACAGCCACAAACGCTGAGTTTGTCGAAACATATCTACAATATTCTAGGTCAAACTGGAAAAAGTTCAAACGTACTCTCACTGAAACAATCACACCCGAATTGTATCTTTGTAAAACCTTAAACACAAATTGTGAAATGATTGAAACTATGAGCAATAACATTACACAGATTGTCCAAGCAATCGAAAACAGCACACCAAGAAAACAAGTCAAACTCCATAACTGAAAACTACCAGCCAGAATAAAAGAAATCATTTCTTCCAGAAATGCTGCTCAAAGGCAATGGATTAGAACTAGGCAGCCAATCTATAAAGCTAGAACAAATTGTTTAAACAGAATAATAATGCAGGAGCTCTTTAATCACAATAATTTGATTTGGAGTAACAAATTGTCGAAGTTGAGCTATAACTCAAAGCCGTTTTGGAATCTCGCTAGAGTAATTAAAAACCAGAAGCCCTGTTTCAGCCACCAAGGAAAAACTTATACAACCAATTCAGTAAAGGCAAACATTCTCTCTGAGATATTTGAATCTAAACATCGCTTAACGGAAGCTTACTCTAATGACGCTACCACAGAGTTAGTTCATAATTCACGCTTTGAACTTACAACCCAGGACTTTACTTATGACTCCCCTTTTACAACTAGTGATCTACTCTCTGTTATTAAGTCACTTAAAAATAAAATGAAGCAAGCAAGTCGTCCCAGCCGACATTGAGTATACCCTGTACCAACTAGTTATATTAACTAAAATAGAATATCCTCGAAATCGCCATCAACTTTATGCAAAATTTTCTTTAACATGCAGCAACAGCGAACGCATGCTGTCTCGCTCACTCTTGCCAGCCAATGTCGCCTTGGCAATTCAGTGCAAAACTCATATAGGTATATCTCCGATATTTATTGTCCGATTTGGACAAAATTTGGTCAGGTGGAGCAGTTTGGGTATATAATTAGGTGTGCCAAGTAAGAAAACGATATCTTTAATACAGCTCTAGTAATACGTTTTCTCGATTTGCGGGGGCGGAAGTGGGCGTGGCAAAAATTTGAAACAAACTTGATCTGTCTATGCAATAGACGGATGTTCACACCAAATTTGGTGGCTCTAGCTTTTACAGTCTCCGAGATCTAGGTGTTCATACAGACGGACAGACGGACGGACAGACGGACGGACAGACGGACGGACAGACGGACAGACGGACGGACAGACGGACGGACAGACGGACATGTCTCAATCGACTCGGCTAGTGATGCTGATCAAGAATATATATACTTTATGGGGTCAGAAATGTATATTTCTGCCTGTTACATACATTTTAGCGACTTTAATATACCCTTTTACCCTATGGGTACAGGGTATAATGAAGTAAGCAAGTCGTCCCTGCCGACATTGAGTATACCCTGTACCAACTAGTTATATTAAATCAAGATCGGCATCAACTTAATTCAAAATTCCTTTTATCATGCAGCAACAGCTACCGCATGCTATCTCGCTCACTCTTGCCAGCCAGTGACGTCATAAGCGCTTCAGTACAAAACGCTTTTACGTATAACTTCGATGTTTATTGTCCGATTTCGATTAAATTTAGTCAGATGATGCATTTGGGCCACATTATTAGGTGTGCCAAATAAGAATGTGATTGCTTTACAACTTCTCTAGTAAATCGTTTTTTCCAAATTGCGGGGGCGGAATTGGGCATGGCAAAAATTTTCAACTATCTTAATTTGCGTAGACACTAAACAAAAGTTCGAAAACCCTCGAAATCGCAATCAATTCAAAATAAAATTCCCCTTTACATGCAGCAGCAGCGAACGCATGCTATCTCGCTCTTTCATATCAGCCAATGTCGCCTTGGCAGTTCAGTACAAAATGCAAATGGCTATATCTCCGATGTTTATTGTCGGATTTGAATAAAATTTGGTCAGTTTGTGCAGTTTGACTATATAATTATGTCTACTAAATAAGAATTGGATTTCTTTAATACAGCTCTTGTAAATTGATTTTAAAATTTTCTTTTTTCATTTTCGGGGGCGGAAGTGGGCGTGGCAAAAATTTGAAACAAACTTGACCTGCCTAGGCATAAGACGGATGTTCACACCAAATTTGGTAGCTCTAGCTCTTGTAGTCTCTGAGATCTAGGTGTTCATACGGACAGACGGACGGACAGACGGACATGTCTCAATCGACTCGGCTGTTGATGCTGATCAAGAATATATATACTTTATGGGGTCGGGAAAGCTTCCTTCTGCCTGTTACATACATTTTAGCGACTTTAATATACCCTTTTACCCTATGGGTACAGGGTATAAAAATCTCCAGGGTTAGACTGTTTACCCAACATTTGTCTAAAAAATTTACCACCAAGTGCAATGGAATACGTTACATTGCTTTATAATAATTGCTTAAACATAGGTTACTTTCCTCTTGCTTGGAAAACTGCCAATATCATTCCAATTCCAAAGCACGGTAAACCACCAAATTCTCCCATGAGCTATCGTCCGATTAGCCTCCTGTATGGCCTTTCTAAAATTTTTGAATATCTGATCAAAATCAGACTTAACGCTCACCTCGATGTACAAAATATGCTACCTCCAATACAATATGGATTCAGAGAATTCTATAGCTGCATTTTTCCATTAGATAAGTTGACCAACTTCGTCAAAGCAAAGTTATCCGAAAAGCAATCCGTTGGTTTGGTAACCTTGGACGTTGAAGCTGCTTTTGATACAGTTTGGCACGATGGTCTGATCCACAAACTAAGCACTTTTAACACTCCTACGTACCTAATCCACTTTATAAGAAGTTTTCTGACTAACAGACATTTTTACGTATACCTAAATGAAACCAAATCTACCAAAAAATTCATTAGCGCTGGTGTTCCTCAAGGCTCGGTCCTCGGGCCCATCTTGTACAACATCTACACCTCTGATTTTCCCATGACTGATACATAGATGTAGTTCGTTAATTTTTGCTGATGATACGATCCTCTATTCTTCTGGAGCTCAATATTCGGAAATTCACAACGATTTGCAACGCTCTCTAAACACCACCTTCGATTATTTTCATAGATGGAAAATTAAGCTAAATGCTAATAAAACTAAATCTTTATTTTTTACTAAAAAGCAAAAGCCATGTTTCCTACCAAACGCAGATCTCGAACTTAACGGCATCAAAATCCCTTGGGAAGAATCTGTTAAATATCTAGGATTAAATTTAGACAGAAAACTATTATTTAATGGACATATAAGTAACACAATTGATAAAATCAACAAGACTATTCGTATACTATATCCTTTTATAAATCGCAATTCTCATTTATCGACTAAAAACAAACTAACAATATACAAATTAGTAATATTACCAATGATTATGTATGGGGCAGAAATATGGAACATTTCAGCCAAAACGCATTTAAAAAAGCTCCAAATTGCACAAAATAAAATTTTAAAAATGATCCTAAATTTACCACGTCATCTCAGAACGACTTCTATGCATGAAATAGCCAATGTAAATACGATTGATGAGCTCATCTCCCGTGCAACCATAAAATTCACTAATACAAAAAATTATCTAGCTCGATTTATGAGCTGACAGGTACTTACCATACTATATCTACATATATAGTTTCCCTAAAGTACCTGCCTTTTTAGTTCTAAGTTAACATTAAGTCCTCTATAAAGGTTTCTCGTCCAATTTCCTTTACCATTCAAAATCAAAATTCTACAAAATAATAAAAAAAAAATAAAATAAAAAACAAAAATACAAAATATCTCAGCTGCATAGACAATAGTCTCAACTCTGTAATGTAAATAGCTAGCTTTAAGCTAAATTTAATAATAAGGAAATAAAGCATATTATGAAATGAAATATGGTTACTAACACCTTTCCTACATCCTTTCCCTACCTCTTCGTGTGTGTGTAAATATTTATGTGTTAGTCTATAGTAGTTTGCATGTGTGTCCGTCTATTTAATGGCCTCCGAGTGATACCCTAGCCATTGTTTAGCATCAATTGTCTGTGCATTTGTAGTAGAGTTGTCTCAAGTCAGGGTCCGGGTGATACCCTATTTGATTTGAAGCAATTTGTAGTAGTTTAGTTATTCGTTTCCCCTTTTTTTAAATCAAGTTCCGGTAATACCCTTCGTGATTTGAATACCGCCTCGTGTGTATAATACCTCCCTTTTCCCCACGAGGGATGATCCGGGTAATACCCTACTTGGCTAGAGTTTGTGTGCATGTATCTATACTATACTACCTTCTTTTTTCCCTTCTAGCGATTAAAAAATTAATAGAATTTATGTACTTCATGTTTCTCATAACCACCTCAGGTCTCAGCGTTCTTTTTATAAATTTCCTGTAAGAGGAGACCCTGGGGAGATTGAGATATATACCCCAGCTGAGAAAAACTTTCTTACAACATCATCGCAGCGAACGCCCAGCTGATAAATTGAGTGCCGTTGTCGCATTCGAAAATGCTGGGGATGCCAAGGCGTGCGAGAATGTGTTCTCTAAAAGCTTATTATTATTATGGTATTAACTCCACCCATTTCGTCGTGGAACATCAGTAGCATCGAATGTCCTGGTTTCGACCATGGGAGACGACCAATAAAGTCCGCGCAGAGTATCTCTATTGGTTCTTCTGATCGCCACGTGAGCATCTCTCCCGCGGCACGATGCACAACCTCTCACATACCTGGCTATATCTCGCAGCATACCTGGCCAGTAGTAGATCTGCATTGCTTTAGTAAGCGTTTTCCGTTCTCCTAAATCTCCCGCAGTGGGAGTGTCATAGCACTCCTGCATGACCTTTTTCCGGTTCTCATTGGCGACACATAGCTTCCAGAGCCAATGGACATCGTCGGCTCGATGTCCGATATTACGGTACATTTGACCGTTTTCAATGGCGTAATCAGCACACTTCTCGGGTTCTTGGGATACTTTGTCTATCAGCCTGTTCAACCAGTGACACGCGGGGGCTTCAGTGCGCATCTGGCGTAGTGCCTCTTCGGGGTGTCAGGACAGCTAATATGTACATTTAGCTGTTCTTTTCTATATCTAATGTCGAACCGGTACTGACTCCAGGGCCTTTTACGAACGCTTTTTACTGCTTTCCCAACTCCAACGTTTTCCTTTCTTCAGCAGACTGGTCATGGGCTGGGCGATGGTCGAGAAGTTTGGCACGAATCGTCTGTACCAGGATGCCATCTCTAGACATTGACGTAGCTCCTTAACGTTTGACGGGGGCTTTAAAATATGTCAGTTTCCCCTGAAAGAACGTACACTTCTCTCGGTTTATTATTCTCAAAGTTTCCATTAAGCTGGCTTGTTGTTGCTCCAGGGTGTTTCCAATTACGATGATATCGTCCAAATAGGCAAAAGCGGGAGATTCCATATCTCCGCCTATGACGCTGTCCAACACTCGTTGGAATGTAACGCTAGCCGAATGTAACCCAAATGGCATCACCTTCCAGTGGTACAAGCCTCGACCGGGAGCGGTGAAGGCTGTACACTCTCGACTATCCTTGGCTAAAGGGACCTGCCAAAATCAATTCTTTAAGTCCAACGATGAGATATAATAGTTTCTCCACTTGTGTATCGATAATCTCCTGCATTGCGGGGTTCTTCGGGTAGCTGTTTCATCGCCTTATTTTCTTTCAAGGTGATGCTGTGTTCAGCTATATGGGTCACTCCCGTCATCCCGTCAAATTTAGCCAACTCGGTGCCGGAGTCGTTGGATCTGTGGAGCCGTGTCTGCCTCGAGTTGGTGGACGGCTTCCATTCTTCTCTCTACCTTAGGTGAGGGTCCATACTCTCCGTCACCTCCTCGTCGCCGCGACCCCGGTGGGGTACCTAGTTCTGGCGTTCCGTCATTCGTCGTTGGTCTTCTCCGTTTGCTACTCGTGGTGGGCATCCTCCGGGGCGGGGTACATCTGGGCGTATCTCTTTGACGTGCATGTTGTCTCCATCGTGTAGAAATCGTTCGGTTATGTCGCGGTGATGGAGTTCGGTGGCCGAACCGTGTCGGTTCTTCGTGACGTTGCCGATCGAGCTAAGTCCTGTCGCCTGACATTCTCATATTCCATGGCCATCTCAATTAGCTCGCTTAATGTTCGAAACTCGTGCCTACGGACGTACAGGCGATATTCCGGTGCCGAGTTTTCATATATTCGGTACAATTCCTGAGCGTTATCATAACCCGCGTGGTGCATAAGGGTTCGCAGATTAATTACGTAATCCTTGAACGACTCTTCTTCGAGCTGAGTGCGTTCCCGGATTTGACGTAGTCCCCATTTACGCACTCAGTCGGGTAGACTGAAGCCGGTTCGTCGGGTACATTGGTTGGACGGGCTGAAAGCATCTCATCTCTGGGCTACTTCTCAAGGCGGACGATTTGGCTGGTCCTCAAAGGGGCCATTCCCGCAGGGCGGGTATTGAGACAAGCGTCCCACTCCAGAGTCCGAAACTTTGCTTTGCTAGGGAATCCGTTGCTTCAGTTCCTTTCATGGGATCGAACTGGATCTTTATTTTTGGAGTCGACTACGCATAACATGACTCTAGTTCGGGCAAACGAGCCCATACCGGCTCTGGCAGCTCCTGGGTGAGGAATACGGCAAAATTCTTGCGCGCCTCCTTGACACGATATTTCGCATCAACAGCAAACTCATTGGCCAGAGAAACCAACTCCTTCTTGCGCCAGCCATATGTATATCCAGCATGCGCCCACCCCTGGGTTTTTTATATTAAGAGGAATATTGTACTCACCACCGTCCCAAAGAAGAGTCCTTTGGAGGCCATCGTATTCGGTTGTGTTTTCTTTTTTGCTTCTTTTGAACCCAATCATCAGACGATTTAGTTAATTTAATGAATGAATTAATTAAATAATTTAAATAATTTATTTGGTTTACGTTGAATTTTTTTTTTCTTAAATTGTTCCTTATATTATTCTTTATATTTCTTTATTTGCTCGCCTCTTTTCCCTTTCCATCGTTTCTGGGCGTAAAGCACTGTCACTCGCTTTGGGGTTTTTTGTTGATTACTTTGGTTTGCTTGTTTGTCGTTGATCACTTTATTTTAGTTTGCTTTCTTGTCGTTGATCACATTACTTTAGACGTGTTCCATTTTTATTTTCTTTTGCTTTTCTTTTGCTTATTTCTTCTTAATTTGTTGATTTGGGCGGCACATGTTTTTACACATATAGAAGCATTATAAAGCATTTCCGACCCCATAAAGTATATATATTCTTGATCAGCATCAACAGCCGAATCGATTGAGACATGTCCGTCTGTCCGTATGAACACTAGATCTCCGAGACTATAAAAGCTAGAGCTACCAAATTTGGTGTGAACATCCGTCTTATGCCTAGGCAGGTCAAGTTTGTTTCAAATTTCAACCACGCCCACTTCCGCCCCCGCAAATGAAAAAATAACATTTTAAGACCGAGGATTTTTATGGCATTACTTGCGTTGAGGTTATAAGTTTGGGAGCTTAATTGAAAATTGCATTTCTTTTTCCTGCAAATGTGCATGTGTTTGCATTTATTTACAGAGAGTTTTGCTCCCGAGTATTTACACCAATTTAGAATATCTGTGAAAAGGGGGTTTATGTTTACCATTATTATGTTTTTTTTCGAAGTCGAAGCCTTTATGTACTGAGATGGTGCGACACTGTTTGTTGTAAACTATGAGAAAAAGAATTACGAATAGAGGCGATCCCTGTGGTATGCCATTTTGAAGCGGTTTACTTTCCGAAAATTGATTGTTTACTTGAATTTTGATGTATCTATTTGTCAGAAAATTTTTGACGTAGTTTAATATTTTAGGTCCTATTTTCCAATTAATTAACTCATCAATGATTGTATGGATTCCTATTTTGTCATAGGGCTTTTCAAAGTCAAGGCTCATGACTGAGAGATGGTTTCTTTTGGATAGGGCGGAAGTAGTCTGGTAGTCTAAGAGGGTTAGACATTCCGATACTGCGATAATTGCCGACTATCCAGAAGCTTACTATTGACCGCAAGCCACCATGGTCGGTTTGCTACAATTTTGTCCAAAACTTTAGCCATGCAAGGGTTTAGTGAAATGGGGCGGTATGAGTTTATTGCAGCTTTTGGAGTATTTGGTTTATGGATAGGGACTACTACGCTGTTTTTGAAGTTTTGTGGGATATGAGAATTAAGAATCTTGTTATACAGTTTTATTACCCGGTCTGAGACCTCGCTGGACAAGTTTCTTAGCATAGGGTAAGAGATTCGGTCGAGCCCTGGACTCTTACCTTTAAGGCTATTTAATGCTGACCTGAATTCGATGTGTTTAATCTCAGATTCAATGCTGAGCGCTTCCTGAGGAGGCTCGTAGGAGGGGGTAATTGTTTTATGTGTTGATATTTGACCAAATTTTTAAAGGGGTTGATGTTGGATTAATTTCGGAAGTGAATTTTTGTAGTGAAAGCCTTTTTGATTGTTTTAACTCTCTTCTAAAGAGTGCTTTGGCCTTTTTGAACTCTACTATATTTTCAGTGTTCATATTCTTTTTAAGTTTGTTCCATGCCTTGTTTTTGCTAATTTTTAACTCTTCTTGCTTCTTGCTCCACCACGGGACTGAGAACCTTTTATTGAATTTTGAACATGTCTGTGGTATGCTTATATTTACACTTTGTCTAATTATTTTGACTGCTATTTGGTATTTGGCCTTTTTAAGTGAAAATGTTCAGTATCGGAAGCAAAATTTAGCCAATCCGCCAGATCAAGTCTAAATTTAGGACGTCTATCTTGGTGTTCATAACTTGTACTGCCAAAAATAGTTATGTAGATGGGGAAGTGGTCGCTCCCATGGAGGTCTGTGTCTGCTTTCCACTTAAGATGTGGTAGCAGATTCGGGGTCGTCAGAGTGAGATCTACATCATCGTATAGTGCGTAGAGTAGTGAGTTGATGTGCCGTCGTTTAGGGTAATGAAGTTTGACTGAGAAATAAATTTGAATACAATATTCCCTTTAACATTGTTTTTTGGTGATCCCCAGATTTGGTGCCTGCTATTAAAGTCTCCGCATATTATGGTATTAATGCTCGGGCTACCAAACATATTTTCAAAATTATGTGTTTATAATTTGGATTTTATATTTGGAATGAAGGATTATTCCAACGGCATCGAAATCATTATTTGTTCTGAGCGAATCATATTGAAGAGATTTGTGGATTAGCATAGCTACCACCACCATGTAAGTTCTTTGATGAATTTTTGTGAATTATTGTGAAGTTAAGTTGGATAGGGATATTGGGTTGGGGGTGGATGTGGGTTTCTTGAAGGCAGATAATTTTTGGGCTAACCGCTTTATCATTATTTGTAGTTGGTCGTAATTATTTACGTAACCATTGCAATTCCATTGAATTATTATTATCATTACTTATAATTGTAAGTATTGTAATGAAGTTTTCTCAGCCGGGGTACATATCTCAGTCTCCCCAGGGTCTCTTCTTTACAGAACATTTATAAAAAAAAGAACACTGAGACATGAGATGAGTATGAGCAACCAAATCTGATGTTAATTAGGTTAAGTTCTTTTATCGCTACGGTACAAAGAGGAAATGGTAGGGGGAAGACATAAACACAAACTCCAGTTAAGTAGGGTATTACCCGGATCTCGACTAGAGGGGGATAGGGAAGGTCTTGTACACGCAGGAGTGCTCACCATCAAGCAGGGTATTACCCGGAACTTGATGGTCACACTTTAGACACACAAATAGACTACTACACACGACACCAAATCAGGTAGGGTATTACCCCGATCCTGACTGGGTTGCTACAAGAAACTACTTCAAATCAGGTAGGGTATTACCCGGATCCTGATTTGATGACTACGACATATATACGATCAACTTAATCTAAACAATGGCTAGGGTATTACCCGGACACCATTGGATAGACTAACACACATATCAACGAATATACCAACATACTAATATACACAGGAGGATAGAAAAAGGATAATGGAAGGGAGGTTAATACCCTACGACCCATTTAATAAAATATCTTCATTATTTCATTTCCACGTTATAAACTTTATTGAACATCACTAGTTTTCTTTCTTTTGATTGGTTCAATTTATTCCCTAACCACACTGTATATCCTACACTGATGATGACATACTTGGTTGCTATGAAATAAGGCAAGGGCTCTTTATGGTCCTATGACCAACTCACCCGTATATCCTCTGCTTTCCTTGCTTATACTTATGTTGGTTGAGTCGGGCTTATCCTTGTAGACTTGGTGCAGGTTCAGGATATTATTCTCACTCTGTCTGTTGCTTTGGTTTCACTTCTTGGGCACCCACTTGATATCTTTTGTCTCTGCTCACTTTGATGTCTTAACTTTTATTCTCTGGCATCCGTTCACTTTAAGTCCACAACTTCGATTGATTTCCTCTTTTTCTGCGCAGTCGCTACGTACACAAATTTTCTTCTAGAAGCTTCTATTGGCGTCGACGCTGTCTGTCTGACGTCGCCTGCCAGACGCGGCCTGTGATTGACCAATCACAGGTCAACATTATGGCGTGATAATTATCGCTCCATATATGTATTGGCGCGTGCCGTTACACTTTAAGCGACCGTGGTAAACGCCGGCGACGGGCGTCGGCAGAGAGCGTCAGCAGCGGGCGTCGGCAGCGGGAGTCTGCGTCGTTTGCATTTGTTTCTTGGTGCAAAAGAACGATGAAATAAAGACAACTGCGCAATAGCAACGGCGACAAAACTATGCAAGTCCCGTTGCCATGGTGACGCAGTGTATGTATAGATATGTCTGTGCATATATATATATGTCTCTGCATGTGCCTAAGAAAAGGGAAATCTATAGCTACACTAACAAAAATCAGAGTATGGTAGTTTTGTATCAATATAAACTTATTATTCCCTAATTTCAAATGGGATTATAGAAAAAGGCATAAAGGGAGAACCAACTTAAATCGTGCCACTGCCTTGTGGCGGAGATCAAAAGGAGCTTCGTCACACCCCCCCCTTTACTTCGGGTGGACAAAATAGGTGAACGGCACAGTGACCTGTTGGGACGTGTTAATTCGTACGATGTACGAATTTCCCTCCAGCTCGACGCGGAACTTCTTGGCTTGTCGCTGCTGTATTTGTTCGTTGATGCGACTTACTAATGTTTGGGGAAGAATTTCTGTCCCCTTCACCCTCCAGCCACTAGGTATAGGCAGCCACATCTCTCGGGGCTTGTTTCCGGACGATGTACCTGCACTGTCGTCATTCTCCTGACAGGCGATCGGTGGTTCTGGGGATCCAGGCGGCGAAATGTCTTCAAATGCCGGATAGGGTGCTGGCTCGGGGTCCTGGCAAACTTCTTCCTCTCTTTGAAAGTCGAACCCTAGAGGACTGTACGACCGTGGAAGCCCCTCCAAGTCCCAAGTTGCTTCTGGCAATGGCCAAGAATAGACCTCACCCGTTTCCTGATCCTGGAATACGTTACGGTCTGGGCTTGCGCGGTCGGGGCTATAGCGAGGTGGTGGTGTACCCTCATGGGCCCAATCGTCTGGGCTGTTACCCCTGGATGGTGGTGAAACCATTCCCGGCGAATGGTTGGGAGAACAGCCAACCAGACACACGGGATAGGGTGTTGTGGCTCGTTGAGCCTGGTATTCGGTGCGTGTCATGCCCGGAGGAGAAGGGATCCAGCCTCGGTAACTTTCGAATCTGCCTGGGTCGAAGAAGGCGATGTCCGACAGCTCCAAGGGTCGGTCTAGCACTTGTATGTCCAAGATTGATGGACGTTCGGGTGCTTCGATAATGCGCCAGCAGTTTATCGCTGCCTCTTCCTGGGCTTCGGCTATTGGGACGGTGGACTGCTGCGGAGTGTCAGCTTGCGTTGATAATTCCGAACTCTCGGGAGTTGGCTCTTCCGCTGTCGTTGGTCTGGCGAATTCTGCCTCCCATGCTAAAACAACCTCTTCGATGACCCCTCGTATTTCACCCACAGTGAGGTGATGTTGGGCCATGGTGCTGTGAAATATAATGGATAAATACTCTGATTTGGGAATGACCTGCCTAGCTAGTGACCTATCAGTGTGGTTTACATGAATTATAAACTTATATTTAATTAACAATGATTGCATAAAACTAAAATAACTACGACTTGCCGACAGATTGATTTTAGAGGCTGGGAATTGCATCGAGACCTCCCACAGGGGGACAGGGACGTTGGGAGGGCTCACCCTCCAGCAAGTGGCCCCTGCGAATTAATTCGTCTCTGTAGATTGGCCTCTAGTCTGGATGGCCTGCCGGTGTTGGCTCGCCTTTGTCATTAGGGTGCATTCGCTTCTCGTCTCGGGTGTCTGCTTCGTCTCCTTGCAAAGGTTTGAGGTCATCTATGCTCGCTGTTCTTCGTTGTCGCCCGTCAGCTTTCTGTAGTCGAACGATGCTATTTGAGATGAACTTGACGACTCGGCACGGCCCGTCAAACTTGGGTGCTAACTTCGCTGCAAATCCTTCTGATGCTTTAGACAAGTGATGTTGCTTTAATAGAACCAAGTCTCCTATGGTTGGTCTCCAGTCTCGTCTTCGTAGATTATAATATCGGCTCTGCTCTGCTGCGGCTCGTCTCATGGTGTCTTGTGCCACTTTGAATACCTCCGCCATTCGTTGGACGCGTGTTTCCGGAGACCATGGTGGTGTCCCCAGCCCAGGGGCAACTGCATCATATAAAGCTCCAGGGATGCGTGGCTCTTTACCCAGTACTAGGTAAGCTGGCGTAAATCCGGTTGACTCGCAGACACTGGAGTTGATGGCCAGCGTGAATTCGGGGAGTAGCTGATCCCAGTCGTGTTGTTTTTCTCCTAAATACTGCGCGATCATCGTCTTAACTGTCCGATTTGCTCTCTCGGTTGGGTTCTGGCGTGGCGTATACGGTGCGGTGTATTGGAGTTCTACTCCAGCTTGATGACAAAGCTCCTTGAACGATCGGCTAGTGAATTGAGTTCCGTTATCGCAGACTAAGGTATGTGGGGTCCCAAAGCGTCCGATGATGCGTTCCCGAAAAGCTTTTTCCAGTGCAGTAGTGGTGGCTTTACGCAAGGGTATGAGCTCCACCCACCTACTATAGGCATCTAGAAAGACTAAAAGAACGGTGTTACCTTGTCTTGATTTTGGTAATGGTCCCACAAAATCGGTGCAAACAATCTGAAAAGGTTCCTTGACCTGTCGGGTAAACATCTTTCCGGCGGGCTTCATTTGGTCTACCTTGAACTTCTGGCATTGTAGGCAATTACGGATGTGTCGTTTCACATCCCTGAAATATCCAGGCCAATAGTACCTCTGGGCGACGCGTAGCGTTGTCTTCCGGACGCCTAAATGGCCCGCTGTGGGTTCGTTATGGCACTCCTGTAGTACTCGTAGGCGGTTTTCTTTGGGTACGCATAGTCTCCAGGGTATTGGTTCCTCTTCTTCAGGATGCACATACTTTCGTCGGTATAGCTGTCCTCCTTCGTAGAGAAAGTCAGGAACTTGTTCTGGGCATTCCTGCACTTGACGCTTGATTCTCTGCCACCATGCGCACTCTGGTGAGGTATCCTGTATAGTATTTAAGGTATCCAGGGGCTGACGTGATAAGGCGTCCGCTACTACGTTTAGCTTCCCTCGTCGGTACTGGACATCAAACTCGTACTGTTGCAGCTCCAGTGCCCAGCGAGCGATACGTCCGGTGGGGTTGTCAATGGAATTGAGCCACTTCAAAGCTTGGTGATCGGTGATGACCTCGAACTTGTAGCCTTCTAAGTAACATCTGAGTTTCCGAATTGCCCAAACGATAGCAAGGCACTCTTTTTCCGTGGCGGAGTAGTTTTCCTCCGGTGCTAATAACCGTCTGCTAGCTTATGCTATGACTCGCTCGGTTCCTTGCTGATATTGGGTCAAGACTGCCCCCAATCCGTAGTCACTGGCGTCTGTCTGTAAATAAAACTTAACATTGAAATCTGGGCACGCCAAGATAGGCGCTGACGTCAGTCTAGATTTTAATTCTTCGAATGCGCGCTGTTGAATAGAGTCCCATTTCCATTTGGCATTTTTCTTTAACAATAAGGTGATGGGTCGAACGATGCTGGAGAATTCGGGAACGAAACGTCGATACCAGGAGGCGATGCCCAAGCATCGGCGAAGTTGGCGGACGTTGGTAGGAGGAGCTAATTCTTGCACCGCTGCTATCTTTTCAGGGTCCGTGTGAATCCCTTGCTCGCTGACCACATGTCCCAGGAATTGAATCCGACGTTTAAAAAATCTACATTTATCGTGATTAATGCGTAATTTGGCTTCTCTCAGACGCCGGAAAACCTCTCTCAGATGATTCATGTGCTCCTTTAGCGTACGTCCTATGACAATAATGTCATCTAGGTAGGCGAATGCGAATGGGTCCATGTCAGGGCCAATTACGCTATCCAAAGCGCGTTGAAACGTGGCTGCCGCCGAATGCAGTCCAAAAGGCATCACTTTCCACTGGAATAGCCCGCGTCCAGGGACCGTGAATGCGGTACATTCTCTGCTAGTTTCGGCCAAAGGGATTTGCCAATAGCCGCTCTTGAGATCCAATGTCGATATAAATTGCGCGTTACGCAACTTCTCCAAAATGTGATTGATCCGAGGTAAGGGATACGCGTCTCGTATCGATTGTGCGTTTAGCTGTCGGAAATCAATGCACATTCGCATGTCTCCGCTCTTTTTACCCACTAGTACAATCGGGGCGCTGTGGGGACTTTTAGAGGGTTCAATACGATCTTCTCGTAACAGTTGATCCACAGTGTCGTTGATGATCTTCTGTTGTGCAGGGTTGCGGGGGTAATAGCGTTGTTTGATGGGTCTATCATCCTTCATGGTGATCACATGCTCGGCTATGTAGTGTGTCAAACTTAGGGAGTTCTTGTACTAAGAATTCTTTGATAACTTGTTGAACTTTGCCGTCTTCGGGATCAAGTAGCGTATGGACTGTTGTATTGACTTGGCTTTCTTCTTTCAACGATAGTACGTTGATCGTTGGGTTACTTTGCTGGACTTGGTTTCCGCTGTCTTCGTCATTGGGCGATGGTATGATGATCTCCGTGTTACTAGTCTGGGTTTGGTTTACTCTGCTGTCTGGTTGTCTGAAGGGATTATTAAGCATTGCCCGTTCCGAAGTAGGAGGTAGCGCGGCACTCCTGGTCCACTTCTCTGCTGATGTTACTTCTGTCTGGGGGTGATCGTCATTGGCCCGTACTATCGATGGCTTGTTTCCGGTGCAGTGTGAAGAGTCGATGATAGCGTCAGCTCTGCCGAGGGCCTCGTTGTTGTGGGTAACCGGAGGTTCCAGTTGCAACCAGTTTTCTCCACACTGAATCGTGGTGCGAGTGTTACGGAGAAAATCCGTACCCAAGATAAGGGGTTCCATGATACCTGGTAGAACGAGTAGGGGAATTTTTACCAGTAAGTTTCCTATCCCTACTTCTGTGTCAATCGCCTGTGTGATTTCTTTCCGGGATCCGTCTGCTAAGTTTATAGAGGTACAAATTGGTTTCCAGTCGTTGATCGTGCCTATTTGCTGAGCTAGCGAGTTGCTGATGAAACTACGCGTAGCTCCTGTGTCCAGAGTCGCATTAACTGCCCAGCCGTTAATTTTAACAACTGCTATGATGCGACCGCTCTCGAACATGAGGTGACTTAGGCTTGGGGCTGGCTTGGCGCTTGTTTCGTTTGGTTCCCAGTCAGACGAAGGCGCCTGGCGTTTCCCGATCGTCTGCAACAATCGATGGTTCGAATGTTTCTTTTTCCACAATCCCAGCAGAATAGCGTGCGTTGATTAATACACTGTTTCGCAAAGTGACCCAGTTCGCTGCAATTTCTGCAAGCCCGATGAGTATCCACTGGTGCTTCTGTCGCCTGATAGAAATTAGAACAATTTGCATCATTTCCTGGTGAGGATGGCAAAGCTTGCCGGTTGGCAATTCGGTTTTGGTTGCTGCTCTCTTTAGCCTGACTGGTAACTTGCTGAACGGGATTCTCGAATGCTGGTGATGTTGTTGCCTGGTGAGTAAACGTGGTGGCGTGATTCCTTGGCTTTTGACCACGCAGGGTCTCAAAGTTTACAATTAACTGAGTCAATTCATTTAAATCCTGGAAATCCATGCGACGTGTATACAATTGATACTCCGGGGACAGGTTATCGTAGATGCGTTGTAACTCCTGGTGCTTCGTATAATTGGCTCTCTTCATCATGAGGCGCAATTCTAACACGTAATGTTTGAAAAGTTCTCCCGGGCGTTGCTTCCGAATGCGAATTGCATCCTCTAGTTTTTCGAAATACCTCGGGGGTAGGAAAAAATCTAGAAATCCTTGCTTAAAACTAGCCCATGATGAGTCTAGTAAGCCTCTGGTTTGCCACCATCCTTCAGCTTGTCCAGAAAATAAGATTGGCATCATGTTGGGTAAAAACTCCATGTTGATTCGGTATGTAGCTGCTCGAGCTTCTACTGTCTCTAGAAAATAGAGTGGGTCTGCTGTACCATCGAAATGTAGGCCCCATTTAGACACCTTCTCCACTGTGTTTGCATAGCTGTTGTTTTCAATAGTCTTTCGTTGGCGCGCATCGGTTGTTACCACGTTGGTATTGATCGTGGGTACTGGTAGCACTTTTCCATCCAAGTCCTGGTTCTGTGGTATGGGAATTTCCGTGGAACCATCCCGTTCAATGCCCCTCGCTGGTGATATCGATCGCGAACGAGGCTTTATATCTAGATTCTTATCGCTGGTCGCTGTCTGTCCATATGTTGCTTCTAGCTCGGCCAGCCGGGCGAGCACCTCGGGTGAGTGATCTTCTCTTGCGGCGAATCTTCTTCGACCGTACCGCCTGGCATGAGTCCAAACTCCGCAAAGAAGTTTTCCAACTCCGCCTTACGTCGATAATTAATCCATTTGACTCCCATGACTGTGTTGCTTTGGTGTTCTTGGGTTCTTCGATATTATGAAACACTGTTGTTTGTTGACGGTGATTGTGCTTAGGGGATCCCTGTTTGATATCCTTGGCTGATATCCTTGGCTGATATTCCTGGTTGATATCCTTTGATGATATCCTTTGATTAATACCCCGTGTTGATATCCTTGACTGGTATCCTTGCTTGATATCCTTTGGTGATACCCTTTGATTAATATCCTGTGTTGATATCCTTGACTGGTATCCTTGCTTGATATCCTTTGGTGATACCCCTTGATTAATATCCTACGTTGATATCCTTGACTAGTATTCTTGCTTGATATCCTTTGATGATACCCTTTGAGTAATATCCTGTGTTGATATCCTTGAATAGTATCCTTGCTTGATATCCTTTGGTGGTTCACGATTGACTGTCCTGGATAGTTGTTGACTCGTTGGTGGTTTACGATTGACTGTCCTGTTCCCCTGTTGCTGGTCGCCTTTTATACTGTGTGGCTTCAAAAATGGTTAGCAGAATCTTTTGTGACTTTGGGTTGATTCTTGGTTTCATCACGTCTCTTTTCGTCTTATGTATATCTTCAGTAGGCTCCGCTAAGGCTCGTTGGCCAATAGAGACACAATAAATAACCGTTTCCTCATTCGAAGCAACTCAATGAGTGCAACAGAGACAATACTATTCCCTTGCAACGGGATTCTGTAGTCCCGTTGAATTTGCTACTCTGGCTGCGCTTGCGTTTTTTTTTTTTCTCTTCTGCTTTCAACTATGTTTCTCTGTTACTACTGTACTGTGATTTGATGTCGAAAATTTTCCATCGTGGATTTGTTCTTCCCTGCTTTTAACTAAGCGTCTCTGTTGCAACTGTACTATAACCATGCTGTCAAAACTTTCCATCGTTGATTTGCCTTCTTCTGCTGTACTTTTGGTTTTCTGTTGATGATTGTATAGTTCACTCTGCTAAGACTCTGCTGAGGTTAATTAGCTATGTCGTTCGCTCTGTAACCTATTCTATCGCTGACTTATGACTCATGTTTCTGTCGCTGATTCTACGGATGCTCTACCGAAATTGGTTCTGCAGGTCGTTCTATCGCTGACTTATGACTTATGTTTCTGTCGATGATTCTACGGATGCTCTACCGAAATTGGTTCTGCAGGTCGTTCTATCGCTGACTTATATTTCGTTGCTTCTTTGAAATTACTCTGCTGTTGACTGTTGATTTCCTAATGAATTTGTGCCGTTCCATATGCTACCATTACCTAAAGTTCACTTGGGTCAAACGGGTATATGGGTAGGAGGGGAAATATGCATATAGGGTATGTACACGTGGCATATATGTAGCTGCGTGCAAGTCGCTCCAAAATATGAATTTTATTTATATGGTCTTTGAAATCAAAAAAATGAAAAAAAAAATTATAGCAATATATTTTGGCATGCCAAAAATGTATATATAGGGTATGTCGAGGTAATATATATATACCTGCAACAAGAAAATATACAAATTCTCTTCATAAGAATTTTGAAATCAAATGAAATAAAAGTTGTCTTGTCATAGCAAAAGGCTACCGTGACTATATGCATTTTAGCGATATTAATTTTGGTGGGTCTTTATTCCACTCAGGTGGCATTCTCATTTTCTGAACAATCATATATACATATACATGGAAAAGACACATTTTTTCAGCAATGCAAAAAAAAATATATGAAGCTTTATATATATATATATAACTATTTTCTCAATCTCAGTGTCCCTGCTCGGGCGCCATCTGTAATGAAGTTTTCTCAGCCGGGGTACATATCTCAGTCTCCCCAGGGTCTCTTCTTTACAGAACATTTATAAAAAAAAGAACACTGAGACATGAGATGAGTATGAGCAACCAAATCTGATGTTAATTAGGTTAAGTTCTTTTATCGCTACGGTACAAAGAGGAAATGGTAGGGGGAAGACATAAACACAAACTCCAGTTAAGTAGGGTATTACCCGGATCTCGACTAGAGGGGGATAGGGAAGGTCTTGTACACGCAGGAGTGCTCACCATCAAGCAGGGTATTACCCGGAACTTGATGGTCACACTTTAGACACACAAATAGACTACTACACACGACACCAAATCAGGTAGGGTATTACCCCGATCCTGACTGGGTTGCTACAAGAAACTACTTCAAATCAGGTAGGGTATTACCCGGATCCTGATTTGATGACTACGACATATATACGATCAACTTAATCTAAACAATGGCTAGGGTATTACCCGGACACCATTGGATAGACTAACACACATATCAACGAATATACCAACATACTAATATACACAGGAGGATAGAAAAAGGATAATGGAAGGGAGGTTAATACCCTACGACCCATTTAATAAAATATCTTCATTATTTCATTTCCACGTTATAAACTTTATTGAACATCACTAGTTTTCTTTCTTTTGATTGGTTCAATTTATTCCCTAACCACACTGTATATCCTACACTGATGATGACATACTTGGTTGCTATGAAATAAGGCAAGGGCTCTTTATGGTCCTATGACCAACTCACCCGTATATCCTCTGCTTTCCTTGCTTATACTTATGTTGGTTGAGTCGGGCTTATCCTTGTAGACTTGGTGCAGGTTCAGGATATTATTCTCACTCTGTCTGTTGCTTTGGTTTCACTTCTTGGGCACCCACTTGATATCTTTTGTCTCTGCTCACTTTGATGTCTTAACTTTTATTCTCTGGCATCCGTTCACTTTAAGTCCACAACTTCGATTGATTTCCTCTTTTTCTGCGCAGTCGCTACGTACACAAATTTTCTTCTAGAAGCTTCTATTGGCGTCGACGCTGTCTGTCTGACGTCGCCTGCCAGACGCGGCCTGTGATTGACCAATCACAGGTCAACATTATGGCGTGATAATTATCGCTCCATATATGTATTGGCGCGTGCCGTTACACTTTAAGCGACCGTGGTAAACGCCGGCGACGGGCGTCGGCAGAGAGCGTCAGCAGCGGGCGTCGGCAGCGGGAGTCTGCGTCGTTTGCATTTGTTTCTTGGTGCAAAAGAACGATGAAATAAAGACAACTGCGCAATAGCAACGGCGACAAAACTATGCAAGTCCCGTTGCCATGGTGACGCAGTGTATGTATGTAGATATGTCTGTGCATATATATATATGTCTCTGCATGTGCCTAAGAAAAGGGAAATCTATAGCTACACTAACAAAAATCAGAGTATGGTAGTTTTGTATCAATATAAACTTATTATTCCCTAATTTCAAATGGGATTATAGAAAAAGGTATAAAGGGAGAACCAACTTAAATCGTGCCACTGCCTTGTGGCGGGGATCAAAAGGAGCTTAGTCACACCCTGTCCTGGATAGTTGTTGACTCGTTGGCAGTTTTACGAATTTATTAGTTGGTTAGTTTTATTTTTAAGCTGACTTTCTAGTTTGTCAGATTTGTCTTTAGCTTTTAGGAGTTTGGTAAGAGGATTAGGTTTTGAGTGACTTCTCAGCTTACGATCTGATTCCGGTATCGATTTTTTTGGATGGTCATTTCTCGATGTTGGGTCTACTTCCATGTCTTCTTGGGTGTCTTGTGTTGTTCCGGTAATGGGTGTTGGGTCGCTATCCATTATGTCATCGTATCTTTTGACTTGGCGAGGTTGGGCTTTATTTTGATTCTGTGGTGTTGGGCTGATGCTTGTTGGTTGAGATGATTTGTCTTTGGAGATGTTTGACTGCATTGATGCAAGATTTGCGTAAGGCGTAGGTTGATGTAGGTGACGTGTGTCATAAATTCGTGTAGCCGTTTTGTGATCGACTATTTCTATTATTTTGATTGCCAATATTTCTTTTTGTTTTACGAACGCTGGACAAGATTTGTCTAACGGGCTATGGTTGAATTCGTCATTTATGTCATATTTGCAGTTGACGCAAAATTTAGGCTTGGTACATACTTCACCTTCTTTGTGCATGTCTGTGGAGCAGATTTGGCAATGTTGTTTTTCTTTTGGGCAGTTTTTTGTTGTATGTCCTAATCTAAAGCATTTTTTGCATTTAAGAGGTAGTGGAATGTAAGGTCTAACCTTAACCCTGTCGTATCCAATCATCATTGTAGTTGGAAGTTTTGCTGTCTCATATGTTAAAATGACAAGTCCGGTTTCAACCAGTTCACTGTTTTGCATTTTTTTATTTTTTGTACATAGGTTATTTTCTGTGTACTCAGTTCTTCTAATATTTCCTTTTCGTCAACGTTCCGCAGGTCGTTGGAGTAGATGACGCCTCTTGAAGAGTTTAACGACTTATGTTCGCTTGCGCACACTGGGAAGTCGTGAAACTGTGTTATTTTTATTAATCGCTGCGCTTGAGTTGTGCCTTTTGTCTTGACCAAAAGGTTTCCATCTCGGGTTTTGGTACATGATTCTACTTCTCCATTGCACGCGTTATCTATGACTTTTTTAATTATGAAGGGTGACACTTTTTCGAAGCTGTTGTTATCTATTCTTCTTATTACAACAAATTTCGGTTCCGTGTTGGTAGATTTGTCCCACGGTGTTGGGAAGCTTATATCGGGCGGTCACGACATTGTCGTTGTTGTTGGGCTGGCACCCGCTTAGTTCGACTTCGTGACGAGTTCGTTGATGTTTTGTTTTTGGATGGTTTTTTTTGTGTAATTGTTTTAGCTGAGCGTTTTACTTGTGCACTTGTTTCTTTGTACTTGCAAGGTTGTTGTTTTTGTAATTGTTACCACTGGCGGTGACGATTGATAGCATGTCTTTACTACGTGAATTTTCGACTGAGACTGATCTAGCACTTAATTGTAGCCAATTGTTTGTTTTAAGATGGTAAGAAGTGTTAAACACGTTGTATTGTAGGGTTATATCAAGTATTGATTTTCTTATGTTTTTGAGTAAATAAAATTATTTAAGTAACTTATTTTGATACATTGGTTCAAATGGAGGCTAATTTATATATTTTTATTGATATAATAAATTAATATATATTTTTTTTCCGCGATCTTTTCCACAAAACCCGAAATTTTTTTATTTTGAGCCATGGGTAGACCCCAAAGTCCATTTTTTAAAACAAGGCGAAATTAAAGCTTTGTTGGAACCAAAAAGTTTTCCCAACATCAAATTGTCAATAAAGTACAAGTTTCCAAGACTTCTGTTGCTAACATTGCTCGGAAACTTGACCAAAGTCCAACATTGACCCCTCAAGTTAAGGGGAATTGTGGGAGAAAACCGATCGTAACGCCACGTGGCACACGAATTGTGAAGAAAAGTAGATCAGCTACAAATGGGGATACCACACATTGCTGGGGAACACTGGAGTAGCAGTGTCTTCGCGTACAGTGCCCCGAAGGCTAAATGACGTTGACCTTTAAAGTCGGCGCCCTGTTAAGAAACCTTCCTTAACTGAGAACGTAAAGAAACAAGTGGGCTAAAAAATATAAGAACTTAACATATCAAATAATATGTTTCTAACTTTTTTCCAATCTTCAGCAGTGAAGTTTTTTTTACTTTTTAGCCCAGTTAAATCGTTTTTTCTTTGTCGAAAGAATTTGATGATCCTTACACTACCGAAATTCTCTATACCTCTTTGGTCCGTCCTATTTTGGAATATAATATGAGGCACACCAAATTAGAATTGAATCTGTTCAAAAACAATTTCTGCTTTTTGCTCTTCGTGGTCTTCACTGGGACCGAAATCTCAACCTGCCATCGTACTCTAGTAGACATCTTTTAATTAACCTTCCTTCTCTTACTAATTGGTGATATTGACTTGCCTGAGTTATTACACCAAGTAGACCTTTCTGTACTATCTAGGCCTACTAGAAACTATATTCCCTTATCCCTTGCACACTGTACTACTAACTATGCATTGCATGATCCCTTTCGAGTCCTGTCAGCTGATTATAATCGACTTTATCGTGTGATCACCCCAGAGCTTTTCTTATCAACCGTTCCCTGCGATTCGTACGTCATGCGGTTTGCGCCCCTCGGACGGTTGGGCGGGAGGGATGTGAGCACTTAGTGCACCCGATGGGATTCGCGTGTAACAAAAAAAAAAAGAACTAAAAAATGCATACAGTCAGCATTTTGCTTCATAAATAAAAATCAGACTAGATTTCAAAAACAAATATTTAATTCTATATGATTTGCGTATTTTTTTTTACAACCAATTCTAATAACAAAAACAAAAAATTCTATTATTAACATGAAAATCTAAAAACTAATCAAATGAAGCAAGCTAGTACCAACTAATTATATTAAATAAAATAGAATATCTTCGAAATCGCCATCAATTTCATGCAAAATTGAATAACATGCAGCAACAGCGAACGCATGTTGTCTCGCTCACTCTTGCCAGCCAATGTCGCCTTGGCAATTCAGTGCAAAACTCATATAGGTCTCAAAAATTGGACAAAATTCGGTCAGGTGGAGCAGTTTGGGTATATAATTAGGTGTGTCAAATAAGAATACGATATCTTTAATACAGCTCTAGTAATTCGTTTTCCTGATTTGCGGGGGCGGAAGTGGGCGTGGCAAAAATTTGAAATAAACATGATCTGTGTATGCATTAGACGCATGTTCACACCAAATTTGGTGGCTCTAGCTCTTATAGTCTCCGATATCCAGGTGTTCATACAGACGGACATGTCTCAAACGACTCGGCTAGTGATGCTGATCAAGAATATATATACTTTATGGGGTCGGAAATGTTTATTTCTGCCTGTTACATACATTTTGGCAAAATGTCCCATTACAAATGTTTTTTAATATTTCCAGCTATGACAGCTTTCAATCGTCGTTGCATACTTTTGACCAAATTCAAAGTGTCATTTGCCCTAATTTTAGCCCATTCAATGCTTAAATCCATTTTAAGAGAATCCTTGGATGTTATCTCATGTTTCCGAATTCTTTTCTCAAGCAAATTCTACACGTGCTCAATGGGATTCAGGTCAAGAGACTATGGTGGAGACTTCAACTGTTTGCAGTGGTAAATAACCCATTTTCCAAAATGCTCTTGTACACGTGTTGATCTATTTTCTGATCAATAAAGACCATTTGTCCAGCTCCAGCTGCGGATATACAGCCAGCCCCAAACCATCACATTTCCCCCGCCATGCTTTACGGAGGGTATTATGTTATTTTCCTTCATGGCTTCATTAACTTTTCGCCATACTTTTGGTGGTCTGTCGTGTCCAAAATTATTAAATTTTGATTCGTCACTAAATATTCTGTCGAGGTCTTTTTGGGTTTTAATATTACAACAAGATCATTGTATCTACGGTATTTTTACTGGGTTTGACAATTATACATGTAGGAATCATCAATTTATCGATTAATGACAATTGTTTGCGACTTAATATTAAATGTAATTCGAATTTTCGATACCCTTGCGATATACGACATTTTTATACCCTGTACCCATAGGGTAAAGGGTATATTAAAGTCGCTAAAATGTATGTAACAGGCAGAAGGAAGCGTTTCCGACCCCATAAAGTATATATATTCTTGATCAGCATCAACAGCCGAGTCGATTGAGACATGTCCGTCCGTCCGTCTGTCCGTATGAACACCTAGATCTCGGAGACTATAAGAGCTAGAGCTACCAAATTTGGTGTGAACATCCGTCTTATGCCCAGGCAGGTCAAGTTTGTTTCAAATTTTTGCCACGCCCACTTCCGCCCCCGCAAATGAAAAAAGAAAATTTTAAAATCAATTTACTAGAGCTGTATGAAAGATAACGAATTCTTATTTGGTAGACATAATTATATAGTCAAACTGCACAAACTGACTAAATTTCGTTCAAATCGAGCAATAAATATCGGAGATATAGCCATTTGAATTTTGTACTAAATTGCCAAGGCGGCATTGGCAGATAAGAAAGAGCGAGATAGCATGCGTTCGCTGCTGCTGCATGTAAAGGGGAATTTTGTTTTAAATTGATTGCGATTTCGAGGGTGTTCGAACTTTTGTTTAGTGCCTACGCAAATTAAGATAGTTTAAAATTTTTGCCACGCCCACTTCCGCCCCCGCAATTTAGAAAAAATGAATTACTAGAGAAGTTTTAAAGAAATCACATTCTTACTTGGCACATCTAATAATGTGGCCAAAATGCAACATCTGACTAAATTTATTCGAAATCGGACAATAAATATAGGAGATATACGAATGTGCGTTTTGTACTGAACCAACAAGTGCGAGATTAGCAGTGCCAGGTGTGATCGAGACAGCATGCATTCAATGAAAATTTTGAATTAAATCAAAGGAGATCTCGAGGGTGTTCGACTTTATTTAATATAACTAGTTGGTACAGGGTATACTCAATGTCGGCAGGGACGACTTGCTTGCTTCATTGCTTCTGCGTTCGTCGACTACTTGATACTAGTTCACCGACAAATTCACTCTGACCGCTCACTCTCAACTCTCTTCAATCTGCATGCTTTGTCACATGTATATTCCTTTCTGATCTTGCTACATCTTCTGGACAAGGACCAGACTCTAAACATCTGAGGTACCATATGCTACATACTGTAACGAAATTTTATTTTATTTGTTTCGCTTCTGTCGTGGCCGAGCGTTGCAGGACAGGCGAATCTAGGTGTGGGGACTCCAGGGCAATACAACCAAAGATTTTTTATGGGCGGATGGCACCAAAAACTTCCGATCAGAATTTTCCTTTAATTTTCGTCAGCAGCTTTGCGTTTTTTTTCGCACCGGAAACCAGAAGAAGGAGTGAAGTTGGCCGCATCCGACTTCTAAAGTGTTGCCTTACATCAATAGTTCCGGTGGAGTTGCCAATCCTGAGGTGGCCGATTTGTTATCGGCGGACGTCCAAAGCGGCGGATTCAAACATAAACGCCTGATGACGGCTTACGGGTCGCTCTGGGCAGCGCCCTGGCCAGCGTCTGTTGCAGCGCATCGAACACTTGGTCGATCTTGTGATTGACGGCAGTTACCGACTGCGTCAACGCGTGTACGGAATCGTTGCTGTCATCTCCAGTGCGGTTATTGCGTGCCTTTCCTTTAGTCATATTCCTTGGTTTTTCGCCGAACGTGGTGAGGCTCTTTTTAGAAGCCGAACTTAACCCCACACCTGACACCAATGTAACGAAATTTTATTTTATTTGTTTCTAGGTCTAGGTGTGGGGACTCCAGGGCAATACAACCAAAGATGTTTTATGGGCGGATGGCACCAAAAACTTCCGATCAGAATTTTCCTTTAATTTTCGTCAGCAGCTTTGCGTTTTTTTTTCGCACCGGAAACCAGAAGAAGGAGTGAAGTTGGCCGCATCCAACTTCTAAAGTGTTGCCTTACATCAATAGTTCCCGTGCAGTTGCCAATCCTGTGGTGGCCGATTTGTTATCGGCGGACGTCCGAAGCAGCGGATTCAAACAGAAACGCCTATCGGCGTTACAATACTTATGTAATTCTACAGAATCATTAGGAAGTTTAAAAAATATACAAACCTCAATTTGATGTCCTTTATTCACACAAAATAATCGTTTTGCTCCGATTCTGCTTGAACTCGATGCAGACATTTCTATATAGAAACATCTCTGTATATACTGAAGTTATATGATGATTGTTCATATAGAAGCTAAGTGACATACAGTGGGCAAATCATTTATTCGTACATTCATTCGTTTTTATTTCAAATGCTGTTTAAGGACAGAAATATAAATATAATGTTTTTTTTTGAATGCATTCCGCAAAAAAAGCAAACCACAAAATCGATGTCCATTTTTTCAACTGAGTAAAATGGGCCAAGGAAAAGATGTTTCGCCAGATATTCGCAAATTAATTCTCAAATTGTTTTTGGAAAATCGTAGTCTTCAGGAAATTGGTAGATTAGTGGATAGGACACATTCAACAGTGCAAAGTATAGTTAAAACCTATACAAGCACTGGTCAAATTGGCACCAATCATCCGCAGCTGGAGCTGGACAAATGGTCTTTATTGATCAGAAAATAGATCACCACGTGTACAAGACCATTTTGGAAAAAAAATGTGCACCGCTTATAGTGTTCGGGAGTGGGTTATTTACCACTGCAAACAGTTGAAGTCTCCACCACAGTCTCCTGACCTGAACCCGCATTTACTTGTGCGTCCCTCTGCCTAGGAACTCGCACATTTATGACCTCTGCTCGGACTCGACGTCGTGAACTTTTTCTCTGCCCGGATTGTTGTTTGTTGTAAATGTTGTTGTCGGGCTCCGATGTGAAATTTGGCTGCCCACCACTGGTCTAAAACTAAGGTATTTTTAAAGCCCCACTTGGACCCCAGAATAGTAAATGTTAGCAAAAAACGGTAATTTATCCTAAAAGTCAAGGAATCGAAAAAACAAACAGCGTACTTACTTTTGTTTTTAAAATAAATTAAAAAATTATAAAATTTTTGAAAAACATATAAATTATAGTGTTCGAAAAGTCGAACAGCGGACTAAAATGGGTTAAGTTGGGGGGAGTTAACACCCGACATTCCTAAAACCACTTATTGACCACTTATCGGCCCAAGATCGATATCAACAAATCTGCAATATAATCACATTGACTCAAGTAAACAGGAATTTCATCTAACACCCAACATCCCTAAACCACTCATGGACTACAATCACATGGACTCAAGTAAACAGGAATTTCATCTAACACCCGACATCCCTAAATCACTTATGGACCACTTAGTGACCCAAGATCGATACAAACAAAATCTGGAACATAATCAAATCTTGCCACACACTCAGATTTTGTCACATCAATATTCTCAATAAAAATCCACGAATTAGAACCGCAACACTTTGGCAAACAACGACAACAGCCTTATCCCCAAACGTGGGAAATAAACAAAAATCACCGCCGCTGCCGACGTCCTTGCATGGAGGCAGAGCTTTCATCCAACCTTTTGTAATAGAAGTCAGATCAGTTCTTTTCCTGTAATCAAATCTTCCGGTCATAGTATATATCGTACTAACTAGTAAGAAGTTGAATAAAAATTTATATTTTTTTAAACGGGAAGAGAACTCAATTTTAACTTATATATGTATGTATGTATATATAAAGTGATCTTATTATACCCTTGCAGAGGGTATTATAAAATTGGTCAGATGTTTGTAACGCATAGAATTATACGTTTCCGACCCCATAAAGTATATATATTCTTGATCAGCATCAACAGCCGAGTCGATTGAGACATGTCCGTCTGTCTGTTTGTTCGTCGCTTTTCGAACTTAAATTTTAAGCTACGTAGTTGAAACTTGGTAGTTAGCTTTCTTAAAGGTGTAGGTAGACAAAGTATGAAAATCGGTCGGATCGGATTACTATATGATATATCCAATATCGGAATAATAGGGTTCCAATTAAAAATTTTTTCTTTTTCTTTTGGAATATAAATCTAATTTGTACCAAAACATTAGCCACCAAGTTTGACTCAAATCGGATAATTATTACGGCTACAAATCAATAAAACAAATCATCCATAGAAGCTATTTACTCCAGCAACAAAAAATTTCAAAGAAATCTGTCGTACCAACACAAGAGACCCGAGTTCGAATCCGCGCGGCACCAAATAAGAAATATATAAAATTATTGTTTTTTTGTTGTTGCATTTAAATTTAATTTGTATCCATACACTATACACCAAGTTTGAACTAAATCGGATAATTATTAAGGTTACAAATCAATAATCATATGTGATAGAAATTAAATGTATTTTAATGCTCACGCTCACACATACACATGCAAAAATTCAACCACCACGCGGTGTGTGAGAGAGACAGAAATATTTTAGTTGTGTTCTTACACAGAACGAAATTGAAAGAGCGAGATGCAATGGGTTTGCTATATATGTCGAATTAGCTTACGTTAGCGAAGTAATGACGGTGGCGGAGTGTGTAGAGATCGGTGGCACGATGGGCTTCGGCGTTTGATGGTTCAATGCTCGGTGAAGAAGTGAAAATTTTGAGGTGTGTTTTTTCTTCCTTTTTGTTTTTTTTTTGATTTTGTTAAACATTTATACCAATTATTTTGCTGCAAGGGTATACAAACTTCGGCAGAGCCGAAGTTAGCTTCTTTGATATTTTTTCATGGACAAATTTGCAACGCAAACAGTTGATCTTTGTGTTGTTGCTTTTGTTTTTGTTTTCGTCGTTTATGTTTGTACATTTTTAGGAAGTTGGTATACCCTTCGTTAGTATACCAGTCGCTAAAATGTATGTAACATGCAGAAGGAAGCGTTTCCAACCCCATAAAGTATATTGGGACATGTCCGTCTGTCCGTATGAACAGTTAGATCTCGGAGACTATTAGAGCTAGAGCTACGAAATTTGGTGTGAACATTCGTCTAATGTCCAAGCAGATCAAGTTTATTTCAAACTTTTGCCACGCCCACTTCCACCCACACAATTTAAAAATTAAACAAGCAAGTCGTTCATGCCGACGTTGACTATACCCTGTACCTAGAATATATAATTTAGGCAAACACTCTCAAAATCGCCAGCAATCTAATATAAAGTTCGCGAACGTATGCTATGTCGCTCACTCTTGCCTGTCAATGTCGCCCTTGGCGTTTCAGTACAAAACGTATATTCGTATATCTCCGATGTTTATTCTCCGATTTGAACATAATTTAATCAACAGATGCATTTTGGATGTGTGTCAAATATGAATGCGATACTTTTAATATGTATTTGTATTTTCTAATCTTTATAGGTCGTATT
This sequence comes from Drosophila austrosaltans, assembly GCA_035045865.1. NCBI lineage: Eukaryota > Metazoa > Arthropoda > Insecta > Diptera > Drosophilidae > Drosophila > Drosophila austrosaltans. The sequence continues at coordinate 734,718 of JAWNOQ010000089.1, forward strand.
TATTGGATTACCAATTTTGTTTTACCTGGCTCTTAATTATCTAAATATATAAGTCACAAATGTTAAATTATACACAATTATACAGTCTCATTTATAATAGTAGTATTAATATAAAGTAGAGGTAATACCTGGATGACACATTAGATAATAAAATATCGTTAGAACAATGCCAATAACATATAAGCCTATAATAACAATTGATATGTAAATTTGTATAAACAATATACAGGCAATAATATTTTGTACTAAACAAAAGGTCAAATAGAAGACATATTTATATTTGGTTTGGGCATCCTTAACAGGAGTAAATATGAATAGATATACAACGTCAAAGGTAATGCAGCAGAAATAATTTGTGAAACCAGAATTGGCAAGTTTCGGTGAGTCTACAAGGAAGACAACAGTGCCACAGAGAAAGATGTGTGCCAGGCATATGGCTAATGTAGCCAATGGATATATACTGGCCACATAGGCAATACATAAAGTACGGAACACAGTTAAACATAAAAGAAAGAAGAATTGAACGACAAGTCCATTCGTTCCAATATCATATTTGTCCAATTGTACCAAACGATTTGAACGATTATAAGTAGGCTACTAGACACCAGGCAATACTTATAAAATATATAACAAAAGTAAAGGCACGATAATATGTTAAACTCTTTACATAACGTAGCACAATGACCAATTGTAATATTTTTTGGGGAGCAGTTTCCAAAAATGAATCAAAAAGTCGTATAAAGCCAACATTGCACTCTTCTTTAATATATTTTTGATAGTATCTGATTTCAGCCTCTTTGTGGTCTCGCTTTTTCGCTTGAGTATAAGCCAATGCATAGTTTAAGGTATAGCCATCTCGAAATAGATATGATATTATTAGATCGGATGCAATGCTTCTATAAAGAATTCTTCCATGACCTGTCCGATTTGCGGATACAATATGAAGATATATAATTGATGTTATTGTCATGGGTATCAATATGGAAGCAAGTATCCAGGCACTGTAGGCATACGATTCGGAATTCCAGTATTCAAATACTAGACCCCAATTGATAGCAATTGTTATCAATCGCATTATTACACTAAATCCAGTTAAAACAATATTGCATGGTGTGATTTCTACTATATCGGCCACGCCCACATATGGATGTGACTCAAATTCGCCCATTTGATTGCCGGTGTCCTTCATTTTTAAATTCAAATATAATTATTGAATTTGAATGACAATAAAAATGAAATAAGCAATTTCTGCAATTGCTTTAATCCGCATCCTATTCCATATTTCATCTGGATAACAATATGTACTAACTCAACAATTGAAAAGATAAATTATTGTTCGAAATAAACAACAAGTGGCAGTGGCAATGGCAGGTTGAGCCAGGGTCACACATAAACTAGAATTGTCTCTAGTTACACGTTTTTCCCTAATTGCGGATCTTGATCTGCCTACACACTAGTCGGATTTACAAACCGAATTTGGTAGCTCTAGCTCTTATAGTCTCCAAGATCACGATGTTCATATGGACAGACGGAGATGTTTCAATCGACTCGGCTAGTGATGTTGATCAAGAATAAATATACTTTATGGGGTCAGAAAAGTATATTTCTGCCTGTTACAAATATTTTGGAGACTTTAAAATACCCTTTTACCCTATGGGTACAGGGTATAAAAAACGATTTACTAGAGCTGTATTAATGATATCATATTATTACTTGGTAGACCTATATAGTCAAACTCCACCAGCAGACCAAATTTTGTCCAAATCAGACAATGAACATCTGAGATATGTCTATATGAGTTTTGTACTGAATTGCCATGCGTTCGCTGTTGCCGCATGTTAAAGGGAATTTTGTATTAAATTGATGGCGATCTTAAAAGTATTCAACTATGTACATATATTTAATATAACTAGTTGGACGATTTGCCTGCTTCATTTATTTGCTTTGCACATCTTATTTTGATTGTATAGGAGCATCTTATAACTGAGTGTTTTCACGCATGCACATTTTGATCTTTGGTACCAAGAAAAGAGCACGCATGCCGGAAAAATGCAAGGCATCATTTATTTGCTGGAACTTAACACAATAAGCAAAGGCTATGAAGTCAATACGATTGACCTTAAGAAATGCATTCAGTATGCAAAAAGATAGTTGCCTACTAGATTCAGTACAAAAGAATTAGGAGTTCAGTTGTGCAATACCCATCTGAATGGCTAAAAAACAAAGAACTTATTGTCCTGAAGCCTACTGGTAGTGCCCAACAAATTGATCCGAGTTCTCGCCGTGGACGGCCCAAAAAGGATTTTGCCGAGTTCTCAAAAAGGACGAAACGCTGCCCTGCTACAGAAGCATGATGAGTCTGCAGCTTCTGTTTTGCGGTCTAAGATTATATGGAAAAATCCCAGGCCATCGTCTACCCGATATTGTAGAGTACTCAGACTTCAATTTAAAAAGGAGACCGCCTCGCTTTGCGTCGAAGAAGAGCTCTACTTTAAGGAGAAAACAGCTGGCTTGAAAACAACTGCATAAAAATTAGCAATACAACATTTTCTGTAAAGCACGCCCTTCAATTAACTTTGGTGGATGGTGAAGTTTGCAACGCGTTAAGCAACACGTCCTCGATGAAATGCTTTATATGTGGAGCAAACCACACGAATGACCAATATTGAGGAATGTGTTGGAAGGGATGTATCTTGAATTCGGGTTATTACCAGTTCATTCCAACATCCTGTTCTTTGAGTATTTCTTGCACATTTCGTATAAACTGGATGTAAAGCGTTGGCACGTACAATCGGCAGAACTCAAGTCTAGTGTGTTAGAGAGAAAATATTCATTTCAAGCGGAGTTTCGCGAGAAAATGGGGTTACTTGTCGATAAGCCAAAGGATGGAGGCAGAGGAAACTCCAACGATGGAAATACTACTAGGAAATTATTCAGTAACCCAAGCATTACAGGCATTAATAAAGAAGCGATAGCCCAATGTGTTACGATATTGCAAGCCTTAGCATAAGGATACAAAATTAATATAAAAAAATTTCGAAAAATACCAACTAGATATGGTTAATAAATAAATCGAAATGTATCCATCGTAATATCTTCCAGCTACAGTGCATGCAATTTTAATTCATGTACCAAAGGTAATAGAGCACGCTTTGGTTTCGATTGGAGAGCTCTCTAAAAATGAAAGAGTGCCGGTTGCAGCATACTCGGAAGAAGTCTCGTATATGTACTTACAAACACAGATTTCATTAAAACGCTTCTTTTGAGATCAGACCCCTTTTCTGACAGATGAAAGAAATCTGCCAAAGAATCGCAAATCCACTTTTTTATTATCTACATATGATTTATTGGATGATGTGTGTTAAACTTTTTTGCCATTTATTTTTATTTTCGTCATTTTTATTTTTTTTTTATTTTAAATGATTTATTGTGGGTTTGGAGGGAGGAGGGGAGTTGTTCTTTCACATATATACATATATATATGTATGTAAGTACATACAGTAAGTATGTTATCTACAAGAATGTCCTGCTCCTACACAGACCGTTCGTATTCCAAATTACAATATAAAGATCAACTGCATTTTTGGGCTATGATTAAAGTTAGGTGATTTGTGTCACCAGTTTAATAATACATTATTGATTTCATTGCTGTCAGGACTGATGGGCGCGTGGATTGCGGTAGCGAGACTCGTGATCGGCAGAGGGCTAGGGAATCATCGGTTTATCGATGACATTTGTTACAGCATCAAATTGATCCATCTTTTTCTCTATGCGAGTTTCGAGTCAGTCCAACCTAGAGCTAATATGGGGCGTGCGAGAGAAAGGGGCCTTTGAGGATTTTAGCAAAAGTAAAGAAGTCAGAAATCACTTTTGCCTGGTTGTAGAAGTTGACCGATATATAAGGATAGTGGTGGTGTAGTACGTTGGATTGACCTTGCCTCCAGATAAACATTGAGGTATTACGATTGCCCGTGCAGTGGGCCCAGCAGGGAGGATCGCTCTTTAATTTGAGGCACTCTGTGGAGTTATGATCCCCACCTCTCTTGACACATATGTGCATAAGCCTCCAATTCATTTGAGAATGCCCAAAGCCGTGGCATCTTAACCCCTGGAGGAGGTCCGTGGCTTTTTACGGTGGATTAATAGTGACCACGCAATTGCAAAAATGTTTGATACCAAAGACTTCCGCTTTTCCAATAAACGAAAAACAAGGCTAATAGCTTTTTGGTAATACGGCTGATAGCGTTTTTGATGTCATGTCCCTGACACTATGACTTAAGGCAGCCAGGGCTTTTTTAATCTCCAAGGAAGCAGTGCTGTGGTGTAGACCTTTGACAACAATTCGGTATGCTCGCTCGTTTTTGGGTTAAAACGTCTGGTTTTACCATATATCATTTTCGTTTTAGTTTTTCAAAATTGGAAAGCTCTCCTTGACCTGTAGATTGATTCTGACGCGGCCATCTCTGACGAATTCGTAATCAAAATTGTTTCCATTGATAACCGATGCAACGTCCGTAAAAAGGCTTTTAACAGTGGGTGGTTCTATTTCAGCCGTAATTGGAGAATCATTTTCACCATTTGCTGTCATCAGATAGCATGGCAAACCTATTAAACTTTTATTACTTTAAATAGATCCATCAGTATTTCGGTTTCTTGTTAATTTTAGTTGCCACTTTATTTTGGTTTTCCTATGTAACACCATATTAATGCCTGTAGAGGCTACCGGCGCCGCCCAAAAATATGTGATACTTTTTGTGCCTTTTTTGCAGCCCACAAGTATGCAACACTTTATGGAATATTTTTTAAAACCGAAGTGTTTTTTCTGATTGGCTGGCCAATCCCTTGCAGCTTCACTATTTTATTTACATAAAAAATTTAATTTTAAACTAACGTACTTTTTATTGAACTAAGCGAGTTCTTCGGTGTCAGCAATAAAACAACGTTAAAACAACAAAGTGACAGGGCTCTCAGTCGCCACAGAGACGCCCAACCACAATTATATTGTTATTTGTATCTACAAATAATAATACTTAGTAAATATCTAAATTTACTAGCAATGCCAACGTGTAAAGAGACCAACTTGGGCCCATCTTCACTAGAATCTCGCCAGCAACAGCTACAAGAACAAATTCTTCAACAACAAAACGAGCGTCGGCTCTCTGTGCAACGCAACAATCCGTATTTCTCAGTAGTATCTCCAACCACCACAACAACAACGAGTGCTGAATCCAAAAGTGCAAGTACGAGCAAATTGCTTTCACCAACCAGCAACAACAATTTGTCTTGGAGCGTCCAATGCGCTTCATCGTCAAATTCGCTGACACCTGAAGTGTTAATTGGGTCATTGGGTTCGCTCACAACAGCAACAATTGCTTCTACTGATCCAACAACCTTCAGCGCGCTCACAACAGCAACAATTGCTTCTACTGATCCAACAACAACTGTAACAGCCGCAACGTCTGCAAAAGCTTCGATCACTGCCCAGCAGACTACCTCAACAAAATCTGCTCAACCAGTAACGTTGAATCCAAACTCATCTGTTCGAACTGGAATGGACAGATATATTAACATAAACAAGCGAAAGCTTAGTTCACAAACCAAAAAAGGCGGTAACATACTGAAAATGAACAAAACTAATATTGTTCAACGAAAAGCATTGGAAGGCAATAGATTCCAAATACTGGCAAATCAGCCAGAATCTCAAGAAGCAGTATCCCAAAAATAATCCACTGAAGTCAAACCGCCACGATTCTACATCCGTGGTGCAAACTGCACTTCACTAGTGCCAAAGTTGGTAGCTCTAGTTGGTCAGAATAACTTTTATGTGACTCCACTTAACAGGGGGAACATAAGAGAGACCAAAGAGCAAACTAAAAACGAACAATTCTATCGTACTATCGAGAAGTACTTCCGGTCCGAAAATGTGAACTATTACACATTCCAACTTAAAAGCGCGAAAGGACTTCAAGCCGTGATCAAAGGCATTGAACCCACAGTCCCGACGCAGGAAATCGTTGAAGCATTGGAAGAGAAGGGCTTTGAGTTAAAGTCTGTCTCAAACATATTGAACAGAAGTAAAGTACCACAACCCCTGTCCAAAGTGGAGTTACAGCCCACGTGTGATAAAACATTAAAAACTAACGCAGTGCACCCGATATATAATGTACAACTACACCGCAAAATCACTGTCGAAGTGCCACACAAGAGGAATCAACCTCTACAATGCACCAATTGCCAGGAGTTTGGGCATACAAAATCATTCTGTAGCCTTCGCCCAGTTTGCGTTGGCTGCGGACAAATTCAACAACACTGTGTCTGCTTCGACAACAAATCAAACACCAATACTAGGAAGTGCAGCAACTGCGGCGGAAATCACACCGCAAATTACAGAGGATGTCCTGTCTATAAGGAACTGAAGTCGAGCCCCCCGGGCTCGACACTTATTCCCTCGCAAACCACACCGGAAATATTCTTCTCAAGAGCTGTAAGGTCATCAGCAGCTCCAACAACAACTACTCCTGGAGTAACATTTGCAAGCGTGCTGCGCAACGGAAGTTCACAACCCTCTACAACTGTAAATCCCGCAGCAATCTCAACCAATGCGGCCTCAAGTCCACCCGTACTCGGCCAGCAACCCAACGGGATCGAAACGTTGTTGATCTCGCTAAATCAAAACATGACAAATTTCATGACGTTCATGCAAAATTGCATGCAGGAACTTATGCGGAACCAAAACCTGCTCATTCAAAAGCTTTTGGACAATAATTAATAATGTCAGCACTACATATAGGACTTTGGAATGCAAACGGCATTTCCAAGCACAAACAAGAATTGTCACTGTTTCTGGACTCAAATGATATTGATATCATGCTGTTATCGGAAACTCATCTTACCAACAATAACAACTTTCAAATACCTAAATATGCATTCTACGCAACAAATCACCCTGACGGCAAGGCTCACGGAGGTACTGGTATCCTAATCAAAAACCGGATCAAACACTCACTCCAAAATGGATTTGCCAAACAATACCTTCAAGCAACCTCTTTAAGTGTCCAAACCACTTTTGGTAGTACAACCGTCGCTGCACTTTATTGCCCACCACGCTTCTCGATCTCTGAAAAAAAATTTACTGACTTCTTTAACACACTTGGAGTACGATTTATTGCTGCAGGAGACTACAACGCCAAGCACCCTCTTTGGGGATCCCGCCTGGTAAATCCAAAAGGCAAACAGCTGTATAATATAATCATCAACCCAACTAACAAAATGGGCTATGCGTCACCGGATAAACCCACATACTGGCCATCAGATCCACGCAAGCTCCCAGATCTAATAGACTTTGCAAACACCAGGGGATTTGCGCACAATTTAATAACGGCAGAGTCACTAGTAGAATTGTCATCTGACCACTCGCCAGTAATTTTCACAGTTTCAACACATCCACAAGTAATAGAGCACCCATCCGGCCTAACAAATTATAAAACGAACTGGCTCAGATTTAAGAAATATATAAGTACCCATGTTGAGTTGAATCCCAAACTGGACGACGAAGATGACATCGAGTTTTGCACCTCGGCCCTAGAATCGATGCTTATCGAAGCAGCAGAAATTTCCACCCCACGTGTCGGATACACCCGGGAAAAACACAGGTCATACAACCGGCTAATTGAACTACTTGTAACAAATAAAAGACGGCTCAGGCGAGAATGGCAAATGTCTCGATCCCCGGCAGCAAAAATTCGCCTAAGAACAGCTTCTCGAATTCTAGCAAAAGCGCTTAGGCAAGAAGAAGCAAGGGCACAGCGGCAATATATCGAGAAGCTTAGCCCTACCAGCAATAAATATCCGCTGTGGAAAGCTCACCCAACTATGACTGGTCCAACCGAGATTATTTCTCCTTTGAGATGTCCAACTGGTAAATGAGCCCGATCAGACGAAGAAAGAGCACTCACCTTTGCAGCTCACCTAAAAACGGTATTTCTGCCAAAACCCGTCATTAAACTCATTTCAGCTCCCCCCTCTGAGCACTCCAGCGGAAAGGGAGCCACCGAAATTTCAAGCAGAGGAAATTTCCACAAATATTAAAAACTATCTGAATCCAAGAACGTCGCCCGGTCATGATAAAATAACCCCGAAAATGATCAGAGACCTCCCGATCTGCGCCGTGCAACACATCTGCAAACTTTTCGATGCGATATTAAAAACTGGTCACTTTCCCATTAGTTAGAAAAAATCAATAATCATAATGATCCCAAAACCCGGAAAAGACAAAACACAGCCTTCATCTTACAGACCCATCAGCTTATTGCCAAGCCTCTCAAAACTATTTGAAAAGGTCCTAAAGCTCCGTATAAACACAATCCTGGAAAAGCAAAATATAATACCACTTCATCAGATTGGCTTCCGTGGAAAGCACAAACCGTATCACCTCAGAGATCCGCACAGCATTCGAGCAAAAAGAATATTGCACAGCAATTTTTCTTGATGTCGCCCAAGCCTTCGATCGAGTCTGGCGGGATGGCCTAATATACAAAATAAAACCGACGCTCCCACAATACACACACAGGCTAATGGAATCATATCTTTCCAACAGAAAATTCGCCGTACGATGTAATAGCTTCACCTCTGATGATATTGAATCAAAGGCAGGAGTACCCCAAGGCAGCGTGCTAGGTCCAACTCTTTATCTTCTGTATACAGCGGACATACCAACAAGCCCTACGCTTACCACATCTACTTTCGCCGATGACACGGCCATGCTTAGCCGCTCCAAATGCCCGATCAAAGCTGCTGACCAACTGACCACCCATTTAAAGGAAGTTGAAAAGTGGCGCAGATTGGCGCATCCGTGTAAGTGAACAGAAATGCAAGCACGTTACGTTTATCATTGACACTGAACAACGTGCCAGTGCCTCAACCCGACGATGTTGTGTATCTTGGAGTTCACCTGGACAGAAGATTGACTTGGCGTAGGCACATCGAAGCCAAGAAAACGCAGCTAAAGCTTAAAGCAACCGGACTAAATTGGCTTATCAATGCTCGATCTCCCCTATGTTTAGAGTTCAAAGTTCTTCTCTACAATACGGTGCTAAAACCCATCTGGATGTACGGCTCTGCACTGTAGGGAAACGCAAGTAAGAGCAAAATCGAAACCATACAAAGGGCGCAATCTAAGGTTCTCAGAACTATCACGGGAGCACCTCGGTATATCCGAAATGAAAACGTACAGAAATATCTACATATTAACAGTGTAACAACCGGAATAAAGGTACAACAGCTAAAGTACACCGCTAAACTGCAGGCACATCCGAATACCCTCGCCCAATCATTAACCCGAGTATGTGATAGAACTCGTCTCCAAAGAAAAGTCCTTCCAACCCTCTAACTAATAATCAGGGCCATAGATCAATGTAGCATCCTTCAAATGCTAGATTACGTATTAGTTTAAGATAAAACTCTTCACTTCAACGAAGTCGGTCGTGTTTTTTTTGCGCTCTCGCTTTTATCCAACCTTTTTATTTAATCCCGCAAATAAAAATTATTTTCCGCGGAATCTGTGCCGAAATTACTTATTACGCGAATAGCTTATTGTAACTTGTTCTTAAACATTTATTCAAAGCTATTATTACTTAATGTCCGTAAAGTTAGCGACGGTCTGTTAATACCGAGTTAGCGACGGTCGCTGTTAACCCACTGTTAACTTTTTTTTAATTTTTAAAATTCAATTATTTTGTTAATAACAAACTTTTTTGCACCAAATAAAGATTAAATTTATTAATAATATCATTATCTATTAATATTATTAGCTTTTGGGCGGTTTTAAACATTGGAAGTATGAAAATTTGGACCATGAAAAAATGAGGTCCCCACATTTTGGAGCATAGCTCCACTCACAGCTCGCGGATCGGGATGCACGGTAGTTCAAATTATCCTTTAGATATTCATTAATGTCCCCACAAAGTTTGATTAAAATCGTTGGGCCAGTTTTTGAGAAAATTCGATCCAAGTGGACCAACCTATGATTTTCCCCCATACAAAATTGGCAAAAAAAATCAAGTTCATGTTGCTGGCCAAATAACGAGACTCACAGCTCGCGGATCGCAATGCACGGTAGTTCAGTTTATGCTTCATATATTTATAAATATCTCCACAAAATTTGATCAAAATCGTTGGGCCAGTATTTGAGATATATCAAAAAATGTAAGCATGTCTTGGGTATGAAAATAATTACACATATGTGAGGGTACAAATTGGCGCCCAAGCAGTGTTGAAAAGCAGTTGGCAGATGGAGTGAAATTTATTGGTCACACTTCTTGCTAAATAAAAATCGTCGTTATCTCTCACAGCTCGCGGATCAATATGCACGGTATCCCAAACGATTGATCATGAATCAATATATAATCCCTGAAAATTTCATGCATTTTGTTGGGCCAGTTTTTGAGAAATTCGCATTTTTCATTTTTTGCTGATAATTCATAATTGACAGAATCTGGTCAGCAAGATAAGTGACATTTATTGGTCACACTTCTTGCTAAAGAACACTTCTTGATATAAAATTCGTCGTTATCACTCACAGATCGCGGATCAATATGCACGGTATCCCAAACGATTGATCATGAATCAATATATAATCCCTGAAAATTTCATGCATTTTGTTGGGCCAGTTTTTGAGAAATTCGCATTTTTCATTTTTTGCTGATAATTCATAATTGACAGAATCTGGTCAGCAAGATAAGTGACATTTATTGGTCACACTTCTTGCTAAAGAACACTTCTTGATATAAAATTCGTCGTTATCACTCACAGATCGCGGATCAATATGCACGGTATCCCAAACGATTGATCATGAATCAATATATAATCCCTGAAAATTTCATACATTTTGTTGGGCCAGTTTTCGAGAAAATTGAATTTTTCATTTTTTGCGGAAAATTCTTTATTCTTGGAATCCCAAAAAACAAATGTGTGGCTTGCGAAGGTCACACTTTTTTTTGCAAACTTTTTAAATGTCATTCTGATAGATTTTTATCAAAATCGCATAATGATTAAAAACTATTTTATATGCATTTCAGTAAAATTTCATCAGCACCTTTGGGAGGAATTTTCAAATAAAATTAGTATAAAATATTTTTACATTTAAGTCATCATTAGCCCCCACAGGCAATGTCCCATAAGTGCACAGCATTTAAAAAGTTTACAAAAAAAAGTGTGACCTTTGCAAGCCACACATTTGTTTTGTGGGATTCCAAGAATAAAGAATTTTCCGCAAAAAATGAAAAATTCAATTTTCTCGAAAACTGGCCCAACAAAATGTATGAAATTTTCAGGGATTATATATTGATTCATGATCAATCATTTGGGATACCGTGCATATTGATCCGCGATCTGTGAGAGATAACGACGAATTTTATATCAAGAAGTGTTCTTTAGCAAGAAGTGTGACCAATAAATGTCACTTATCTTGCTGACCAGATTCTGTCAATTATGAATTATCAGCAAAAAATGAAAAATGCGAATTTCTCAAAAACTGGCCCAACAAAATGCATGAAATTTTCAGGGATTATATATTGAATCATTTCCAATCATTTGGGATACCGTGCATATTGATCCGCGATCTGTGAGTGATAACGACGAATTTTATATCAAGAAGTGTTCTTTAGCAAGAAGTGTGACCAATAAATGTCACTTATCTTGCTGACCAGATTCTGTCAATTATGAATTATCAGCAAAAAATGAAAAATGCGAATTTCTCAAAAACTGGCCCAACAAAATGCATGAAATTTTCAGGGATTATATATTGATTCATGATCAATCGTTTGGGATACCGTGCATATTGATCCGCGATCTGTGAGAGATAACGACGAATTTTATATCAAGAAGTGTTCTTTAGCAAGAAGTGTGACCAATAAATGTCACTTATCTTGCTGACCAGATTCTGTCAATTATGAATTATCAGCAAAAAATGAAAAATGCGAATTTCTCAAAAACTGGCCCAACAAAATGCATGAAATTTTCAGGGATTATATATTGATTCATGATCAATCGTTTGGGATACCGTGCATATTGATCCGCGATCTGTGAGTGATAACGACGAATTTTATATCAAGAAGTGTTCTTTAGCAAGAAGTGTGACCAATAAATGTCACTTATCTTGCTGACCAGATTCTGTCAATTATGAATTATCAGCAAAAAATGAAAAATGCGAATTTCTCAAAAACTGGCCCAACAAAATGCATGAAATTTTCAGGGATTATATATTGATTCATGATCAATCGTTTGGGATACCGTGCATATTGATCCGCGATCTGTGAGAGATAACGACGAATTTTATATCAAGAAGTGTTCTTTAGCAAGAAGTGTGACCAATAAATGTCACTTATCTTGCTGACCAGATTCTGTCAATTATGAATTATCAGCAAAAAATGAAAAATGCGAATTTCTCAAAAACTGGCCCAACAAAATGCATGAAATTTTCAGGGATTATATATTGATTCATGATCAATCGTTTGGGATACCGTGCATATTGATCCGCGATCTGTGAGTGATAACGACGAATTTTATATCAAGAAGTGTTCTTTAGCAAGAAGTGTGACCAATAAATGTCACTTATCTTGCTGACCAGATTCTGTCAATTATGAATTATCAGCAAAAAATGAAAAATGCGAATTTCTCAAAAACTGGCCCAACAAAATGCATGAAATTTTCAGGGATTATATATTGATTCATGATCAATCGTTTGGGATACCGTGCATATTGATCCGCGATCTGTGAGTGATAACGACGAATTTTATATCAAGAAGTGTTCTTTAGCAAGAAGTGTGACCAATAAATGTCACTTATCTTGCTGACCAGATTCTGTCAATTATGAATTATCAGCAAAAAATGAAAAATGCGAATTTCTCAAAAACTGGCCCAACAAAATGCATGAAATTTTCAGGGATTATATATTGATTCATGATCAATCGTTTGGGATACCGTGCATATTGATCCGCGATCTGTGAGAGATAACGACGAATTTTATATCAAGAAGTGTTCTTTAGCAAGAAGTGTGACCAATAAATGTCACTTATCTTGCTGACCAGATTCTGTCAATTATGAATTATCAGCAAAAAATGAAAAATGCGAATTTCTCAAAAACTGGCCCAACAAAATGCATGAAATTTTCAGGGATTATATATTGATTCATGATCAATCGTTTGGGATACCGTGCATATTGATCCGCGATCTGTGAGTGATAACGACGAATTTTATATCAAGAAGTGTTCTTTAGCAAGAAGTGTGACCAATAAATGTCACTTATCTTGCTGACCAGATTCTGTCAATTATGAATTATCAGCAAAAAATGAAAAATGCGAATTTCTCAAAAACTGGCCCAACAAAATGCATGAAATTTTCAGGGATTATATATTGATTCATGATCAATCGTTTGGGATACCGTGCATATTGATCCGCGAGCTGTGAGAGATAACGACGATTTTTATTTAGCAAGAAGTGTGACCAATAAATTTCACTCCATCTGCCAACTGCTTTTCAACACTGCTTGGGCGCCAATTTGTACCCTCACATATGTGTAATTATTTTCATACCCAAGACATGCTTACATTTTTTGATATATCTCAAATACTGGCCCAACGATTTTGATCAAATTTTGTGGAGATATTTATAAATATATGAAGCATAAACTGAACTACCGTGCATTGCGATCCGCGAGCTGTGAGTCTCGTTATTTGGCCAGCAACATGAACTTGATTTTTTTTGCCAATTTTGTATGGGGGAAAATCATAGGTTGGTCCACTTGGATCGAATTTTCTCAAAAACTGGCCCAACGATTTTAATCAAACTTTGTGGGGACATTAATGAATATCTAAAGGATAATTTGAACTACCGTGCATCCCGATCCGCGAGCTGTGAGTGGAGCTATGCTCCAAAATGTGGGGACCTCATTTTTTCATGGTCCAAATTTTCATACTTCCAATGTTTAAAACCGCCCAAAAGCTAATAATATTAATAGATAATGATATTATTAATAAATTTAATCTTTATTTGGTGCAAAAAAGTTTGTTATTAACAAAATAATTGAATTTCAAAAATTAAAAAAAAGTTAACAGTGGGTTAACAGCGACCGTCGCTAACTCGGTATTAACAGACCGTCGCTAACTTTACGGACATTATTACTTATTGTTTCACTTAATAACAAAACTTACAGTTTTGTTGTTTTGCTTGCATAGACTTTGACTTTGTGTTTTTGATCTCTTTTCTTGCATTCGCGCTCTCGCATACACATTAGTGTTGTTGTTTGTGTAGTGCTTGCTCTCGCGTTTTTACATTGCCCGCGATCGCGACCGTTACTCTCGCGATTTTGTCAGTCTTTGTTGTTGTGTGTTATTACTAACTCTCTTAATTTCTCTTCAGTTTTTTCTTCTAAAAATTAAAACTTTAACACTTGTGCTACTTCTTGGTTCGTATACATTGCTCATTTTTAAATTTCTTTTTTAATTTTTTGCCATTTATTATTTATTTTTTTATTATCAGTAAAAATAATAATAAACAATTAAATTTACAATGGTTGTCTGCTCTTCCAAAAAGTGCCCTCATCCCCAAAAAGTCCAAGACGACTATCTTTTGTGCTGGCTGTGTGATAACATTATGCATGTCAAATGCGCGGGTTACACAGCCAAAGTAAAGGATAGTATTGGTAACGGCGGGGGACTAAAATGGAGTTGTGAAGCGTGCCGGGACGTAGAAATGGATATGCGTCTATTTATGCGGCGGACGAGAGAGGGCTTTAAGTCCCTGTCGGCTGGCTTTCTGAAACTTCGTGATAACTTTTCGTCTCTGGAAACTCAGTTTAATAGTTATAAACTATTGAACGAATCACCGAAGCGGAAGAAGACTATCCCACGGGATTTCTCTCCCGATCCGCCGGCATCTCTGTTTCTGTCGGTTCCGGCATCGTCGAACGACCCCATAACTCCAAATGGTCAGCAACTGATATCATTTAGGAGTCCAGCAGTAGCTGCAGTTGCGGAGACGATTGACATTTCCCCTGGTAATAGTGCCCCGCAAACTGACCCGATATCGGTTGTAGTTTCCGATGAGTCCGGGCGAGTATCCACTCCCAGGGATATTCCAAATAAAGTAGTAACTAGAAGAGCTCTCAAAGCGTCATCCGCCTCAGCAGTTCTAGCGCAAAATGCTATTGCTGCGGTTGCGACTGGTGCATTGAGATCTCTTGTAGCCATTCCACCAAAAAAGCTAATCTTTGTTTCGCGGCTCGACCCCAATATTTCATCAGATGATGTCATAGCCCATATCCGGGCAAAAGTCGTGGCGCCAAACATTGTGGTGGAAAAGTTTAGGTTTTCATACACCCGTGACATTTCGTCATTTAAAATCAGTGTCCCACCAAATGTCTTTGACCAAATTTGTCACAAAGATTTTTGGCCGGAACATTTAGTTATAAAGGAGTATACGGCTAAGAAAAAGAAAAATCGGCCTCCGATTCGTCTGCCTAACACAATTAATCCTTCCCTACCCTCTGGCTCGTCAGTAGCTGGCGGGTCAAAAAAACTAATTTCGTCCCTTATTCTGGCCTATCAGAATGTTAGAGGACTAAAATCTAAACTTTCTAAGCTTTTTGTAGATAGTCAATCTTTTGACTTTCACATCTTGGTCTTTACAGAAACGTGGTTAAAGTCAGACATTTCTGATGCCTCTGTTTTTCCCACAATTTTTTCAACCTATAGATGCGATCGAATCTCCAAAAATGGTGGTGGAGTTTTGATTGCCGTAAATTCATCTCTTCCTTCAGAAATAGTTTTGCCACCTGCCGTTCTTGACATTGAATTTGTTAGTGTCAAAATTTGTTTGAAATCATATTCTGTATTTCTAACTTGCTCGTATATTCCACCGAGTTCTGACATGACGGTATATGCTAGCCATTTAGAAGCTATTCGCTTTGTCTCTTCACTTCTTTCGGATGCAGACAAGTTAACACCTGACATTCCTAAAATCACTTATTGACCACTTATTGGCCCAAGATCGATACCATCAAATCTGTAATGTAGCCGCATTGACTCAAGTAAACAGGAATTTCATCTAACACCCGACATCCCTAAACCACTCAGGAACTACAATCACATTGACTCAAGTAAACAGGAATTTCATCTAACACCCGACATCCCTAAACCACTTACGGACCACTTAGTGACCCAAGATCGATACAAACAAAATCTGGAACATAATCAAATCTTGCCACACACTCAGATTTTGTCACATCAATATTCTCAATAAAAATCCACGAATTAGAACCGCAACACTTTGGCAAACAACGACAACATCCCTATCCCCAAACGTGGGAAATAAACAAAGCCACCGCCGCTGCCGACGTCGATGCATGGAGGCAGAGCTTTCATCCAACCTTTTGTAATAGAAGTCAGATCAGTTCTTTTCCTGTAAGCAAATCTTCCGGTCGTAGTCTTAAAGTTACTAACCGAAAGCTGAATAAAAATTATATTTTTTTAAACGGGAAGAAAACTCAATTTTAATTGGCGCCCGAGCAGGGACCGGGTTTGATAAAAACGTGCAAGTGAACGCAACGTGCCATAATTGCTTTAAAATCAGTCCTCAAAAACAGAGCCTCTGTGAAGTCGACACTCGTGAACTTGTGCACCCAGTCTTTTCTCCTCATTGCGATCCTTGTTGCATACGTTCGCAGGGAACTGGGCATATAAGGAGTCCGGCGGAACCTCAGTATCTAAAGCAGAAAACGGGAATACTTCCTAAAGACCAGTCCAGCTGAAGCATGGAGATAATAGGATTAATGTAAGTTAAGGAATTATAGAAAATAAGAAACATCAAACGAAAGAAAAGGAAATCAACTAAAGAAAGAAAAAATAATACAAAGTGGAAAAATATACAAAATATCTAAAAAGAAAATATTCAAAGAAGAAGAACAAAAGAAAACTTTGAATCGTAAAAAAATTAAAAATTCAGAATTACAAAAAAAGTTTTAACAGATTAAAAAAAAAAAAAAAAATTAATATTTAAGCAATAAACGATATCCCAACATAATAATCTGAATATTATCATAATACCAGTTTCTAAAAACGAAAAAAGTTTCATAAATAATTTTAAGTGAAAGGTGAGGAAAAAGTAGAGTGGCAAGTGAAAAAAAAAGTAAATAAAAAAGAGAGAGGAAAAAAATTCAAAGCAAAATCGAGTAAACCGACTAAGTTAATTTTCCACTGATATTGAATAGGGCTTCCGAGGAGAAGAAATAATAACCCGATCTTCATTTGTTGAATTCACAATCTGAACTAACTTTTATTTTTTAAAATATTTGTTAGGAAAGGTCTTGACTTAGATTCTAAGGGTCACATATTTGGTGGTGGAATTTTAATTCTAATTGCGGTTATGAGTTCCAGGAAACCCGGATGTGCAGGTGTTAGATCTACATATTTATATTCCAAGCCTGCGTTGATCGTTAAATGCCTAGCTGAATGCATCGGCTAAAACATAACTATATTCACGTTACTTGAGGCAGGATTCGAATTATACTTTAATTTATTTATTCTTTTAATTGTGTATATTTTATGTCGTTTTAACAATTACCGTGTTTAATCTTAAACAGATATCGTTGATCGTGAAAGAACAAATTTTTTTTTTCCAAAATGCCAGACGATTGGGTTAGGTCGGCAATAGTTCAGGATGCGGCACAGCAATCCAAAGCGCAAACACCAGCTTCTGGGGCTTCCACCTCAGGTGCTTCGGTCAACAGGATAGAAGCCATTTCCATTCAGGGCTTAGAAGCCGCCATAGAGGCAGTGATAAATGGACAAATGGGAAACATAGTGAAACATGTATCCATGCGTACTGAGCAGGAGAATAATTATGCTGATCAAGCAGTGAATTTAGAAGATGAATCAGGATGGGCAGAGTTAGATAAGGTCCCAGATATTGTCAGAGGTATAGAAAGATTTTCAGGATGTAGGGAGGAATTCATAACTTGGCACAACTGTGTGTCCAGAATCATGGAACTATATAAACCTATGCAGGGAACCCCGAAATACTTTGCTATTTTGATGACGATTAGGGGAAAGATTGTGGGACAAGCGAATACGGTTTTAGAGTCCTTCCGCACACCCTTATATTGGGATGCCAAAACAATTAGTGGCTGAGTACTCTGACAAAAGAGACGTTAAGACACTGACTTACCAATTATACGACATGACACAGGGACGCATGACAGTTAATGAATTTTATCACGCGGTTTACCAACAACTTTCGCTAATATTAGACAACATTAGCACCATGGGTTATGGCTCAGAAACCGCTGGGGCCATGACAGACCAAGCAAGGGGGCAGGCGCTAGACACCTTTATACGTGGATTAAATGGCGATTTATCCGAAAGACTAGCCCTAGTAGAGCCAGTAAATTTACAACATGCGCTTAGACTTTGCGAAATGTTGGAAAATAAAAAATATAGAAACAACATTGGGCACAAAGAAACCAGACCATCAGTGGGTCCTAAACCATCATATGGCTATCAGAATCAAAGAATTCAGACAGGAAATAATTACCCAAAACCACCAAACTTCATAAATCAACAACAAAGAACATTCACCACCAACGTGCAGAACCCACCACCTGTATTCAATGTTAGGCCATATAACAACCAATATCCGTTTAATCCAAGTCAACACCGATTTCCACCACCAAGACCATTCACCCCTAAACCTCAACCCAAGCCAATACCTATGGAGGTAGATCAGTCCATTCAGACCAGGCAGGTGAATTATGCTAACAGACCTAATATTCAATATCAGCAATATGCTGTTAAGCGCCACAACGGTGCAAATGTACCTGTACAAAACAAACTCCAAAGACAATTCCATATAGATACAGGATATTATGAAAGTGAGAATGCCTATGAGCAGATAGATTTCGAACAATCATATTTTGACCAGCTAGGAGAAGACGTAGTTGACTTACCAGCACAATGCAAAGAAGAATCAGAAGAGCAAACAATCGGAACAGAGCAGCTAGAGTCCGAAATTTCAATCATAAATTTTTTAGATTAAATCGTTCCTCCTTGCCATATTTTACTTGTAGGGCAAAGGATGGAACCCAATATAATTTTTTAATCGATACAGGATCCAACAAAAATTATATACAACCTCAAATTGTAAAAAACCCAAAACCAAATGAAAAAATATTTTACGCTAATGCAGTAAGTGGGCAAACAAAAATTTCACATCATGTGAACATTGGACTCTTCAACCAAATCAATAAGCCAATAAAATTTTTCCTCTTGTCTGATTTAAAGACATTCCACGGAATTCTGGGGAACGATACCCTTAAAGAACTAAACGCAATAATTGATGTAAAAAATGACCGACTTATAATAGATAACTCATACACATTAACAATCAAGCAAATGCCAGCACAGCAAGTGAATAGTATTAAAGTGGAGACGAAACATATGACTATACCACAAAGGGACGGACTAAAACTTCTCTTCGCGAAATTTAAAAACTTATTCGCAGACCCAAATAAAAAATTAACATACACCACTAAAGTACAAGGTGAAATTCGAACTATTAACGACACACCAGTTTACAGTAGACATTACCCATATCCCATTTCTCTAAAGGAAGTAGTTGAAGAGCAAATGCAGGAGTTGCTTAAAGACGGCATTATTCGACCTTCACGGTCACCCTACAATGCACCAGTTTGGATAGTACCCAAAAAAGGAGATGCGTCAGGGAAATAGAAATTCAGAGTAGTCATTGACTATCGCAAATTGAACACAAATACAGTGTCGGATAGATACCCTATCCCCGAAATAGGAGAAGTCATTTCCCAACTGGGTAATAATAATTTTTTCTCTGTACTAGACTTAAAAAGTGGATTTCATCAGATTATCCTAAAGGAATCTGATATTGAGAAAACAGCTTTCTCCGTAAACGGAGGAAAGTATGAGTTCACTAGGCTTCCATTCGGATTGAAGAATTCTCCATCAATTTTCCAGCGTGCCTTAGATGATATCCTTCGAGATCATGTAGGCAAGATCTGTTATGTCTATATCGATGATATAATAATTTTCAGTAAAACAGAGGAGGAACATTTTCAGCATCTTAATGCTATCTTCACGACACTATTGGAAGCAAATATGAAAGTTCAAATCGACAAGTGCGATTTCTTTAAAAGCAGTGTTGAATTTTTAGGTGTAATCATATCTAGAGAAGGGGTTAGCACAAACCCAGAGAAAATTAAGGCAGTAAAAGATTTTCCCGTGCCAAAAACACTGAAAGGACTACGCTCATTTTTGGGCCTTGCCAGCTATTATCGTAGATTCATTCGAGACTTCGCAAAGCTCGCGAAGCCACTAACCTCTTTATTGCGAGGAGTAACGGGAAGACTTAAAACGAGTTCCTCTGATAAAGTAGAGATAAAAATGGGCAATGAAGAATTGGACGCTTTTAACAGAATTAAGAACACACTAACATCAGAAGATGTAATATTAGCCTACCCGAATTTTAATTTTCATCTAACAACAGATGCTTCAAATATTGCCATAGGAGCAGTGCTCGAACAAGAAGGAAAACCAATTACTTTCATATCACGAACGCTTACAAAGACAGAAGAGAATTACGCCACGAACGAAAAGGAAATGTTGTCCATTTTTTGGGCCTTACAAAAATTAAGAATGTACCTATATGGTAAATCAAAGGTAGTAATTCACACAGACCATCAACCCCTGACATTCGCATTAAGCAATAAGAATCATAACGGAAAGTTGGAAAGATGAAAAAGTTCAATTATGAACTAAAATATAAGCCCGGCCATTTTAATACAGTAGCAGACGCATTATCAAGAAATTCAACGGACAGTACAGAAATTAATGCTAGTAGCACCTCAGCTACAATACATAGTGATGACAGTTCAGGGCACGAACTTATTCCAACTATGGAGGTCCCAATTAATGTATTCAAAAACCAAATTTTCATCTTAACAGATGATAACACAAGCAGTAGCTTTGAAATAGTATTTCCGACCTATCACCGGCACATAATTAAACAGCCTAATTATACAGAACAAGACCTTATTAAAATTCTAAAGGAAAATATGGATCCAAAAATAGTTAACGGAATTTTTACATCCGAAACGATAATGGGAAAAATTCAGGAAATTTATCCAACCCACTTCAGAAACTACAAAGCTAGATACACTCAGAGACAGGTCACTGATGTAAGGGAAGAAGCCGAACAGAACGAAATTATAATCAGAGAACACACAAGAGCACATAGAAATGCCATTGAAAACAAAATCCAAATACTATCCAAGTATTTCTTCGCAGGGATGAAAAGGAAAATCGAAGCTATAGTTAATAGCTGTCAAACCTGCAAATTATCCAAACATCAAAGGCATCCACCCAATATTAAAATTCAAGCAACACCCATTCCCTCATATCCTGGGGAAATCATACATATAGACTTGTATTCCACACAAGGGAAAATTATTTTGACAGCTATAGACAAATTTTCAAAATATGCTCAGGTCAGGCTGGTAAAATCTAAAGCGGCACAAGATTTGAAAATTCCTTTAAGGGAACTCCTTATAGCTTTTGGGGCAACAAAGACCGTAGTTATGGACAACGAAAAGTCACTAAATTCAGCCACGATTAAATTCTTACTAAATAATCAATTAGGCATTCAAACATATACGACCCCACCATATAAATCGTCAAGCAACGGACAGGTTGAAAGATTCCATTCCATTTTCACTGAGGTGATGCGATGTTTCAAAAATGACAATCCAGCTGTAAATTTTGAAGACATAATGCTCAAGGCAGTAGAAGAGTATAACAGGTCAATTCATAGCACCACAAACAAAAAACCGATAGAAGTATTTTGCTCAACTCAGCTAACCCAAGAGACAGAAACCATAGAGCAAGACAGGGAGAAAATCAAAGAAGATTGCTCAGAAACAAACAAAGGATTTGGAATATCATAACAAAAAAAAGACGAGAATGAAAAAATACAACACGGGAGATAAAGTTTATGCGAAAATAGATAGGAGATTAGGGTCCAAACTGACACCTAAATACAAAGAAGAAATAGTTGCAGAAGATTTAAACAGCAAAATTAAAACAGTTTCCGGGAGGATTATTCATAAAAACCACTTAAAAAATTAAATTCTTTCCTGTAGATTTTTATTGCCGATGTGCCTAGGAAAAGCGACAATACTTGACTATACGAATACAAAATTAATAACTTTGGAGACGGGATTCGCCGCACGACAAAATGGAACGTTTAAAATCATTCACGTAATAGAACACGAAAAATATGAGCTAGCCCTATCAGTCCTCAAGGATCTTATTCATAATGCAACGGCCTCTAACCCAATCTATCCATTCTTAATATACGAGATATCGAGAGTAGAAAGCGAACTTAAAAGATTAAGACCAATTCAAAAAAGAGATAAGAGATCGCTAGATATTTTGGGTACAGCATGGAAATGGTTGGCAGGTAGTCCCGATCATGCAGATTACGAAATTGTAGTAGACAGGATAAACCGTCAGCTAAGTAGCAACAATGAGCAAGTTGTTATCAACAAATTAGTAGAAAATAAGATTCAAGAGTTAATCACTATTACGAATGAGCTAATCAAGAAAGGAAAGGAAAGTAAAAATACAGAACAGAAAAATATAAATTAAGCTTACTAAGAGAAGAAATAACAAATATCATCTATGCCATTGATTGGGCAAAAACCAACACAGTAAATTCACTTGTTCTTTCAAACAAAGAAATAGAAATAATTCAAGAAACCATGTATAATAGTACAACTTTTGTAAACATAGAAGAAGTAATGGAATTTGCAGAAGTAAATATAGCCTCGGATGGTAAAGACCTTCTATACATCATTAGTTTACCAAGAGTAATAATTGAGAAATGCAAAACTATGTTGGCAATACCAGTAAAACGAAAACAAAAAATTGATGAATTAGACTTCTCTAATATACTTAGATGTAAGAATACTAACTACGGGTTACTCAAAGATTGTAAAACCCATAATATTAAAACCATTTGTAAACTGGAAGATTTGATAGAAATAGATAGCAATAAGTGTATAGGGGCATATTTGAACAGAAGACCTCCACAATGCATCACCATCAATAGCCAGCACATACGACCACACTCTGAAGTTTTACCAGGAGTCATCTTACTCAACGACTTCAAAGGAGAAGTACAAATCGAGAACGAAACACTAAATTTGGAAGGTACCTTTTTAATTCAGGCACAAAATACAACTATAACCATTGGTAACAGCTGGTACATGTTAAAAACAAGCGCAAAAGTCGACGCTATGCCACCCTTACTACAACTAATATCAAGTAAAAATAATACAGAAGAAGTACTGTCCCTCGAGATGATCAAGGAGTTACATGTTAACAACACAGAAGAAATAGAGAAAATATATACTAATAGTATCATCATGTCGTCATCCAACTGGTTTATATTCTTATTACTAGGACTTGGAGTAATAATCTATGCAATCATAAAAATTAAATGTAAAACTACAACCAACGCAAGCAATATCACACTTGAAACAAAAAGCGATGACATCATATCACAAATCCAATTTGTTTTGGCGAACGAGGACGTCCGCACTTAAGTTGGGGGGAGTTAACACCTGACATTCCTAAAATCACTTATTGACCACTTATTGGCCCAAGATCGATACCAACAAATCTGTAATGTAGCCGCATTGACTCAAGTAAACAGGAATTTCATCTAACACCCGACATCCCTAAACCACTCAGGAACTACAATCACATTGACTCAAGTAAACAGGAATTTCATCTAACACCCGACATCCCTAAACCACTTACGGACCACTTAGTGACCCAAGATCGATACAAACAAAATCTGGAACATAATCAAATCTTGCCACACACTCAGATTTTGTCACATTAATATTCTCAGTAAACTTCCACGAATTAGAACCGCAACACTTTGGCAAACAACGACAACAGCCCTATCCCCAAACGTGGGAAATAAACAAAGCCACCGCCGCTGCCGACGTCGATGCATGGAGGCAGAGCTTTCATCCAACCTTTTGTAATAGAAGTCAGATCAGTTTTTTTCCTGTAAGCAAATCTTCCGGTCGTAGTCTTAAAGTTACTAACCGAAAGTTGAATAAAAATTATATTTTTTTAAACGGGAAGAAAACTCAATTTTAATTGACATATTTATCGTTCTGGGAGATTTTAATCTACCTGACGTTTCGTGGCTTCCATCAGGTGAGTCTTCCTTGTTGATGCCCTCCTCCTCACATTGCTTTGTTATCCCTATCCTGTGCGTAACAAAAATGAGAGATCACTAGATCTTATATTTATGTTAGATTCTTCTAACTGTACTGTTTCGAGGATTGATCCCTTAGTCGTCCCCGAAGACACTTTCCATCCAACTTTGGACTTGACTATTGATCTACCTATTCGGTTATCAAATGGTGGTACCAGTTCGAAGTCTCGTACCCGTTGCTTTCGTAAAACTAACTTTTTCAAGCTCAATGAGCTAATTCTTGCCACAGACTGGTCTTATCTGTACTCCTGTAATGATAAGAATGCTGCCATTGTTTTTTCTATAATACTATGTTTTCACTTTTTGATGCTTGTGTTCCACGTGTGACCCATGTATTGTCTAACAAGTCGCCATGGTTTACACGTGAGTTAACTAATTTGATGAATGTGAAGTCTAGATATTATAGAAAGTTCAAAAAATCGGGTCGACCGTCTGATTTCTCTCTTTATGCTGTTGCTCGATTGAATTTTTCAGTGCTTAATACACTATGCTATAAGGATTACATTAGGCGTTGTAAACTTCAGTTTTCCCGTGATCCTAAGCAATTTTATAACTTCGTTAACGCCAAACGAAAGGTAGCAGTGCACCCGTCCTATTTATGTTTTGAAAATAATAAAGCAAACGATGATCAGGCCATTGCCGATATGTTTGCTGATTTTTTTTAAAACGACCTATTCCTCCAAAGATCATCGAGCTAACTTTTCATATCCCTATCAGTTGAAAAGGTCTAATTGCGTCTTTAATCCTGTGATCGATGAAGATTCGCTTCTCAGCGTGCTTACTTTAGTGAAGCCCGTGTACTCACCAGGACCTGATGGGATACCTGGTTGCGTACTCAGGTTTTGCGCTGAGACTTTGATTTCCCCGATTCTTAAGTTATTTACTTTGTCCGTTGAAACTTCCTCTTTTCCAACCATTTGGAAAGAATCTTTTATTATTCCTTTGCATAATTACAGGGGTATTTCCAAATTGTCCGCTATTCCTAAGGCATTTGAGAAAATTATAACTTCTCAACTGCAACATTTCTGTAGTTCTATTCTTTCATCTTCTCAACATGGGTTTATGAAACGTAGATCTACAACCACTTACCTTTTAGAGTTTACTTCTTTAGCGATCGAGGGATTCAGGAATGCATTGCAAACTGATGTCATTTATACTGACTTCAGTAAGGCTTTTGATTCTGTCAATTATACACTGCTTTTGTTCAAGCTGAACGAACTTGGGATTCCAAGCCTTTTGCTTAATTGGATTTCTCAATATCTTAATAACCGTACACAAAAAGTTTTATTTAAAACTTATCTTTCGAAGACCATCAATGTGACCTCGGGGGTGCCACAAGGTAGCCATCTAGGACTATTGCTTTTACGCTCTTCATTAATAACCTTCCGTCAGTTGTAACTCACTCTCTCGTGCTTATGTACGCTGATGATGTTAAACTTTGTATTACTTTTAAAGACTTAAGTACCCCCCGTCTGCTTCAAGTCGATCTTAATATCTTTCAAACTTGGTGTGAGATTAACTTATTAAAACTCAATGTTTCGAAATGTAACGTCATGTCATTTCATAGATCCTCTTTCCAATTAGTGGTGTATTATCTTAATAATACCCCACTTGAACGTTTGAACGAGATTAATGATTTGGGTGTACTCATGGACCACAAATTAAATTTTACTCGTCATATTAATATCACTGTCAATAAAGCCATGAGTTGTCTTGGTTTTGTTAAGCGATGGTCGAAAGAATTTGACGATCCTTACACAACCAAAACTCTTTTTATTTCACTGGTCCGCCCCATTTCGGAGTATGGATCATGTGTTTGGTCTCCAGAATATGGATCACACCAAGTTAAAATTGAATCTGTTTAAAAACAGTTTCTAATTTTTGCTCTTCGTGGTTTAAACTGGGATCGAAATGTTAACTTGCCCTCTTATTCGAAAAGACTTCTTCTAATTAACCTTCCCTCCTTACTTAATCGTAGAGTAATGCTTGGTACTTTGTTTATTCATAAGCTTCTAAATGGACAAATAGATTGTCCTAATTTACTTAATCAGGTCAATCTATCTGTACCTTGTAGACTAACCCGAAATTATGTCCCTTTAACTTTAACACGCTGTACTTCTAACTATTCTTTGCATGAACCTTTCCGAGTTCTCTGTTCCGACTACAACCGCCTTTATTCTGTAATCGGATCAGAGTTCTCTATATCTATTCTAAAAACTACTATTTTAAGTTATCTATCTAGTAGTTAGTCTTAATTATTATTTTAGTTGTCGTCCGTTGTCCACTCGACTTCGTTTTTGCATGCTGTTTGATAGGGTTCGCGCGTAACAGGCTTTGTCCTGGTGTCGCTTGGACCACTTGAACGTACTGCGCATTGTACGCGTCAACGTCCAGAAGAAAACTAGAAAATTGTTGTTAGTCTTATAAAGTTTAATAAGAGATCCAACAAAATTAATAAAACGTATAAAAAAAAAAATTTTAAGACAAAAATTTTAAAATAATTGGTATAACGAAATCAAACAAAAAAAAAGAAAAACAACAAACACCTCCCAAAAACTATCACGTCTTCATCAAGAATCGTACCAAAACCATTGAGACATCGATCGACCGACCTCTACATACTACGCCACCGTGCTTACTTTACTTATTCAAGCTACTTCGACATACATAACAAACGCAGGGCATCTTGGTCTTTCAATTTCGTTCTGTGCAGAAAACCAACGCAAATATTTGGACCCGCACGGATTCGATCTTTTGTGTTTGTCCGGCAGATTTTTTTGGAATTTATTTTTGTTTCTTTCCTGCCAAAGAAAATTGCTTATTTTACTCGAGGTAACTCCACGTTTTAGTTAATATAATAATAAAACCCATTTTGGGCCAAGCTCAAACAATTTTTGACTTTAAGGTTCAAAGTGACTTTTCTATGGTAATTTACATACAAGAAGTCTAACTCCATAATCAAAAAAAATTTAAAAATTTTAGTTTGGCCAGGATCAGCTGTTCAATTAGTCGAACAATGGCCTTTCGCCACTAAACAATTTTCCGCATCTCATACAAATTTTTTTTGGACTAGTTGTTAAAAATATAAAATAATAGGCGTTTATTAGTTAGTCAAGTCATATATGTTTATTTATTCCTACGGTAAGATCCAAAGCAATTGTTAAGATGCAAATGTACTTGACACTTTTCACACATTCGAGGTGTAGGTTTGTGACACAACTTTTACCGACGTGCCTTTTTGTTTGGCTCGACTACAAGCAAGTGTTTTCCAGAGTCTCGTGGAATGTAAGATATGTGGATATAGTCATGGTCGGATTCAGGAGCCATTGGAAAATCATCGTTATTGGTTTTTGTCCCGAAAATCCAACTATGACTTATTTTGCCTTCTAAGCATTTTATTCGTGAGACAATTAAGTTTCCAAGCATTGACAACGGCAGACTCCAAAAGGCCCAGCCAAAGTGGCCACCGATCTAATCGAAATTCGGTAGTTAGACCCGCCCATATAGGAATTGTAGTTTTTAATAATATTGGGTTGCTGGACAACAATTTGGAAAGGTTGTCCATCATGCTGTCGTTTCCTGCGCGTTGTAGTAGTAAGTGGATACACGTCAGTGAAATTGGAAAACAAAGTCACCTCCCGTTTATCTTGCCAGCGACAACAAAGTTAAAACTAAATTACTACAGTAGCTCCTAGTCCAAGGTTCTTATCATACTGATCCCGAGCTCCCCCGTATGGCATTATTTGGAATAAGTAGCCTGCAGAAGAAGCCAAACCAAGTTTTGTATCCAAATTTATTTGGCTCATGTTCCATATACATTTTACAACCGCGTCGACCAAAATATGGATGCATTTGCTCATCGATGTATAAATGCTCTTCAAACACTCCGAATTGCAAAAATTTTTTGTTCATTGGTTCACAAATAGGTCGCAATTTGCTGAACCTGTCGTCATTGTTTAGATTGTTATTGTCGGCAAAATGTAGATATTGTTTTTTTTTAACATTGTACGCGACAAAGTCTGTGTTAACTATTTGGACCAGAAGCTGTTTATTTGTGGCATCTTGATATTGATAAGGATAGTGTAAATTGTTGCATAGCGTATAATTTAGTTTGAGTGACAATGAGATCCCACATCTCGCTATCAAAAAAGTAGAAATATATATCGGATGGCAGTTTGTCCTTTAATTTATGTTAAACGGCGAGTCTAAGATGAGTGGTTTTGGGTTATTTCCAATTTTAAAATGAGGTCGCTTTTTTTACACACTTTTAGCTATTGTGGAGCTGTAAATTCAGTTGGCAACTTATATTTGGTGTTACTGACTTCTACCAAGGATTTATCAATGTTTACGCGCAAAGATCGTCTTCCTGTTAGGACAGGAGTGTCATCAATGATGTTAGATAAGCCTTGGCGATCTTTGCAAGTTTCTATTTCGAAGCATCCAGCTAAGTCTTTTTAAAGAGGTTCTTCGTTGTAAAGAATTTCATCGTCAATCTCTTCCTCATCCGTTATCGCATCAACTCCCAAAGGATGAAAGCAGTAACAATTTAATGTCGTCACCAGCTTCAGTTGTTCTAAAACATCGGCAAAGGAAAACGCATTGCGACGTTGGTACACGGTGCTACCGCTGGAATTGGATTTGTCCACGCATTTTTGACTACATATATTATTTTATAATCACATAAACACTATTTTAATATACAATTTTACTAAAACATGAATTTATTGCTCACAAAATTATCACAAATTCGAACGCTATCAACCTAAATGCTCAGAAATAGATGCACATGCAAATCATTTTTCGTAAAAATGTACTTGGCGTAAAGTATTGGTAAATGACCGTTGTTCGACTTTTCGAACAGTCTTTTTTGGGCATCTTTTTTGGTATAATACTATATTTTTTTTAAGACTTTAGATTGTATTTAAATAACTTGGACAATCGGCAATAAACTACTGATACATTTGTATTACATTTTTTGAGATATTTCATATTATTTCAAATCAGTAATATGGTCTAAAACAGTGGTGGGCACGTAGTGGCTCCGGCAGCTCCGGGAGCTCCGACAAGCAGAGAAAAAGGTCGCGACGTCGAGTCCGAGCAGAGGTCATAAATGTGCGAGTTTGTAGGCAGAGGAACGCACAAGCAACTGCGGGAAGCACACTCAACTGAGGGACGCACAAGCAACGATCGCGAGCTCGAGAAAGGGTCATAAATGTTCGTGTTTGTGGGCAGAGGGACGCACAAGTAAATACGAGAGGAGAAAAAGGAAAAAAGGTCGCGATCGTGAGTTCGAGAACGTAGTCATAAATGTGCGAGTTCGTAGATAGAGGGACGCACAAGCAAGTGCGGGAGGGGAAAAGGTCTCGATCGCTCGTTCGAGGATAGTTCATAAATGTGCGTCCCGTATTTACTTGTGCGTCCCTCAGTTGCTTGTGCGTCCCTCTGCCTACAAACTCGCACATTTATGACCTCTGCTCGGACTCGACGTCGTGACCTTTTTCTCTGCCCGGATTGTTGTTTGTTGTAAATGTTGTTGTCGGGCTCCGATGTGAAATTTGGCTGCCCACCACTGGTCTAAAACTAAGGTATTTTTAAAGCCCCACTTGGACCCCAGAATAGTAAATGTTGGCCGCATCCAACTTCTAAAGTGTTGCCTTACATCAATAGTTCCCGTGCAGTTGCCAATCCTGCGGTGGCCGATTTGTTATCGGCGGACGTCCGAAGCGGCGGATTCAAACAGAAACGCCTATCGGCGTTACAATACTTATGTAATTCTACAGAATCATTAGGAAGTTTAAAAAATATACAAACCTCAATTTGATGTCCTTTATTCACACAAAATAATCGTTTTGCTCCGATTCTGCTTGAACTCGATGCAGACATTTCTATATAGAAACATTTCTGTATATACTGAAGTTATATGATGATTGTTCATTCATTTATTCGTACATTCATTCGTTTTTATTTCAAATGCTGTTTAAGGACAGAAATATAAATATAATGTTTTTTTTTTGAATGCATTCCGCAAAAAAAGCAAACCACAAAATCGATGTCCATTTTTTCAACTGAGTAAAATGGGCCAAGGAAAAGATGTTTCGCCAGATATTCGCAAATTAATTCTCAAATTGTTTTTGGAAAATCGTAGTCTTCAGGAAATTGGTAGATTAGTGGATAGGACACATTCAACAGTGCAAAGTATAGTTAAAACCTATACAAGCACTGGTCAAATTGGCACCAATCATCCGCAGCTGGAGCTGGACAAATGGTCTTTATTGATCAGAAAATAGATCACCACGTGTACAAGACCATTTTGGAAAAAAAATGTGCACCGCTTATAGTGTTCGGGAGTGGGTTATTTACCACTGCAAACAGTTGAAGTCTCCACCACAGTCTCCTGACCTGAACCCGCATTTACTTGTGCGTCCCTCTGCCTAGGAACTCGCACATTTATGACCTCTGCTCGGACTCGACGTCGTGAACTTTTTCTCTGCCCGGATTGTTGTTTGTTGTAAATGTTGTTGTCGGGCTCCGATGTGAAATTTGGCTGCCCACCACTGGTCTAAAACTAAGGTATTTTTAAAGCCCCACTTGGACCCCAGAATAGTAAATGTTAGCAAAAAACGGTAATTTATCCTAAAAGTCAAGGAATTGAAAAAACAAACAGCGTACTTACTTTTGTTTTTAAAATAAATTTAAATATTATAAAATTTTTGAAAAACATACAAAATATAGTGTTCGAAAAGTCGAACAGCGGACAGCGGAAATGGGTTAAGTGCGGACGTCCTCGGTCGCTAAAAAATATTGGACTTGTGAAATGATGTCATCGCTTTTTGTTTCGTTTTGATGATACTATTAGTATATATTTTTTCTATTTCTTCTGTGTTGTTAACATGTAACTCCTTGATCATCTCGAGGGACAGTGCCTCTTCTGTACTATTTTTACTTGATATTAGTTGTAGTAAAGGTGGCATGGCGTCGACTTTTGCGCTTGTGTTTAATATGTACCAGCTGTTACCAATCGTTATAGTTGTATTTTGTGCCTGGATTAAAAATGTACCTTCCAAATTTAGTGTTTCATTATCGATTTGTACTTTTCCTTTGAAGTCGTTGAGTAAGATGACACCTGGTAAAACTTCGGAGTGTGGTCGTATGTGCTGGCTATTGATGGTGATGCATTGTGGAGGTCTTCTGTTCAAATATGCCCCTATACACTTATTGCTATCTATTTCTATCAAATCTTCCAGTTTACAAATGGTTTTAATATTATGGGTTTTACAATCTTTGAGTAACCCGTAGTTAGTATTCTTACATCTAAGTATATTAGAGAAGTCTAATTCATCAATTTTTTGTTTTCGTTTTACTGGTATTGCCAACATAGTTTTGCATTTCTCAATTATTACTCTTGGTAAACTAATGATGTATAGAAGGTCTTTACCATCCGAGGCTATATTTACTTCTGCAAATTCCATTACTTCTTCTATGTTTACAAAAGTTGTACTATTATACATGGTTTCTTGAATTATTTCTATTTCTTTGTTTGAAAGAACAAGTGAATTTACTGTGTTGGTTTTTGCCCAATCAATGGCATAGATGATATTTGTTATTTCTTCTCTTAGTAAGCTTAATTTATATTTTTCTGTTCTGTATTTTTACTTTCCTTTCCTTTCTTGATTAGCTCATTCGTAATAGTGATTAACTCTTGAATCTTATTTTCTACTAATTTGTTGATAACAACTTGCTCATTGTTGCTACTTAGCTGACGGTTTATCCTGTCTACTACAATTTCGTAATCTGCATGATCGGGACTACCTGCCAACCATTTCCATGCTGTACCCAAAATATCTAGCGATCTCTTATCTCTTTTTTGAATTGGTCTTAATCTTTTAAGTTCGCTTTCTACTCTCGATATCTCGTATATTAAGAATGGATAGATTGGGTTAGAGGCCGTTGCATTATGAATAAGATCCTTGAGGACTGATAGGGCTAGCTCATATTTTTCGTGTTCTATTACGTGAATGATTTTAAACGTTCCATTTTGTCGTGCGGCGAATCCCGTCTCCAAAGTTATTAATTTTGTATTCGTATAGTCAAGTATTGTCGCTTTTCCTAGGCACATCGGCAATAAAAATCTACAGGAAAGAATTTAATTTTTTAAGTGGTTTTTATGAATAATCCTCCCGGAAACTGTTTTAATTTTGCTGTTTAAATCTTCTGCAACTATTTCTTCTTTGTATTTAGGTGTCAGTTTGGACCCTAATCTCCTATCTATTTTCGCATAAACTTTATCTCCCGTGTTGTATTTTTTCATTCTCGTCTTTTTTTTGTTATGATATTCCAAATCCTTTGTTTGTTTCTGAGCAATCTTCTTTGATTTTCTCCCTGTCTTGCTCTATGGTTTCTGTCTCTTGGGTTAGCTGAGTTGAGCAAAATACTTCTATCGGTTTTTTGTTTGTGGTGCTATGAATTGACCTGTTATACTCTTCTACTGCCTTGAGCATTATGTCTTCAAAATTTACAGCTGGATTGTCATTTTTGAAACATCGCATCACCTCAGTGAAAATGGAATGGAATCTTTCAACCTGTCCGTTGCTTGACGATTTATATGGTGGGGTCGTATATGTTTGAATGCCTAATTGATTATTTAGTAAGAATTTAATCGTGGCTGAATTTAGTGACTTTTCGTTGTCCATAACTACGGTCTTTGTTGCCCCAAAAGCTATAAGGAGTTCCCTTAAAGGAATTTTCAAATCTTGTGCCGCTTTAGATTTTACCAGCCTGACCTGAGCATATTTTGAAAATTTGTCTATAGCTGTCAAAATAATTTTCCCTTGTGTGGAATACAAGTCTATATGTATGATTTCCCCAGGATATGAGGGAATGGGTGTTGCTTGAATTTTAATATTGGGTGGATGCCTTTGATGTTTGGATAATTTGCAGGTTTGACAGCTATTAACTATAGCTTCGATTTTCCTTTTCATCC
Source organism: Drosophila austrosaltans (assembly GCA_035045865.1). Taxonomy (NCBI): domain Eukaryota; kingdom Metazoa; phylum Arthropoda; class Insecta; order Diptera; family Drosophilidae; genus Drosophila; species Drosophila austrosaltans. The sequence goes on from JAWNOQ010000089.1 coordinate 768,070, forward strand.
CTGCGAAGAAATACTTGGATAGTATTTGGATTTTGTTTTCAATGGCATTTCTATGTGCTCTTGTGTGTTCTCTGATTATAATTTCGTTCTGTTCGGCTTCTTCCCTTACATCAGTGACCTGTCTCTGAGTGTATCTAGCTTTGTAGTTTCTGAAGTGGGTTGGATAAATTTCCTGAATTTTTCCCATTATCGTTTCGGATGTAAAAATTCCGTTAACTATTTTTGGATCCATATTTTCCTTTAGAATTTTAATAAGGTCTTGTTCTGTATAATTAGGCTGTTTAATTATGTGCCGGTGATAGGTCGGAAATACTATTTCAAAGCTACTGCTTGTGTTATCATCTGTTAAGATGAAAATTTGGTTTTTGAATACATTAATTGGGACCTCCATAGTTGGAATAAGTTCGTGCCCTGAACTGTCATCACTATGTATTGTAGCTGAGGTGCTACTAGCATTAATTTCTGTACTGTCCGTTGAATTTCTTGATAATGCGTCTGCTACTGTATTAAAATGGCCGGGCTTATATTTTAGTTCATAATTGAACTTTTTCATCTTTCCAACTTTCCGTTATGATTCTTATTGCTTAATGCGAATGTCAGGGGTTGATGGTCTGTGTGAATTACTACCTTTGATTTACCATATAGGTACATTCTTAATTTTTGTAAGGCCCAAAAAATGGACAACATTTCCTTTTCGTTCGTGGCGTAATTCTCTTCTGTCTTTGTAAGCGTTCGTGATATGAAAGTAATTGGTTTTCCTTCTTGTTCGAGCACTGCTCCTATGGCAATATTTGAAGCATCTGTTGTTAGATGAAAATTAAAATTCGGGTAGGCTAATATTACATCTTCTGATGTTAGTGTGTTCTTAATTCTGTTAAAAGCGTCCAATTCTTCATTGCCCATTTTTATCTCTACTTTATCAGAGGAACTCGTTTTAAGTCTTCCCGTTACTCCTCGCAATAAAGAGGTTAGTGGCTTCGCGAGCTTTGCGAAGTCTCGAATGAATCTACGATAATAGCTGGCAAGGCCCAAAAATGAGCGTAGTCCTTTCAGTGTTTTTGGCACGGGAAAATCTTTTACTGCCTTAATTTTCTCTGGGTTTGTGCTAACCCCTTCTCTAGATATGATTACACCTAAAAATTCAACACTGCTTTTAAAGAAATCGCACTTGTCGATTTGAACTTTCATATTTGCTTCCAATAGTGTCGTGAAGATAGCATTAAGATGCTGAAAATGTTCCTCCTCTGTTTTACTGAAAATTATTATATCATCGATATAGACATAACAGATCTTGCCTACATGATCTCGAAGGATATCATCTAAGGCACGCTGGAAAATTGATGGAGAATTCTTCAATCCGAATGGAAGCCTAGTGAACTCATACTTTCCTCCGTTTACGGAGAAAGCTGTTTTCTCAATATCAGATTCCTTTAGGATAATCTGATGAAATCCACTTTTTAAGTCTAGTACAGAGAAAAAATTATTATTACCCAGTTGGGAAATGACTTCTCCTATTTCGGGGATAGGGTATCTATCCGACACTGTATTTGTGTTCAATTTGCGATAGTCAATGACTACTCTGAATTTCTATTTCCCTGACGCATCTCCTTTTTTGGGTACTATCCAAACTGGTGCATTGTAGGGTGACCGTGAAGGTCGAATAATGCCGTCTTTAAGCAACTCCTGCATTTGCTCTTCAACTACTTCCTTTAGAGAAATGGGATATGGGTAATGTCTACTGTAAACTGGTGTGTCGTTAATAGTTCGAATTTCACCTTGTACTTTAGTGGTGTATGTTAATTTTTTATTTGGGTCTGCGAATAAGTTTTTAAATTTCGCGAAGAGAAGTTTTAGTCCGTCCCTTTGTGGTATAGTCATATGTTTCGTCTCCACTTTAATACTATTCACTTGCTGTGCTGGCATTTGCTTGATTGTTAATGTGTATGAGTTATCTATTATAAGTCGGTCATTTTTTACATCAATTATTGCGTTTAGTTCTTTAAGGGTATCGTTCCCCAGAATTCCGTGGAATGTCTTTAAATCAGACAAGAGGAAAAATTTTATTGGCTTATTGATTTGGTTGAAGAGTCCAATGTTCACATGATGTGAAATTTTTGTTTGCCCACTTACTGCATTAGCGTAAAATATTTTTTCATTTGGTTTTGGGTTTTTTACAATTTGAGGTTGTATATAATTTTTGTTGGATCCTGTATCGATTAAAAAATTATATTGGGTTCCATCCTTTGCCCTACAAGTAAAATATGGCAAGGAGGAACGATTTAATCTAAAAAATTTATGATTGAAATTTCGGACTCTAGCTGCTCTGTTCCGATTGTTTGCTCTTCTGATTCTTCTTTGCATTGTGCTGGTAAGTCAACTACGTCTTCTCCTAGCTGGTCAAAATATGATTGTTCGAAATCTATCTGCTCATAGGCATTCTCACTTTCATAATATCCTGTATCTATATGGAATTGTCTTTGGAGTTTGTTTTGTACAGGTACATTTGCACCGTTGTGGCGCTTAACAGCATATTGCTGATATTGAATATTAGGTCTGTTAGCATAATTCACCTGCCTGGTCTGAATGGACTGATCTACCTCCATAGGTATTGGCTTGGGTTGAGGTTTAGGGGTGAATGGTCTTGGTGGTGGAAATCGGTGTTGACTTGGATTAAACGGATATTGGTTGTTATATGGCCTAACATTGAATACAGGTGGTGGGTTCTGCACGTTGGTGGTGAATGTTCTTTGTTGTTGATTTATGAAGTTTGGTGGTTTTGGGTAATTATTTCCTGTCTGAATTCTTTGATTCTGATAGCCATATGATGGTTTAGGACCCACTGATGGTCTGGTTTCTTTGTGCCCAATGTTGTTTCTATATTTTTTATTTTCCAACATTTCGCAAAGTCTAAGCGCATGTTGTAAATTTACTGGCTCTACTAGGGCTAGTCTTTCGGATAAATCGCCATTTAATCCACGTATAAAGGTGTCTAGCGCCTGCCCCCTTGCTTGGTCTGTCATGGCCCCAGCGGTTTCTGAGCCATAACCCATGGTGCTAATGTTGTCTAATATTAGCGAAAGTTGTTGGTAAACCGCGTGATAAAATTCATTAACTGTCATGCGTCCCTGTGTCATGTCGTATAATTGGTAAGTCAGTGTCTTAACGTCTCTTTTGTCAGAGTACTCAGCCACTAATTGTTTTGGCATCCCAATATAAGGGTGTGCGGAAGGACTCTAAAACCGTATTCGCTTGTCCCACAATCTTTCCCCTAATCGTCATCAAAATAGCAAAGTATTTCGGGGTTCCCTGCATAGGTTTATATAGTTCCATGATTCTGGACACACAGTTGTGCCAAGTTATGAATTCCTCCCTACATCCTGAAAATCTTTCTATACCTCTGACAATATCTGGGACCTTATCTAACTCTGCCCATCCTGATTCATCTTCTAAATTCACTGCTTGATCAGCATAATTATTCTCCTGCTCAGTACGCATGGATACATGTTTCACTATGTTTCCCATTTGTCCATTTATCACTGCCTCTATGGCGGCTTCTAAGCCCTGAATGGAAATGGCTTCTATCCTGTTGACCGAAGCACCTGAGGTGGAAGCCCCAGAAGCTGGTGTTTGCGCTTTGGATTGCTGTGCCGCATCCTGAACTATTGCCGACCTAACCCAATCGTCTGGCATTTTGGAAAAAAAAATTTGTTCTTTCACGATCAACGATATCTGTTTAAGATTAAACACGGTAATTGTTAAAACGACATAAAATATACACAATTAAAAGAATAAATAAATTAAAGTATAATTCGAATCCTGCCTCAAGTAACGTGAATATAGTTATGTTTTAGCCGATGCATTCAGCTAGGCATTTAACGATCAACGCAGGCTTGGAATATAAATATGTAGATCTAACACCTGCACATCCGGGTTTCCTGGAACTCATAACCGCAATTAGAATTAAAATTCCACCACCAAATATGTGACCCTTAGAATCTAAGTCAAGACCTTTCCTAACAAATATTTTAAAAAATAAAAGTTAGTTCAGATTGTGAATTCAACAAATGAAGATCGGGTTATTATTTCTTCTCCTCGGAAGCCCTATTCAATATCAGTGGAAAATTAACTTAGTCGGTTTACTCGATTTTGCTTTGAATTTTTTTCCTCTCTCTTTTTTATTTACTTTTTTTTTCACTTGCCACTCTACTTTTTCCTCACCTTTCACTTAAAATTATTTATGAAACTTTTTTCGTTTTTAGAAACTGGTATTATGATAATATTCAGATTATTATGTTGGGATATCGTTTATTGCTTAAATATTAATTTTTTTTTTTTTTTTTAATCTGTTAAAACTTTTTTTGTAATTCTGAATTTTTAATTTTTTTACGATTCAAAGTTTTCTTTTGTTCTTCTTCTTTGAATATTTTCTTTTTAGATATTTTGTATATTTTTCCACTTTGTATTATTTTTTCTTTCTTTAGTTGATTTCCTTTTCTTTCGTTTGATGTTTCTTATTTTCTATAATTCCTTAACTTACATTAATCCTATTATCTCCATGCTTCAGCTGGACTGGTCTTTAGGAAGTATTCCCGTTTTCTGCTTTAGATACTGAGGTTCCGCCGGACTCCTTATATGCCCAGTTCCCTGCGAACGTATGCAACAAGGATCGCAATGAGGAGAAAAGACTGGGTGCACAAGTTCACGAGTGTCGACTTCACAGAGGCTCTGTTTTTGAGGACTGATTTTGAAGCAATTGTAACACGTTGCGTTCACGTTGCACGTTTTTAAACCCGGTCCCTGCTCGGGCGCCAATTAAAATTGAGTTTTCTTCCAACGGAAAAAAAATATAAATTTTTATTCAACTTCTTTTGGTTAGTACGATATATACTATGACCGGAAGATTTGATTACAGGAAAAGAACTGATCTGACTTCTATTACAAAAGGTTGGATAAAAGCTCTGCCTCCATGCATCGACGTCGCACAGTGGGGCCTCTGCCCGAATAGCTGACCGAAAATCATTTTTTTCACCATCGCGTTTGGCGAAAATGAAAAGTGAAATTGACAGATAATACTTCAAATGTTATGGATCCAAAATATTATTGAAATCCGATAAGAGTTGTGGGTTACATCGTCTCAAAGTGGAGACATTTTTCATGTAAGAAAAAAATTTAGAATTTAAAAAAAAACTTGCAACTTTGAAACTGTATATTGGCCGAATTAAGCAACTGATCTTGAATATTTTTACTTTATTCGAAAAGTAGATCATTTTTTAGTTATTTGTTGTAAAAAATTTAATGTAATTTGAAATACTCAGTAAATTGGAGACGTTTCAAAAATACACTAAATTTTCGCATTTTTTAAACTTTAGTGAAGGAAAAACAACAGAGATTCACGGAGATTCACGATATAATTATGTACACGTGATAGAGGGAATATTCACCTATCAGACCTATATAGTGTAGTCTTGCGCTTTTTTGCGAAAATTTGTCAAAAATTCAAAAAACTAATGCAACCTCGCGTTAAAAACGCGTTTCAGGTACAAGGAAGAAGAAGAGGGCATGCAAATTTGTCAGCAGCGTTGTCAATCGCGTCCGAAATACTACCTGACGATGTTTACATGTTTAGAAGGTCTTAGAAAATAGGTAAATAATATTTTAGGTCATAGAAAATCGGGTCTACCTACATTGTTTGTTAATTTTTTGGATTTCCCCGATTACCTGTTTCAATTTGGAAACCAATTTTGTTGTTACCTAATTAATCAAAAAAGGTTATTACAAACAAGTGCAACAGTTTGCAATGATGCAAAAATGTTTTTTACCTAATGATTTAAGAGAAAATGGTATATATAAATGTTTTTTTACCTAATGATTTAAGAAAAAATGGTATAAATTGCAAACTATTGCACTTGTTCGAGATAGTTTGTTCTTGACTTCATAAGGGGAAACAGCTTTTTTGTTGAATAGTATTTTTGAATATAATTCAATTATAATTTAAAGTGGAAAAATGGATTTGAAGAATTCTAAGATTTTTGAAGTTTTTCGGGCCGTTAAAAATCAAAATGAATTTGTATCAGAATTGCTTAAAGTGATGGACCTTGTACCCGAAGACGTTAGCAAGGACACAAGAACACCTACATTAACGTGAAACGAAAATGGAGTGAGTCTCAAAGAAAAAACTCTGAATTTATTGGGATCTACGAAAACTGGCTTGAGCAGTCTACATCATTGAATTCAATAGAGGATTCAATAGAGGATTCAATAGAGGATTCAAGAGAGGAAGAAGTTTACCCATCTACTAGCCAAGGAAGAGGAAGGCCACCTAAGAATATTGAAGAGTGTTCATCTGTTACAAGGAAACGTAAGCTCGGGAATGTTGCAGAAAGCATTACAACAGAGAATCTGTCACAAGCGCTATCTTTGAAATATTCAAGGGAACAGGAAAGAACTAAATCGACTGTAACAAAAGCTGTTCTGACTGCCAGTCCAATGCGGATGACCAGGATTAAGGAAAGTATTCCGACGCCACCCAACATTCTCGTCACCAAATACAGTAACCAAGAAGCGTTTTCCTTGTTTATGGACTTGGGATTAAGAAAGGATAAATATGAAATCTTACGGAGTCCCTTATTAAGGCATAACATCGACGTTCTTCCGGGATATAAAAAAATTGCAATTGCCAAAAAGGATGCAGTCCCTGCCAATAAAATAATCACAGAGATATCGGCAGAAGTAAAACTATAGGACTTGATGGATCACACTGCGAGGCGTCTAATTGAAAGTTTGCCGGAATCACAGGTGGAGCTACTTCCTAAAAATCTAACTCTACTGAATAAATGGGGGTGCGATGGATCATCTGGACAAAGCGCCTACAAACAAGTCATAAAAACCGATGACGAAACAATTTCTGATGAAAATATGTTTATGGCTTCTGTAGTTCCTTTACGTCTCAGAAGTGAAACTTCTGAACATTGGAGAAATGTTCGACCATCTTCGATTCACTATTGTCGGCCTATTTTCTTTAAATATGCAAAGGAAACATCGGAATTAATCAAATCAACTGTCAGCGACATAAAAAATCAAATTAGCCATCTGGAACCAACTGTTATTCAAACCAAGAGTGGAAGGAATATAACGGTTAAGTTTGATTTTTTCCTCACAATGATTGATGGCAAAGTGTTAAAGGATATTACAAACACCACCTCGACTTTAAGATGCCCCATATGCAAAAAAACTCAAAAAGACTTTCACAATTCAGACAGTTCAACGGATACGGAAAAAATTTATTTTGAAGTTAGCCTACACAATTCCTCGGCCAGGAGAAGCAAAAACCTAGAATACACCTCGAGAGGATATGCAAAGCAGAAAGGAAATTATACAAGCTGAGTTCTCCCGCAAGCTTGGATTAAAAGTTGACTGCCCAAAGTACGGATACGGGAATACGAATGATGGAAATACTGCGAGGAAATTTTTCGAAAATGATCACATAACATCATTGATAACAGGTGTTAATAATGAGATCATTAAAAGGTTGGCTGTTATCCTTAATGTTCTAAACTGCAAGGAAATGATAAATGGTACTAAATTTGCCGAATATGCATCGAAAACAGCTCAACTTTTGAATGAATTGTGCCCTCACAAGAAACTAACCCCCACAGTACATAGGATTTTGGCTCATGGAAAGGATTTAATCGAGTATCAGTGCTTACCAATTGGAGAGCTGTCTGAAGAAGCACAGGAATGTAAGAACAAGGACTACAAAAAGTTTAGAAATACTAATACATTCAATATATCTCGGATTAGACAAAATGAAGACCTTTTCAACATGCTGGCAGCCTCATCGGATCCACTTATTGCCTCAATAAGACAAGTACGAACACGGAAAAACATAGAAGAAAGCAATTATAGTTCCGAAATGATAAGTTTATTAGATATAAAAGATAATGTTGAAGATTATTTTGCTGAAAATGAGCCACCAATATAAAATTTTTAAAATTAACCTAAAAAAAATCATAAATTTTTTTTTTTTTTTTTTTCGCAATTTCAGTAAAAAATTAAAACAAAACATTAAAAAATCTTATTTATCTTATCAAATTAGAATAATAAAGTTCATTTGTCATCAAAAAAGCGTTTTTTAAGTGAATTTTAAGGGTAAAATATGCCTAGAAATATTTTTCAACTTGAATATCTAAGCAACCCGAGCACGTGGCACCTCGGTAATAACTCCATTTAGCTATCAAATGCTTTTTAAATTTTGAAAATCGCTTCACTACTTTAGAAGATATGATTTTTGATAAGCGAAATGAGAAAAGGCCCCACTGTGCGTCGGCAGCGGCGGTGGTTTTTGTTTATTTCCCACGTTTGGGGATAAGGCTGTTGTCGTTGTTTACCAAAGTGTTGCGGTTCTAATTCGTGGATTTTTATTGAGAATATTGATGTGACAAAATCTGAGTGTGTGGCAAGATTTGATTATGTTCCAGATTTTGTTTGTATCGATCTTGGGTCACTAAGTGGTCCATAAGTGATTTAGGGATGTCGGGTGTTAGATGAAATTCCTGTTTACTTGAGTCCATGTGATTGTAGTCCATGAGTGGTTTAGGGATGTTGGGTGTTAGATGAAATTCCTGTTTACTTGAGTCAATGTGATTATATTGCAGATTTGTTGATATCGATCTTGGGCCAATAAGTGGTCAATAAGTGGTTTTAGGAATGTCGGGTGTTAACTTATATAAGCAAATCAGCAACTAAACTTTTCATGTTTTTATACCCTTGCAGAGGGTATTATAAAATTGGTCAGATGTTTGTAACGCATAGAAATATACGTTTCCGACCCCATAAAGTACATATATATATTCTTGATCAGCATCAATAGACGAGTCGATTGAGACTTGTCCGTCTGTCTGTTTGAATCAGGATGACAGCCTCAAATTTTAAGCCACATGGTTGAACATGAAAAGTTAAGTTCCTTGATCTATTAAGTATGAAGAGTGTGGAAACTAGTCGGATCGGATAATTGTCACCGGAGCTATTAACTAAAACGTGGAGGTACCTCGAGTAAAATATGCAATTTTCTTTGGCAGCAAAGAAACAAAAACAAATTCCAAGAAATCTGCCGTACAAGAACAAAAGACCCGTGTTCGAATCCGCGCGGCACCAAATAAGAAATATATAAAATTATTGTTTTTTTGTTGTTGCATTTAAATTTAATTTTTACCCATACACCCTACACCAAGTTTGAACAAGATCGGATAATTATTAAGGTTACAAATCAATAATCAAATTTAAATGAAATTAAATATATTTTAATGCTTACGCACACACATACATATGCAAAAATTCTTCACCACGCGGTGTGTGAGAGAGAAAGAAATATTTTAGTTGTGTTCTTACACAGAACGAAATTAAAAGAGCGAGATGCAAGGGGTTTGCATATACATATGTCGAATTAGCTTATACTAACTAAGAAAGCACGGTGGCGTAGTGTGGCTTGGTGTTTGGTGGTTCAATGCCCGGACATTTTTAGATGTCTTTTTTATTCTTTTTTGTTTTTTTTTTTTTTTTTTGATTTTGTTAAACATTTATACCAATTATTTTGCTGCAAGGGTATAGAAGTATAGCTTCTTTGATATTTTATCTTAAAACATTGACATGTCTGAATTGATCATATTAATCAAATTTATTTAAACATTTATTAGAGTAAACACCTTAAATTTAAAAACCTATTTTATCAATGCTATCCATTTTATCATAGACATTCTTTCAATGCTGTTTTTTGACATTTCTGTCAGATTCCCATAAAAACCTGACTGGCCTTTGTTGATAAACAAGTGAAAACTGAAAATCATGCTTTCCCAAACTTTGGTGTTTCTCTTGTTCATTTTTTATAGCTAGAGGTCCAGCATAATCTTTGATGTCGGTAAATTTGCCATTATCTGTGAACTGGTCGCTCGTCTCTGCATAAAACACGGCTTGCATCTGAACACAACTCTACAAACAATATTCCGAGCTCCTAAAATCCATACTAATACAAACATACAAATACTGTTGTTGCCATTAAATGTGCCATCTATTCCAGTATGAAGAGTTTTGTTGTTTGATGCCGTACTAATAGAACTGCAATAGGTGACCGTTTTGGTATTATGATGGAATGTTTGGCGTTGTAGCTTAGCGATGAGTGTTTAATACTATGTCCTCCAACACGCATTAGTCTATCCTTGTTTAAAATGGGAGTTAACTGAATAAAACTGAGCTTCATAATGTTTGCGAAAGATCGTACGTTGAATATATTTTATCAGTTGGTTATGAGCGTGGTGCATTTCCCGTGCTGTCATTTGTGCATTTTGATTCTGTGAAAATATATTCCTGATCTAACGGAAGCAATTCAAATGATAGCATTAACAAAGAACTCTCAAAAGTCGAATCCACTCTGAGATCTTGATTGCAAGCCTTGCAAACCCATTTTCTTCTTCAGAAGTATGAAGGGTGAGCTTTGCTGTAGGTCTCTTTTCAAGTGTATCGTTAGCTTATATGGACTCCTTCAAATTTGGTTTAATGCCCACGTTGAGTTGGGACATGACAGCCAACTCTGTCCAGTCCACCACAATTGATGTACTGCAAGTTTTGAAGGTAGCATTCCTCGGGAAATACAATCTGCAGGATTATTCTTTGATCGTACATGTTTCCAACAGTTGTGTGGGTACTATTCTAGAACTTTAGACGTCTGATTGCACACAAATGTGTTCCATGTACGAGGTGGGAATGAGATCTAATGTGGAACTATTTCTGAGTTTATCAAACAAGAAATGCTACAAATAGTGATTATTAATGCTCGCTTTATAATTGAAAGCAGCCTACACAGCAAAAGTGCTGCATTTAGTTCTAATCGAGGAATCGAAATCGGTTTGATTGTTTGATTGAAAAAAATTTTTTGATTCGATTGTTCCTATGAAGGATTTGGCTGAAACTTACATTACAGACATTTTGATATGTATTAAACGTCCAAATCGAAAATTTCGGGACAATCGCTTTTTAATCACTCAAGTTATTGCTCTTAAACTATATTTTTGACCGATCGTTCCTATGGGAGCTATATATATATATAGTAAAAATATTACTCTCACATAAATGTATATATCAAAAATCAGTGAATAAATGTAATGTAAATGTAAATATGATATAGTTTTTTTTTTTTTTTTTTTTTTTTTTTAATTTGTTTATTTATTTGCAATCTGTCAGTAAGACAATCAGCAAGTGTTCAGGGGGGTACATTAACGGTTGGTGTTTGCTGTGTATAGCTTAATATAATTATACAACAATTTGTGATATAAAGTACTGTTTGCTGTGTTTAGCTTAGTAATATAATTATACAACAATTTGTGATATAAAGTAGTGTTTGCTGTGTTTAGCTTAGTAAATAATGTAACAATACGAGGGATAAATTGGTGATTAATATAATAATGCAACAATATGTGATATAATGAATTGGAGTTTGCTGTGTTTAGCTTAGTAAAGAATGTAACAATTTGTGATATAAAGTGGTGTTTGCTGTGTATAGCTTAATATAATTTCTTTTTTTTTTTTTTACGCGCGAATCCCAACGGGAGCACTAATTGCCCACACCTCCCGCCCAACCGACCGAAGGGCGCAAGCCGCATAACGCACGGCTCGAGTCGCGGGGACAATTCACAAAACACAGACAAAAAGCGAAACTATAGCTAGTTACGTGCTAGATAGGAAAGGATAGAAGTTTTTAGTAAAGGAAACGAGAGCTCTGAACTGATTACATGATAAAGACGATTATAATCAGAACAAAGAACTCGAAAAGGTTCATACATAAGGCAGTTAGTAGTACATCGTGGAAGTGTTAGAGGAATATAGTTCCTAGTAGGTCTACAAGGAACTGTTAGTTTTACTCGGTTCAATAGCTCGGGAGAGTCTATATCCCCATTAAGAAGCTTGTGCATAAATATGACGCCAAGCATTAATCTACGATTAGAAAGGGAAGGAAGGTCAAGTAAAAGAAGTCTACTAGAGTACGAAGGCAAGTTGATATTACGATCCCAGTTCAGACCACGAAGAGCAAAGAGAAGGAACTGTTTTTGAACTGATTCTATTCTTGCTTTATGTGAATCGTATTGGGGTGACCATATGCAGGTTGCATATTCTAAAATTGGACGAACCAATGAGGTGTAAAGAACCTTGGTTGTATATGGATCGTCAAATTCCTTTGACCATCTTTTAACAAACCCAAGAACACCCATGGCTTTTCCGACAGTAGTGCTTATATGGGACTTAAAAGTCAATTTATGGTCCATAAGTACTCCCAAGTCAATCATCTCATTAAGTCTGGTTAATGGAACGTTATTAAGAAAGTAGGTAATTAACTGAGGAGTGTTTCTGAAAAAAGTCATGACCTTGCATTTAGATGTGTTTAGGTTTAATAAGTTGTGTCGACACCAAGATTGAAAGTTTTGGAGGTCAGACTGCAACCGTGAAGGTGATATAGTGTCTCTGTAGCTGAGACAAAGCTTTACATCATCTGCATACATGAGGACACGAGAATGTATTATAACGGATGGAAGATCGTTAATAAAAAGTGTGAATAGCAGTGGTCCCAAATGACTACCCTGAGGCACCCCCGAAGTTACTTGGATGGTCCTTGAACTTGAAGACTTGAATAGAACTTTGTGTGTTCTGTCTGTCAGGTATTCACGAATCCATTTAATTAAACTGCATGGGAAACCAATTTTGTTTAATTTTAAAAGAAGAAGTGTATGATTAACAGAATCAAAAGCCTTACTGAAATCAGTATAAACGACATCAGTTTGCCTTGCATTCCTAAATCCTTCAATCGTTAATGATGTAAATTCTAAGAGGTTAGTGGTTGTAGATCTACGTTTCACAAAACCATGCTGAGATGGTGAAATAATAGATCTACAAAAATGTTGCAATTGAGAAGTGATTAACTTTTCAAATTCTTTAGGAATAGCGGACAATTTTGAAATACCCCTATAATTGGATGCTTCGGACTTTTTACCATTTTTATGAAGAGGAATTATATAAGATTCCTTCCATATAGACGGGAAATGACAAGATTTAACGGACAACAAAAAAAGTTTTTGAAGTGGCTTACATAGAGCCTCAGCACAAAATCTGAGTACACAACCAGGTATTCCATCAGGACCAGGTGTGTACACAGGTTTTGCTAAATTAAGCACGCTAAGAAGCGAGCTTTCATCGATCGAAGGACTACAAATACAATTAGACCTTTTTATCTGATAAGGATACGAAAGATTCGCTCGGTATTCCGTTGAGGAATATGTTGTTGTGAAGAAATCAGCGAACAAATCAGCAATCGCTTGATCAGAGTCCGCTATATTATTTTCAAACGATAATATTGATGGGTGGACATCCATCTTACGTTTAGAATTCACAAAACTATAAAACTGTTAAGGATCACGGGAAAACTCAAGCTTACAACGCTTGAGGTAATTATTATAGCAGTGCTTGTTAAGCAACATAAAATTGGAGCGAGCAACTGCGTAAAGAGCAAAGTCTGAAGAACGTCCCGATTTCTTGTATTTTTTATAATATCTGGATTTGACATTTTTCAAGTTGGATAGCTCACGAGAAAACCAGGAGGTCGGTGAGACGACACTGGAGTCCTCAGTGGGACACAAACCTTAAAAAGCGAACCAAGAGTATCATAAAACAACGAGATAGCAAGATCCATGTCTGAGCAACTGTATAAGGATGACCAGTCAGTTCTCAGAATGAGCTCATTCAGTTTAACAAAGTTAGTCTTGCGAAAATTACGAGATTTAATCACAGGACTGACACCAACAATCGGTGCACGAAACGACAGATGTACAGATAAATCCAAAGTAGGATGAAAATTGTCTTCAGGCAAGACTAGAGGGTCGGTTCCAGTAACAGCACAGTTGGTGGAATCCAACACAAATATCAGATCTAAGGATCTGCCTATGTTATTTCGCACAGGGTTTATTTGAGCTAATGATAGCTCAAAAAGGCCATCAACGAAGCAGTGAGATTTAGAAGGAAGCAACAAAGCAGATTCATCAGATTGAGACCATACTATTTCTGGTAAATTAAAGTCACCAAAGACGATTAAGATATCTCTATCAGAAAGCAATGAAGAAATATATCGAATAGAATCTAAATGTTTTGCGTACACCGCCATGTCGGATTGTGGCGGAACGTAAGAACATGTAATGTAGACAGAGAAAGACTTGAATCTGACCTTAACGCTCACAAACTCAATCTCCAGAATATCCGGTGAATGAATTTGGTCAGAAGTTAAGGCCGAGTCAACAGCAATCAGAACTCCTCCGCCTACACGATAATTCCGATCACATCTAAAAATTGAAAATTTTGCGGAAAGAACAGATGCATCGTTAATATCAGGTTTTAACCATATCTCCGTAAATACTAAAATTTTAGATTCAAATTCTAGACTATCTATGTAGATAGAGTCTAGGAAGCTTAGATTTAAGTCCTCTCACATTCTGATAGGTCACATGAAGGGACGAGATTAGTTTTTTGAAACACCAGCAGATGCTGACGTTCCGGAGGAGGAAATATTAGGGGGGATAGTAAGCCTAACTGGACCTCGAGATTTCTTTTACTAAAATGTGATCCGGCCAAAAACTGTTACTACAAATGCAGTTAAACAGTTCAACGGGAACACTGATTTTAAAGGAAGATATCTCCCTTGAATAATTAAACTTAAATTTCTCCACCGCTATTTTGGAGACTTGAACTTTTGTCTTAACTTAACTTAAGACTTCATCCGAAGAATGCCTTGAAACAAATATGTGTTTCTTTGGTGGTACACCAGTTAGAGGCCTAAGTACTTGTGTACCTCTAACTGGACAACTATTGGCAATATCAATATTATTTGATATTTGCCCGGACTGATCGGAAATTACGGCTTGATTCGTCTGCAAAGAGAGACCATTTCCTGGAGAAACGGAAATAGCCTCATCCTTACGCCCACCCTGGGGAACGGGGGTATTAAACGAAATGAGCTGCGGCGGATTGGTTGTGGGCAGTGAAGGGGATTGTGGTATCGCGGCCGAGACAGGATTTGGTACCGGCAGATGCAAGGAGAGATTCCGCATACTGGTTTTCTTACGCTTAGGGGACTCATTCAACAGTTTGTAGCAGTTGAATTCCATCTCCAAAGCGTTAAGCTCATCATAAACTTTACGAAAACCAGATGACAGTTTCTTAAACTTGTCCCTGGTCTGCCTCATAAATACCCTCATTTCTATTTCCACTTCTCGGCATGCGTCACACCCCCATTTGAGGCCACCTCTTTGCTCCAAACTATCCCTCACTTTGGCCGTGTACCCAGCACATTTAACGTGCATGACATTGTCACACAGCCAGCAAGTGAGAAACACATTATGGGGCGCAGGGGGGTTCAAACACTTCTTGCTCGAACAGACGGACATAATAAATTATTTTTTTTTTAAAAGAGTAAATAAATCTTTAAAGAATAAATGCCAACGAAAAAACTCACTCAGTTTTATTAAGCAAATTCGACACTGGGGTCAAACTTGCAGAGAAAATTAATGTGGAATCTAAGAGAATTAAGCACTACACAAATACACGAATCACTTGTACGCGAGGCAGAGATAGATGCGAGCGCGAATAATAGAAATCAGAAAATTAGAAAAAAAGGAGAGCGGGAGAGCCAACAGCACTGCCCATCAGTGTTGCCAATTTAGCCTTTTTTCTGCCAGTTCTGGAGTTTTTCGATTGCTAAAAGCGGAAAAGTTTCTAAAATAGCTGGTGGCAGGAAATTTGGCTTTTTTATACCCTTGCAGAGGGTATTATAAAATTGGTCAGATGTTTGTAACGCATAGAAATATACGTTTCCGACCCCATAAAGTATATATATTCTTGATCAGCATCAACAGCCGAGTCGATTGAGATATGTCCGTCTGTCTGTTTGTTCGTCGCTTTTCGAACTTAAATTTTAAGCAACGCAGTTGAAACTTGGTAGTTAGCTTTCTTAAAGGTGTAGATAGACAAAGTATGAAAATCGGTTGGATCGGATTACTATATGATATATCCAATATCGGAATAATAGGGTTCCAATTAAAAATTTTTTCTTTTTCTTTTGGAATATAAATCTAATTTGTACCAAACCACTACCCACCAAGTTTGACTCAAATCGGATAATTATTACGGCTACAAATCAATAAAACAAATCATCCATATAAGCTATTTACTCCAGCAACAAAAAATTTCAAAGAAATCTGCCGTACCAACGCAAGAGACCCGAGTTCGAATCCGCGCGGCACCAAATAAGAAATATATAAAATTATTGTTTTTTTGTTGTTGCATTTAAATTTAATTTTTATCCATACACTATACACCAAGTTTGAACTAAATCGGATAATTATTAAGGTTACAAATCAATAATCATATGTGATAGAAATTAAATGTACTTTAATGCTCACGCTCACACATACATATGCAAAAATTCAACCACCACGCGGTGTGTGAGAGAGACAGAAATATTTTAGCTGTGTTCTTACACAGAACGAAATTGAAAGAGCGAGATGCAATGGGTTTGCTATATATGTCGAATTAGCTTACGTTAGAAAAGTAATGACGGTGGCGTAGTGTGTAGAGATCGGTCGCACGATGGGCTTCGGTGTTTGATGGCTCAATGCTCGGTGAAGAAGTGAAAATTTTTAGGTGTGTTTTTTCTTCCTTTTTGTTTTTTTTGATTTTGTTAAACATTTATACCAATTATTTTGCTGCAAGGGTATAAAAACTTCGGCAGAGCCGAAGTTAGCTTCTTTGATATTTAATAATTGAAACGGCTTTATACTAACTTGTTCAAATTTTTTGGCAACACTTTGAAACATTACAAGTACCATCACTTTTAATCGATACCAGGTTTAAGAATTGTAATCGATATAGCAATCGTTCAATTTTCACCACTTTCACTAAATTTGTAATTCACAAGTTTTATCAAGAAAGTGAACAAAATGCCTAAAATCCAATATAAGCAAAAACCGCGAGATACTTGGATGCGTGATCCATTATTAAAGGATTTGTTATCAATTGATGCAAATGATTGTAAATATTGCAAATATTGTAAATCCAGCATTGTTGCTAAGCTGTGCGATTTGCAGGCACATGCAAAAACTGCAAAACACAAATTTGCGTCGAATTGTTTAAACAACAAAACAAAATTATGTTTTCTGTAGCATCAAGAAAAACACAGCAACAAGAAGCGGCATTGTGCCTTTATGTTGCTACCCATTCGGCAATAAAGCCCATCGATCATTTGGGTGAATTATGTTCGAACAAATTCACAGATGGCAACGACATCCAGGTTCACAGAACGAAGTGCACCAACATAATTAAAAATGTATTGGGCCCATGCTTTTTAGAGCAGTTGCAAGATGATATAGGTGATGCTGAATTCAGCTTGATGCTTGACGAAAGTACCGATGTTAGTGTCTGCAAGAGCCTGGGTAAGCCATAATTGAAAAATAACTAGAAGGATGGGCTAACTTCGGCCGTGCCGAAGTTCGTATACCCTTGCAAACTGTTATTTAACAATTACATATTTACAATTACATTAGAAAGCATATAAAAGAAGTCAAATCTTCATTTAATGTTCGTGGCTTAAGAAAAAAATGTAATTCGACAAAAAAAATTTTTTATCATGATTGTTCCTATGGGAGCTATAGCATATAGTCAACCGATTTGACTGAAACTTAGCACAGACTTTTCTATATATACTTAACTTCTAAATACATACTAAATAAATAAATTCGTAACAATCGTTTTGAAAACATCCAAGTTATTGCTCTAAAACAATATTCTTGACCGATCGTTCCAATGGGAGCTATAAGATATAGTCAACCGATTCTAATGAAACTTGGTGGACATGCTAGAAAGTATACCAAACTCATAAACAACAAATTTTGTAATATTTAATTGAAAAACAACAAAGTTATGGAGGTTTAACTCTATTCTCGACCGATCGTTCCTATGGGAGCTATATGATATAGTCATCCGATCGGGATGATTCCGAGATATACAATGCCTGCAGCAAAATGAAGCCTAGGTGCAAAATTTCAGCTCCGTAGCTTTAAGGGTTTCGGAGGAGAAGCTGTTGATCCAGACAGACAGACGGACAGACGGACAGACGGACATGGCTATATGAACTCAGCTGGTCGTGCTGATCAATAATATATATACTTTATATAGTCGGAGATGCTTCCTTCTATGCGTTGCAAACTTCTGACCAAAATTAATATACCCTTTTTGCAAGGGTATAAAAAATGACCAAAATTGATTGAATATTCTTTTTAGGTGTTGTTATTAACTATTTTAGTTATAAACGGAAAACGATGGAATCAACATTTTTGTCGCTAATTCCACTTGAAGCAGGAGATTCCAAAACTATAGCTGAGAGTCTTTGTCAAGAGCTAAAGAAAAAGAAACTAGATATTCGCAATTTTGTTGGAATTGGGACAACGCAAGCGTAATGGTAAGATCACGGCAGAGCGTATTCACTGAGTTAAAGAAAGCAGTTCCGTCGTTGACTTTGATAAAGTGCGTATGTCACTCCTTACAATTAGCTGTTAATGCTGCATGTAAAAGCTTTCTACCCGAATCTTTGGAATACATTGTGTATGAAAGTTTCAATTGGTTTTCCAAATGCAGTAAACGGCAATTAGATTACAAAAAAATTTATCAGCTTATGAATTGTGACAAGGTAATAGAATATCAACGTATGTGCCGTTTAATAGTTTCATGTGTTGTCTGTCTTCGTGTGCGTTTGTAGTCTTGGGTTCACATCGTATCATTTGTTATTTTTTAACAATTTTATAAATTTTTAAGACTACTCTTAAAATACCAAGAGTATGTGAAACAAGATGGCTTTTCATTGAAGGAGCTGTAAGCAGAATATTGGAACAATGGATTGAGCTTAAGCTTCATTTTAACATAGCCGCAACTCAAGAAAAATGTTTTAAAGCGCAAACATTGTGTAAACTGTTTAGCGATGCTGAGAATTTATTATATTTAACATTTTTAAAGCCAGTTTTACAAGAGATGCAAATCGTTAATAAAAATTTTCAAGCCAACAATGCAATCGCAAGCAAACTTTTGGCGGATTTGGTTTTCGCAATTAATGCATTAAAGGTCAAAGTTATACCTCCGGATAACAAAATTAATATATTAACAACCGACTTTGAAGAACACGATAAACGGGACCTATATTTAGGATATGCATTTGAGACTCTCTTCAATACATTTAAAGATGAAATTTCAACAAGTGTTGAAAAGGAAATTCGTCTTCGATGCACAAATTTCATTATAGGACTCATAAAGGAGCTTAAGCATAGGTAAGTGATTCTCCATTTACATATGTATGTATATAAATAATTAGCTTAACATATTCAATACATTGCAAATTGCCAGACAACTTTGAAATTTTGCAGCAAATCGATGTTTTCTTGGTTGACAAAATATTTAACGTAAAAAAGCAACCTTTCATTGATATTTTAGAGCACTTTAAACTCCCAATAGCTCAAATTGAAGTGATCCTCGGACAGTACAACAACATTCAAAATGTGAAGTTGCAAAATACTGAGACCAATACTCAATTTTGGGCTGAAGTCTACAATTATGGCAATAAGCGGTTTTCGGATTTGACATCATTTGTGCTAAGTCTTTTTTCCCTTCCGTGGTCAAACGCTGCAGTGGAACGCACCTTCAGTCAGATGAATATTATAAAGTCAAAATTAAGGAACAAATTGCATATTGAAACATTAAATTCAATCCTGCACATAAGGTAACTTTCGTTATTTTCAAGTATTCAAATATTTTTAAAAAATTTGTTCCTTGTTACAGATATGGGCTGCAAAGGGCAAACAAATGTTGTTATAACTTTGAAGTACCTTCTAAATTCCTTAATTTAATTGGGACGAACAAATCGTACGACGAAGGCGAATGCGGAGTTGAACTTGACGATTGTATTTTATTATTAGAATAACAATAATAAACAGAAAAACGTAATCAGCTTTTTATCTGGACTTTTTTATAATTTTTCAGCTTTTTCTAGCTTTTTTGAAATGTTAATATAGCTTTTATAGGCCCAAAAGAGTTGGCATCACTGCTGCCCATGCAACAACAATGAGTTGGCGAGAGCGCGAGAGTGATTTTAAAAACATTAAGAAGTACAAACGCAAGAGCAAAGATAAAAAACAACAACACTGCTGTAAAAAGTTTTGTTGTTATTACAAAGAATAAGTTCAATGCTTTGGTTTTGCGTTTGTTTATTTAAACAAACAAAAAGCGCAAAGTTAAAATTCAAATAACAAAATGTTAAGATTACTATTGCTAAGTGATTAGCTGAATTTTTAGGTAGGCGCGATGAGTTTAAAACCGAAAATAAAAGAAAGTATGTAAGAGCACAGAAAAACACGTCAATCCACGATGAAATGTGAAACCTTATTATACCCTGTACCCATAGGGTAAAAGGGTATATTAAAGTCGCTAAAATGTATGTAACAGGCAGAAGGAAGCGTTTCCGACCCCATAAAGTATATATATTCTTGATCAGCATCAACAGCCGAGTCGATTGAGACATGTCCGTCTGTCCGTCCGTCTGTCCGTATGAACACCTATGTAGATCTCGGAGACTATAATAGCTAGAGCTACCAAATTTGGTGTGAACACCCGTCTAGTGTCTACACAGGTCAAGTTTGTTTTAAATTTTAGCCACGCCCACTTTCGCCCCCGCAAATGAAAAAAGAAAATTTTAAAATCAATTGTTATTTAGTAGAAATAATTAAATAGTCAAAATGCACTATCTGACCAAATTTTATTCAAATCGGACAATAAACATCGGAGATATAGCCATTTGCATTTTGTACTGAATTGCCAAGGCGACATTGGCAGATATGAAAGAGCGAGATAGCATGCTTTCGCTGCTGCTGCATGTTAAAGGGAATTTTGCTTTGAATTGATTGCGATTTCGAGAGTGTTCGAACTTTTGTTTAGTGCCTACGCAAATCAAGAGTTTAAAATTTTTGCCACGCCCACTTCCGCCCCCGCAATTTGGAAAAAACGATTTACTAGAGAAGTTTTAAAGCAATCACATTCTTATTTGGCACACCCAACAATGTGGCCAAAATGCATTATCTGACCAAATTTAGTCGAAATCGTACAATAAATATCGAAGATATACGAATGTGCATTTTGAACTGAATTGCCAAGGCGACACTAGCTGGAAAGAGTGAGCGAGATAGCATGCGGTAGCTGTTGCTGCATGTTAAAAGAATTTTGAATTAAGTTGATGCCGATCTTGATTTTATATAACTAGTTGGTACAGGGTATACTTAATGTCGGCAGGGACGACTTGCTTGCTTTATTTCTTTCTAATTAGGTGCTCATGCCAGTTGAGCCTTCTGTCAAGTACGATGCCAAGGTACTTGGCAGTATCTCCGCTTGGTATAATGGACCCGTCAAGCTGAACTGATGGGCAGTTTCCTCTTCTAAGGGCAAAAGTGGCCTGTGTGGACTTTTCTGTGTTGACCAATATGTTCCAGCGCTTAAGCCACTTATCGACCATGTTCAGCTGCAGTTGCAAGCCATCCGTGGCTGCCTGTGGTGAGGTGTCACTAGATAGGAAAACTGTGTCATCAGCATAAGTCGCTGCAAGGATTGCTGGATTTGATGAGATAGGCATATCTGCTGTGTACAATGTGTATAGTACAGGGCCCAGTACGCTTCCCTGAGGGACACCAGCTCTAATATAAATTATATTAGATTTTTCATCACCGCATCTGACATAAAAATTTCTCCTCAGTAGGTATGATTTTAGGAGTACATAGTAGGGAGCTGGAAGAATACGTTTTAGCTTGTAGAGTAGCCCGGTGTGCCAGACCCTGTCAAAAGCCTGCTTGATGTCCAAAAATATTGCAGTGCAGTATTTTTTCTCCTCGAATGTTTCTTCGATTCTTGCAACTATTCGGTGGCATTGTTCTGGGGTGCCATGATTTTCCCTGAAGCCAAACTGGTGATCTGGGATCAAACCGGCCTCTTCCAAAATTGGACGGACTTCTACGCAAAAATAGTCTTTCGACTATTTTGGAGAGAATCGCCAATAATGGGTCTATATGAGGCGGGATTGGCTGCTGGTTTCCCAGGTTTTTGAATCAGAATTATTTCGGCACATTTCCACTGGGAGGGGAAATGTCCTAGTTGGAAACATTTATTTGTTATTTTAAGGAGGAACTCAACTCCGTTGGGTGGCAGGGCTTTGATTGATGGGACGTCTATACCATCGTATCCGGGGGATTTTGTTGTTTTAAGTTTCCCGATCTCATAGATTAATTCATCAGTTTTCACTGTGGGAATGGGAAAGTCCAGCTGGTAGGGTGCTTCCAGGAATTCCGCTGTTTCTTCTTCCTCCTGTGGTAGGCACCTAGAGAATGGTGAGAAAGTTTCGTAGAGATGTTCGGCGAAGGTAGCCGCTCTATCGCTGTCAGATTGACACCAGGCCCCATTGATGCTTTTGATAGGTTCCTTCCTCTTTACAGGTCTTTACCCTTAGTCAACCGCCACAAGTTGTGTTGGGGGTCACAAGGCTCTATTTTTTCCAGATAAGATTCCAAGGATTGCCCTCTGAGCTTATTCAATAAGTTCTTGAGTGTTTTGGCAGCTTTATTGAACAATGTTTTATCACTTATACTTCTTGTATTGTGCCATTTGCGACGGAGACGTCTCTTCTCAGCAACCAGAGCAGCTACCTCGGACGACCATAGATGAATATCCCTGTGAGAAACGTTAATATTACTGGAACTCCTAGTGGTAGGTGTGGCATAAGCAGCAGCATGCTGTATTTGCACATTGAGATGTTCAACAGCATTGTTCACATCTTCTTCAGTGGAAATCTCAGTCATCGGGTCCAAGTGGTTTTCAAGCCAATATTGATAACGCAAAATATTTGTGTTCTTTTTGATCAGTCTACTCCTTGGGGATTTAGTGCTGGCTGGTATGTTAAGTAGAAACCTATCAGCGCACAGTGGGCGATTTGGCTGATCTAGCGTAACTTAATTGATATGTGATGGAATATTAGTGTTTTTTCAATGAAACTATTTAAATTATTAATATTTAATATTAAATTAACAAATCCATATGAATAATCTTTTATATATTTTATATATTTTTTACATAAAATTAATATTAAATTATTTAATCGGAGTCAGAGCTGGAGTCTGTTTCTTCAATTTTTTCTAAAAGAAGAGATTTCACCTCCTTATCTAAAATCGTAAATTTTTTTGTAAATTGCATTGAGCTTCTACATAAACTACTTATTAAAGGATACGAGGATATTAATAACATGTTTATTAGGTCCTGCATTGAATTTGTTCTTGAGTTTTTGCGTGTATGCTTCAGTCGAAAGTTTCTAAAATCCTTATTTCTTGCTTCTAGGGCTTCTTCCGACATCATACCAATTGGAAGAGGTACAGCATTTATAATGTCGGCTCCATGAATTAAAATCTTATGAACCGAGCTGGGCATATAAAACCAGGGATATTCTGTAATAAAAATCTTTGCTGTGTCCAAGGCAAACTCACGGAATAGGCTGACATTTATGGCATATCCTGATGCCATAGAACGTAAAATGATTCCAAGATTTTTTATAAGGGTTCCATTAACTCCAGTTATTTGAGCAGACAGGTCGTGGTACTCGAAAAATCTTCTAGCGGTATTGCCACTATTTGTATTTTCTGTTCCAAGGAAGTTTTCATTTATTGGCAATTGTAAGCTAAAACTCAAATTGTTCATATTTTTAGGTGAAACTTTACAAATTCCGCAAGTTTGGGTTGATGCGTCTGCAATCACGCTGAAGACTTTGCCGTCAATCATAGTCAATTGCAATTCATGTTGAGCTCTGAACATACAAAGACTAGTGGGCTTAATGTTTAAAATTTGTAATTTTATATTTTTGATTTCGTCTCGAATTAATTCCACTGATTCTTTTGCAAACATAATTTTTAGGGGCCTGCAATATCGGGTTGATGATGGCCGTGGATTTTTCCATAGAATCCTGCTCTCGAATTGCATTTGTAAAGGCACAATACAAATGGCAAAAAAATTTCCATCAACCATTTTGTGCTCAGAATCCAAAAAGCTTTGCCGATATGTTGAATGTCCCGAACTTCCATCGCATCCCCACTTATAAAATACTGATACATCATTATATTCATTATTCTTGTTACTGTGTGATCCAACATTTCTTGTAACGGAATTTCAGCACAGCATTCGCTGACTATTATTTCATCTGGATAACATCTTCTTTTAGCGGAAAGTAATACATCATATGTTGGATAAATGTTAGCATTTCTTGCTTTTGCACCAGCTTGCATTAGCTTATATGTATTTTTTGTGAAGTCGCCATCAATATACAGGGCTAATGCTTCGTCTGGAGTGTATTTTCTAATTTTTTGATCAGGCTGAGGATTTTTGTTAATCTTTTTTGCAACTTCCGGATCTGCGCGTACCATTGAAACAAGTTGAGATGCACTTCTCTGACCGGTTTTGTACAAGCTTACCCGTGTAGCTGTCAGAAGCTCCTCGCATGTATTTTTCTTAACCAATCCAGATAATTTGGTACATTGGCGTTTTGCATGGCAATTAGACACGTTTTTCGGTTTTCTTCCACACCGTTTACCACTACATTCTTGTGGAAATGTTATGTCTTCGTCCAACCAAACTTTGTTTTTCTGTCCAAATCGATCATAACTCCTATAACATTCTCGCCATTTTTTTACCACTTTTTTGCAAAAATTTTTCAACATATCTAATGTAGCGTTGCACTGGTATTCTGAAAGTTTTGACCTATCTACTATATTTGAAAAAACAAAGTTGTTGACTCCGGCAACTTTCTGCGAAGGTTTGTTTTCCTTGTGCCATACGTCAAACAGAGTACGTTTGCGTACCGACATGGTGCCTAAAAAGTCAAATATTATGAGCAGATGCACTTTGAAGCAGCAAAGGCTGCTTAATTCAAAATGAGGACGAAACATATTAACAATGAAATACAATTTTCAACCGAACCGATGCGGCCCTCACTAAGTTTTTGTCTACAGAAATTCACATTAAGTTACACAAATTCAATTACCAAGATGGTTAATTTCTACCACATATAAGTACAACAACACATATGCACAGGACACAGTTTTTTCTTCAAGTGCGGTATAGACGTAAGTCTCTTTGCTCCGTCTTGCTGTTGCTTCGTACCTGCGACAAGGCATCTGAAATTACACACAAATAGTTAGCGCGGAGCGCAAGGAGCCGGTCTACTCACGGAGATCATCTGTTTGGGCTTCCTGGTAGCGCTACAGTGGCCACGACTGTTTCCCTTTCCGCTTCTGGAGTCACCCACCTGACGAGGGGGCGCGGGGTGATACCAGCCTCTTTTTCTCCACTTTCTCCACTTTTTTGGCGCCTCTCACCTCTACACTTTCACTGGTGTGGGTAAAAACTTTGCTCTTAACCAGGTAGCTTAATTCTCTGTCGCTTGTTCTTCTTCTTCTAATTATCACTGGACAGCTGATCGCCCCAGAAGAGAACCCCCAGCCCGTAGCCGCCAGGCGGCGTCTAAGGGCAGACTAAAATTCAAAAATAACCGTTTTGAACTGTCCGTTAAATGGAAAAGTTGGTTACCTCAATGGACCATATATCCCGTTTAGAGGGAGTTTTTTCGGACCAAATCAGCGAGGAAGCTATTTTTGGCAAGCGTTCCAAACTCATGGAGTCACCTCAGCAAATTGTGGCACCCGCAAACTCAGCGTCAATAGTTGCCGTTACAAAAGCGTCAAGCAGCAGCCCAGTTGCGATTGCCTCAACATCGAAGACTGACTCAGGTATTCCGGAGTTGGACGAGTTGGGCTGCTTGATCCACGAGCTTGCGAATACCTCCTCTAAAAAGGAGGATGGGAAGCATGTGAGGCACATAAACCAAAGTGCGTTGCAGGCAATGGCGCGCATGAAAAAGCTGCACGAGCTGCTTTGCTCCAGAATGGGCAAACTAATGTTGCGGTCACATACATGTGACAAATCCATGCAAACCACCCAAGAGGCATATGCTCAACGCAGGCTTAGGGCAAACTCTGTCGACAGCGATACGCCCAAGCGCCCTCGGGAGGATACCCTGTCCCAGCGGAACACGCCACCGAAAAAACACCGCGGCGGCGTAAGTTTAAGAAAATCCTATGCGGACCAGTTGAGATCTGCGGCGCAGTTCCCACAGCATCAACCAACTATAACAATCAGAACAGGATATGGCATCGCCACACATCACGAGACTGCATCAAACTCTAAGCCCCCAGCTCAAGAGTGGCAACAAGTGTCACGCAAACGCCAATCTAAAATACTGGAGCGTAAATCCAGGGCACAGGCAATTATCATCAAACCAGAGAACGGCGTATCATATGCCCAGTTGCTCAGCAGGGTGACTAGAAGGGATGATGGCCGTCTAAACAACGTCAGAGACAATGTTAGACGGGCAAGGAAGACTGCCAATGGTGAGCTCTTGCTAGAGCTAAACCACTCAAGTAGCTCAAGTCAACTAGTGGATGAGTTACACCAAGTATTGGGACCAATCACCATGGTTCGAGCACTGGGTGACGTGGCTCACGTTGAACTGCGCGATCTCGACTGCCTGGCAACAGCGGCTGATTTTACCGCAGCAATTGAAGCCAATTGGCAACGTACACCAGATCTCCGTTAAGTCTCTAAGGTCTACTTTTGGAGACACACAGACGGCAATTGTTTGCCTATCGCAGGATGGCGCGGCTGAGCTCCTCAAAATAAAGTCGATTCGCGTCGGCTGGTCTAGCTGCCGTATAAGAGTGAGAAATGGTCTGCAGAGATGCTATCGTTGTCTTAACTTTGGACACGTGGCGGCAAAGTGTACCAGCAACATCGATCGCACAAATTGGTGCCTCAGGTGCGGTAAGCCAGACCACAAAGCTTCGCTCTCAAACAGACCACTACGCCTGTAGTAGGAGATGCCCTCTCGAAAGTAAAGAGTTCCGCAAAAATTCATCCAAATGAAAATTCTGCAGCTGAACCTAAACCATTGCGCTGCGGCACAAAGCTTGCTGAACCAAACAGTGATCGAACTCGACATCGACATCGTGCTTATTAGTGAGCCGTATAAGACTGGCACTGGTACTAACTGGGCGGTTGACCGATTTGGCAAGGCGGCAATCTGGGCGTGCGGCCGGAATGTACCAACCATGGAGGCCATTCACTTAGCCGGTGGCTTCGTCAGAGCGAAATTCGGAGACTTATGGCTATTCAGCTGCTATATTGCTCCAAGCCTGCAAGCAAGAGAATTCGAAAATATTGTCGACGAATTAGCTATAGATGCGCAAGGTAAACAAAAAACCCTGATCGGCGGCGATTTTAATGCTTGGTCTGAAGAATGGGGAAGCAGTTCCTCAAACAATAGGGGCAAGACGCTGCTAGAGGCACTGGCGACGCTTGACATGGCGGTTCTAAACAACGGAAATGACTTTACATTCCAAAGATCTGGCTATGGGTCAGTTATTGATGTAACTTTTGCATCCGGCCAACTCTATAACAGAGTAACTTGGAAGCTCTGTAGCCACTATTCGGGCAGCGATCACAACGCCATACTATGCACCATTGAAAGTACGCATACCCGGAGCCGCAATGATACTCCTTTGCGCAAGATGTACAAGGTCCATACCCTAAATCCAGCAGTTTTTGCGTCCACTCTAAATATTCCAACACTCTCTGGTAGTGCAACAGAATGCTCGGAGCAAGTTATAGAGGCTATAAAATCAGCCTGTGACTCCAGCATGGAATTGCGCAGGGGGCACAGCAGACATCGCTCAGCGGTGTACTGGTGGAACGAATCTATCGCAGAGGCCAGAAGAAAATGCCTAAAAGCCAGACGCTGCCATCAGAGAGCAAGAGGACGGCCCAATTTCCTCGAGTTACAGCAAGAATATGCAGACAGGCGCAGAGGGCTCAAAAAGGCCATAAACTTGAGTAAGAAAAAATGCTTTCTAGACCTATGTGACGAGGCGGACAACGACATCTGGGGCAGGGCCTATAAAATCGCGCTAAAAAAGTTGAAAGTGATGAAGCCAGCTGCACCGGACGGTGCAAAAATGAAATGCATCGTCGAAACACTTTTTCCCAACACGTCGGCGATAGAGCCAAAATCAAACCACATGGCAAACACAACCGATGTTGAGTCACTTTTTGATGCAGAAGAAGTAGCTGGAGCAGCACTTAACCTCAGGGACAACAAGGCTCCTGGTCCAGCCGCCATCCCAAATAAGGCTTTGAAGCTAGCAACCTGGCTGCAACCCGAAAAAATTACACAATTGTTCAACATTTGCCTGCAGGAAAGCACTTTCCCGGACCAGTGGAAAGTACAGGATTTGGTGCTGATACCAAAGCCAAACAAGCCAGCAGACGATCCTTCTGCTTATCGTCTGATTTGCTTGCTCGACGCGCTGGGGAAAATGTTAGAAAAGTTAATTAGCAGTAGAATAGAGGCAGCCCTGAAACTTTCAGGCGATCTCTCCCCTTTCCAATTTGGTTTTAGGAAGGCAAAATCTACCATCGATGCCCTTTCATCTGTAGTTAACGTTGCGGCTAAGGCTATTGAAGGCCAAAGGTGGAAAGGTGGCCAAAAGGAGTATTGCCTGGTGACCACACTAGATGTGAAAAATGCATTCAATATGGCTAACTGGGGGTCCATTCTACATTCTCTGTCTGAATTCAAAGTCCCAGAGTATCTGATTAATATCACTGAAGACTACTTTCGGAATCGAATCCTGCGCTACACATCGAGCAATGGCACACATACGCACCTGGTGCGTGGCGGCGTTCCCCAAGGCTCAGTACTGGGGCCTTTACTTTGGAACGTTATGTATGATGGCTGATGATATGGCGATTGTGGTGGTATCAAAGCAGCTTCGGGATACGGAGAACATAACCGCCTCATCTATTGCCATGGCAAAGCAATGGCTCCGCAACGCTGGTCTCGAGTTGGCAGAGCACAAAACGGAAGCAGTACTGATAAGCAGTAGCAAGCTAGTGGAAGTAGCTAATATCAATATGGAAAACTGCACCATCCAATCATCGCGTGCAATCAAATATTTGGGCGTATGGCTCGACACACGCTTAAGCTTTACGGAACACCTAACCCAGGTTTGCGCGCGAGCAAGTGGACTATGCAGCTCGCTGAGTCGCATTATGTTGAACTCACGTGGCCCAAAACAGGGGCGACGCTTGCTTCTAATGAACGTCCTAAGGTCGACTATATTATATGGTGCACCGGTCTGGGCCAAGGCCATGGAATGTAAGTCATACCGACGCGGATTGGAGTCAACTTACAGACTTGGAGCATTGAGAGTTTGCAGAGGTTTTCGCACTATTACAGAAGACGCATCACTCGTCATCGCCGGCATGACACCATTAGACTTGCTCGTACGAGAAGCGAAATGTCTACATGAGCAGCAGAGAGACGCGGTTTGGTCAGTGGCAGCCAAAAAAGAAGCAAAAGTCAGGGCTAGGAAATCAAGCTGGACTGATTGGCAGACGCGCTGGGAGTAATCTGAAAAGGGAAGATGGACTTTCCGACTCATTCCGGACTTATGCCCCTGGGTTAGCCGGCAGCATGGCGATGTCACCTTCGAGTTGACCCAAATGCTTAGCGGTCATGGATGCTTTCGTAGCTACCTTCATAAGCTTGGCCACGCATCTAGCCAAGAGTGGCCGCACTGCACAAACGGAATCAGTGAAACCCCGGAGCATGTTCTGTTCACATGCTCACGTTTCCACACGGAGCGCCTTGTCCTACAAGCGGCATTCAACGAACCAGTGACAGCATCAAATCTGGTGCCAAATATGCTGTCAAGTCAGGATCGGTGGTCAGTAGCGTACAACTTTGCGGCGATCATAGCGACCAAGCTGCGAGAGGCTGAAAGACCGACCAATACAGGAGGGGCGTAATATGCCCGCCAGAGTCCTGCGAAGCAATGCACCCAAGCAGTCCCGCAGGATTCCATGGCATACAAAATTTCTATAAATTTCTATACTTCTAATTCTGTCCTTCCTCCTAATCGTTTTCACTTTTTTGTTATTTCTCAGTTACCTTTTTAAATAAACGAATTAAAAAAAAAAAAAAAAAAAAAAACACATATGCACAGGTCACAAAACATTTTTTTAGTAAAATACATACCTTAAATTGTCAATAACTGTTAAAAAATATTTAATAATATCAATTTTTGATTTTTGTTCAGACCAAAACATCAAGTGTAAAAAGCGCTCCAAAGTGTTTTGCAAACAGCTGTTTCAATATACTGCGTGTTTGTGAGCTTACAGCTGATCAACTATATCGAAAAAAGCATTAAAATTATCGCCGATATACTAAACAAGGTTTCAGTAATCGGCGGGAAGCATTATTTTGGAACTTTTAAGACATTGAAAATGTTAATTAAG
Organism: Drosophila austrosaltans; assembly: GCA_035045865.1. NCBI lineage: Eukaryota > Metazoa > Arthropoda > Insecta > Diptera > Drosophilidae > Drosophila > Drosophila austrosaltans. The sequence continues at coordinate 798,628 of JAWNOQ010000089.1, forward strand.
TTACGTTAGATCAGCCAAATCGCCCACTGTGCAGCGCAGTGGTCAGAACATAAATCCAGCACATTGCTGGTTGCAATTTTGTGGCTAGAAATTCCTTTGGATACAGATATATCCAAGATGTCGGGAATCTTATTGGTATCTGTGGGCCAATATGTTGGCTCTCCAGATGAGTGAAAGGTGAGGCCGCTGTCAGTTATACATTTATAGAGGGCTCTACCTTTTGGATTGCAGATTCGTGAGCCCCAACAGATATGTTTGGCATTAAAGTCTCCTCCTGCTAAGAATCGAGTACCGAGACTGTTAAACAAGCTGAAGAACATAGCATCTCCAACTAGATGCCTAGGTGGACAGTAGACAGCTGCGATTGTTGTGTCACCGGTCGGGATAATGACTCTGATCTTGGAGCAGTGGGCCCATGACTCTTGGAATGCCGGGAGTTCAATGTAGTTGATTCCAGACTTGATGATGATAGCTGATCCGCCTCGAGCTGTACCGTTGGGGTGGTTGACAGAGATGACGTCATAGCCGCTGATAGTGAAAAATGATTGACTGGTGAAATGTGTTTCTGTTACAAGAAGGATGTCAATATGCTGTGTTTTTAGAAAGTGTTCAACTTCTGGCCTGCTCTAACACAGACCGTTCGCATTCCAAAGAACAATATGTAGACTTAATTGCATCTTTGGGCCATGATTGACGTTAGTAGCATTGTCATAGCAGCAAATTGATCCATCATTTTCTCCATCAGAGCTTCAAGTCGGTCCATCCTAGAGCTCATTTGTGGCGTGTGTGGGGAAGGGGCTTCTGACTGCTGCAGAGGTAACTGATTACCTTTGACGATATTGGCGAAAGTGATGCCTGGCTTGGTTGTAGAAATTGATCGATATACGGGTGGTGTAGTATGTTGGATTGACCTTGGTTTGGGAAGGTAAGTCTCCTTTGCCTTCAGGTAAACTTTGCAGCCCTTATATGAGGCGGTATGATTGCCCTTGCAGTGGGCACAGCAGGGTGGATCGCTCTTTGGTTTGAGGCATTCAGTGGAGTTATGCCCACCACCACACTTGACACAGATGTGCATAAGCCGACAATTCTTTTGTGATTGACCGAAGCCTTGACATCTAAAGCACTGAATTAGATCTGTGGTTTTACTACGCAGTTACAAAGACGCTTTATGCCAAAAACATCCTTGTTATTGCTAGCCGGTTCCAAGTTGACGAAAAACATTGCTAATGGCTTTTTGGTGCTACGGCTGATAGCATTTTTAATGTCAAGTCCCCTGACATTATGGCTATTGATAGCCAGGGCTTCTTTAATGTCCAGGGGAGTAGTGCTGTGGTGTAGACCTTTGACCACGATTCTGTATGCACGTTCGTCTTTGGGTTGGAACGTGTGGTATAGAATATCATTTTCGTTAAGATAGCTTTTCAAATTCGAAAAGCTCTCCTTGTCCTGTAGATTTATTCTGACGCGTCCATCTCTGTCAGATTTATAGTCAAAATTGTCTCCATTTATAACAGATGCAATGTCTTTAATAAGACTTTTAATGTCTACAACATCAGAGATGAATATGGGAGGTGGCTTTATTATACGCTCTTTAACAGTGGGTGGATCTACTTCAGCAGTCATTGGAGAATCATCTTCACAATCACTGTCATCAGATAGAATGGCAAACCTGTTAGATTTCATGTTCTTTAATGCCGACGACGTGGTAGGCTGATTAGTTTTACGCAATGGGGTTTTACGTTTAAGTTCTCCTGGCTCGGAGGAGGAACTGGAGTCTACATCAGAATTTCGATCACCATGGGTGGCCTTTGCAGACAGTTTTTTAGCCTTAGCCTGTTTGGCTGTAGGAATTTCATTACCTATGTGTGCTGTTGGCTTCAGCTGCCACTTTGGTTTAGATTTCTCGGGTAACACCATATTACTGCCAGTAAAGGCCGGCGCCGCCCAAGAGTATGTGACGCTTTCTGCGTCTTTTTTGCAGCCCACAAATATGCAACACTTTTCGAATATTTTCACACCCTGAAAGAGTGCTACAAATTAAATGTTTTTCCTGATTGGCAGGCCAATCAGAACTGTTTCTCTTGCCCAAAGTCACCAGAAAATCCAGCTCGTAGGTACTTTTTATTGCTGTCTTTATTTTGTTTCTCACTTCTATACTTCTTTACCGTTACTATACAATAGTTACGCACAATATTATTCTCCGCAAACACGTCCGACACGTTAGGCAGATTGATCTCGACTAATGATATGATATAGTGAACCGATTTTGATGAAACTTGGTTAATATGTTAGAAAGTATATTAGACTAATAGAATACAAATTTCTTATTAATTGATTAAAAAAAAAACAAAGTTATGGAAGCTCAATTTTATTCTTTATCTATCGTTCCTATGGGAACTAAATGGTATAGTTATCCGATCAGGATGATTTCAAAATATACAATGTGTTTAAGATTAAACACGGTAATTGTTAAAACAACATAAAATATACACAATTAAAAGAATAAATAAATTAAAGTATAATTCGAATCCTGCCTAGCGTACGTGACGTGAATATAGTTATGTTTTAGCCGATGCATTCAGCTAGGCATTTAACGATCAACGCAGGCTTGGAATATAGATCTACATAGATCTAACACCTGCACATCCGGGTTTCCTGGAACTCATAACCGCAATTAGAATTAAAATTCCACCACCAAATATGTGACCCTTAGAATCTAAGTCAAGACCTTTCCTAACAAATATTTTAAAAAATAAAAGTTAGTATAGATTGTGAATTCAACAAATGAAGATCGGGTTATTACTTCTTCTCCTCGGAAGCCCTATTCATTTTGGTCCTTCGAGCTCCTCGGAGATCCAATTCATTTTGGTCCTTCGAGTAAAGACTCTGTTGTTTTCCCCCACCAGTGGTAAGAGACAAAGAGGTTGACCAGCTCCTTAAAGTCTGCGATCTAGTTACGTTATATGCTAAGACCAGCTAAAGGTAGCAAAATAAAAAACTCCTGTTTTCCCCCACCAGTGGTAAAAACGGAGTATAATTGAAAATATTTCAAAATATTTAATTAAAAAAAAAGTGCGTCCGTATTTAAAAGGCAGTTTGCTGTGGAGCAATTGCAGAAATTCGTGTCGGCAAAAATTTGGTGTGGCGTGTTCGAAGCCAATATATCGAACTCTCGTAAAAAAGGAAAGTTCTGCAAAAGAAAATCTAAACTCGCGACTCAATATACCGGTGTGAGTGAGCAAATAAAAAAAAAAGACAGACGAATAGACAGTTCCAGTCAAGATTGCCAGTGGCAGGAACAGTGTCAAAGAGCCAGTGGAAGTGCCCAGTGACCAGAGTATACGCGGTGGCAGTATACAGTAGCAGTGGGAATCCCGAGAGTTCCTAGAGACGTGGGCACAAATACGAAGGCCCCTAACATCCCTCGTCATCACCCATCAAGAAGGAAGGACGACATCAGCAACAGCAGCGGCAGCAACATCAACAGCAGCAGCAGCAACAGATAAGATATAATAAGAATTATATTTGTTTATATATATTTATACATACATATATACAATAAGATTTAAATTTATGAAAAGACAATTGAAATGCTGCAGAAGCAGGCCAAGTTGATGGAAAGGTTGAGGTTTTTAGAAGGGTTAGATGCTAGTAAAATTAATAAGGAAATTTTAAAGGAGGTAGATGAAATCCAAACAAAGTGGATAGCTAATCATAGTATGCTATTAAAATGTAAGCCAGTCGATCACGATTACTTCAATAGTAAGAGAGTTGAGAATGGGCATATTTTAATAAAAAGGATAAAAAATAAAATCGTAGAACCAAGCAATGTAGATACTAGTAAGTCAACTGTCGTTGAGGAAGACCTTAGACCTAGTACTAGTAAAGAAGCCGCTGCTAGGGTGGATACGATCAGAGATAAGGGAAGTGTAAGTGAAGGAAATGAGTTTGAAGAGAGAGTTCGCCAACTTCGGGAATACCTGGAGAGGGTGAACATTGACATTAGTGAAAATAAAGTAGAAATATTTAAAATGCACAGAAATAAAATTAATTTTTTGTGGCAGAAGGTACAGAAAAAGGTAGAAGACCTGTACGAAAAATTTGTAGCGAGCAGTGAGTTCCAAGATGCAACAGAGGAGTTAGAGTTTGATGTGCAAAATACTCTAGGAGCATTGGAAGAGATTATAAATAAACCGGTAGGAGTTAAAGTTGAGAATGTTTGTATGAGAGAGGAACTGCCGGTATTACCTAAAATTCAGTTACCCACGTTTTTCGGAGAACCGAAAGAGTGGGACCTGTTCGCGGAATTATTTGTAGAATTAATAGATAAAAGAGAGGATCTTAGTTCTGCTCTTAAATTTAATTATTTAAAATCCACGTTACGAGGAGAAGCGAGGAGCATGGTAGCTCATTTATTGTCGGGTTCGGCCGATAATTATAATACCGCTTGGGATTTACTAACCAAGCGGTATGAGAATCATAGAAGGATATTTTCCGAACAGTTAAACCGGATAGTTGACTTAACGGTTGTTAACAATGAGTCCGCTAAGAATATAAAAGGGGTGATTGACTTAATTAATGAGTTACCACACCTTATTAAAATAAAAGCCAATCTGTCCGATGAGGTTGACGTGATATTCGCTCAACTCATATTAAGGAAGTTGGATAAAGAGGCTCTTCAATTGTATGAGAGCCAAGTTAAGAAGACGAAGCAGATACAGCAGTTATCTGACGTCTTAGAATATTTGGAGCAGAGATATTGTTCTCTAAGCTCGATAAAAAAGGAAGAAAAAAGACCAATGCAAAAGATTGCATATACGGCTTTTAATGAAAATTGTCCGATTTGCAAAGTTGCCGGACACTGTACATTACACTGTACACTGTACATTGCTATAAATTCAAAGGCTTGACTCCAATAGAAAGGGTCGAATTAGCCAAGAAAGTGCAATTATGCACAAGGTGCTTGAAACATTCAAGCAATAAAAGATGCACAAATGAATTTGTTTGCTCAGTGTGCAATAGGGGGCATCACACATTACTCCACGTTGGTGAAAAAAGGGAAATAGTAAATACGTGTGTTACGGCACAACCGTCGCTGTTGGCTACCGCTCTAATAAAAGTAAAAGCAGTGAATGGAGGGTATGAGACCCTAAGAGCGCTAGTTGATAGTGGATCACAGAGCACTATCGTCTCTGAGGAAGCTGCTCAGATTCTAAAGCTACCAAAAATAAAGGAACACACGGATATAAGCGGTGTGTCATCACCGAAAACTAGTTCATCAAAGTACAAAATAAAGTTGGCAATAAAAGTCCGAGAACCGTGGCAAAAGCTTCTTAGAGTTGAAGCCATTGTATTGCCTAAATTAATGACAGCCCTTCCAGAGAAAGAAGCAGATGTAGATAAGTCAAAATGGCAATCGTATGTGTTAGCCGATCCACATTTCAATAAGCCTGGTCGGGTTGACGTGATATTGGGAGTTGATGTCTACACCCATATTGTAAAAAATAGTGTTACAAAAATTGACGGGTTGTTGGGACAGAATACGCAGTTTGGATGGATTGTTTCGGGTAATACAAAGGCAGAAGGAAGCAATTCCATTGTCGCCACAACTATAGGTCTTACAAGATCAAAATGTAAGGAGTATTGGCAGAAAAACAAAAGTAGAAAAGCAACCGAAAATACAGTTAAATCTCGCCCCCCGGCAGGACCTCGCTTCGGAGGTATTTCTGAGTCTGGGGTTAAATCTGTGAAATACCAACAAAAAAGAGTTCGAGTCGAGAAAAATAGAAAAGACAAAAATAACTATCCCGTTATATGGCCTTTGGAGAAAAGTAACAGTGTTCACAAAGGTCGGGGAAACAAAGTAGGAATGAAGAATTTGGTAAAAAATTGGAAAAATAAAAATCACCGTTTTTCTAGATGGCCTTTGAGGAAAATTGTAAGTACTCTCAAAGGTGGAGACAATATAAATAAAGTAAAACTACATGAAGGGTCGACCAGTAAGTAAGAGTTGTCCGATAAAGTTAAGGAAAGCGATGAAGGGGGAAACTAGAAAAAAGTATTCAATTATAAATAAAAAGTCTCCACCAGGCAAAATGAGAAAAATTAGTTAAAAATCCCTTCTTTATAGAGTTATCCCGGTACCAGTAGCGTACATAAACAAAATAGCGAGAATTTAGTATTTGATTTTGAAATAGACTGCCATTATCTTTTGATCGAATCCACCTTAAATAAATGTCAGACGTGGCAATCTAATAAAAGAGTGTGTGAAGGTAGTTGGCCTTGGAGCAGTGCTAATGATAATGCCTGTGAAATCACACCGTTGAAACCAAATAGTCGGTCTAATTATGTCTACAAAACGATAGGTGCCTTAAAATCGTATTTGATCAATTTAGAAAGTAAAAATAGTTGGCTGTTTAAAGTTTCGTTTCATATTAAAGCTAAAGTCCAAAGTGGTAGTGCACAGAACGAATTGTTACAAGAATGTATGCTATGAATGTATTATAATATTGTGAACAATATGACAGTGTTAAAAATAATAAAAAATTGAATGAAAAGTTTTGAAAGACCACCACTTAGAATTTTTTGGTCTAAACTTTCATCATGTAACTGGTCATGCTTCTTTAGTTATAGCAATTATATTAATTAGGGGAAGGTGGGGTATTTTGGGCCACGGGGAATCGTGAACCAGCGCCATTTTTTTTTCCCAATGAATTATAACAGATGCGAATGACTGTTATCGACTCGTCTTATGATACCCTATAATTTCCATAATGAACAAGTGTGGGCACCGGCATTGGTACTTTGTTTTATTAACAAATAGAAATTGGATGCTCTCGATGTATAATTTACCCTCCGTGAATGTCCTTATATTTTTTTTATTCCTGTGAATCGACGGAGGTAACTATGTTTTTAATATTCGTTGTATATAAGCTTTCAAAATTATAACGGGATTTTCCATGTATTTGTATTTGTTGTTATTTTTTGCAGCCATTTTCTAAAAATGAGGGTTCGGGGAATTGTGAACCTTTTTTCTTGGGGAATTATGAGCCACTTGTTTCTTGCCATTTAACGACATTTTTAATGTGTTGAATGCTTGTGTATGGAAAACATGCCGAAAAAAATGAATCGGCGAAATACCATACATTGCAACGTCTGCGATCGTGCAGTGCACTTGAAATGTGCCAGAATAACTGAAAGTTATTGGACTTGCATAAATTGCATTTCAGGCTACCGTGTGTAATTTTGTTCACTACAACAACTAATTTCTCAATTATTATTTTTTAAAAGTGGCTCACAATACCCCGAGAATTTTGAAAATCACGAAAAAATGTATTTTTAGAAATTGCCTTAGAATCACCTAATTTTCAAATATTTCATTAAACTGTTGTGGCCAAATGACAGCTAGATCTTTATACTACAACACCCAGCACTCAAATTTGAAGTAAAACTTGTTTAAATAGAAAATTTCTGTCAATAAAACAAAGTGGCTCAAAATACCCCACCTTCCCCTATAGTTGTAACAATATTTATTATAAGAAAAATAAAGATAACTAGAAGGCTTCAAACGATAACGTTTGGCGGCCCTTCGCAGAATGTTTAAGATTAAACATGGTAATTGTTAAAACGACATAAAATATACGCACTTAAAAGAATAAATAAATTAAAGTAATAATTCGAATCCTGCCTAGCGTACGTGACGTGAATATATGTAGTTATGTTTTAGCCGATGCATTCAGCTAGGCATTTAACGATCATCGCAGGCTTGGAATATAAATAGATCTAACACCAACACGTCCGGGTTTCCGGAATTAATGCATGCATATAGAATTAAAATTCCACCACCAAATATGTGACCTTTAGAATCTAAGACCTTTCCTAGCAAATATTTTAAGAAATAAAAGTCAGTTCAGATTGTGAATTCAACAAATGAAGATCGGGTTATTATTTCTTCTCCTCGGAAGCCCTATTCACAATGCCTGCAGCTAAAAGAAGACTATGTGTAAAATTTTGGCTCTGTAGCATTAAGGGTTTTGGAGGAGACCAAAATGAATATACCCTTTTAATGGTACATTTTTTTTGCAATTTCAATAAAAAATTAAAACACAGTCATCAAATCTAATAAAACAAAGTTCATTCAATATTTTGACCTTGAATATCTAAGCAACCCGAGCACGTGGCACCTCGGTAATAACTCCATTTGAAGCTTAAACAATTAGCTACCAAAACCAACGCAGTGCACCCGATATATAATCTACAACTCTTGCTACACCGCAGAATCACTGTCGAAGAGCCACACAAGAGGAATCAACCTCTACAATGCACCAATTGCCAGGAGTTTGGGCATACAAAATCATTCTGTAGCCTTCGCCCAGTTTGCGTTGGCTGCTGACAAATTCAACAACACTGTGTCTGCTCCGACAACAAATCAAACACCAATACTAGGAAGTGCAGCAACTGCGGCGGAAATCACACCGCAAATTACAGAGGATGTCCTGTCTATAAGGAACTGAAGTCGAGCCCCCCGGGCTCGACACTTATTCCCTCGCAAACCACACCGGAAATATTCTTCTCAAGAGCTGTAAGGTCATCAGCAGCTCCAACAACAACTACTCCTGGAGTAACATTTGCAAGCGTGCTGCGCAACGGAAGTTCACAACCCTCTACAACTGTAAATCCCGCAGCAATCTCAACCAATGCGGCCTCAAGTCCACCCGTACTCGGCCAGCAACCCAACGGGATCGAAACGTTGTTGATCTCGCTAAATCAAAACATGACAAATTTCATGACGTTCATGCAAAATTGCATGCAGGAACTTATGCGGAACCAAAACCTGCTCATTCAAAAGCTTTTGGACAATAATTAATAATGTCAGCACTACATATAGGACTTTGGAATGCAAACGGCATTTCCAAGCACAAACAAGAATTGTCACTGTTTCTGGACTCAAATGATATTGATATCATGCTGTTATCGGAAACTCATCTTACCAACAATAACAACTTTCAAATACCTAAATATGCATTCTACGCAACAAATCACCCTGACGGCAAGGCTCACGGAGGTACTGGTATCCTAATCAAAAACCGGATCAAACACTCACTCCAAAATGGATTTGCCAAACAATACCTTCAAGCAACCTCTTTAAGTGTCCAAACCACTTTTGGTAGTACAACCGTCGCTGCACTTTATTGCCCACCACGCTTCTCGATCTCTGAAAAAAAATTTACTGACTTCTTTAACACACTTGGAGTACGATTTATTGCTGCAGGAGACTACAACGCCAAGCACCCTCTTTGGGGATCCCGCCTGGTAAATCCAAAAGGCAAACAGCTGTATAATATAATCATCAACCCAACTAACAAAATGGGCTATGCGTCACCGGATAAACCCACATACTGGCCATCAGATCCACGCAAGCTCCCAGATCTAATAGACTTTGCAAACACCAGGGGATTTGCGCACAATTTAATAACGGCAGAGTCACTAGTAGAATTGTCATCTGACCACTCGCCAGTAATTTTCACAGTTTCAACACATCCACAAGTAATAGAGCACCCATCCGGCCTAACAAATTATAAAACGAACTGGCTCAGATTTAAGAAATATATAAGTACCCATGTTGAGTTGAATCCCAAACTGGACGACGAAGATGACATCGAGTTTTGCACCTCGGCCCTAGAATCGATGCTTATCGAAGCAGCAGAAATTTCCACCCCACGTGTCGGATACACCCGGGAAAAACACAGGTCATACAACCGGCTAATTGAACTACTTGTAACAAATAAAAGACGGCTCAGGCGAGAATGGCAAATGTCTCGATCCCCGGCAGCAAAAATTCGCCTAAGAACAGCTTCTCGAATTCTAGCAAAAGCGCTTAGGCAAGAAGAAGCAAGGGCACAGCGGCAATATATCGAGAAGCTTAGCCCTACCAGCAATAAATATCCGCTGTGGAAAGCTCACCCAACTATGACTGCTCCAACCGAGATTATTTCTCCTTTAAGATGTCCAACTGGTAAATGGGCCCGATCAGACGAAGAAAGAGCACTCACCTTTGCAGCTCACCTAAAAACGGTATTTCTGCCAAACCCGTCATTAAACTCATTTCAGCTCCCCCCTCTGAGCACTCCAGCGGAAAGGGAGCCACCGAAATTTCAAGCGGAGGAAATTTCCACAAATATTAAAAACTATCTGAATCCAAGAACGTCGCCCGGTCATGATAAAATAACCCCGAAAATGATCAGAGACCTCCCGATCTGCGCCGTGCAACACATCTGCAAACTTTTCGATGCGATATTAAAAACTGGTCACTTTCCCATTAGTTAGAAAAAATCAATAATCATAATGATCCCAAAACCCGGAAAAGACAAAACACAGCCTTCATCTTACAGACCCATCAGCTTATTGCCAAGTCCCTCAAAACTATTTGAAAAGGTCCTAAAGCTCCGTATAAACACAATCCTGGAAAACCAAAATATAATACCACATCATCAGATTGGCTTCCGTAGAAGGCATGGCACAATTGAGCAAATCAACCGTATCACCTCAGAGATCCGCACAGCATTCGAGCAAAAAGAAGGAGTTTGGGCATACAAAATCATTCTGTAGCCTTCGCCCAGTTTGCGTTGGCTGCGGACAAATTCAACAACAGTGTCTGCTCCGACAACAAATCAAACACCAATACTAGGAAGTGCAGCAACTGCGGCGGAAATCACACCCGTCTTAACCCAAAGATATCTACGGCTCGTATCCAGGGCTCGACACTTATTCCCTCGCAAACCACACCGGGAATATTCTTCTCAAGAGCTGTAAGGTCATCAGCAGCTCCAACAACAACTACTCCTGGAGTAACATTTGCAAGCGTGCTGCGCAACGGAAGTTCACAACCCTCTACAACTGTAAATCCCGCAGCAATCTCAACCAATGCGGCCTCAAGTCCACCCGTACTCGGCCAGCAACCCAACGGGATCGAAACGTTGTTGATCTCGCTAAATCAAAACATGACAAATTTCATGACGTTCATGCAAAATTGCATGCAGAAACTTATGCGGAACCAAAACCTGCTCATTCAAAAGCTTTTGGACAATAATAAATAATGTCAGCACTACATATAGGACTTTGGAATGCAAACGGCATTTCCAAGCACAAACAAGAATTGTCACTGTTTCTGGACTCAAATGATATTGATATCATGCTGTTATCGGAAACTCATCTTACCAACAATAACAACTTTCAAATACCTAAATATGCATTCTACGCAACAAATCACCCTGACGGCAAGGCTCACGGAGGTACTGGTATCCTAATCAAAAACCGGATCAAACACTCACTCCAAAATGGATTTGCCAAACAATACCTTCAAGCAACCTCTTTAAGTGTCCAAACCACTTTTGGTAGTACAACCGTCGCTGCACTTTATTGCCCACCACGCTTCTCGATCTCTGAAAAAAAATTTACTGACTTCTTTAACACACTTGGAGTACGATTTATTGCTGCAGGAGACTACAACGCCAAGCACCCTCTTTGGGGATCCCGCCTGGTAAATCCAAAAGGCAAACAGCTGTATAATATAATCATCAACCCAACTAACAAAATGGGCTATGCGTCACCGGATAAACCCACATACTGGCCATCAGATCCACGCAAGCTCCCAGATCTAATAGACTTTGCAAACACCAGGGGATTTGCGCACAATTTAATAACGGCAGAGTCACTAGTAGAATTGTCATCTGACCACTCGCCAGTAATTTTCACAGTTTCAACACATCCACAAGTAATAGAGCACCCATCCGGCCTAACAAATTATAAAACGAACTGGCTCAGATTTAAGAAATATATAAGTACCCATGTTGAGTTGAATCCCAAACTGGACGACGAAGATGACATCGAGTTTTGCACCTCGGCCCTAGAATCGATGCTTATCGAAGCAGCAGAAATTTCCACCCCACGTGTCGGATACACCCGGGAAAAACACAGGTCATACAACCGGCTAATTGAACTACTTGTAACAAATAAAAGACGGCTCAGGCGAGAATGGCAAATGTCTCGATCCCCGGCAGCAAAAATTCGCCTAAGAACAGCTTCTCGAATTCTAGCAAAAGCGCTTAGGCAAGAAGAAGCAAGGGCACAGCGGCAATATATCGAGAAGCTTAGCCCTACCAGCAATAAATATCCGCTGTGGAAAGCTCACCCAACTATGACTGCTCCAACCGAGATTATTTCTCCTTTAAGATGTCCAACTGGTAAATGGGCCCGATCAGACGAAGAAAGAGCACTCACCTTTGCAGCTCACCTAAAAACGGTATTTCTGCCAAACCCGTCATTAAACTCATTTCAGCTCCCCCCTCTGAGCACTCCAGCGGAAAGGGAGCCACCGAAATTTCAAGCGGAGGAAATTTCCACAAATATTAAAAACTATCTGAATCCAAGAACGTCGCCCGGTCATGATAAAATAACCCCGAAAATGATCAGAGACCTCCCGATCTGCGCCGTGCAACACATCTGCAAACTTTTCGATGCGATATTAAAAACTGGTCACTTTCCCATTAGTTAGAAAAAATCAATAATCATAATGATCCCAAAACCCGGAAAAGACAAAACACAGCCTTCATCTTACAGACCCATCAGCTTATTGCCAAGTCCCTCAAAACTATTTGAAAAGGTCCTAAAGCTCCGTATAAACACAATCCTGGAAAACCAAAATATAATACCACATCATCAGATTGGCTTCCGTGGAAAGCATGGCACAATTGAGCAAGTCAACCGTATCACCTCAGAGATCCGCACAGCATTCGAGCAAAAAGAATATTGCACAGCAATATTTCTTGATGTCGCCCAAGCCTTCGATCGAGTCTGACGGGATGGCCTAATATACAAAATAAAACCGACGCTCCCACAATACACACACAGGCTAATGGAATCATATCTTTCCAACAGAAAATTCGCCGTACGATGTAATAGCTTCACCTCTGATGACATTGAATCAAAGGCAGGAGTACCCCAAGGCAGCGTGCTAGGTCCAACTCTTTATCTTCTGTATACAGCGGACATACCAACAAGCCCTACGCTTACCACATCTACTTTCGCCGATGACACGGCCATCCTTAGCCGCTCCAAATGCCCGATCAAAGCTGCTGAGCAACTGACCACCCATTTAAAGGAAGTTGAAAAGTGGCGCAGATTGGCGCATCCGTGTAAGTGAACAGAAATGCAAGCACGTTACGTTTATCATTGACACTGAACAACGTGCCAGTGCCTCAACCCGACGATGTTATGTATCTTGGAGTTCGCCTGGACAGAAGATTAACTTGGCGTAGGCACATCGAAGCCAAGAAAAAGCAGCTAAAGCTTAAAGCAACCGGACTACATTGGCTTATCAATGCACGATCTCCCCTATGTTTAGAGTTCAAAGTTCTTCTCTACAACTCGGTATTAAAACCCATCTGGACATATGGCTCTGCGCTATGGAGAAACGCAAGCAAGAGCAACATCGAAACCATACAAAGGGCACAATCCAAGGTTCTCAGAACCATCACGGGAGCACCTTGGTATATCCGAAATGAAAACGTACAGAAATATCTACATATTAACAGTGTAACAACCGGAATAAAGGTACAACAGGCACATCCGAATACCCTCGCCCAATCAGTATGTGATAGAACTCGAGTATGTGATAGAACTCGTCTCCAAAGAAAAGACCTTCGAACCCTCTAACTAATAATCAGGGCCATGGACCAATGTAGCATTCTTCAAATGCTAGATTAAGGTATTAGATTTAGATAAAACTAGAAAATTGTTGTTAGTCTTATAAAGTTAAATAAGAGATCCAACAAAATAAATAAAACGTATAAAAAAAAAAAAAAAATGCTTTCGAAATTTTGAAAATCGCTTCACTACTTTAGAAGATATGATTTTTGATAAGCGAAGTGAGCGATGGACCCACTGTGCGACGCACAGTGGGGCCTCTGCCCGGATAGCTGAGCAAATATCATTTCTTTCATCATCAACGCGATGGGTAAAAGTGAAAAGTGAAATCGACATGGATCCAATATTTTTGAAATCCTTTAAGAATTGTGGGGCTAAATCATCTCAAAGTGGAAACATTTTTCATGTATGAAAAAAATGTACAATTTTTACAAAAATTCGCAACTTTGAAGCTGAATATAGGCCGAATTAATCAAGTGATCTTTAATATTTTTACTTTATTCGAAAAGAAAATAAATTTTTTGTTATTTGTTGTTGTCAATAAATTGGAGACGTTACAAAAACACACTAAATTTTCTCATTTTTTCAACTTTGGTGATTTGGCTGAAACTTAGCACAGACATTTCTATATGTACTAAACTTTCAAATAGAAAATTTCGGGACAGTCGCTTTTTAAACACTCAAGTTAATGCTCCAAACTATTTTTCTGACCGATCGTTCCTATGTGAGCTATACGATATAGTGAAAAAATTTACTTTTTTTACAAAAACTGAATATTGGCCAAATTAAACAGCTGATCTTGAATTTTTTTAGTGTATTCGAAAAGTAGATCAATTTTTAGTTATTTGTTGTAAATACACCGAGATACACGATGGGACCATGTAAATTTGATAGAGGGAACATTCACCTATCAGACCTACATATACATATAGTGTGCATCTTTGCGCAAATTTGAGCAGAAGCCAAAAAACTAGTGCATCTTCGCGTTAAAAACGCGTTCCAGGTACAAGAAAGAAGAAGAGCGCATGCAGATTTGGTAAACTGTTATTTGATATTTACATATCTACATATAATGAAACAAGATCATTAGAGAGCATATAAAACAAGTCAAACCTACATTGAATGTTCATTGCTTAAGAAAAAAATTCGCCAAAAAAATTTTTTTAATCCGATTTTTCCTATGTGAGCTATAGCATATAGTCAACCGATTTGGCTGAAACATAGCACTGTACTAAAATTCCAAATAGGAAATTTTGGGACAATCGCTTTTTAAGCACTCAAGTAATTGCTCTAAAACTATATTTTTGACCGATCGTTGCTTTGGGACGTATATGATATAGTGAACCGATTCTAATGAAACTTAGTGATTATGTTAAAAAGTGTATTAAACTAATAGAATACAAATATACAGCAAAAAGAAGCCTATGTGCTAAATTTCAGCTCTGTAGCTTTAACGATCTCGGAGGGGATCGTGTTGATCCAGACAGACAGACGGACAAGGCTATATCAACTCAGCTCATCGTCTTGATCAAGAATATGTATACATACTTTATATAGTCGAAAACACTTCCTTCTTTGCATTGCAAACTTTTGACCAAAATTAGTATACCCTTGCAAGGGTACAAAAGTTTATTTGTGATCGAAAAAACGTTTCTTAACTGTATTTTATGAGTAAAATTTACCTAGAAATATTTTTCAACTTTGATCATAAATAAAAGTAACCCGAGCACGTGTCACCTCGGCAACCACTCAATTTGAAGCTTAAGAAATTAAGAAACAAATGCTTTTTAAATTATGAAAATCGATGGCCCCATAGTGCGACAGCTCCATTAGCTTGTATGGACGCTTCAAAAAATCCATGTAACTCGATTTCCGTATGGAGCCTTGTGGTATACAATATTTGAGGCAAGTGTTGAAAACTCATCTCGAATATTATTATATATTACCATATTATTATCCAGCTTTCCTAAAGAAGAATTTTATGCATCTGTGTGCATTATTTCTTTTCTCTTGTTTTACTGTTATAAGATAGTTTTAGGAAGTTTGACGAATGCAGAATTATCATGGTATTCTTTGTGATTGCCATGCGTATGAAATTTTGTCATTCTAATGTCTTTCGTGGTACCGTTACTGCAAAATGATTTGGTTTATCGGGCTCTGCGTAGTAAATAATAGTAAATAATTATATGCGCAAAACACTTGTATCTGAATATTCGTACTTAAACTAGTGTTCTGTCGGTTAAATGCTGAACTAGTTCAGGGTGTAACTTTCTTTGGTATACATTTACTTCTTGTAAGTATTCGCGTTCATTAGTAAAGTAACCTGTTTTTTTTAAAGATATTTCTTCCTGAAAATAATTCAAATGGCGTATAACCTGTGCCAAAGTGGATACCGTTATTATACGTAGTCAATGCTTCCCACTAAACATCTTCATGTGTACAAGGTAAACTCTTTCTTTTTTTCAGATCAAATACAATAATATAAATTTCTGTTTCCACCATGGAATTACTGGATGATTGTTGAAATGAAGTCACATGCCTAAAAATATTATATTGTTTACAAAAATCTATAAAATGATTTCCCGCAAATTCTGGTACTTGGTCACAAATTATTTTCTTTGGTGTTCTGAAGGTACAAATAAAATATCTCACTGATTTAACAACATTGATGCAGTCTCTAGCAGGTATGGTGTACCCAGTAGCAAATCTTGTCAATTAGTGTTAATACATATGTACATCATATGTGTGGTTAATTGAATATATGGATGTATGTCCATGTGAACTAAATCTAATGGCTGCTGAAATACCACTTAATTGTTTGCCAAACATGGATTTTATATGGTATATGGACATATGGTAGTTCCGTTCCATATCTATGTGTTGTTATGTACCCTGTGTAATGAACATTATTATTATTTCAAAAGGAAAAAAGCGTTAAAAAGTGTTAGTGTGGGGAATATCTAAGTAAATTGTCCAGCTGATTTGGATCATTGACGATCTGGCAACTCTGCTCAAATTTGATCAATTTGCGTTATCGGTATTTTTGTGCATGCAGTCGTGTAGAAGCTTAAAAGAGAAAAGAAAATTAAGAAAATTGGCGACAACGTGATTTTGGAAAAAGAATTCTTTCTTTCCTTCACGTGCAGTCAAAGTGTTTGGTTGTATTACGTTCTTCGTCAGTGAATAATGCATACATTATACAAACACATGGAGGGAAAGCACAAGCACCAGACAAGAACCAAGAACACAAGAACACAAGAGCCAAAGCACCAAAGGAAATCCAATTGAGGGGAATAACTATACCCATAAAGCGAAATAAACCAGACTATAAACCACCAGACGTATAGGAAATAATTCCAACACAGGAATTAAATCGATCTTTCGATGAAAATCATCAGAGTCGTCAGGATCATGACTTACTTTCAGGAGTTACATATATGGCAATCCTACAGCCATGTATTGGTGTCGGTAATTTTCTGTCGCAGCCAAGGAAGACTCGGAAATTAGTGCCTATATTTTACTATAATTCCTGAATTGTTCGAATTTTTTTTTTATACGTTTTATTTTTTTTGTTGGATCTCTTATTTAACATTATAAGACTAACAGCAATTTTCTAGTTTTATCTTAAACTAATACATAATCTAGCATTTGAAGGATGCTACATTGATGTAATGCCCTGATTATTAGTTAGAGGGTTGGAAAGTCTTTTCTTTGGAGACGAGTATAGAACTCGTACATACTCGGGTTAATGATTGGGCGAGGGTATTCGGATGTGCCTGCAGTTTAGCGGTGTACTTTAGCTGTTGTACCTTTATTTCGGTTGTTACGCTATTAATATGTAGATCTTTCTGTACGTTTTCGTTTCGGATATACCAAGGTGCTCCCGTGATAGTTCTGAGAACCTTAGATTGCGCCCTTTGTATGTTTTCGATATTACTCTTACTTGCCTTTCCCCACAGTGCAGAGCCGTACATCCAGGTGGGTTTTACCACCGAGTTGTAGAGGAGAACTTTGAATTTTTTGCATTTTTGTTCATTTAGACGGATGCGCCAATCTGCTAGCCACTTTTTAACCTCCTTTAAATGGGTTGTCAGTTGCTGTTAGAATTTGAAGTTAAATAACTGCATTGAATCCCCTTGTTTGTTCTTCTGGACGTTGACGCGTACAATGCGCAGTACGTTCAAGTGGTCCAAGCGACACCAGGACAAAGCCTGTTACGCGCGAACCCTATCAGACAGCATGCAAAAACGAAGTCGCGTGGACAACGGACGACAACTTAAATAATAATTAAGACTAACTACTAGATAGATAACTTAAAATAGTAGTTTTTAGAATAGATATAGAGAACTCTGATCCGATTACAGAATAAAGGCGGTTGTAGTCGGAACAGAGAACTCGAAAAGGTTCATGTAAAGAATAGTTGGAAGTACAGCGTGTTAAAGTTAAAGGGACATAATTTCGGGTTAATCTACAAGGTACAGATAGATTGACCTGATTAAGTAAATTAGGACAATCTATTTGTCCATTTAGAAGCTTATGAATAAACAAAGTACCAAGCATTACTCTACGATTAAGTAAGGAGGGAAGGTTAATTAGAAGAAGTCTTTTCGAATAAGAGGGCAAGTTAACATTTCGATCCCAGTTTAAACCACGAAGAGCAAAAATTAGAAACTGTTTTTAAACAGATTCAATTTTAACTTGGTGTGATCCATATTGTGGAGACCAAACACATGATCCATACTCCAAAATGGGGCGGACCAGTGAAATAAAAAGAGTTTTGGTTGTGTAAGGATCGTTAAATTCTTTCGACCAGCGCTTAACAAAACCAAGAACACTCATGGCTTTACTGACAGTGACATTAACATGACGAGTAAAATTTAATTTGTGGTCCATGAGTACCCAAATCAATAATCTCGTTCAAACGTTCAAGTGGGGTATTATTGAGATAATACACCACTAATTGAAAAGAGGATCTATGAAATGACATGACATTACATTTTGAAACATTAAGGTTTAATAAGTTAATTTCACACCAAGTTTGAAAGTTATTAAGATCGACTTGAAGCAGACGTGGAGAAATTAAGTCTTTAAAAGTAATACAAAGTTTAACATCATCAGCGTACATAAGCACGCGAGAGTGAGTTACAACTGACGGAAGGTCATTAATGAAAAGTGTAAAAAGCAATGGTCCTAGATGGCTACCTTGTGGCACCCCCGAGGTCACATTGATGGTCTTCGAAAGATAAGTTTTAAATAAAACTTTTTGTGTACGGTTATTAAGATATTGAGAAATCCAATTAAGCAAAAGGGTTGGAATCCCAAGTTCGTTCAGCTTGAACAAAAGCAGTGTATGATTGACAGAATCAAAAGCCTTACTGAAGTCAGTATAAATGACATCAGTTTGCAATGCATTCCTGAATCCTTCGATCGCTAAGGAAGTAAACTCTAAAAGGTTAGTGGTAGTAGATCTACGTTTCATAAACCCATGTTGAGAAGATGAAAGAATAGAACTACAGAAATGTTGCAGTTGAGAAGTTATAATTTTCTCAAATGCCTTGGGAATAGCGGACAATTTGGAAATACCCCTGTAATTAGAAGCTACGGATTTATTACCCTTTTTATGCAAAGGAATAATAAAAGATTCTTTCCAAATGGTTGGAAAAGAGGAAGTTTCAACGGACAAAGTAAATAACTTAAGAATCGGGGAAATCAAAGTCTCAGCGCAAAACCTGAGTACGCAACCAGGTATCCCATCAGGTCCTGGTGAGTACACGGGCTTCACTAAAGTAAGCACGCTGAGAAGCGAATCTTCATCGATCACAGGATTAAAGACGCAATTAGACCTTTTCAACTGATAGGGATATGAAAAGTTAGCTCGATGATCTTTGGAGGAATAGGTCGTTTTAAAAAAAATCAGCAAACATATCGGCAATGGCCTGATCATCGTTTGCTTTATTATTTTCAAAACATAAATAGGACGGGTGCACTGCCACCTTTCGTTTGGCGTTAACGAAGTTATAAAATTGCTTAGGATCACGGGAAAACTGAAGTTTACAACGCCTAATGTAATCCTTATAGCATAGTGTATTAAGCACTGAAAAATTCGATCGAGCAACAGCATAAAGAGAGAAATCAGACGGTCGACCCGATTTTTTGAACTTTCTATAATATCTAGACTTCACATTCATCAAATTAGTTAACTCACGTGTAAACCATGGCGACTTGTTAGACAATACATGGGTCACACGTGGAACACAAGCATCAAAAAGTGAAAACATAGTATTATAGAAAAAACAATGGCAGCATTCTTATCATTACAGGAGTACAGATAAGACCAGTCTGTGGCAAGAATTAGCTCATTGAGCTTGAAAAAGTTAGTTTTACGAAAGCAACGGGTACGAGACGTCGAACTGGTACCAGCATTTGATAACCGAATAGGTAGATCAATAGTCAAGTCCAAAGTTGGATGGAAAGTGTCTTCGGGGACGACTAAGGGATCAATCCTCGAAACAGTACAGTTAGAAGAATCTAACATAAATATAAGATCTAGTGATCTCTCATTTTTGTTACGCACAGGATAGGGATAACTCAAGGAGACCGTCAACAAAGCAATGTGAGGAGGAGGGCATCAACAAGGAAGACTCACCTGATGGAAGCCACGAAACGTCAGGTAGATTAAAATCTCCCAGAACGATAAATATGTCTGCATCCGAAAGAAGTGAAGAGACAAAGCGAATAGCTTCTAAATGGCTAGCATATACCGTCATGTCAGAACTCGGTGGAATATACGAGCAAGTTAGAAATACAGAATATGATTTCAAACAAATTTTGACACTAACAAATTCAATGTCAAGAACGGCAGGTGGCAGAACTATTTCTGAAGGAAGAGATGAATTTACGGCAATCAAAACTCCACCACCATTTTTGGAGATTCGATCGCATCTATAGGTTGAAAAAATTGTGGGAAAAACAGAGGCATCAGAAATGTCTGGCTTTAACCACGTTTCTGTAAAGACCAAGATGTGAAAGTCAAAAGATTGACTATCTACAAAAAGCTTAGAAAGTTTAGATTTTAGTCCTCTAACATTCTGATAGGCCAGAATAAGGGACGAAATTAGTTTTTTGACCCGCCAGCTAGTGACGAGCCAGAGGGTAGGGAAGAATTAATTGTGTTAGGCAGACGAATCGGAGGCCGATTTTTCTTTTTCTTAGCCGTATACTCCTTTATAACTAAATGTTCCGGCCAAAAATCTTTGTGACAAATTTGGTCAAAGACATTTGGTGGGACACTGATTTTAAATGACGAAATGTCACGGGTGTATGAAAACCTAAACTTTTCCACCACAATGTTTGGCGCCACGACTTTTGCCCGGATATGGGCTATGACATCATCTGATGTAGTATTGGGGTCGAGCCGCGAAACAAAGATTTGCTTTTTTGGTGGAATGGCTACAAGAGATCTCAATGCGCCAGTCGCAACCGCAGCAACAGCATTTTGCACTGGAACTGCTGAGGCAGATGACGCTTTGAGAGCTCTTCTTGTTAAAATTTTATTGGGAATATCCCTGGGAGAGGATATTCGTCCGGACACATCGGAAACTACAACCGATATCGAGTCAGCTTGCGGGGCATACAGTTTGGGTATACAGTGAAAGCTCCCTTGGCCGGATAGCGACGGTACCAGTATTTTTGTCCGCCCAAGGAAGATGTCCGCCAAAGGGAGATGTGAAAGAAATTAAGCTTTTTTTTTTGCTGTTGATGTTTTCTAATAAAATTTATATGTTGACAAAATTAATATTATTTTATATGTAGACAAAATTAATATTTATTTTAAATTCTTTTTTTTATTATTAATATACATACATATTTTTATTTCTTTTTTTGTAACGTTGATTTTTGTAGACTGCATAGAGTTCTCCTGCTTATACTTAAGATGTAAGTGTTCAATGCGACTTTGAAAAATGTTGAAGGATTGATAAGATATAAAATCAAGGCTCGCTAATTCCTTAAACCTCACCATTGGTTACAATGCCCCACAGTACGATTTTACTGAGTCAATTGGCTAATCTCATCATCTGAATCGCTTAAATCAACTTAACTTAGATCAGTTATATTAATTTCAATATTGTCGTCTTCTGTGGTCAAGGAGGTGTCTACATTAAAAAAATATTCAAGATTGTTTTTCCCAAATTTTGCAGCTTCGCGACAAATCATTGTCCGCCTGAGAGAAATGTTTTGTATAAAAATGTACAAAATAAAGTGTCCGCGTCCTGCCAAGGGAGCGTCCGCTCAAGGAAACGGATTTTATATGAAAATCATGCTAAAAATCTTGGGACTATAAAATTCGTTCGGCTAAGGGAGCTGTCCGCGACTAGAGCTTTCACTGTATTACTCCGTTTGAGAAAACACTAAGAGCAAGGCAATTTGATACCAGTTTGGTTTATTTTTAATCTTTAATCTAATTCGTATTTAATTTTATGCTCACAGATGCTCTAGTTATTTTTGGAATTCGATTATATATACACTCCTCAAAAAAATTAAGGGAGCAAGATATAAATCTAAATATTTTCAGTGAAAAATTTTCTTTGTGAAAAATCATCGTAGCGAAGATTTAAAAAAAGCATTTTGAAGGTCTAGGACTCTACTTTCCGAATGCGTGGAGCAAATTCGACGCATCCTGGAAAAGTATGACGGAAAAAAATTTCCCGATTTTTTTCCCCTTCTTTCTTGGGCAAGATCATATTGATATCAGTCTAATGTTAGTAACCGTTTTAAAACGGGAATTTTTGATAAAATTAAACATCACCATTCATACTACTTTGAAGTTTGTGAATAAATAAGAATTGCATTATGACTTTTTAAGTTTTCATTTAGTTCCTTTAATGTAGAATAACTGAGTCTAAAACCTTTTGGGAGTCTACAATATCTTTCGAAAGTAGGCTCATGGTAGGGTGGGTACAGACGCGGTGCGCAATCGTCATCTAAGCGCCAGCAAAGTTATGAGGTCCGAGCTTTTTACTAATCCCTCCCAATTCTATATCCAGGCAAGGGATTCATAATAATTATGTTTTGTGTGTTGGTACGTATGAAAATTTGTGGCATGACAAGAGATGGTGAAACTCCTCGCATTTATAGGTTATTCCGAACCCCCCCACAGGCTGTTTTTGCTAGCTGGAATCCGAATCCCATTGATCCCATATTTAACATCTTTCTTATAATCAAAAATCACTTACACCAATCGCTCGTACAAGGTATAAGCCTCGGTATAGAACGCGCACCCATACGAAAGCGAGTCTTACAACCAGCTGTAAAATTTTTAAGTAATTTTTTTTGTACACTTCACCTGGTTGGTTATTCAGGCTGCTAATTGAAAATTTTCGCTTTCATTGATATTATGTATTTCCCCTAATTATTTTTCATTATTTTTTAACACATCTCTAGACTTTAACGCTTTATGTGAATGTTGAGTAAAGTCTTTCTTGCTTGCCCACTGAAAGTTTCTCTGTTATAAACGGACCGCTTTGTTGCTCTTTATTAGTGTTGTTGATTTCGTGAACTAATTTGCTGCTGGCCTCTAAAACTATTGTTAAATCTATTCGAAATTTGATTTTGACTCCAGCATCTAGCTTGTTTTTAATTTTTAAAAATTATCTTTCGGTTCTCTTCCTCGGACAATGGAGCCTAAAGGTCCTCGTAACCCTTTAAGGAATGTGACTAGGCACTGATTGATTAGCTTCACTTTTGGATTAGCTTCCTTCTCATCAATAATGTTGAGTAAAGCTCTTTTGTATGTTGGTTATTTTTTTTTATTTATTTATTTCAAAGTCAACTTAACTAATGCAAATGACTTAACTAATTAAAATATAAAAATTAAAAACTAAGGAGTAAATTAAAAGTAAGGTGGCCGTAGGCCAAAACAAAAAGAAGAAGAAAATAGATGAAGATTAGACAATTAGGAGTGAAGAACAGTTCGAAGGAAGTCAAAGAGTACAATACGTAAAGAAGAAGGAGAAAAGTGAGGAGAAATAATATGGGTAAACTCATTATAGTCTCTACACAAAATTCGAAGAGGTTCATGACTGCTAAAGTTGGAGACGTATGTACTTAAATGAAGAGGGACAAAATTACGTGTAGGACGAAATGGAACAGCAAAGTTAATTTTCGCTAACAAAAATGGAGAGTCTATTTCCCCTAATAACAGTTTTTGGAGAAAAAGAATACCATAAACGCGTCTTCGATTTATTAAAGAAGGAAGATTAAGGAGACGAAGCCTACTTGAGTAATGTGGGAGGGGCCTAATTGGCTCCCAGTTTAGGCCACGTAGGGCGAACAAAAGGAATTGTTTTTGGACCGACTCAATACGTTGCTGGTGAACGGCATATTGAGGACTCCAAACTGGTGAGCAGTATTCTAATACAGGTATTCTAAATCAGTGTAAATAACATCCGTTTGAGATTTATTACGAAAACCTTCATGAACCAAAGTACTGAATTCAAGAAGATTTGTAAGGGATGAACGTCCCTTCAAAAATCCATGCTGATGCGGAGAAATTAAAGATTTGCATTGGTGTGTTAGATTCATCGAAATCATTTCCCCAAAAAATTTTGGAATAGCCGAGAGTTTAGGTATACCTCTGTAATTAGATATGTCCGATTTGTTTCCTTTTTTTAAATAAGGGAATTATAAATGAATTATTCCAAAAAGAGGGAAAGCGACCAGATTCAATGGAGAGAGTAAAAAGCCTTAATAAAGGTACTTTTAACGAACGAGAGCATGTCTTCAGAATACAACTGGGAACGTTGTCCGGACCAGGTAAAAATGAACACTTCAAGGAGGCTAAACCGATTATGAGTGATTCTTCAGAAATCCTTGGCATATAAATAAGGTAGGATTGATGAATATAGTACGGGTAAGAGCCGGTGGAAGGCAGTGCATTAGAGTAAGTCAATTGGAAAAAATTAGCAAAAAGATCAGCTATATTAGAGTCAGAGTCCGCTGTTTCCGCATTAAAAAAGTATGACGAAGGAGATGCGTTTGAACGCCGCACAGTGGGGCCTTTTCTCATTTCGCTTATCAAAAATCATATCTTCTAAAGTAGTGAAGCGATTTTCAAAATTTAAAAAGCATTTGATAGCTAATTGTTCAAGCTTCAAATGGAGTTATTACCGAGGTGCCACGTGCTCGGGTTGCTTAGATATTCAAGGTCAAAGTTGAAAAATATTTCTAAGCATATTTTACCCATAAAATTCACTTTAAAAACGCTTTTTTGATCACAAATGAACCTTATTATATTAGATTTGATGACTAAGTCAGATTTTTTAATGTTTTGTTTTAATTTTTTATTGTAATTGCAAAAAAAAATATACCATTAAAAGGGAATATTCATTTTGGTCTCCCCCAAAACCCTTAATGCTACAGAGCTAAAATTTTACACATAGGCTTCTGTTAGCTGTAGGCATTATATATCTAGAAATCATCCTGATCGGATAACTATATCCTATAGCTCCCATAGGAACGATAGGTCGAGAATAAAAATAAGCTTCCACAACTTTGTTGTTTTTTAATCAATTTATAAGAAATTTGGATTCTGTTAGTGTAATATACTTTCTAACATATTCACCAAGTTTTATCAGAATCGGTTGACTATATCTTATAGCTCCCATAGGAATGATAGGTCGAGAATAAAGTGAAGCCTCCAAAACTTTGTTGTTTTTCAATCGAATACTACGAAATTTGTACCCTATTAGTTTAATATACTTTCTAACATATCTACTAAATTTCATCAGAATCGGTTGACTATATCATATAGCTCCCATAGGAACGATCGGTCAAGAATATAGTTTTAGAGCAATAACTTGAGTGTTTATTGAGCGATTGTCACGAAATTTTCTATTTGGAAGTTTAGTACATATCAAAATGTCTGTGCTAAGTTTCAGCCAAATCGGTCAACTATACGCTATAGCTCCCATAGGAACAATCGGATCCAAAATTTTTTTTTTCTCAAATTACATTTTTTTTCTTAAGCCATTAACATTTAATGTAGGTTTGACTTATTTTATGTGCTCTCCAATGATTTTGTTACATTATAAATATGTAAATATCAAATAACAGTTTGCCAATTTTGCATGCGCTCTTCGTCTTCCCTGCACCTGGAACGCGTTTTTAACGCGAGGTTGCATTAGTTTTTTGAATTTTTGACAAATTTGCGCAAAAAAGCGCAAGACTACACTATATAGGCCTGATAGGTGAATATTCCCTCTATCACGTGTATATAATTATATCGTGAATCTCCGTGAATCTCTGTTGTTTTTCCTTCGCTAAAGTTTAAAAAATGCGAAAATTTAGTGTATTTTTGAAACGTCTCCAATTTACTGAGTATTTCAAATTACATTAAATTTGTTACAACAAATAACTAAAAAATGATCTACTTTTCGAATAAAGTAAAAATTTTCGAGATCAGTTGTTTAATTCGGCCAATATACAGTTTCAAAGTTGCAAGTTTTTTTTAAAATTCAAAATTTTTTTTTTTCATGAAAAATGTCTCCACTTTGAGACGATGTAGCACCCACAACTCTTATCGGATTTCAATAATATTTTGGATCCATAAAATCTGAAGTATTATCTGTCGATTCCACTTTTCATTTTTGCCAAACGCGATGGTGAAAAAAATGATTTTCGGTCAGCTATTCGGGCAGAGGCCCCACTGTGCGCCGTTTAGAATTTACAAATTTACAAAATTGCTTTGGATTTTGGAAACGATACGCGATAAGTAATCATTATAGCATTGCTTATTTAATATGAGGAACTTAGATTTTGCTGAGTTGTATCTAATATAATCGATATGTGATTGGGTTTTTTTGAAGCGCTTAAAGTACCTTGATTTTACGTTTTTCAAATTCGAGAGGGTACGAGTGAACCAGGGAGGCTTTGTTGAGGTGTTTTCACAAAAGGTGTTGGGCACACAAACATCAAAAGCTGCATAAAGAGTTGAGTAAAAACGCTCAACGGCAGTGTCCAAATCTACGCCATTAAAAAGATTATACCAGTCAATCATCAACAACATAGAATCAAGGCGGGCAAAGTTAGTTGGGTTGATATAAGATGAAGAATTAAGGGCAAGATTGATTTCAAGTGTAGGGTGATACGAATCTTCAGGAAGCGATAAAGGATGACATCGCTCAATATTTATAGATGAAGAATCACTAACGAAAACCAAGTCGAGAAGTCTGTTGGATGAGTTGATTATCGTGTTCAATTGAAACATGGGAAAGTCAAACAGCTCACCTAAAAAATCATTATGTGCTGAAGGGATTAGATAAGGAACATCCAGTTGGTTTTGCCACGATACATGAGGTAAATTAAAATCACCCAAGATGATTAAATAATCACGATCACGGAGAGAAGAGAAAATATTTTTGAAGACAACTGCGTGGTAATTATATACAGAAGTGTGAGACGCTGGAGGAATATAGCAGCAAATTATGAAGACATTAGTGTCTTGCCTAATAATTTTCACACAAATTGTTTCGATATAATGAGGGACGTCAATGCTCACCATCTCACTGGAAGGGTCAGATTTGATGGCAACCAGTACGCCTCCACCTCGACGCGCAGGTCTATCATTTCTGTAAACCACATATTGACTTGAAAAACACTCTGAGCTTAAAACGTTAGGTTTGAGCCAAGTCTCAGAAAATGCAATGACATGGGAGGTAAAAGAGATACTATTTAGATAAAGAGATGTTAATTTGCTAAGCAGACCCCTCACATTTTAATAAGTAATATTAATTTCAGGAGTAAGTAAATTTAGTTTTTTGATATAGTTGAAGTAGGTACAGAGACAACAGATCTAGCAGATCTAGCAGGACGGTTGTAAGATACTGTGAACTCATGAACAACAGTATGCTCAGGCCAAAAAGATGGGGACACAATAGTATTAAAAAGTGTGATAGGGACAGAAATCTTAAACGAAGATATATCTCTAGCCTTACTAAACTTAAATTTTCTGACTATGATATCCGAGGCAGGAAATTCTTTATGTATGAAAGCAATAAGGTCATCTTCAGCAGTGTTTACATGCAGGCGGGACACAAAAATATGCTTCTTTGGCGCAATTGCTTTAAGACTGCAAGAACGACGTACACCGGTAGAAGCGGCAACGTCTGTAGTAAAAGTTGCAGTAGAAGTAGTAGGCGTTACCACAGCATTAGTGCTTAAGTTAATTATTGGGGTCGCAATTTCAGCTGTAGCCATTGGAGCAGTAGTAGCAGCAGAACCATTTTCGATGGCTTCAGTTCCATCACTTGGAGCAGTAACTAAAATTCTATTCCCAGCTAATGCCGCGGCACCAATACTCTCGTCTCCGTCAACAAGCATTTTGGCAGCATCACTTTCCACAATATTAGTGCCACGGTTTAATTCCGACGGCATATCAACAGTAAGAGGCGTCACAAAAACAGGTGTTGTTGTTTCCGTATTAGGAGTGGCAGGCAATGAAGAAACGTCTATAGTCAGATGATTAGATTTCTTTCTCTTTGGCGACTCACTTAAAACTTTCAGTGAGAGGAAGTTAGACTCTAGATCGTTGAACTTCTTCACGAAAGAGCATAAGTCAGAGTGAAGACTCTTAAAACCATCCCGCGTTTGACGCATGAATGCTCTCATCTCCAATTCAACAGTGCGGCAACTATCACAAGACCAATTTTTCTTACAGAATTTCTACAGGGTGACTGTGTGTTGTTAAATTACCCAGTTCAGCAATTAAGTTATATTCTGTGCTTTTGTCCGAAAAGTGTCTTATAAGGGTGTTTTTTATATCGTCCTATATATTTTACTCCTATTTAATGTTTTGTGTCCTTTCCCTTAAATTTTACTTCTAATTGATATTTACATAAACAATCCTGTCGGAGTTTGTTCTGAGCCTCTGATAAACAAAAGCAAGGACCGACAAACCCTTTCCGGAGTGGTAAGGAAGTAATACCAACAACACCAGGGTCCGTAACAGTTACCAGAAAATCAAAAAAAATCAGTAATTATTAATAAACTATGAGTTATGTATATTCATTTAATAAAAAAATAATTATTATTCCTGATTTTTTAAATACTTTTTTTCCGAAAAACTTTTTTTTTTCAAAAAAAAGAATACAAATCATTTTTTCAATCTTTCATTTTTGAGAAAACAAAATATAAATCATTCATGACTTTTATTTTTGAAAAAAAAAAAATATGAAACCTTTCTTGATTTTTATTTTTGAGAAAAAATAGTTAGTTTCTGAGTAATTGTTGCTTTTTATTTTCTCACTCCATAAATACTACTCGAACCATAAAACCATGATTTAATACACAACTCTGACTACTGATAAACAACAATTATTATTACCGTATAAGTGAAACGGTTGTCATAAAGTTTGGTCTTTATTAAATATACATATGTATTACGTTTGCACCGAAGCGAAAATAAGCAAACATAACAATTTCATTTACAGTATTTTTGCGTTCCCATCAATTATTAAATTTGACGAAAATAATTTTTTTTATTGAATCGGCAGATAAGTTGGATCTCAGATCCGTTAACATAAAATAATCCGTTAAAAGGCCCTTTCCACAATAACTTGCGTGGTAGGGACACTTTTTGCCACTCATGCGAATTGGTACAAGTAAGGATATGTACATACACTCCTCAAAAAATTAAGGGAGCAAGATAAAAATCCAAATATTTTCAGTTTTTTTGACGGACCGTATCTTTGTGACAAATCATCGTAGCGAAGATTTAAAAAAAGCATTTTGAAGGACTCTACTTTCCGAATTCGTGGAGCAAAAAAATATCCAGGACACGGTTTCGACGCATCCCGGAAAAGTATGAAGTATTGTGAATCGATCACATGGACCAAAAAGCCTGATTAATTGCCGACAAAAAATTTTGAAAATTTTTACAAAAAAAAAAAAAAATTAATTTTATCAAAAAAAATTTTTTTTTTAAATTCAAAAAAAATAGTTTTTGAAAATTTTCTAAATTTTTTGTTGTCTTTTTTTTTTGTTTGAACTTATGCAGTAACTGATGAAAAATTAAGAATTTTTTTCGAGAGAAAAATTGTTTTTTTCATATCAAGAAAATTACAATTTGTATTTATTTCTTTTCAAAAAAAAAAAATTAACTTTCTCAAAAAAAATTGTTTTTTTACAAAATTAAAAAAAAATGTTTTTGAAAATTTTTTGTTGTCTTTTGGAGCAAATTCATTGCAGATTCCAAAACTGTATTCCGATTTCCAATACGACCATTCGTTGTCGAGATATCCTTGATTAAAGATAAGAAGGACTTTTATGTTCAATTCAGGATATCTCCATGACACATGCACGAAGAAGAAATTTAAAAAGCCAAAAGTGTCGGCAATTAATCAGGCTTTTTGGTCCATGTGATCGATTCACCAAAAAAAGATTTTCCAAACCCGTGGAAAAGAAGGAAAAAAAAAATCGGGAAGTTTTTTTCCGTCATACTTTTCCAAAATGCGTCGAAACCGCGTCCTGGATATTTTTTTGCTCCACGAATTCGTAGTAGAGTCCTAGGCCTTTAAAATGCTTTTTTTAAATCTTCGCTACGATGATTTTTCACAAAGATACGGTCCGTCAAAAAAACTGAAAATACTTGGATTTTTATCTTGCTCCCTTAATTCTTTTGAGGAATGTATATGTCGGAGCAATCTTAATTGCTCCGGTTGATTTAGTATTGTTCATTTCTAGCGCAGCGAGTTCCGGACACCTTGGCTTTCTGTTGCAGACTGATTACGCAGTCTCAACTGCCTTGGCATTACACCGGCTGTCATCCCGCTAAAATACACAGTCAGATATTCACTAATACTACAACACCTGCAAGGCTAAGCAAACTTTTATGACTCAATAGTCAATGTCAAATTAACATGACAATACTTACTACTAGACTTACATGACCGGAGTCACCGGAAAGTTATGGGGTGTTAGGGGTAGTCATGACCTAAAACAGGTTAGAGACGCTCTCTGGGTTGTTTCCCAGAGAGGGGCGAAGAGGACTAGTGAGAGGCGAGGGAGCCAATGGAGTATGGCTGCGCCCAGGTAGAATGACCTAAACATTTTAATTTTTTACTGGGGACCAAAGAAATATTATTTTTCGTAAAATTTTCTCGTTGGCTATTTTTGGGTACACATAACCCCGAATCTAAGAAAAAAATTAAAAATATCGAGGAAGCTAACTTCGGCTTTGCCGAAGTTTGTATACCCTTGCAGCTTCACTGTTTTATTATTTAATTTAAAAACAAAAATTTTAAAACAATTGTTATAAATGTTTAACAAAATCAAAAAAAAGAAGAAAAAACTCAACTAAAAATTTTCCCGTATTCACCGAGAATCTCTACATACTACGCCACCATCCTCACTTAGTTCATTTAAGCTAGATCGACATATATAGCAAACGCATGGCATCTCGTCGCTCT
The DNA here is from genome assembly GCA_035045865.1 of Drosophila austrosaltans. NCBI lineage: Eukaryota > Metazoa > Arthropoda > Insecta > Diptera > Drosophilidae > Drosophila > Drosophila austrosaltans. Next base: position 829,794 of record JAWNOQ010000089.1, read on the forward strand.
TTCAATTTCGTTCTGTGCAACAACACAACGCAAATGTGTGAGAGAGTCACACACCGCGTGGCGACGAATTTTTGCATATGTATATGTGTGCGTGAGCATTAAAATAAATTGACTTTCCATTAAATGCGATTATTGATTTGCAACCTTAATAATTATCCGATCTTGTTCAAACTTGGGGTAGGCTGTTTGGGTAAAAATCTAATTTGAATGCAACAACAAAAAAACAATAATTTTATATATTTCTTATTTGGTGCCGCGCGGATTCGATCGCGGATCTTTTGTGTTTGTACGGCAGATTTCTTGGAATTTGTTGTTGTTTCCTTGCTGCCAAAGAAAATTGCTTAATTTACTCGAGGTACCTCCTCCTTTTAGTTAAGAACTCCGGTGATAATTATTCGATCCGACTAATTTTTAAACTTGGTCTGGATAATCGATTGAGGAACTTAACTTTTCATGTTTCAAGTATGTAGCTTAAAACTTTACTATCTAAAAGTTGATAGAAACAGACAGACGGTCAGACGGACATATCTCAATCGACTCGGCTGTTGATACCGATCAAGAATATATATACTTTATGGGGTCGGAAACGTTTTCTATGCGTTACAAACATCTGACCAATTTTATAATACCCTCTGCAAGGGTATAAAAGGAGACGAAAATTGGAAGGAATGGAGCCCTCACGATATTAGACGGTTTTAAACTATTTTGGGTAGCAGAGACCACCGCGTAATTATAGTTTTAGTGCCTTCGAAAATTAATTTTAATTTCGGGTTATGTCTTGTTAGATCGCCGAAAACAAATCATCATAAAAGGGCTATGGGAGGTGCTCCTAAGCCGGAGAAAAATCCCCTCTTACCTTCGAGCAGCTGGGAGGCTCTGGGTGAATGACGTGAAGATCTCCATTGAGCCTTTCACGCACCCAATTCCGGACGGGCGGTAGCAAAGTTATATCTAGTTGTTTTAGAGGAACTCCGCTAAGCGACCTACATACATAATTTAATGTAGCGGCATTAGCAATTAATTTCTTTTTTTGCGGCGGACGTAATCATAATTTTTTTTCTTGGCTGATATTGCCAATAATGTCTGTTCGGGCGATGTTCCCAAAAAAAGGCTACTCTTGTGATGGTTCCGATACGTGTATTTTGGCAATAGTTTACAATATAAATCATTTTTTTTTTTTTTATAAAAATTAATTAATTAAGATTAATGGATTTTTTTTGTTTTGTTTTAAATATGTATAATGAAATGTCTAATTTAAAGTAAGAATTTCCCTTACGGAAAAAGTTATATGGTCAGGCCAATTGGTTCGTCCAGTGCCAGTGGTAGAAGGGGGAAAAATATGAATAATTAATTTTACACTTTTCAGCCACAGAACCGCCTGAAAGATCTTTCATCGTGGGATGTATTAAACTGTGAGTAAAATCAAGCTGTATTTTGTTATCTATTTGTATATACATATTCATATTTACCCTATACTAAGTCTATACCCAGGTCAACGACCTTAACTGAAAAATAATACTTCGAGTGTAATAAACAGCTGATCGGGAGCAGAACTAGGCGAAGTTGGATATATTTTAATATAGTCAAGTACGGACAATAGTATGTATTTTACGATGCTTTAACTGATTTAGTTGTCGGTTGCTAATAAACAAAAATGAATTACTGTGTATTTTCGGATGGTATTGCTCAATCATAATTAATTTTTATACCCTGTACCCATAGGGTAACAGATGTATATAACAGGCAGAAATCTACATTTTCGATCCCATAAAGTATATATATTCTTGATTAGCATCACTAGCCGCGTCGTTTGAGACAGGTCCGTTTATCTGTTCGGATGAACATCGAGATCTTGGAGACTATAAGAGCTAGAGTTAACAAATTTGGTTTGTAGATCTGTCTAGTGTGTACACAAATCAAGTTTGTTTCAAATTTTTGCCACGCCCACTTCCGCCTCCAGAATTTGGAAAAAATGTATATTTAGAGCCATATTAAAAATATCTTATTTGACACATTTAATAATATAGTCAAAATGTACACGCTGACTAAATTTAATTGAAATCGGACAATAAACATCGGAGATATACATATGTATATGCATTTTGTACTGAATCCCTAAGGGCGACATTGGCAGGCAAGAGTGAGCGAGACAGCATGCGCTCGCTGTTGCTGCATGTTAAACTGAATTTTTAAGGAAATTGATGACGATTTCGATGGTGTTCGATTTTATTTAATCTAACCAGTTGTTACAGGGTATACTCAATGTCGGCAGGGACGACTTGCTTGCTTCATTTAATTTTAAGTCATTTTTATACCCTGTACCCATAGGGTAAAATACAGACGATACAGGCTTGTCAATCATATTGGCAACAGAAGAGTTTATTCAAAGAATTGGTGTTGCACGAACACATGACCGGATTTCAGTATCAGATCTTGCCGCAAATAGTGCTTGAGTCACTAGAGGACGCTATACTCAAGAACCACTTCTGACTGTGTTGAAGTCATCATCATGAGTGTGTCGATTCCTGGGCAAGCGATCAACACGAGTTCAACCCTGTGGAAGCAAATTTTTCAGATGCAGCTGGCAGAACCCTCATTTAGTCGCCCGAATGGTATCGATGTGATACTCGGCTTGGATTAACTTTGGAATCTTTATACTGGAGAAGTCAAAACATTGAGTAAAGATAATCATGTTGCAACTAATACAAAATTCGGTTGCGTCATTTCAGGCTCATGTATTACTGATAATGATGCAGTAATGCCAGTCGCTTCTTATCATGCTTATAAAGATCGAGACACATACTCAAACGTAAGATGGAGATACATGGTGAGCTACCCATTTAAAGAGGTAGCTCCACCCATCAGATCCATATTGCCACAGGCTAAACGGCGCTTTGGCTCACTGGAAAAGCAATTTCGGAAACACCCTGATTTAAAACAACGATATGTGGATTTTATGGAAGACTATCTATACAACCGACATATGGAACAACTTTCATCCACGCGGACACAGGAAAATATTTACACAAGCGTTTATTTACCACATCACGCTGTTTTTAAACCAGGCAGCTGCACTACAGAGTGTTGAGTTGTATTTGATCGATCAGGAAAGGATGAGATGGATTTCTCACTCAATGGTCGTTTACTCATTGGTCCATCCACTTAACATGACCTTCTTGGATTTTGACTACGATTTCGTCAGCACCGCTAAGTTCTTTGCGCAGATATAGAAAAGATGTTTCAAAGAATTTAAGTGTCTCCTGAACACAATACTTTTCAACGCATTATATGGCGCAAGGGTGAGAGCACACCATATCAACACTTTAGACACTTTAGTCACCTATGGATTAGCCCCATCACCTTTTCTAGCAGTTCTTGTATTGAAACAACTCGCTGATAATTATAAATACAAATACCCATTAGCTTCAGCAGCTTTTTCAAGGGATGCATATGGGCATTTCCTAAACTGGCGTGACGTTCCGTTCGCACGATTAAACTCAAAAAAAAATTTGAAAAAGACAGATTTAAAAAACGTTTTTTCATATAATGTTTCTAAATAACACAAGTTTATTTTTCCATTTAGCAAATCAAAAACAAGTTCATAGTTTTTTTTTTATTCAAATTCTTAATCTGGCGTGACGTTACGAAAATTTCCAAGAGAAATTTTTTTAAAAATTATTCCAAAAACATTTTTAAACAAAACTAGAACATTATTTTAAACACAAAACAAAAAATTAAAAAAAATTGAACTACTTAAAGAAATAAATTTTTTATCCATAATATTGTTAGGCACCATATTGGTGAAAATGGGAATGTTATACATAGTATGGAAATATAGAAAAATATTCGATATTAAGTATCAGTTTTTGAAAAAAATTCAGTTTTAGCTGCTTTTAGCTGTTTTTCTTCTCCACATGAAAGAAAGTGCATCCGATGGATGTCGAGAATTTTTCGTATTCTCGCAATCTGGCGTGACGTTACGCATGTTCGAACTCAAAAAAAAAACCAAACGGTTCGTTTAAACTCGGGTTTTTTTTTTGATTTGTATAGGATAACTAAAACTTGCTTTAAAGTTAAAGTTTCCCTTAATTTGTATCGTCAGTTTCGAAAGAACAAACAAAAGTGTGTTTTTTTCTGGCGTGACGTTACATTAGAACATTGATAAAAGGCAAATTAAAATTTTCCCTTTCATTGTTACATCTTTGCTGTTCTGGATTTTTTTTTAACAAATTGTAACGATAAAGAAAGTTTTGCAATATGAGTATAATCGTACAATTACTCTTAACCGAAAAAAAAAATAATATATAAGATGGTCTTAGAAATAATCAAAATAGGCGAAATACCTAAACTTCAACTTTGAGGCATCGGGACTTCGAAAAGCTTTAAATCTTTTGATTTATTTATATTCGAACTTTCTTCTTTCATAATCAAAGAAAAAAAATTACTTAAGTAAACTTTTAATTTTTTGGGTTGAGGTTGACCTTTTTCAGGAAATGCCCATATGTTGATGATATTGCTACAGGATGCGATTTAGTCGACGGTCTTCTGACACTTTAGGATGAAGTCATTAAACTGTTAAACGAAGCTAAATTTAGTTTACATGCGTCATACAAATCATGTGCATCATCATGTGCATCATGTTTTTTGCAAATAAAAAGTCGTATGGTATTTTTAACCCCCTCATGTCATCTGTTGCTAAAGGCAACATTGTGCTTATGTCATCATAATTATAAATTAATATTGTTTAATATACCGCTATTGACAAATGTTGCCTAGAGGCAGTGTCCTATAAATAAGAAACTAGGACATCAAGGAGTCTAAAATGAATCAAGACTAACAAATAGTTGTAATCAAAAAAACTGTAACACCGCCCATTTAAAATACGACATGAAAGGGTAAAATTATCGTTGATAATGTGATTACAGCATGATGTAAGACAAGAAGATAAAAAAAGTTTTAAATTTTATTTCAACTAAAAAATATAAAAGGAGCTAACTTCGGCTTTGCCGAAGTTTGTATACCCTTGCAGCTTCATTGTTTTATTATTTAATTTAAAAACAAAAATTTTAAAGTAATTGGTATTATATTTAATAAAATCAAAAAACAAAAAGAAACAAAAAACTTAACTAAAAATTTTCCCGTCGTACTCTCCGAGAATCGAACCCACCAAACACCGAACCATCGTGCGACCGATCTTTACATGCTACGCCACCATCCTCACTTAGCACACATAAGCTAGTTCGACATATATAGCAAACGCATGGCATCTCGCTCTGTCAATTTTGTTCTGTGCAGCAACACAACGCAAATGTTTCTGTCTCTCTCACACACCGCGTGGTGACGAATTTTTGCATATGTACATATGTGTGTGTGTGATTGCTTGGAATTTGTTTTTGTTTTTTTGCTGCCAAAGAAAATTGCTTTTTTTACTCTCCACGTTTTAGTTAATAACTCCGGTGATAATTATTCAATCCGACTAATTTGTAAACTTTACCTGCACAATCGATTGAGGAACTTAACTTTTCATGTTTTAACCATGTAGCTTAAAATTTAAGCTCGAAAACGTCTGGCTAAACAGACAGACGGACGGACGGACAAACGGACATGTCTCAATCGACTCGGCTGTTGATGCTGATCAAGAATATATATACTTTATGGGGTCGGAAACGTATATTTCTATGCGTTACAAACATCTGACCAATTTTATAAAAGGGTATAAAAATAAAAATAATTTATATTGTAAACTATTGCCAAAATACACGTAGCGGAACCATCACTAGAGTAGCCTTTTTTTTTGGGAACATCGCCCGAACAGACATTATTGGCAATATCAGCCGAGAAAAAAAATTATGATTACGTCCGCCGCAATTTTCCTCCATTCTGCTCCCCCCGTTGTCAACACAAATCACGCGGCATGCGAAAAAGATGGAATGCAGACGTTGCGTTCACAAACAAATACCGAACAAAACAGATTACAAAGATGACAGTGGTCTTATTACAATTTGTGTTGACTTAAAACTATTCTAGTTATTTAATTTCCAAGCAACGTATTACCTCATTTTTCGAGACAGGAGAATGTTCATGAAAATAAACTAGAAGGATGGGCTAACTTCCGCCGTGCTGAAGTTCGTATACCCTTGCAAACTGTTATTTAAAAATTTAAATATATACACATTTATAATGTGACAAAATCATTCGAAAGCATATAAAACAAGTCAAACCTACATTAAATGTTTGTAGCATGAGAAAAAAAAGTATTTCGTAAAAAAAAATTTTTTGGTCCGATTTTTCCTATGGGAGCTATAGCATATAGATGACCGATTTGTCTGAAACTTAGCACAGACATTTCTATATATACTTAACTTCCAAAAACCAAGTTTCGTGACAATCGCTTTCAAAACACCCAAGTTATTGCTCTAAGACTATATTCTTGACCGATCGTTCCTGTGGGAGCTATATGATATAGTCAACCGATTCTGATCAAACTTGGTGGATTTGTTTAAAGGTGTATTAAACTTATGAACCCCAAATTAATTGTTTTTTAAACTGTGTTTTCAAAGTCGGTTGGCAAGATTTCTCGAGAACTAATCAACCGATTTTGATGAAGTCTTGGACAGGTCTTTGAGATGCGATTTTTATACCCTGTACCCATAGGGTAAAAGGGTATATTAAAGTGGCTAAAATGTATGTAACAGGCAGAAGGAAGCGTTTCCGACCCCATAAAGTATATATATTCTTGATCAGCATCAACATCCGAGTCGATTGAGACATGTCCGTCTGTCCGTAACAATTAATTGAAAAACAACAAAGTTATTGAAGTTTAATCTATTCTTTACCGATCGTTCCAATGGGAGCTATATGATATAGGCATCCGATCGCGATGATTCCGAGATATACAATGCCTGCAGCATTGTATGGAAATGTGTGTGCTAAGTTTCAGCCAAATCGATTGACTATATGCTATAGCTCCCATAGGAACAATCGGATCAAACATTTTTTTTGGTCAAATTAAATTTTTTTTCTTAAGCCATTAACATCTAATGTAGTGTCCTTTCCCAAAATGCCAACCGATATGTTGCCTTTAACAGTTGTAGGAATAACACGCTACAAACAAGTTTTATTCTGAAAATTCATAAACTTAAATAACTTCACAATATAAATTTAGACTTAAGATTACCGCAGTGTGTCCGTCACGGTTGGCGTCGTCGAAAAGAAGAAAGCTACCGGAAACGGCTCTCGATGCCAAAACTCCGGGTGTGCCCGTACATCCATTGGGCAAAAATACTTCAAACTTAAAATACCAATTCTGATGACCGATTATTGATTATCGGTACGCCGGCCACGACCCGCGACATCCCCACCCCCGTGAAGCGGCTGCATCACATCCAAAATTGCCAACTTGGAGACGGGGCGTATGACCACATGTACTCGTTCGTGGTCCAATGTTCTTACAGCTGCCCTTCGTGGTGTTCCATCCGGCCCAGTGTATACCTCCTCCACTATTCCCTTTCGCCATTCCCTTCGTGGAACGGCTGAGTCGCAGATGAACACGACATCGTCTCTGCGAATCGGCTGAGTACGCGCACACCATTTCTCACGTCGCACAAGGGTGGGCAGGTACTCTTGTACCCATCGTTTCCAGAATCGGTCTCTCAGTAGTCGCGCAATTCGCCATTGCTTCCTTGTCTCACATAGCTTGGGCAGCTCCTGGTCTCGACTAGGTGTATCTGGAATGTTAGGTGAACCCTTTAGCAAATCGTTGGGGGTCAGCGGCGCCTCCTGGTCGATGGTGATTGGCAGATGCGTCAGCGGGCGAGAATTCACAATATTTTCCGCCTCTATCAGGAAGCTCTGTAGTACATGCTCCTTCGGTGCCACCTCCTTGATTGTGTGGCGAAGTACTCTCTTTACGCATTGCACCATCCTCTCCCATACACCACCTTCAGCTGGGTTGAGAGGACAGTTGAACACCCATTCGACGCGTCTGGCTGACAACTCGTTTTGGATCTTATCCGGCTCGAAAACTTCCATAAATCGTCTGGCTTCGCCATCAGCGCCGACGAAATTTCTTCCATTGTCGCTTCTTATCCTTGCCACTGGACCTCGGCGACACATGAAGTTTCTGATAGCCAGTATGCAGGAGTCGGTTGACAAATCATGGGCCAATTCCAGATGAATTGCCCGGGTCTTCAGGCAGGTAAATAAGGCGACCCACCGCTTTTCTTTGCGGCGGCCAATCGTCACTAGCAGTGGTCCAAAGTAGTCTAATCCTGTACATAAAAATGGCCATCCTCCAGGCAGTAAACGGTCCTCTGGCATGGGACCCATCAGAGGCGGTATTGGTTTAGCACGCTGAAGCTTGCACGTGCCACAGTTCCAGATGACACGCTGTAAGACTCGGCGCATCCTCGTAATCCAGAACTTCATTCGGATTTCTGTGATCGTTGCGTCTACGTTCTGATGTTTCATCTTGACATGGTAGTAACGCACGATCAGCTCCGTCAATGGATGTTTGTGCGATAAAATGACTGGTCGTCTCGCACTGTAGGGTAAACATGAGGCTGCATCAATCCGCCCAGATGCACGTAGAATAGATTCTTCGTCCAGGTACGGTAGCAGTCCCCTTATCTCGCTCGTCTGGCTGACGGGCTTGTTGGTAAAAACATCACACAACTCGTTGGGAAACATCTCCGATTGCGCTTGTCGTACCAGGATCAGCTCAGCTTCCTCACACTCGGATGCGGTGAGGCCATGCTGTTCCGAATCATCTCGTTGCTGGCGGCAACGACGAACAAATCTAAGAACCCAAGACATAGTCCTTAGCAGTCGGTTGTAGTCCGAAAATCTCTGAAATCTTATAAGGGATTCATTAGCAACGACCAAGGCAAACTCACAGGGTAATTCTTCGTCATCCGTAGCAGTCCAACTGCCTTGGACTTCGACCAAAGGTTGCGGCCAACATGATTCTGGTAGTCGCAAGAATTCGGGTCCGCATAGCCATCGAGACTTCTGGCTGAAGTCGGCTTGCTTCTGGGACCGTGTCGCCTCATCTGCCACGTTTTCGGCAGACGGTAGCCATCTCCATTGGGACATTTCAGTTGACTCCAAGATTTCGGCGACCCTGTTGCCGACGTACTGCTTGTAGCGGCGGTGACTGCTACTAATCCAGCGCAGTACCGTCTTGGCGTCCGTCCATAGGGTGACTCCATCGGTCGCTATGCTGTGGCTTTGTGTGACAGCATTCATCAAGCGAGTGCCCAGCACGGCTGCTTGTAGCTCCAAGCGAGGAATGGAAATGGTCTTCATTGGTGCGCACCTTGTTTTAGCGCATATAAAGCTCACTCGAACCTTTCCATTATGGTACGTTGTTCTCCAATAAGCCACGGCTGCAAATGCTGACTGGCTGGCGTCAGCGAAAACGTGTAGCTGAGTTGATTTAACCAGCCCACATCCAAAGTAATGTCGAGGGCATTTAAATTGATCCAATCTCCTCAGTTCCTGACACCAAATCTTGCAGGCTTTGCTGAATTCCAAGGGCAACGGCTCGTCCCATTGTATATTCCGCCGCCAAATCTCCCGTAGCAACAACTTGGCGGTTATCGTGACACAGCTTAAAAATCCAATTGGATCAAACGTTGACATCATCAGGCTGAGAAATTGCCTCTTAGTAGGCGCGTCGTTGCCTATCCTTTGGTGTTTAACGTTGAATATAAATTCATCGGTGGCTGGCTGCCAGTACATCCCGAGAATTTTCTCCTCTGAGTCCTTCCATCCAACAGCGCTGGTGGCCTCGGCTTCCCCGAGGCATTGGACTACCTTTGTTGAATTGGATGTGAAGCGTCGTAATTCAAATCCTCCAGTGGAGTGTATCTCTCTGACTCTGGCTGAGACAGATATAGCTTCACCCTCGGTGGCAAAGCTGTCGACATAATCATCCACGTAGTGATATTCGGTGATGGCTTTGACTGCGCGTGGATCCGTATGTTGATGACTCAACGCATTTAGAGTCATAACATGATGTGCTGCGCTTGGTGAGCAGGCGGCTCCAAATGTCATCACTTGCATTTCATAAACATCTATCTCTTGGTTGTCGTCATCTCGCCACAAAAATTGCTGCGCACACCGGTCCTGAGGCTGCACGTACACCTGGTGGAACATCTCCCTGATGTCCCCGGTGACCGCAAAGGCGCCTTCTCTAAAATGAAAGAGGATGTTAGTTAAGGGCCTATAATCCTGTGGTCCCTTCAGCAGCTCCGAATTTAATGACACATTTCCGACTTTGGCGGCCGCGTCAAATACGAGTCGGATTTTCCCTGGTTTATTTGGGTTGATGACGGCGAAGTGCGGCAGGTACCACTGTTTGCCACAGCTGGCTGCTGTGGCCTCCTCTCGAATTAGCCGACGTGCATATCCTTTGACGACATAATCCGATATGATCCGTTTGTATGCCTGCGCAAACTTCTGGTCACGGGCCATCTTCTTCTCCATGTTGAGAAACCTTTTCAGCGCCATCTGGTAGCTGGGCGGCAGTGCGACGTCGTCACGTTTCCATATCAGCCCTGTCTGATATCGACCATCCCGTTTAACTGTAGTATCATCGAGGATCCTTTGGGCGCGCACATCATCTGCAGCAAGGACTGGTTTCGCTGCTCTAACGCCAAAGCTATCCATGTCGAAGTACTCCTTGACCATCCTGTTTACTTCGTCATCTTGGTGGGAAGCGAACAGGCATGGCCTTGGCGGTGGCTGGTTACTGCTCTTCGGGAGCGGGCCGAAAACCACCCATCCAAGTTTGGTGACAGCAGCATATGGGCCTTGATTGCCAATACTCCTCGTGTTGAATGGCAAGCCAAGATGCGCATGGTCCAGACCTATTAGAATTTTAGGCACGACATTATTATATGGCCTCATCGGCAAACTTGACCGCGAGTTTGCTTCTTTTAGGTCGTCCGGCTTCAGGGTCTGCATCGGCAAACTCAAATTTGGAACTGCATAAACGTTGCGTAACACAAATCTGGATTTATTTGTTCCGCTGATTTGGAGACTCACTACCTTAGTTGTTTCTCGAGCGGACTTGCCTCCAAACCATTGGATTTCCAGCTGCCGGCTTACACCATTGAGTTCCAGATCCTTGGCGAGTTGTTCGTCAATCATTGTTACTGATGACCCTTCATCAAGCAACGCGTAGGTGTCAATCATCTTGTGCTTTCCATGCAGTTTCACCGGCAGAATACGGAACAGTAGGCGTTTCGTACCGGTATCATTACAATTCAGGTTTCTCTGTGGCGATGGTCTTTCATCCGCTGGCGGTGGAGATCTTCTATTGTTGGCTGCTGGCTGCAGCTTTGTAGGGCCTTTTTGGGCATCCGCTGGCTGCGCTACCCGTCTGGGGCCCATTTCATCCGTATGTAGGAGCTGGTGGTGCGTTCTTTTGCATCCACGTATTTGGCATTTACGTTCCTTCTTGCATGCGCGAACCATATGCCCTGGACTCAGGCATGAAAAACATAGTCGATGCTTCTTCACTAAACTCCACCTGTCTGGCAGAGTAGCATAGTTAAATTCACTGCACTTGGGAATCCCATGTGGACCTTGGCATAGCGAGCAGGTGGGGTTGCGATCTGGTACCCGCACCTCATCAATTTGATCCTTTGTGTAAGTGTGTAGCACACGGCGTTTGTATTCTTTATTATCATGATCTGAGATTGTACAAATTATATTGGCTAGTTCAGTTAGCCAAGTACTGAAGTCGACGACAGTTGGGTAGGGCGTTATGGCTGCAGAATGTCTGGCCCAATCTAATCTCTTGGTGAGTGGCAGCTTCGCGGCCAGTTCCTCCAATAAAGTTGGGTTGGCCAGATGGTGGTCTCCGCTGATTGATTGTAGGAAGGCAGCCAGATTACTCACACGTGTAGCAAACGGTATGATTTTTGCTATATTGTGCTCTTGTATTGGCTGTACTTCCCGTACACTTTGTAGCTGGCTGCGTACAAGTAACTCGGGGCGTCCATAGCGGAAACGAAGTTGGCTGATGACGGCGTTGACGTTGTTGGGATGGATGAGCAGTGATTTTACTGTCTCACGTGCTTCACCCTTCAGTGCCTTGACCAGGCGCTGATTATTCTCCAGGTCTGTTATGTTGTATGCGCTAGTCGTTTCCGTGTAGGCGCAGTAAAATATTGGCCATTCTTCGGGCTGGCCGCTAAACTCTGGTAAATCTGGAACTTTCCTCATCGCCCATCCATAATTCACATTTGGCGAAGGGAAAATATTCGTTCCTGATCCGATATGTGTAGCCGATTCGGTTCCCGGCAGGGTATTCATCAGCACTGGCTGCGCTGTGATGACCGAACAATTCGGCTCTAACCTCATCGTCGCTGGCTGCGACGGCACGCTTAAAGATGGCGGCAGCGGCATCAAAGATGGCGGCGGCGGCATCAAAGATGGCTGACATCTATCCACCACTGGCTGCAGCGGATTAACTGGTGGCATCAATGTTGCGCTTGCTGTTGGCTGCAGCGGGGCGCTTGACAAGGCCTGCAATTGCCTCTCCAATGATGCGATTCTATTGCGCAACTGTGCTTCGCTTGACCCACAGGGCTGTTCATCATCTGGGTGATTGTCAGTGGGATCACAGGGAGCTTGTGCGCTTGCGGTGGTTGGACCAGCCTTTTCCATAGCAGGGCTGGTGGACACAGCACTCGTGTGCACGCTGGTAGGCACTGCGCATGTGTTCACGGTGGTCGTCTTGCTGGCGGCGACCGTCGATGCTGGCTCCGCATGCGCATCATGTAGACGCGGACTCCGTCTAGGTGAATGTAGAGTGGACATATTGGTTAACACCAACTGGGTTCAACCCTTAAAATATCACCCGCTGGCTGCGGTGATGCACGATTCCTTTAATGAAGTTCGATTAGGCCTTTGTCACCCGCTGGCTGCGGTGACGTACAGTTATACTGCTGGGCTGTGCTGGCTGCACAAATAAGAAAGCTGGCTGCGATTCTCCCAGCCACATGTACTAAACTGTTACCAATTTGTCCTCAGAAGTCTCATCCGTGGACGCAGTGAGACATGCAATAAAGAAGAACATGCGAATAAAAGAAATGTCCTTTCCCAAAATGCCAACCGATATGTTGCCTTTAACAGTTGTAGGAATAACACGCTACAAACACGTTTTATTCTGAAAATTCATAAACTTAAATAACTTCACAATATAAATTTAGACTTAAGATTACCGCAGTGTGTCCGTCACGGTTGGCGTCGTCGAAAAGAAGAAAGCTACTGGAAACGGCTCTCGATGCCAAAACTCCGGGTGTGCCCGTACATCCATTGGGCAAAAATACTTCAAACTTAAAATACCAATTCTGATGACCGATTATTGATTATCGGTACGCCGGCCACGACCCGCGACATGTAGGTTTGACTTATTTTATATGCTCTCCAATGATTTTGGTTCATTATAAATATGTAAATATCAGATAATACTTTGCCAAATTTGCATGCGCTCTTCTTCTTCCATGTACCTGGAACGCGTTTTTAACGCGAGGTTGCTTTAGTTTTTTTTAATTTTTGACAAATTTGCGCTAAAAAGCGCAGTGTAGTGTATAGTGTAGTCTTACACTATATAGGTCTGATAGGTGAATGTTCCCTCTATCACGTGTATATGATTATATCGTGAATCTCTGTTGATTCTACTCCACCAAAGTTTAAAAAATGCGAAAATTTAGTGTATTTTTGAAACGTCTTCAATTTACCAAGTATTCCAAATTTTATTGTATTTTTTACAACCCACAATTCTTATCGGATTTCAAAAACATTTTGTATCCATAAGTTCTGAAGTATTATCTGTCGATTTCACTTTTTGCTTTTGCCCAACGCGATGGTAAAAAAAATGATTTTTGGTCAGCTATCCGGGAAGAGGGCCCACTGTGCGACGTATAATCAAACATTTTTTGGACAATCCCGAAAAATATGGACAAAAAACCTACTGGATGAAAACCGATGTTCAAAGCGAGTGCGTTATGCCAAATTATACACAAGGCCAGCAACAGTTTAACATCTTGCAGAGTTTTGTCCCTACTTGTAGGTGGCTTCGGTTCAAAGACCTCCAAAATCAAAACCAGGTCAAAACTGACCAAGTCACTCATTTTGCTAAGCTGCGCAAAGGTTGCTGGACTTGCTTTCACTGAAAGGCATACTGAGAGCGAACGTTTAAGTTAACCTTTTTTACTTAAAACATATTGTTAAATTTTTAACCTAACAGGACATATTTTCTAATAGGAAGAAGTTCAACCTGAGTGGGGATCCTATGTTTTTTTCAAAAATGAACTTAGGAGCTGGATCTGCATTGGCATTAAATGTTTTTTCTTTACTCTGGAACTTTCGAATTGAAGTTTGTAATAAGCTGAATGAATATTGAAGAGTATATGCATATTCCATTTGGAATTTAAAATTGGGGAAAACATTGTGTTTTTCAACAGGATAATGCGAGAATTCATGTGGGCAGACGTACAATGCAGTATATGAAGGCATGTCCTGTTAATGTACTTGCCTTGTCAGCATTTTTCCCAGATCTCAACCTCACAGAAAATGACTGGGTAATTCTTGCAAGACAAGTTTCAAACGAAAATTTGAGACGAATTCGGAGCCAGGCGAAGAAGAGAATTTTTTTTGTCTAAGGCAAATGGAGGCCATACTAAATATTCAATTTTTCTCATTATTTTAACGTCTTTTTAATTTTTTTGAGCAAAACATAAATGTGGATTATAATATTGAAGCAGCAAAATGATACATTCATTTTACATTTTACATGAAAAAGTTATTTTTTTATTGAAAATTTAAATATTGCACTATTGTGGAAAAAATTCAAGATTTCGAAAAAATATGTCAGTTGGAAAAAGTTTCCAGCCAGTTTGTTTTCTTTCTTTAACAGTGGGTTATAAATTTGATAAGCAGTGGATTAACGCATATTCAAACACACATTCATATGAACATTAACATGTCTTAACAACAAAGACATGCTGCTCTTATCCACACATTAACAACAATCGAGTCTTTAAGTACGTAGCAGATACTAGATGCATACTATATCACTTACTCTAATCATGTTGAGCTTTTAGTACAAAACGCCCATACAAAAATTTGGTCAGCAGATCTGATTTGGTAGCGCTGGCTCTAAAGGGGTGAATTAAGGTTTTTATACCCTGAACCAATAGGGTAAAGGGGTATATTAAAGCACTAGTAAACAAAGTTTTTGTTTACGTCTAACTTGACAAATATATAATACAAACACAGTATTTTTTTGTGTAGAAATGCATTTAAATTAATACTTTTATTACAGCTAGTCTTATAAAAGGTATTATAATTTCTTTGGTAGATTCGAAAAAAATGCGTACATTTGTATTTATATTGCATGTTCACGGCAAACTAAATTAAAAAAAATCGTTTCAATACTGTTGCCCGTGCAGATAAGATTTTAAGAAATATACAATATTTAAGATTAAAACAATATTTAAGATTCATATATAAAACATAGGCATTTGGATATTAATGTATACGTAAAAATTTACATAGTACTTATTCTATTTTGTTATCCGTTATGTGATGCAGATCTGAATAGTTAATAATGGCGCGATGTAGGAACTCGTATTGTGCCTGAAAATAAATAAATTTTATTAAATAGTTAATCTTTTTGTCAGAAATGCTTTAAAAAAGAATGTCTTGCATTTTTAGCTTTAAAAACTGTTTACCCTTTTTCCATTTATATAATAACCCTGTACATATAGGGCAGAAGGATATACCAAAGTCGCTTAAATGTATATAACAAAGGAACACATTTCCGACCCCATAAATTATATATATATTTTTGATCCGAGTCGATTAAGACAAGTCCGTCTGTCTGTCCGTCCATATGAACATGTTTGTCTCCATCGACTGATCAACAACATATTTACTTTGCGGAGTTGGAAATAATTTTCTCTAAAGGTACCTTTTTTTTAGGAATTCAGTTATAATTAGTTTACTCTAATCTTTAATTAAAGACTATAAGTGTAAAAGCCGGGTCCTATTATATCAGTTAGTTAACTAGAAAAGAGTGGTCAATCTCAGTAAGGAAAACTCGACAGATCGTCAAAACAATCGGAATTATCCAATATCTGTTTACACTAGTTATTTTTTTCCTGCATCTTTCATATTGTATTTATTGTATAAGACTGACAACATTGATACATTAATCTAAGGTCCTGATGAATTGCGAGAGTTTCATTGGAGACGAGTTCTATTACATACTCGACTCAATACAGAGCCGTACGTCTAGATGGGTTTTAACACCGAGAATAACTTTCAATTCCAAAGATAGAGGAGATCGTGCGTTGATAAGCAAATGTAAGCCAGTTGGTTCCTTGGCTTCAATATGCTAACACCAAATTAGTCTTCCATCGAGGAGGCCGTTTAGTTGCTGAAGAAATTGTTTTTGGGCCCAAGTTGAAATTAATTATTTACCTTGTAACTACAATAATATATATAATTATGATTTAACGTCTCTGGGGCGACAGAGAGCCCTATCACTTTGGTAGGTTAGCCTTTCTTCCTCTTCTTTTTATGCGTTCGCTGTTGCGGCATGTTAAATGGCATTTTGTATTCAATTTATGGCGATCTCGAGGAGGTTGTACTTTATTAAATATAAAGAGTATATCAATGTCGACAGGCATTTTTCTTTTTTTTAGGCTGCAATTCCATTACCAATGCACCATCCACCAAATTTGAATCACATCGAATAATTACAAATCAATAAGGGAAAAAATACAAAATATTTGAATTTTGTTTCTCTTGCCGAGAACGAAGGTCACAAAGCAAAATGCCCTGCGCTTGCTACAGATATTTATAGAAATGGCGGGCCATAGGTAGAGATCATTAGCGCGATCACGAAAGACACGAGTGCGAACCCCCGGGTCGTTTGGATTTGGCCAAGACAAGATGCTTTTTAATTAATCGATAGTGTCTCCGACCACCTCAACAACAACAAGTGCTGAATCCAAAAGTGCAAGTACGAGCAAATTGCTCACGCCAATCAGCAACAACAATTTGTCTTGGAGCGCCCAATGCGCTTCACCCTCAATTTCGCTGACACCTGTTAGTGTTAATTGGGTCATTGGGTTCGCCGACCGCCGTCAGCGCGCTCACAACAAGAACAATTGCATCTACTGCTTCAACGACAACTTCAACAGCCGCAAAGTCTGCAATATCTTCAATCACCGTCCAGGAGACTACCTCAACAAAAACTGCCCAACCAGTGACGGTGAATCCAAAGTCACCTGTTCAGACTGGTATGGACAGATACATTAATATAAACAAGCGAAAGCTTAGCCCTCAGACAAAAAGAGGCAACACTCCCAAAATTTCGAAAAACAACATTGTTGAACGAAAAGCTTTGGAAAGCAATAGATTCCAAATATTGGCAAATCAGCCGGAATCCCAAGAAGGAGTTTCCCAAATTAAACCCTCTGTAGCCAAGCCACCACCATTCTATATTCGTGGTGCAAACTGCACTTCACTGGTGCCAACACTGGTAGCGCTAGTTGGTCAAAACAACTTTTATGTGACACCACTCAATAGGGGAACATAAAACAGACCAAAGTGCAAGCCAAAAGTGAAGAATCGTACTATTGAAAAGTACTTTAGATAGGAAAGTGTGAATTTCTACACATTCCAGCTAAAAAGTGCCAAAGGCCTTCAAGTGGTTATCAAAGGCATTGAACCAACTTCCGACTCAGGAAATAGTTGAAGCATTGGAAGAGAAGGGCTTTGAGGTAAAGTCCGTCTCAAACATACTGAACAGAAATAAAGTGCCGCAACCTCTATTCAAAGTGGAGTTCAGCCCACATGCGATAAAAAACTTAAACCTAACACAGTGAGAGCCGCATAAGAGGACACACCCGGTACAATGCACTAATTGCCAGGAGTTTGGGCACACAATGTCCTTCTGCAGCCTTCGCCCAGTTTGCGTTGGCTGTGGACAAACCCAAAAAGATTGTGTCTGCACCGATGACAAATCAAATACAAATACAAGGAAGTGCGGCAATTGTGGTGGTAATCACACAGCGAACTACAGAGGATGCCCCGTTTATAAGGAACTCAAGGCCCGCCTCAACGCGAAGAAATCAACGGCTCGTATCCAGGGCTCTACACTAATTCCCTCTCAAACAACACCGGGAATATTCTTCTCAAGAGCTGTAAGGTCATCAGCGACCCCAATATCAACTACTCCTGGAGTAACTTTTGCAAGCGTGCTACGCAACGGAAATGCACAGCCCACTCAAACAATAGATCCCGCTACCATTCAATCTAACGCAGCCCCAAGTCCATCCGTACTTGGCCAGAACCCCAACGGGATCGAAACGTTGTTGATCTCAGCACTACATATAGGCCTCTGGAATGCAAACGGCATTTCCAAGCACAAACAAGAATTGTCACTGTTTCTGGACTCAAATGATATTGATATTATGCTGTTATCGGAAACACACCTAACAAACAAAAACAATTTTCAAATACCCAAATATGCATTCTACGCAACAAATCACCCAGACGGCAAGGCTCACGGAGGAACTGGTATCCTAATCAAAAACCGGATTAAACACTGTCTACAGAATGGATTTGCCAAACAATACCTACAAGCAACTTCAATAAGTGTCCAAACCACTTTCAGCAGTACAACCGTGGCTGCACTTTACTGTCCACCACGATTCTCAATCTCGGAAAAAGAGTTTACTGATTTCTTCAATACACTCGGAGTACGATTTATTGCTGCAGGAGACTACATCGCCAAGCACCCTTATTGGGGATCCCGCCTGGTGAATCCTAAAGGCAAACAGCTGTATAACACAATCATCAACCCAGCAAACAAAATGGGCTATGCCTCACCGAATAAGCCCAAGTACTGGCCAGCAGATCCACGCAAGCTCCCAGATCTAATAGACTTTGCAATCACCAGGGGAATCGCGCACAATTGCATAACGGCAGAGAACACTAGTAGAATTGTCATCGGACCACTCACCAGTAGTTTTCACTATATTAACAGAACCACAAATAATAAAGCAACCACTCGGGCTAACAAATTGCAAAACAAACTGGCTCAGATTTAAAAAATACATAAGCACCCATATCGAGCTAAATCCCAAACTGGACGACGAAGTCGTCCCAAACATCGAGCTTTGCACCTCTGCACTAGAGTCTACGCTTATTGAAGCCGCAGATATCTCTACCCCAATTATCAGTCACACCCAGAAAAAACACAAGTCTAAAAACCGACTAATTGAACCACTTCTAGCAGACAAAAGACGGCTCAGGCGAGAATGGCAAATGTCTCGATCACCGGCAGCAAAACATCGCCTAAAGGCAGCTTCGCGAACTCTAGCAAAAGCGCTTAGGCAAGAAGAAGCAAGGACACAGCGGCAATATATCGAGAAGCTTAGCCCTACCAGCACCAAATATCCGCTGTGGAAAGCACATCCAACCATAACTGCTCCAGCCGAGATAATTTCACCTTTACGATGCCCAACTGGCAAATGGGCCCGCTCAGACGAAGAAAGAGCACTCATCTTTGCAGCTCATCTAAAAACGGTCTTTCTTCCAAATCCGCCAACAAACTCTTTTCAGCTCCCCTCCTTGCGCACCCCAATGGAAAGTGAGCAACCGAAATTCCAAACGGAGGAAATTTCTGCAATTATTAAAAACTACCTTAACCCAAGAAAGTCGCCCGGCCATGACAAAATAACCCCAAAAATGATCCGAGAACTCCCGATCTGTGCTGTGAGACACATCTGCAAACTCTTCAACGCGATAGTAAAAACTGGTCTCTTTCCCATAAGCTGGAAAAAATCAGTAATCATTATGATCCCAAAACCCGGAAAGGACAAAACACAGCCATCATCGTACAGACCAATCAGTTTATTGCCAAGTCTTTCAAAACTATTTGAAAAGGTCCTACAACTCCGTATAAATGCAATCCTGGTAAACCAAAATATAATCCAACATCATCAGTTTGGCTTTCGTGAAAAGCATGGCACAATTGAGCAAGTCAACCGTATCACCTCAGAGATCCGCACAGCATTCGAGCAAAAAGAATATTGCACAGCAATTTTTCTCGACGTCGCCAAAGCCTTTGACCGAGTTTGGCAACCCATTTAAAGGAAATTGAAAAGTGGCTAGCAGATTGGCGCATCCGTGTAAATGAACAGAAACGCAAGCACGTTACGTTTACCCTCAATAGAAGATACTGCCCATCATTGACGCTGAAAAATGTGCCAGTGCCTCAATCCGACGATGTTGTGTATCTTGGAGTTCACCTGGACAGAAGATTAACTTGGCGTAGGCACATCGAAGCCAAGAAAAAGCAGCTAAAGCTTAAAGCAACCGGACTACATTGGCTTATCAATGCACGATCTCCCCTATGTTTAGAGTTCAAAGTTCTTCTCTACAACTCGGTATTAAAACCCATCTGGACATATGGCTCTGCGCTATGGGGAAACGCAAGCAAGAGCAACATCGAAACCATACAAAGGGCTCAATCCAAGGTTCTTAGAACCATCACGGGAGCACCTTGGTATATCCGTAATGAAAATGTACAGAAAGACCTACATATTCCTAGCGTAATAACCGAAATAAAGGTACAACAGCTAAAGTACACCGCTTAGCTGCAGGCACACCCGAATACCCTGGCCAAATCATTAACACGAGTACGTGAAAGTACTCGGCTTCAACGAAACGACCTCCCAACCCTCTAGTAATTAATCAGGGCCATAGATCAATGTAGCATCTTTCAGATGTTAGGTTATGTGTTAGATTAAGATAAACCTAGAAAATTGTTGTTAGTCTTATAAGCCTATATAAGAGATCCAACAAACAAATACAACGTTAAAAAAAAAAAAAAATTTCGGTTTTGCTTTTCCGATATGACGGAAAAAGAAATTAAATAGACTTAAGCCGCAAGAGTATACGACCTTCGAAAAGACCGAACATAGTTTCTTTGATATTTAATTGTTTTGCTAATGTCCTTAAACAGTACCTTAATAATAATTAGT
The DNA here is from genome assembly GCA_035045865.1 of Drosophila austrosaltans. Lineage (NCBI taxonomy): Eukaryota > Metazoa > Arthropoda > Insecta > Diptera > Drosophilidae > Drosophila > Drosophila austrosaltans. Next base: position 850,871 of record JAWNOQ010000089.1, read on the forward strand.
AATAAAGGACTGTGATATGATATTTTTACTTACGTATGAGTTGATAAGTCCCTGTCGCTGAGATCGTAATTTTCTTGTTATTGAACATATGTCAACACTTTTTTCCAGTCGTAGATGCTGGACTAAAATACACATTGCTACAAAAATGGAACTCCGATCAGTGCCCAAGCTATGGAAAAATGAAAAGATAATAAACCATTTAGTAAATCATCCAATGAACCTTCAGACAGAATTATTTGTGTACTTTAAAACAAAACTAAAATTTTGAAATCGATCAAATATAATGAACTATCTAGAAAAGAATTTTTATTTTCAAAGCATATTTTAGAAGCAAATAGGTGTAAGTTTTCAACTTTATGCTATCTTTTTGGGTTCGTGCTTAGCTGTCTCTGGCCTTGGCATCGTTTGGGACGCTTCAAATCAACAACAACGTCCAGTCGCGAAACCATTATATGTATTTAATGTGTAAACAAAAGCACAAAAGCAAGTTGCAACGATATATATATATATATATATATATATAAATCGAACACCCTCCAAGTCGGCATCAAAATTCCTTTTAACATGCAGCGACAGCTAACGCATGCTACCTCGATCACTCTTACCAGCCAATGTCGGCGTTGGTACCAAATTTGGTAGCCCTAGCTCTCATAGTTTCCGAAATCTAGGAAATCATACGGACGGACTTTAATATACCCTTTTTTACCACCACTGCTGCCACGATTCTAGTTGTCAGCCTATACATAAAACTAAAAGAAAGTCAAAATTTCAAAAAATAAATTTCTTACAGATATTTTGAAAAAAAAAAAAACACTTTTTCGACCTTTTTAGGGAGTCTATTTAGCTCAAAAAAAAAAAAAAAATAACAAAGCAATCGCTATTATATTAGTTCATTGAAATTATACGACGGTACCAAACAAGACGCTCAGAATGATTACAGACCTTAAACTGCCTTCTGTTAAATAAGAAATAAAACTATATACAGAAATGATCAGATAACATAACCACGATAATGCTCAAGCACTAGGTCTACTGGACAACTCAAGCAACCATAGACGGCTTTAAAGATTTCACGTCCTAGACCTGCTTTCTAGGTATGTATTCTACACACACATAAGGATTAAAACTTAAAAAAAAATGCAACATACAAAAAAAGGCGATAACGTTAGTAAAATCTTAATGAAAAAGTAGACAAGAGGGATCAAAGTAAGTATAATTGTAAACCAAACACCAAAAGCGAAAAATTAAATTGTTAATGCCAATGTCATAGTACACGCAAATGTTATTAAAAATGACGATGTTAATAAAACGCAGAAGCTGTTTTCAGAGGGCAGAAATGATACGACAGAAGATAATTTTGGAAAATAGCATGTTAAGCATATAGGAGTATAAATACCAATTAAAGGTAGAGATGATAAAGTGTGTAAACGATTTCAACAGCCAGTTAGAGATAATTATTCAGATGTGCAAAGTCCGAATATGCCGGAAATCAAGTTAGAAATAAAATTAAATTTACAAAAGGAGGTTTGGAAAAGATTTTTCGTTGATCGCCAAACTATTTTATGATTTAATAAAAAAGATAGGCAGTTTCAATTTGGGGTTAAACTGGGGTTAACTAGATTATTTTTAACATCTAAAGCAAAAACTGTAGATTTAGAAACAAAATCAAATTACTATAACTTCGAGCTCGATTATGTCGGGAATCGGCAACACTATTGTCAAAATGTAAAATCCGGAAACGCCATAATAAACCACCTATAACGTTTTTAAGTAGACTTGGTTTTTGCGTTGTTTTCAATAACCTAAAAAATCAATTTAACAAAACAATAAAATTTATCAAGAGGGTTTCTGTGGAATTATTTTTTATAACTTTCAACTTGGATTATCCCAACAAAAATGTGTCGAACTTAGTTCTTTGTATGATGGGGAAGCACCTTCAAAGACGACAGTTTATCAGAATCACAGAATTTAATAGTGGTCGTCGTTTAGTCTCTTATGAATTCCATTAAGGTCGTCCAAAATCGGTTGTTGTGCCACAAAATATCATATACTGAAAGTGCAAGATCGACATGTGACATATCGTGAAATAGAGGCATCCTTGGACATTAGTTCTACTTCAATAGACTCATTTTGCATGAACTGTCAGTTGTAAAGAATCTTTGTTTTTGTAGGATATCCTAAAACTAATCTATAGCCACTAACTACACAATACATAGATGGGACAAACGTAAGATTTTTTGATTGCAAACACTAGCCTAACCATGGAACCCCAGAGACCTTCGGCAAAAAGCCGAACGTTCGTACGCTCAATGAGAGCAAGTGAGAGCAAGTTCTGTCAATGTATGTGTGCACTAGTCGGTACATGGGCAGGCATCGTAGTGTGTGTGTGACGTGAAGTTTTACAACACCGCACTTCCATAGCTCGCTCGACACAAATTTGAAATTTTCGACAAAACAACGACAATACGAAGTGAATATACCCCTGTGGAAAGGATATCAATCAATCTTTGCATCGAATTGCAAAGTGTCTCGGTGGCTGTGACGATAGAGTGTTCGCTTGACGAATCGAATCACCGTTGGTTCGATTCCCAGTGCAAACTCTTCCATACAACATTGTTTCTATTTTCTATTTTTCAATAATGAATTGATTTCTTTTTGTCTTCTACTATTTCATAATAATTAAAGATTATTAGGTTTTTTATTGCCGGCTCTTTAGACAAGAGCCGGACTGATAATTCGTTTCTTAAATAATAACTTAAAACCCACAAGACGATTTTTTCAGTTTAATGAAGCTGCACTATAATATTTTCTATGCATTTTTCCAAAAGTTTCCACATGCTCGAAATATAAAAAACACAATTTTTAATGAGTGTGTTTTTCGTGCTAAAAAAGAGCAAAAAAAAAAGATTGGTTTTGTGAAACTCATAAAGGCATAGAGCATCGAAAACACATATTGAACTATTTTCTGTTAGTCTTGTTTAAAACAAATACCATATCCTGATAGAAAAATTATGCGGTGCATCTGAAAAGCAAAAAAGTATTCGGAAAACTAAAATATTAAAGTCATAAGGGCTAACATAAATTAACACATCAACGAAGAGTTTTTTTTTGGGATATTAGGGACGAATCACCAGTCCGGCTCCTGTCTAAAGAGCCGGCAATAAAAAACCTAATAATCTTAATTTTTTATAAAAAAGTAGAAGACAAAAAGAAATCAATTCATTATTGAAAAACAAAATAGAAACAATTTTGTTTGGAAGGGTTTGAACTGGAATTCGAACCAACAGTGATTCGATTCGACAAGCGAACACTCTATCGTCACAGCCACCGAGACACTTTGCAATTCGATGCAAAGATTGATTGATATCCTTTCCACAGGGGTATATTCACTTCGTATTGTCGCTGTTTTGTCGAAAATTTCAAATTTGTGTCGAGCGAGCTATTGAAGTGCGGTGTTGTAAAACTTCACGTCACACACACACTACGATGCCTGCCCATGTACCGACTAGTGCACACATACATTGACAGAACTTGCTCTCACTTGCTCTCATTGAGCGTACGAACGTTCGGCTTTTTGCCGAAGGTCTCTGGAGTTCCCTGGTTAGGGAAGTGTTTGCAATCAAATAATCTTACGTTTGTCCCATCTATGTATTGTATAGTTAGTGCTATAGCTTTGAAAAGGCTCGCGTCGATTGGAGTAAGGAAATGCTTAAAAAGTGGTTCTTCAAAAGACTACAAGAACTCTAACTCTCACAATGAATAAAATAGAATTAAACCCCAGCAAAGCAAGATGGGTACATAACTCCAAGAATATTACTTTGAGTTATTGCATAGATTAGGAAAACAAATGCAACATATAGACGCTCCAAAAAGATGTACCAATATCATGGTTAAAGAACCAAAATAAAAAAATTTGAGGATAATCTAGTTATTTGCCAAGGAAAAGATGCAGAGCTACGGAAACTAAAACAACTATTAGAAAAAGCAGAACACAAATGGCACAAAATAAAAAGCGGTGTCATATATATAAAAAAAAAACAATTGATTAATAAGAAAATATTGTTTTATTTACCGAAAGAAATGCAAAAGCGATAGGTAAAAGTTATTGGTTCCCCAATCTTAAATCGATCAATATGAACCAATTAAAGCAAGAAGTGCAAAAAACACATATATATTTACGATACTGAACGATTCCAAAAGGGTTGTAAGACTTTACACGACGAAAACCATAAATACAAAAGAAGTCAAATTTCAGACACTATCGTAGACCAACATGGATTGTATCCGACGGATCAATTTGTTTCTCATCGACAGAGTTTAAATAATTTTTGAAGGATAATAACGTGTTGCACGTCAAAATAGTAGAAAGAATAAACCGTAGCCTCGGGCCCATGATAGCGATGTTGACAAAGCTGGGTAAAGAATTTCATTGGAACACGATAATTGAAGATGTAAAACACGCCCCATAGTACCACAAACAACACCCCAGATTAAGACGAACAAGGAGAGAAATGAATGAGAGAATGAAGGATTACAATGAAAAATATAACAAAACAACACCAAAAGGCCGAAAACAAGGAGACTACTTAGGTGTACAAAAATTTTGACAGGACAACAGTGGTGTTAGACAAAGTAAAACTGATAGATAAAATGCTGAAGACAACAGATTCCAATTTAAAGACGTAACCCCTACCAAGGTAATAGGTCATGGACAGAAATAATTCAATTACCTTACACATATCATAAACATAGCATATGAAATACTTTAAGTTTGACTCTTAAGAACAGAATTGTATTTATAAACCACATTAGACCAGGAGAAATGATAAAGTCAGGACGGCCAACTGAAGCAGGCTCTCCCCATTCCAACAAGAAGAGTCGAAGTGCTCGGTGGTCTGTGGTCGTAAACAAAAAATAAGATTGACAATTGAAAGCTAAGTGTTGAACTACTGTAAATTTATCCTGTTACAGCAGTTTCCTCATTTCTGTGTAGAATTTGTGCTACAAATTCCCAATTTTCATCACCATAATAAAAGAGAACATTTTTAGATTCAAAAGTATCAAGCGTCTGCTCTTTAATTATTGTACCCAGTACTTTGATGGTAAAAGGGTATACTAAAGTCGCTAAATTGTATTTAACAGACAGAAGGAAGCATTTCCGACCCCATATATTCTTGACCAGCATCTAAGTCGATTGAGACATGTTCGTTCGTTCATCCGGCCGTATAAACACTGAGAACTCAGATAAATTTAGAAAAAACAAATTACAAGAGCTACATTAAAGTTATTGTATTCTTTTTTGGTGCATCATTTGACCAAATTATTAAAAATCGGACAGAAAATATCGGAGATATACGTATATACGTTTTTTACCGAAACGCCAAAGGCGATATTGGCTGCCAAGAATGAGCGAGGCGGCATGCATTCACAATTGCGACATGTAAAAGGAAATTTTACAATTTTCAAATTGTGGGCTGTTTTAAGGGGGTTTGACTTTATTTAACATAGTTAGTTGGTACTCTAGTAGTATACTCAATATCGGCAGGATCATCTTGGTTGTTTTATTTTCTTATTACGTTTTCTATACAGCTCGCTGTTAATTAAAAACCCAAATGCGCTTTCGATGCTAGGCCTATTCCAAAATCTGACTAGGGCCTAAGCTTGGCATTAAAACATAAAATGCAATAAAATTTGAAAATAAAATTCTCTTTACATGCCACAAAAACAGCTGCAAGCGAATAAAAATAATAGTGCCCACTTGATTAACACGTAAAGACTGATGTTTTTGGTGTTAATTGAGGTTTTTTGGTGTGTATTTATTTTTGTGACAATAATTGTTAAGAGCACTCTATTTCAATTATTTGCGAAATAAATATGTTTTTGTGAAAATTGTCCCCTATTGGCAGGACCAAAATAAAAGTACTATGCGTTTCAAACAAACAATTATTCCAGATAAATGCTTTTTCCAGGTAAATGGGGTTACATGGGTTTTACGGTTTTTTGTCCTATTAAACAATATCTCTAGAATATTGTGTTAAAATTTCAAATCAATCCGAGCAATAATTTCGGAGATACAGCCTTTAGAAGTCGAGTGCTCAAGGCTCAGCGCACCGCAGGTATACCGGAGCATTACATTACTCAAAACCTTAAACGCGTTTTTCTTAAAACTGTGTGTTTCAAAGTCGGTTGGCAAGATTTCTCGAGAACTAATCAACCGAGTTTTGCACAGGTCTTTGAGATACGATTCTTAAGGACTTGGACGATTTTTTTTTTCATTTATAACTATTTAAAAAATGAAGCAAGCAAGTCGTCCCTGCCGACGTTGAGTATACCCTGTATACTCCAGCCATCAATTTCATACAAAATTTTCCTTTACATGCAGCTACAGCGAACGCATGCTATCTCGCTCTTTCTTATCTGACAATGTCCCAAGGCGGCATCCTCAGTACAAAACGCATAAAGGCATATCTCCGATGTTTTAAGTCCGATTTCGACAAAATTTGGTCAGCTAGTCCAGTTTTGGTATATATTTAGGTGTGCCAAGTAAGAATACGATATCTTTAGTACAGCTCTAGTAATTCGCTTTCCAGATTTGGGGGGGCGGAAGTGGGTGTGGCAAAAATTTGAAACAAACTTGATCTGTGTACACACTAGACGTATGTTCACACCAAATTTGGTAGCTCTAGCTCTTATAGTCTCCGAGATCTAGGTGTTCATACGGACGGACAGACGGACGGACGGACAGACGGACAGACGGACGGACAGACGGACATGGCTCAATCAACTCGGCTGGTGATGCTGATCAAGAATATATATACTTTATGGGGTCAGAAATGTATATTTCTGTCTGTCCTATGGGTACAGGGTATAAAAATATTAAATAAGCTAACTTCGGCTTTGCCGAAGTTTGTATACCCTTGCAGCTTCATTGAATTTAAATTTAATTTAAAAAAAAAATTTTTTAAGTAATTAGTATTAATGTTTAATAAAATCAAAAAACAAAAAAGAAGAAAAAACTCAACTAAATATTTCCCGTATTCACCAAAAATCGAACCCACCAAACACCGAACCATCGCGCAACCGATCTTTACGTACTACGCCACCATCCTCACTTAACTCACTTAAGCTAGTTCGACATACAGTGGCTCTCATTAATATTCGGTTTTTTTTTTTTTGTTTAACTTTGAACGCAAATAACACTTGCAAAACAAAGTAAAACACAAAAATAAAAGTAGTTAATTGAAGCTAGTTTTATTATCTTTTCAATGACGTACAACAACATAATGTTTATTTTAAACTAAATAATAAATTTAACTAAAACTCAAAAAAGGCTTCAAATTCGCGCCACATTAATATTCGTTTTTTTTTTCTTGCCAAATACTTGATACCAGTATTATTTGGAAAGAAATTTTTTTAAACATTTTGTGTGATATCCATTGTTTTTAGTAATATCATTAAGGCATTTTGGCATATTTTTAAAATTTTTTTCATTATACTCTTTGCCAATTTTGACCCTCCCTTCCTGAAGCCTTTGTTTGAAGTCCCATATTAATGAAATCGGTGTTTTACGCATCCGGCGGTCCAACTCACTCCACAAATTTTATATTAGGTTGAGGTCAAGCGATTGGGGCGTCGTTTCCAAAACTTTTGGGGAGATGTACATCAACCAAGACTTTACTTTATAAGCCTAATGCCTTGGGTCGTTGTCTTGGTATAACATAAACGTTTGGGAAATTCCCATTTCCCTGCCGATTGTTTTAAATTTTTGTTTTTTAAATGTTTAAATATGTATCCCGGTTCATTATACTATTTATAAACACCAGATTTACAACTATTTTTGTCGAAATGTACCCCCAAATCATAACGTGACCCCCATAGTGTTATACGGTTGGGCGTATGTGCTGCACCTGCAGTTCTATGTTCGGTTTCTGCCGAACCATTGTCTTGCCGTCACTTCCAAAGTCAATAAACTTGCTTTTGACGTCGTTCCACCAGTTTTGGGCCTTCTTAAAGTACTCCTGGCCAAAAATTTTCCTCAATATCGGATTGCACTCAGAAAGGAAATGCTTTTTTTTGAACAACTCGGCCGTTGCACAGCCCGTTTTTTTTGGTACACCTAATGTTTTCGGCCAATACGGGTTTTCCGTGCTTATCAATGATATGAATTCTGGTGAACTAATCCGGTGGTTTTGCTTTATCTTCCTCCCTATTTCGGATTTTTCGCACTCAGTCAATTTTTTCGGTTGTCTTTTTTGCTTAAGGGGGATTCTGGTTTGTAGACCTCAAAAACAGGTCTTTTTTTACAAAAATTTTTTTGTTTAAACTATTATAGATATTGAGTTGAAACTTTTTGTATCTTGTTAGTAATATTTTATTTTTGATTTAAAAATTTTTTCAAATCTTAAAACCGAAAAGGGGCGGAGCGGGGCGTTCCAAAATGGCGACTCGTCGGTCATGACTTGCCTTGCTGATGGAAGTCCTCTCGTCCTGTAGGATAATTTGAAAAAGCCAAATGATACATTCTATTAATCTGGACACTTATGCGCGTGGGATAGACCTCAACTTTAAAAAAAAATTGAAAAATGCAAAAGTTATTAACAATTGAACATTTAAGTCCGATTTTTGCAATTTTTCGACTTAATTTTTTTTTTTTTATTGACAACAATTTTTAATATTTTTTAATGATTGAGGTCTATCCCACGCGAACACTATTTGTTAACATGTATAAAAAATTTCATGGCGATTGCTCGTTTTTTCTCCAGTTATCACTTTAATCAGGTCGAGAAACACTGTTTGGAGAAAAACGCGTTTAATGTTCCAGAAGTTCCTTGCGCTGCTTACAAAAGCAGGTGTATTTCGAAAAGGATTTGTCGGATCGACTTAAAATTTTTACACAAAATTTTTAAATTTTAAGAAAATGCAATAAAAAATTTTTGGATTTTTTAGATCCAACAAAGCAGTAACCTCTCTTAATTCGGGTGATTCTTCCTTCAATTTTGAATTTCCGACGATCAGAGCGAGTGTGTTTGGCTTTATTTTTAGGATCTGACCAATTTCTTTATAAATCTCCCTTTGTAAATGCAAGTGGAGCCCAAGTACTCGGTGCCCCAATGTTGAATCATCCCCTTGCAGGCCCAATTTAATTGCAGGTGAACAATTAAATTTTTCGGTATGCTTTTTATCAATTATTGTCAATAGTGGGGTCCTTTTTACTGGGAAATCGAATTCTGAGCCATTTGAAGCTATTCGCGGATGCCAAAGGGTTTTAAAATACGATTTTCAAAAAAAACCGAATATTATTGTGGCACGAATTCGCCGCTTTTTTTTTTTTTTTGTTAAATTTCTTTTTTGGTTTAAAATAAATATTATGTTGTTATACGTCTATGAAAAGATAAAAAAAACTAGCTTTAATTTCCTATTTTTATTTTTTTGTTTTGCTTTGTTTTGCAAGTGTTATTTGCGTCCAAAGTTGAACAAAAAAAAAACCGAATATTAATGAGAGCCACTGTATATAGCAAACGCTTGGCATCTCGCTCTTTAAATTTCGTTCTGTGAAACAACACAACGCAAATGTTTCTGTCTCTCTCACATACCGCGTGGTGACCAATTTTTGCATATGTATGTGTGTGTGTGATTGCTTGGAATTTGTTTTTGTTTCTTTGCTGCCAAAGAAAACTGCTTATTTTACTCGAGGTACCTCCACGTTTTAGTTAATAGCTCCGGTGATAATTATCCAATCCGACAAATTTGTAAACTTTACCTGCACAATCGATTGAGGAACTTAACTGGTTTTGAAGTTAATTAAAAGTGACTTTGATTAAGTAAATTGTTTAACTTAAGGCGTTTTAAAACGAATGAATAAAAAGAATTCATTTCAATACAATGTAAACCTCTAACGTATAGTGTTATATGTCAATTTTTTGAGGTAAGAATTTAAAAACCACATTCAAAATGCCACTTCCAAGACGGTCAAATACTGGTAGACGAACACGAAACGCCACAGTTGTTAGAGAATTTCGTAGACGTAATGCGAACACGGTTGACAACAACATGGAATTGGCGGCTCATAATTATGATAGCACAATTGACTATAGCATATATTCCAATATTGGACAAATGAATAAAGAATGTGTGCATTGCAGAGCATTGAAATTTATGAACGAACCGCCTGCCATGTGCTGTGCTTCTGGAAAAGTTAAATTGCCTGCATTAGAACCTCCACCATTAATTTATGGCAATTCACAAGCGTCAAAGGAGTTTTTGAAAAATATTCAAAAGTACAATTCGTGCTTTCAAATGACATTTTTTGGGGCTACAAATATTATAAGAGATGGATTTATGCCGACCTTTAAGGTAATTACTTCTTAGTACTTACTATGCAATTTGATTTATGAGAAAAAAAATTCCAGATTCAAGGTCAGATATACCATAGGGCTGGGTCACTGTTGCCACTCCCAGATGCTGACCATCAGTTTTTACAAATATATTTCATTGGTGATGTTGATAGCGAATTGAACCAGCGCTGTGCAATCGGTACAAATGTTAGAAGAGAAAGCTTGAGTGAGCTGCAAAGATTTTTCCATCAGCACAATGAATTGGTCAAATTATTCAAGAATGCAAGGGATCAGATGCCCACCGATGACCATAAAATCATAATACGTGCTGACAGAACACCACTCGGACAACATGCCAGGCGATTTAATGCACCAACAATCGATGAAGTTGCAATCGTAATAGTTGGAGAACAATTTCATCAAAGAGATATTATTTTGCATCGTAGGAATGAGCAACTAAATCGTATTTCTGAACTCCATCGTTGTTATGACGCATTACAATACCCGATTTTGTTCTGGAGAGGAGATGACGGGTATCATATCAATATACCAATGATAAATGCAATAACTGGTATAAAAAATTACGATCAGTATCAAACAAAATAGTAATTCTTATAATTTTTAGGTCAGGAAACAACGAAAAAAGTTAGTGCGATGAATTATTATTCGTATCGATTGATGATTCGTTATCAAGATGACAATTACATTTTAAGATGCAATAAACTTTTTCATCAATATATTGTGGACATGTATGCTAAAGTCGAGAGCGAACGATTGAATTTCATCCGTCATAATCAAGCCAGAATGAGATCTGAAGAATACGTACATTTACGTGATGCACTATTGAATGATGTGGATGTAAATGAAATTGGACGTTTCACGATATTACCATCGTCACATACCGGTAGCCCACGACATATGCACGAGTATACCCAAGATGCCATGACATATGTTCGTCAATACGGCCGTCCAGATCTGTTCATCACATTAACTTGCAACCCTAAATGGACTGAAGTGTATGAATACTTAGTTAATGGTCAGGTGCCAACAGATTGACACGATTTAACAGCTCGCATATTCTACCAAAAATTGAAAAAATTAATGGATTTCATTGTCAAGCTTCGTGTGTTTGGAGAAGTGCGCTGCCATATGTATCGAATTGAGTGGCAAAAAAGGGCTTTGCCGCACGCTCACATTTTGATATGGTTGGTACGGAAGTTAACACCAGATGTGATTGATTAATGCCTAATTTAATCGAAGCAACAATTGTAACTGGCAAAGAAAGAGGAGAAGTTGTATTAATACCAAGGATTCCATTGATATCAACTGACATGCCATTCTAATTGAAACGTCTTCAATTCCCAGTGCGTTTATCATTTGCAATGACGATAAATAAAGCGCAAGGACAAACCCTTCAAGTGTGTGGGGTAAATTTAAAAGAGCCGTGCTTTTCTCACGGACAATTATACGTGGCATGTTCCAGGGTGGGAGCACCAAATAATTTGTTTATTTATGCACCTGCAAACAAAACAAAAAATATTGTATACTCAATAGTATTAAACTAAGTTAAGTGCGTAGCAAAAAATTTGAAAATTGCCACGTCGAACATTTAATGGATGAACTAAACATTTAATTCGCCAGCAAGTAAAAAAAGGGGGCAGAGCAACGCTTGCCGGGCCAGCTAGTCTATATATATAAAATTCTCGTGTCACAGTTTTCGTTGCCATACTCCTCCGAAACGGCTTGACCGATTTTTATGAAATGTGCTTATCCGGTATCTATGAGAATCGGCCAACATCTATTTTTCATCCCCTTTCTTTCTCACTCCCTACCACATTCTTACATACATACATACAATATACACATTCTAACATATGTACATACATACTTACAATAAGTAAGCTATTTTTTGTCTACACTAGAAATTACTAGAAAATTATTTACAGTGACTCTCATTAATATTCGGTTTTTTTTTTTGTTGAACTTTGAACGCAAATTACACTTGCAAAACAAAGTAAAACACAAAAATAAAAGTAGTTAATTGAAGCTAGTTTTATTATCTTTTCAATGACGTACAACAACATAATGTTTATTTTAAACTAAATAATAAATTTAACTAAAACTCAAAAAAGGCTTCAAATTCGCGCCACATTAATAATCGTTTTTTTTTTCTTGCCAAATACTTAATACCAGTATTATTTGGAAAGAAATTTTTTTAAACATTTTGTGTGATATCCATTGTTTTTAGTAATATCATTAAGGCATTTTGGCATATTTTTAAAATTTTTTTCATTATACTCTTTGCCAATTTTGACCCTCCCTTCCTGAAGCCTTTGTTTGAAGTCCCATATTAATGAAATCGGTGTTTTACGCATCCGGCGGTCCAACTCACTCCACAAATTTTATATTAGGTTGAGGTCAAGCGACTGGGGCGTCGTTTCCAAAACTTTTGGGGAGATGTACATCAACCAAGACTTTACTTTATAAGCCTAATGCCTTGGGTCGTTGTCTTGGTATAACATAAACGTTTGGGAAATTCCCATTTCCCTGCCGATTGTTTTAAATTTTTGTTTTTTAAATGTTTAAATATGTATCCCGCTTCATTATACTATTTATAAACACCAGATTTACAACTATTTTTGTCGAAATGTACCCCCAAATCATAACGTGACCCCCATAGTGTTATACGGTTGGGCGTATGTGCTGCACCTGCAGTTCTATGTTCGGTTTCTGCCGAACCATTGTCATGCCGTCACTTCCAAAGTCAATAAACTTGCTTTTGACGTCGTTCCACCAGTTTTGGGCCTTCTTAGAGTACTCCTGGCCAAAAATTTTCCTCAATATCCGATTCCACTCAGAAAGGAAATGCTTTTTTCGAACAACTCGGCCGTTGCACAGCCCGTTTTTTTTTTGTACACCTAATGTTTTCGGCTAATACGGGTTTTCCGTGCTTGGCAATGATATGGACTATCAATTCTGGTGAACTAATCCGGTGGTTTTGCTTTATCTTCCTCCCTATTTCGGATTTTTCGCACTCAGTCAATTTTTTCGGTTGTCCTTTTTGCTTAATTCGGGTGGTTTTTCCTTCACTTTTGAATTTCCGACGATGTCATCGAGTGTGTTTGGCTTTATTTTTCGGATTTGACCAATTTCTTTAAAAGTCCCCCTTTGTAAATGCAACTGGAGCCCAAGTATTCGCTGCCCCAATGTTGAATTTACCCCTTGCAGGCCCATTGTAATTTGCAGGTGAACAATTAATATTTTGGTATGCTTTTTATCAATAACTGTCAATAGTGGGGTCCTTTTTACTGGGAAATCCAATTTTGAGCCATTTGAAGCTATTCGGGGATGCGAAATGGTTTTAAAATACGATTTTCAAAAAAAAACCGAATATTAATGTGGCACGAATTCGCCGCTTTTTTTTGTTTTTGTTAAATTTCTTTTTTAAGTTTAAAATAAATATTATGTTGTACTACGTCTATGAAAAGATAATAAAACTAGCTTTAATTTACTATTTTTATTTTTTTGTTTTACTTTGTTTTGCAAGAGTTATTTGCGTTCAAAGTTGAACAAAAAAAAAACCGAATATTAATGAGAGCCACTGTATATGGCAAAACAACGTTTGCCGGGTTTTCTAGTTTTATATAAAAATATTGTTTAAATATTAATTAATAATATAAACAAATAAATTGCATTGTTCAAATCATTTGCTCAAAAGTTTGCCTAATGCCTGTGTAGGCTCAACACCCTCCATGTTGTGTCGTCAACTGAGCAATTTCGGTTAAATATGATTTTTGGATAGCACTTTTCATGGGCTAATTATATTTAAGGGGGTCGTCTAGTGTGACTGGAGCTTTTTTCATGCAATTTTCAAAAAAAAAAAATTTGACCAAATGATTTGAATAATACATTTTATTGTTTTTAAATATTGTTTATTGACATTTTAACTATATTTTGATATTTTTTACAAAGCAATATATATTGTTGTTTTTTATAAAGCAATATATATTGTTTTTTGAGGTCCTTCGCCCAACAGAGACCCATATAAAAAAAAAGTACCTCAACTGCTGCCAGGATTTCAACAGTTATGTTGATCCGAATTGCAAAAACCAAACATTTTTTGAATCGTAAGACTTCAGCCCATACAATGAACTAAAAGAAATTCAAAATTCCGAAAAATAAATTTTTTACAGGCTTTTGAAAAAAAAAAAATCACTTTTTCGACCCTTTTTGGGAGTCCTTTTAGCTCAAAACAAAAAAACTAACAAAGCGATCGCAATAATCCTAGTTCATTAGATAGGTTAACATTTAATAAAGATATTTTGAAAATTTGAGCCCAATTGGTTAAGTAGTTTTTGAGTTATCGTGGCAGCAGTTTTCAAAAGTCGTGTTTCGAGAAAAAAGCATTTGAAAGTTGTTGCCCGCTACTGCGCTCTAAGTAAACCTACTCAGGTTTACGTCTATAACTTCTAAACGGCTTTAGACTTCGAAAAATCCTTTTGCCCATGTATTCTACGTATTCTTAGAATAAGATTAAAATAAAAATAAAAAAATTTTTTTTGATCCGTCACACTAGACGACCCCCTTAAATTATGTTCCTTTAACGCTTGCTGCACTGTCCAAACACTAGCAGGAACTTCAACCTACTTGTGTATTTTCATAGCCAATGCAAAAGGGCGAGTGTTTGATGTTTGAACTATTTTTTCTAGCTTATGCTTTCGACCACGGTTTTTTAGTTTCCCTTATTTTTTTTAGAGCTTTGTGAATCGCTGTGGGAGAGCACTTTCACATATTTTGGACTTCCACATACGATTTGATCCCGGATATGAGATTTTCGATGTGCAACCTCATAAAGATATTTAGAAAATATCAAAGAAGCTAACTTCGGCTCTGCCGAAGTTTGTATACCCTTGCAGCAAAATAATTGGTATAAATGTTTAACAAAATCAAAAAAAAAAAACAAAAAAGAAAAAAACACATATAAAAATTTTCACTTCTTCACCGAGTATTGAACCATCAAACACCGAAGCCCATCGTGCCAACGATCTCCACATACTACGCCACCGTCCTAATTCGATATATGTACATATATGCAAACCCATTGCATCTCGCTCTGTCAATTTTGTTCTGTGCAACAACGCAACGCAAATGTTTCTGTCTCTCTCACACACCGCGTGGTGACGAATTTTTGCATATGTGTGTGTGTGCGTGATTGCTTGGAATTTGTTTTTGTTTCTTTGCTGCCAAAGAAAATTGCTTATTTTACTCGAGGTACCTCCACGTTTTAGTTAATAACTCCGGTGATAATTATCCGATCCGACTAATTTTTAAACTTGATCTGGATGATCGATTAAGGAACTTAACTTTTCATGTTTCAACCATGTAGCTTAAAATTTAAGCTCGAAAACGTCTGGCTAAACAGACAGACGGACAGACGGACAGACGGACGGACGGACGGACGGACAGACGGACATGTCTCAATCGACTCGGCTGTTGATGCTGATCAAGAATATATATACTTTATGGGGTCGGAAACGTATATTTCTATGCGTTACAAACATCTGACAAATTTTATAATACCCTCTGCAAGGGTATAAAAAGAGTCTACGAACTCGACATCGCATCATTAATGTGTCGCTCACCGCGACAAAACGTTTAAGGATATATCTACGAAATTTATTGTCCCATTTTATTATTCACCAATTTAGTTCAAAAATATAAACAAATAAAAAAAGGATAAGAAGAAAGGAAGGTAGAGTCACATAGTAAGGTTATGAAGAGTTAGACATGTAATTGAGATTTCAAATAACGATACTAAGCAATGTTAGGTAGATCAGAATATTGTCTGGTAACTGATCGGAAAAAGTGTTGATCTGCGTGCCTACACTACACACGGATGAAAAAGGCAACGGAAAAACATAAACCGTATTTCTGAGAATATATGCAAAGGCATTAAAAAAATGCAAAAAGAAAAAATCAAACTGCGCAAGAGCGCTGAATACATGCCTATTTAAAGATTATTGAGAACCTTTATACACA
The DNA here is from genome assembly GCA_035045865.1 of Drosophila austrosaltans. Classification (NCBI taxonomy): domain Eukaryota; kingdom Metazoa; phylum Arthropoda; class Insecta; order Diptera; family Drosophilidae; genus Drosophila; species Drosophila austrosaltans. Next base: position 867,244 of record JAWNOQ010000089.1, read on the forward strand.
CATATAACCACTAACTATACAATACATAGATGAGACAAACGTAAGATTTTTTGATTGCAAACACTAGCCTAACCATGGAACCCCAGAGTTCGGCAAAAAGCCGAACGTTCGTACGCTCAATGAGAGCAAGTGAGAGCAAGTTCTGTCAATGTATGTGTACACTAGTCGGTACATGGGCAGGCATCGTAGTGTGTGTGTGTGACGTGAAGTTTTACAACACCGCATTTCAATAGCTCGCTCGACACAAATTTGAAATTTTCGACAAAACAACGACAATACGAAGTGAATATACCCCTGTGGAAAGGATATCAATCAATCTTTGCATCGAATTGCAAAGTGTCTCGATGGCTGTGACGATAGAGTGTTCGCTTGACGAATCGAGTTACTGCTGGTTCGATCCCCAGTATAAACCCTTCTATACAAAATTGTTTCTATTTTCTATGCTCAATTATGAATTGATTTTTTTTTTAATGAGTGTATTTTTCGTACTGAAAACGAGCAAAAATACAAAGATTGGTTTTACGAAACTCATAAATGCAAGACTAACAGAAAATAGTTCAATAAGTGTTTTCGATTATTGAACTATTTTCTGTTAGTCTTGCTTAAATAAAAACCAGATGGCTGATGGAAGAATTATGCGATGCATCATCTGAAAAGCAAAAAAGTATTCGGCAAATTGAAATTTTAAAGTCATTAGGGCTAACATAAATTAACACATCAACGAAGTCTTTTATTTCTTTTTTTGGGATTTTAGGGACGAATTACCAGTCCGGCTCTTGTCTAAAGAGCCGGCAATAAAAAAACAAATAATCTTAATTTATTATAAAAAAGTAGAAGACAAAAAGAAATCAATTCATTATTGAAAAACAAAATAGAAACAATTTTGTTTGGAAGGGTTTGAACTGGAATTCGAACCAACAGTGATTCGATTCGACAAGCGAACACTCTATCGTCACAGCCACCGAGACTGTCCACAACTCAGTGCAAAGATTGATTGATATCCTTTCCACAGGGGATATTCACTTCGTATTGTCGCTGTTTTGTCGAAAATTAAAAATTTGTGTCGAGCGAGCTATTGAAATGCTGTGCACACAAACATTGACAGAACTTGCTCTCACTTGCTCTCACTTGCTCTCATTGAGCGTACGAACGTTCGGCTTTTTGCCGAACTCTGGGGTTCCATGGTTAGGCTAGTGTTTGCAATCAAAAAATCTTACGTTTGTCCCATCTATGTATTGTATAGTTAGTGATATAACTATAAAAGCTACACTCATGATGAAAATAATAGATACACCAATAAAATTTTAGTGATTTTGTCATAACTGCTTAAGTTTTTACTTATTCAAAAAATACAGGATGACAACTATAAGAACACGATCTGGAAACGCAATGCATGCCAAAAAAAAAGTGTATTTCCCCCCAAATTTTCAGTAATCGCAATTATTTGTAAAGAGCCTGCTAAATATAATAGTTACACTTGACACCTTCTAAGTGAAAAGATTTGAAAATGAAGCAAGCAAGTCGTCCCTGCCGGCGTTGAGTATACTCTGTACCAACTAGTTATTATATTAAATAAAGTCAAACATCCTCGAAATAGCGATTAATTTCATAAAAAAATTTCTTTAACATGCCGCAACAGCGAACGCATGCTATCTCGCTCTTTCTTATCTGCCAATACAAAACGGATATAGCCATATCTCCGATGTTTATTGTCCGATTTCAACAAAATTTGCTCAGCTGGTCCAGTTTGGGTATATAATTAGGTGTACCAAGAATACGATATCTTGAAAGTTATCGTTTTTTTGAAATTGAGGGGGCGGAAGTGGGCGTGGCTAAAATTTGAAACAAACTTCAACAGCTTTGACATTAGACGGATGCTCACACCAAATTTGGTAGCTCTAGCTTTTATAGTCTCTGAGATCGAGTGGCTCATACGGACAGACGGACATGTCTCAATCGACTCGGCTGTTGATGCTGATCAAGAATATATATACTTTATGGGGTCGGAAACGCTTCCTTCTGCCTGTTACATACATTTTAGCGACTTTAATATACCCTTTTACTCTTTGGGTACAGGGTATAAAAATACAAGATAGTGTTTATTGCAAGGAAATAGTAAATATTCCTTAAAAAGATGTTAATTGTAGTAAAAAATTATAAATATCACATATAGAAGGGTCGAAATATTTATTGATCAAATGAACAATGACAAGTGGAAGAAGCGGCAAATCTTTGCGAGATATTGGTAAATTAATGGGAAGATCCCTTCATTTTGTAAAAAAACGCACTGAAAGATCAAAATAAAGACTAATCACGTGGAAGTCCATCGAAAACCAATCAAGAACGGGGCCGACGCATCAAGAGAATCGCAAAATCTGACCCTTTTAAGTGGTCCTTTGATACGCACAAAAAATTGGATTATAAGGCAAAATTACATATGCTAAAGATCACGTTGTATTGACAGGACCTGATGGAAAATGAAGCTAGCAAGTGGTCCTTGCCGACGTTGATTATACCCTGTACCTAGTAGTTATTTAATGTAGGCAAACACTCTCGAAATTGCCAGTAATCTAATATAAAATTCGCCTAACATGCAGCAACAGCAAACGCCCTTGGCGTTTCAGTACAAATCGCATATACGTATATCTCCGATGTTTATTGTCCGTTTTCGACTAAAATTAATCAGCTGGTTCATTTTGGCGATATTAATAAATGTGCCAAATATGAAAGCGATATTTTGAATATGGCTCTAGTAATAATTTTTTTCTTATTGCAATGGCGGAAAAACTTGATCTGTGTACACACTAGACGGATCTACAAATCAAATGTGGTAACTCTAGCTCTTATAGTCTCAAAGATCTCGATGTTCATACGGACAGACAGACGGACATGTCTCAAACAACTCGGCTAGTGATGCTGATCAAGAATATATGTATATACTTTAAGGGGTTGGAAATGTATATTTCTGCCTGTTACATACATTTTGGAGACTTTAATATACCCCTTTACCCTAATGGGTACAGGGTATACAAAAGTGGCGTAATATCCTATTTAGTGACGAAACCAAAATTTGCCTATTTGATAATGATTATTCCAGAAATGTAAGACGTCCAAAAGGCAAGTAATTCGATAACCCATAAAGCATGGGGGTAGAAATATTATGGTTTGGGGCTGTTTCTCTTGCTATGGAGTGGGTCAATTTTCCAAATATTAAGTATCATGACAGCAGCCGACTATAGGAACATATCGGCAAGCATTATGCTGCCATATGCTAAAGAAAATATGCCCCTGCGCTGGGTCTATCAGCAGGATAATGACCCAAAGCACACCTCAAAAACGGTGAAAAAATGATTTGACGACAATAAAGTCAATATCCCTCTTTTGGCCTAGTCAGTCATCTTATCTAAATCCAATAGAAAACTTGTACAGTGAACTCAAGAAATAGGTGGCAAAAAAAAAATGTGTCTACAACCGTGGGACTGCGTCGAAAAAACTTGGAAAAGAATATAGATAGAGACCTGCCAAGCCTTAATTAATAGTGTGCCTAACCCAGTGGAGAAAGAGATCAAAAATAAAGGTGGATATACTGGATATTAATCAAATAATAAAATTAAAATAGATTTTAAGTAGTATGAAACTCAAAAAAATTTATTTTCACTTAGAAATTTGGAGTGTAATTTTAATTTTCTTCTGTAACATTTGAAAAACGTTTTATTTTTTTGGGAAAGAACATTTTTTCATAAATAAGTTTTCAATGAAGAAACGTGCATTTAAACTTTATTATTTAGGGTAATGGAACAATTGTTGTACAAAGCTAAAGCTGAACCTTACGGATTGTATCTATTATTTTAATCATGAGTGTACATAAGCATTAAAATTTCTCTGATAACTTTAAACATTACATTGACTATATGCTATAGTTGCCATAGAACAATCGGGCAAATAGACATGAAAAACTCTTTCCCCAATCTATTGACATAAAATATAGATTCTACAAGTTTTACATGATACAGGTATATTTTTTTTGCCGATCGCTTAGATTTGAATTCTTAGAGGTTATCAGTCTAAGTTGGATTTAACGTAGTACAGTAACGACCCAGTAACATTGAACCACTAACTATACAATACATAGATGGGACAAACGTAAGATTTTTTGATTGCAAACACTAGCCCAACCATGGAACCCCAGAGACCTTCGGCAAAAAGCCGAACGTTCATACGCTCAATGAGAGCAAGTGAGAGCAAGTTCTGTCAATGTATGTGTGCACTAGTCGGTACATGGGCTGGTAACGTAGTGTGTGTGTGACGTGAAGTTTTACAACACAGCATTTCAATAGCTCGCTCGACACAAATTTTTAATTTTCGACAAAACAGCGACAATATGAAGTGAATATACCCCTGTGGAAAGGATATCAATCAATCTTTGCATTCAATTTCAAAGTGTCTCGATGGCTGTGACGATAGAGTGTTCGCTTGACGAATCGAATCACTGTTGGTTCGATTCCCAGTATAAACTCTTCCATACAAAATTTTTTCTATTTTCAATTATGAATTGATTTTTTTTTAATGAGTGTATTTTTCGTGCTGAAAACGAGCAAAAATACAAAGATTGGTTTTGCGAAACTCATAAATGCATAGAGCATCGAAGACACTTATTGAACTATTTTCTGTTAGTCTTGCTTAAATAAAAACCAGATGGCTGATGGAAGAATTATGCGGTGCATTATCTGAAAAGCAAAAAAGTATTCGGAAAATTGAAATTTTAAAGTCATTAGGGCTAACATAAATTAACACATCAACGAAGTCTTTTATTTCTTTTTTTTGGGATTTTAGGGACGAATTACCAGTCCGGCTCTTGTCTAAAGAGCCGGCAATAAAAAAACGAATAATCTTAATTTATTATAAAAAAGTAGAAGACAAAAAGAAATCAATTCATTATTGAAAAACAAAATAGAAACAATTTTGTTTGGAAGGGTTTGAACTGGAATTCGAACCAACAGTGATTCGATTCGACAAGCGAACACTCTATCGTCACAGCCACCGAGACTGTCCACAACTCAGTGCAAAGATTGATTGATATCCTTTCCACAGGGGATATTCACTTCGTATTGTCGCTGTTTTGTCGAAAATTAAAAATTTGTGTCGAGCGAGCTATTGAAATGCTGTGTTGTAAAACTTCACGTCACACACACACTACGTTACCAGCCCATGTACCGACTAGTGCACACAAACATTGACAGAACTTGCTCTCACTTGCTCTCATTGAGCGTACGAACGTTCGGCTTTTTGCCGAACTCTGGGGTTCCATGGTTAGGCTAGTGTTTGCAATCAAAAAATCTTACGTTTGTCCCATCTATGTATTGTATAGTTAGTGGTTCAATGTTACTGGGTCGTTACTGTACTACGTTAAATCCAACTTAGACTGATAACCTCTAAGAATTCAAATCTAAGCGATCGGCAAAAAAAATATACCTGTATCATGTAAAACTTGTAGAATCTATATTTTATGTCAATAGATTGGGGAAAGAGTTTTTCATGTCTATTTGCCCGATTGTTCTATGGCAACTATAGCATATAGTCAATGTCATGTTTAAAGTTATCAGAGAAATTTTAATGCTTATGTACACTCATGATGAAAATAATAGATACAATCCGTAAGGTTCAGCTTTAGCTTTGTACAACAATTGTTCCATTACCCTAAATAATAAAGTTTAAATGCACGTTTCTTCATTGAAAACTTATTTATGAAAAAATGTTCTTTCCCAAAAAAATAAAACGTTTTTCAAATGTTACAGAAGAAAATTAAAATTACACTCCAAATTTCTAAGTGAAAATAAATTTTTTTGAGTTTCATACTACTTAAAATCTATTTTAATTTTATTATTTGATTAATATCCAGTATATCCACCTTTATTTTTGATCTCTTTCTCCACTGGGTTAGGCACACTATTAATTAAGGCTTGGCAGGTCTCTATCTATATTCTTTTCCAAGTTTTTTCGACGCAGTCCCACGGTTGTAGACACATTTTTTTTTTTGCCACCTATTTCTTGAGTTCACTGTACAAGTTTTCTATTGGATTTAGATAAGGTGACTGACTAGGCCAAAAGAGGGATATTGACTTTATTGTCGTCAAATCATTTTTTCACCGTTTTTGAGGTGTGCTCTGGGTCATTATCCTGCTGATAGACCCAGCGCAGGGGCATATTTTCTTTAGCATATGGCAGCATAATGCTTGCCGATATGTTCCTATAGTCGGCTGCTGTCATGATACTTAATATTTGGAAAATTGACCCACTCCATAGCAAGAGAAACAGCCCCAAACCATAATATTTCTACCCCCATGCTTTATGGGTTATCGAATTACTTGCCTTTTGGACGTCTTACATTTCTGGAATAATCATTATCAAATAGGCAAATTTTGGTTTCGTCACTAAATAGGATATTACGCCACTTTTGTATACCCTGTACCCATTAGGGTAAAGGGGTATATTAAAGTCTCCAAAATGTATGTAACAGGCAGAAATATACATTTCCAACCCCTTAAAGTATATATATTCTTGATCAGCATCACTAGCCGAGTTGTTTGAGACATGTCCGTCTGTCTGTCCGTATGAACATCGAGATCTTTGAGACTATAAGAGCTAGAGTTACCACATTTGATTTGTAGATCCGTCTAGTGTGTACACAGATCAAGTTTTTCCGCCATTGCAATAAGAAAAAAATTATTACTAGAGCCATATTCAAAATATCGCTTTCATATTTGGCACATTTATTAATATCGCCAAAATGAACCAGCTGATTAATTTTAGTCGAAAACGGACAATAAACATCGGAGATATACGTATATGCGATTTGTACTGAAACGCCAAGGGCGTTTGCTGTTGCTGCATGTTAGGCGAATTTTATATTAGATTACTGGCAATTTCGAGAGTGTTTGCCTACATTAAATAACTACTAGGTACAGGGTATAATCAACGTCGGCAAGGACCACTTGCTAGCTTCATTTTCCATCAGGTCCTGTCAATACAACGTGATCTTTAGCATATGTAATTTTGCCTTATAATCCAATTTTTTGTGCGTATCAAAGGACCACTTAAAAGGGTCAGATTTTGCGATTCTCTTGATGCGTCGGCCCCGTTCTTGATTGGTTTTCGATGGACTTCCACGTGATTAGTCTTTATTTTGATCTTTCAGTGCGTTTTTTTACAAAATGAAGGGATCTTCCCATTAATTTACCAATATCTCGCAAAGATTTGCCGCTTCTTCCACTTGTCATTGTTCATTTGATCAATAAATATTTCGACCCTTCTATATGTGATATTTATAATTTTTTACTACAATTAACATCTTTTTAAGGAATATTTACTATTTCCTTGCAATAAACACTATCTTGTATTTTTATACCCTGTACCCAAAGAGTAAAAGGGTATATTAAAGTCGCTAAAATGTATGTAACAGGCAGAAGGAAGCGTTTCCGACCCCATAAAGTATATATATTCTTGATCAGCATCAACAGCCGAGTCGATTGAGACATGTCCGTCTGTCCGTATGAGCCACTCGATCTCAGAGACTATAAAAGCTAGAGCTACCAAATTTGGTGTGAGCATCCGTCTAATGTCAAAGCTGTTGAAGTTTGTTTCAAATTTTAGCCACGCCCACTTCCGCCCCCTCAATTTCAAAAAAACGATAACTTTCAAGATATCGTATTCTTGGTACACCTAATTATATACCCAAACTGGACCAGCTGAGCAAATTTTGTTGAAATCGGACAATAAACATCGGAGATATGGCTATATCCGTTTTGTATTGGCAGATAAGAAAGAGCGAGATAGCATGCGTTCGCTGTTGCGGCATGTTAAAGAAATTTTTTTATGAAATTAATCGCTATTTCGAGGATGTTTGACTTTATTTAATATAATAACTAGTTGGTACAGAGTATACTCAACGCCGGCAGGGACGACTTGCTTGCTTCATTTTCAAATCTTTTCACTTAGAAGGTGTCAAGTGTAACTATTATATTTAGCAAGCTCTTTACAAATAATTGCGATTACTGAAAATTTGGGGGGAAATACACTTTTTTTTTGGCATGCATTGCGTTTCCAGATCGTGTTCTTATAGTTGTCATCCTGTATTTTTTGAATAAGTAAAAACTTAAGCAGTTATGACAAAATCACTAAAATTTTATTGGTGTATCTATTATTTTCATCATGAGTGTAGCTTTTATAGTTATATCACTAACTATACAATACATAGATGGGACAAACGTAAGATTTTTTGATTGCAAACACTAGCCTAACCATGGAACCCCAGAGTTCGGCAAAAAGCCGAACGTTCGTACGCTCAATGAGAGCAAGTGAGAGCAAGTTCTGTCAATGTATGTGTGCACTAGTCGGTACATGGGCTGGTAACGTAGTGTGTGTGTGACGTGAAGTTTTACAACACAGCATTTCAATAGCTCGCTCGACACAAATTTTTAATTTTCGACAAAACAGCGACAATATGAAGTGAATATACCCCTGTGGAAAGGATATCAATCAATCTTTGCATTCAATTTCAAAGTGTCTCGATGGCTGGGACGATAGAGTGTTCGCTTGACTAATCGAATCACTGTTGGTTCGATTCCCAGTATAAACTCTTCCATACAAAATTTTTTCTATTTTCAATTATGAATTGATTTTTTTTTAATGAGTGTATTTTTCGTGCTGAAAACGAGCAAAAATACAAAGATTGGTTTTGCGAAACTCATAAATGCATAGAGCATCGAAGACACTTATTGAACTATTTTCTGTTAGTCTTGCTTAAATAAAAACCAGATGGCTGATGGAAGAATTATGCGGTGCATTATCGGAAAAGCAAAAAAGTATTCGGAAAATTGAAATTTTAAAGTCATTAGGGCTAACATAAATTAACACATCAACGAAGTCTTTTATTCCTTTTTTTTTGGGATTTTAGGGACGAATTACCAGTTCGGCTCTTGTCTAAAGAGCCGGCAATAAAAAACCTAATAATCTTTAATTATTATGAAATAGTAGAAGACAAAAAGAAATTAATTCATTATTGACAAATAGAAAATAGAAACAATGTTGTATGGAAGAGTTTGCACTGGGAATCGAACCAACGGTGATTCGATTCGTCAAGCGAACACTCTATCGTCACAGCCATCGAGACACTTTGAAAATGAATGCCAAGATTGATTGATATCCTTTCCACAGGAGTATATTCACTTCATATTGTCGCTGTTTTGTCGAAAATTAAAAATTTGTGTCGAGCGAGCTATTGAAATGCTGTTGTAAAACTTCACGTCACACACACACACTACTATGCCTGCCCATGTACCGACTAGTGCACACATACATTGACAGAACTTGCTCTCACTTGCTCTCATTGAGCGCACGAACGTTTGGCTTTTTTCGAAGGTCTCTGGGGTTTCATGGTTAGGCTAGTGTTTGCAATCAAAAAATCTTACGTTTGTCCCATCTATGTATTGTATAGTTAGTGATTGAACTGTTGAAAAAAAAATTTCAAGGGTTCAAGGACTTTGACCAAAGTTAGCCGATCTTCTTAATTTTTAAATTTTGTGTTTAATCCGATGTAATGAATATTACAATTAGATAGCCTAAAGCTGCAAGGGTATTTAAACTTCGGCAAGGCCGAATACATACATACATCATAGATCTGTCTTATCCTAATATTACTATTTAAAAGTTAGGGAATAAACCTACCTGCAATGAACAGTGAGAGGAGATCGACATCCAGTATTTTTTTGGCTCTTGTAATGATTGTAGGCCTGATCTACAAGTTCTATTATTCCTCTACACACTTCGGGAACTTCTCCATCAACAGTAGGCCAACCGTTGTATTGAAATTGTGTAACTTTTAAAGTATCGTCAATTTTGCAGTTTGTGACGAAAAACTCCCGCCTTGTATAATAAGGACAGTTTTCACTGTGGACATATTTCACAAGGATGTGATCATATTGAATTTCATCATCTGCCCAATAACGTGGACACCTTGAACCATCACCAATCTGAAAAGACGAAAAATATATTAAAAAATGAAGCAAGCAAGTCGTCCCTGCCGACATTGAGTATACCCTGTACCAACTAGTTATATTAAATAAAATAAAATATCCTCGAAATCGTCATCAATTTCATGCAAAATTCTCTTTAACATGCAGCTACAGCGAACGCATGCTGTCTCGCTCACTCTTGCCAGCCAATGTCGCCTTGGCAATGCAGTGCAAAACTCATATAGCTATATCTTCGATTTTTATTGTCCGATTTGGACAAAATTTGGTGAGCTGGTCCAGTTTGGGTATATAATTAGGTGTGCCAAGTAAGAATACGATATCTTTAATACAGCTCTAGTAATACGTTTTCGCGATTTGCGGGGGCGGAAGTGGGCGTGGCAAAAATTTGAAACAAACTTGACCTGTGTATGCATTAGACGCATGTTCACACCAAATTTGGTGGCTCTAGCTCTTATAGTCTCCGAGATCTAGGTGTTCATACGGACGGACGGACAGACGGACAGACGGACGGACAGACAGACATGTCTCAATCAACTCGGCTGGTGATGCTGATCAAGAATATATATACTTTATGGGGTCGGAAACGCTTCCTTCTGCCTGTTACATACATTTTAGCGACTTTAATATACCCTTTTACCCTATGGGTACAGGGTATAAAAATAACCGAAACGTGAATTCAACTGACTTGGATATACAAAATCGTCGCAATAACTGACAATTTATACGTTCTATTACTCTATACAGGAGCTGCTTTTCAATCAGACAATAGGCCTCAATGTTTGAATAAAACTTGCTTGTGAAACAAAATTTATCTGCCACAGACTAGACGAACCAACAAACGATCGGTCAGTAAAAATTTTGGTACCAAAAATTTATGCATCTCATGCTAGTAGCACAAAAATGGTTTAATATATTATATTTCCTAATAGTTCTCCAAACTTTAAGGGGTTAGGGATAGTCAGAGACGTAAAAAATGTACCATTTTCAAAAAATTCTTTGTTGTAGTTAAAATTTCTTTTTTTAAAAAAAGTAATAATGCAGCATTAATATTTGATGTTTGAACTTAATTTCACATATTTAAAAAAAAAAAAATATTCAAAATTTTCAAAGTTACGGCTGTTTGTTTTGACCGCTTCTTAAAAAAAGGACTTTGCGGTGACCACGATTGGTCCTTAAGGATTCATCCAAAATCCATCGGACAAAAAGAATTAGTTTTAGAATTGAAGAATTCCGGGCCGGATCATAGCTTCTTTTTTTTTTTTTCAAAAATAACAACGTTATTATATAATAACGTTTTGGAATTTTTTTTTTGAATTTTCGAAAAAAAAAAAAACTATTTTTAACTGTTCATAAAAATCGAAGTCACCGATTTGGAAAACATAGTTTGGAGAAAAACGCATTTAAAGTTTCAGAAGTACCTTGCGCAAAGCAGGGGTTGACTTCAAATTTTTAGGCAACATTTTGAAAATATCTTACTTTAGGAAAACGCAAAAAAAAATTTTGATTTTTTAAAAATTCTAACTACCCCTAACCCCTTAAACGAAATGGTTTGACTGAGTCAAATACATAAATAATTGCTGTTTTGCAATGCTCAGACTTTGCTAAAAATGTATCTGTTTAAAACGAAAAACATCCTTCGACATGTGCCGTAGTACTCTACACCCTTCGACATGGCAAAAGTTACACAGGCGTCCTACATTTCTTTCAAGTGGCGTGTTTTTTTTTTTTTAGCGCTCTTGCTTGAATTAATTTTCTTTGACTTAACCCGCAGATAACATTTTTTTCGTGGAATTATTATTACTATTACGCGATGATTTGTTTTTAAACATTTACTCAAAGCTTTTATTATTTATTGTTTTACTTAACAACAAAATTGTAAGTTTTGTTGTGTTTTCTGCGTAAACTTTGACTTTTTCTTTTTGGTTAATTTCCTTTTTTTTCTGTGAATAGTGAAACTTTTCGTATTGTCTATTATTGTTCATTTTTAAGTTACCCTTTTTTAAATTTAATTTCTTGCGATTTATTAGTTTATTGCTTTTTTTTTCTTTAAAAATATAATAGTACATAAATTTATAATGGTGCTCATCCAAAAACTTGCCCTAATCCCCAAAAGCTGGCGTTGTGAAAATATTATTTATGTTTAATGGGTTAGTTGCACGGCCAGAGTAAAGTGAAGAATAGCATTGGAAACTGTGAGGGCCTAAAATGGAGTTGGGAAATGAGCCGGGACGTGGAAATGGATATTCGTATATTTATGCAGCGGACGAGAGAGGGATTTAAATCCCTGTCGACTGGTTTTTTAAAACTTCGTGATGAGTTTTCGTCTCTGGAAACCCAGTTTAATAATTATAAACTATTAAACGAATCACCGCCCATCCTCTGGGTCGTCAGTACCCCCTGGCGGGTCAAAAAACTAATTTCGTCCTTTTTCTATCCTATCAGAATGTTAGAGGACTAAAATCTAAACTTGCTAAACTCTATGTAGATAGTCTATCTATTGACTTTCGTATCCTGGTCACTACGGAAACGAGGCTCAAGCCAGACAAACATATCTGATGCTTCTGTTTTTCCAACGATATTTTCAACTGTGATTCAACGATGATGATGATGTTAAATTTTTGTATTAGTTTTAAAGACTCAAGTTCCGAGCGTCTGCTTCCAGTCAATCATTAAAGACTTGCAGCTTATGATTCTTCTCTTAAAATACTTAACTACTTTATGTAACTAACTTAACTACTTTATGTAAGTTCCCTTTTCATGTTTTCGAGCGCAGGCCACAATGAGCGAAGGTCACAAGCATTTTCACGATTACGATAACCCATAATAACGAATTATAAAATATTTCTCCGCATTTCATTTTGCTTATTAAGAAATAAAAATTGTGAAACTCACTTCTGAAATCATCACTAGTGTAGACACACTTTGTTCTGAGACCATTCTCCAAAAATCATTGATTGTAGATTCGAGAGGATCTTGTGCGATTATAAATGTTTCGGTGTTATCATATCCTTCAATAAACGACGCATTAATATATGTAGAGTTGTCTCTCATAGGAAGCGGGCTCAAAATTACCTAGAAAAATTTTATGAAATGAATTTAATGAATTGAATATCAAGAAAGCTAATTTCGGTCTTGCCGAAGTTTGTATTTTCTTGCAATTTTAGATTTTTTTTATATTTTTCAAATTGCATAAAAAAAGCAGCCCAAACATAGAACGACCCACTTAAGATGCCGCAATAGCGAATGCATGCTATCTCGCTCAATCTTTTAATTTTCAATCATTTTAGTATACGATGTACATAGGTACATCAATACATATCTCCGATAATTATTATCAGATTTGAACAACATTTGGTCAGCCGGTGCATTTTGGCTATGTTATTAGATATGCCCAATATGAATGTATTACCTTTAATATAGCTCTAGCTATGGTAGAGGGTGCATGTGGGCGTGGCAAAAATTAAAAATAAATAAGATCCACGTACTGGACGGATATTTACAATACAATCGCTTTAGTAGTCCCCGAGATGTCAGTGTACATATATTATATAAAGACGGACTGACCGAATTAACTGAATTTGACAATTTAATATTTATTTTGATTTAATTTAATATTAATACTTACTCGGTTACGGTCGTATGGTAAAACTTCCTGACTTCTATTCTTTCCAATATTATCTTCGGTTTCTCCCACGGAACAGGACTTATTAATTTCATCCGTTATATCAAGCAGTTTCTTCAATAAAAATATAATTTAACATTGTTTTATATAATCAGTTCTATTTAAGCTAGTCGAAAATTGACAATATTAATAATTTTCGATTTTCCCTTGATAATTTTCGAAGTCGTGTAATTACGACCGCCTGCCGAAATTTCCACGGTTTAAAGGTCCAGTGGCTGACTTTTCAATGGGAGCTAAAGGGCGTAAATTACCCATTTGACTAAAATAGAGTTTTCACATGAGCCCGTTTGTGAAATATCTTATAGTCGAAACTATTTGGGCTGTTTATCTAAACATGCATGCTTACAAATGTCATAAATATAAGTATATGAGTACACACCCCGGAATCACATCAGTGGCTGGTGACTACACAGATTTAAGGTAGGTATTCCGTCGGTAACTACATGATCAGTGTCAGCTATCTTATTTTTGAATATTACAAAGGATGGGCTCGTAGATCTCAAGCGTTCAGCAATGACAAAGTTGTAAAACTACTGAGGATCCCATAAACGTCATATATTTAGTTCGAAAGAATAGCAGTCTAATGGACAACCTGAATATTTAAAACTCCTTGCTACTCTTGATTAAACAAAGGGGCCTTTCGTCCGTAGGTCAAACGTAGTATAAAAGATGTATAGTAGCAGTATAGTGATGAAAGCCAGAGTACACGTCTCTGCAATTGTACATAAAAGACTAATCAATGTTTAAAGTTCAATAGTCAAATCCAAGGTAGGATAAAATTTGTCTTCTGGAAAACGAGATGTTCGACCCTAGATGCAACATTTTTGAAGAAATTCAATACAAATATAAGAGGAAATAATCTATCATTTGAATATTTTGATATTTGAATATTTGAATATTTTGAGTTACTAATCAATCCAAAAGGCCATCAATGAAGCAATGTGACGAGGAGGGCGACAACACGGTATACTCACAGGAAAGCAAACATGAAATATCACGTAAATTTAAATTACCAAGAACGATGACTGATACCTTGGATTTAACTAATATCAAGATCGATATGTAACATATCTTCAAATAGAGACATCCTTCCACATTAGTTCCACTTCAAAACATTGCATTTTGCACGAACAATTTGCCGTAACAAAGGTTTGTTCTCTGCAGCAAATAGTCGCCTGTTTCTTCAGAAGAAAGGGTCATGTGGACCAACTGCCGAAGACAGATCATTTTTTATCGGCAAACAGGCGAATTTTTAAGCAGTCAAAACATTGAATTGATGACTCATCCGCTACAAAAAGTCACAATAGCTTTGGTTGATCTTTTAGTAACAAAATGGTTCAAACAGCTTAAAGTTGTCGTAGAGCAAAAAGTGCAACGATACTTCTGATCACTGACCTTTGAGTGTCAGAAAAATGTCAAGTTTTAGTATTATGATGACAACCGTGGGCAACATAACAAGTGTGAAAGGCAAAAAATATTCATGTTACTTAACAAAAAAGATTTTTATTTACTAATGCATATTGCATACCTCAAACTAATATATATCCGGACAGTGGTTGCCAAATTAAGCGAGATAACTAAAATTTTCTTGGGGAGCGCTATCATAATGACTAAAATTATTTACAATTTTTCTATACTTTTTCTAAAAAAAATTCTTTAAATATAATCTTAAGATAAACATCTAGTCCAATTTTATTTAATCAATAATTTATAAAAGTTTATTGGAAAAAAATTGTAGGACTGTCATTAAATTGGTTCAGAAAATATTTAACATAAACGAAGAACACAGAGGGGAACGCTAACCTGATGACGCGCAGTGTATGTTCATATGTAGTAGAGGCCTGCACGAGTATACTCATTGTAGTCAGTCTTCCAAATACTTACAAATTTTTATTCATTCGTTTGAAAAAATTGCTTTCAAACGAATGAATCGAGTAGCAAAAACCCGAAGTATTCTAATTTGATGTACTTCGACACATCAAGCCGAACAAACGAAATCTAACACAAAGCAAACCAAGCGAAACAAGTGAGAATGACAAACGAAACAAATGAATACGGTACTACTTCCAAGTATACTTAGTACTTCCAAGCATTCCCAAGTATTCGTAAGTATGTACATACATACATGCATATGAATTAGTGTACGCTTTTACATCGTTTATTTGAATAAAATCGTGTTTTTTTTTTTTTATTTACTGTAAATATATTGATGAAATCAACCTATTTTCAGCTGTTACAGTTCGTCTACATTGAGTCTGAGCCGAACGAAATGTTTATATATATATTTCAGGTATTCGGTTTGCTATTCGGTATACCGAGAACGAACAAAACATTTGAACAGTTCAAAATACTTGGTTGGGTTTCGGTACTTGGTTTCATTGTGCTCACATTTGCTTTACCGGATTTTTGTGTATGTGCTATTCGTTTTCACTCGTTCGTTCGTAAGCGATGCTTGGTTTACTTTGATTTGTGAATACGAGTATGTGTGAGACAGAGTTGCTAAAGTATTTGCGTATTTAGTTTTGTGTTTCGAATGTACTCGTGCAGGCCTCTAATATGTAGTAGTAGTAACAGACATAGAAATCCGGACACCTCGGTATGGCCTCTATATGCAAACTTTGAACGGGCGTAAAATATGTAAAAAAGGTTCATTTAGTTTGGATCTTTTTCGCGTTGTCTACTAAGTATTTAGATTTAAAATACCGACTAGTTTGGTGTAACCTAAGCTTTTGAAGTGAAAAAAAGTGAAAAATATAAAGGTAAAAGGTGTCATATTGGCTTTACGATCGGAAAATTTAAGCCTCCGCGATATAGATCTTCATTAGAAACTAGAAGGATGGGCTAACTTCGGCCGTGCCGAAGTTCGTATACCCTTGCAAACTGTTATTTAAGAATTACACATTTATAATGTGACAAAATCATTAGAAAGCATATGAAACAAGTCAAACCTACATTAAATGTTCGTAGCTTGAGAAAAAAAGTAATTCGACAAAAAAAATTTTTTTGGTCCGATTGTTCCTATGGGAGCTATAGCATATAGATGACCGATTTTGCTGAAACTTAGCATAGACATTTCTATATATACTAAACTTCCAAAAACCAAGTTTCGTGACAATCACTTTCAAAACACCCAAGTTATTGCTCTGAGACTATATTCTTGGCCGATCGTTCCTATGGGAGCTATATGATATAGTCAACCGATTCTGATAAAACTTGGTGGATTTGTTTGAAGGTGTATTAAACTTATGAACACCAAATTTCGTAACAATTGATTGAAAAACAACAAAGTTATTGAAGTGTAATTCTCTTCTCGACCGATCGTTCCTATGGGAGCTATATGATATAGTCATCCGATCGGGATGATTCCGAGATATACAATGCCTGCAGCAAAAAGAAGCCTGGGTGCAAAATTTCAGCTCTGTAGCTTTAAGGGTCTCGGAGGAGAAGCTGTTGATCCAGACAGACGGACAGACGGACAGACGGACCGACGGACAGACGGACAGACGGACATGGCTATATCAACTCAGCTCGTCGTGCTGATCAAGAATATATATACTTTATATAGTCGGAAACGCTTCCTTCTATGCGTTGCAAACTTTTGACCAAAATTAATATACCCTTGCAAGGGTATAAAAATAATTTTTCGGGAAATGGTGGCTACTCAAAAACTGAGATCGATTTTCCCACTAATTTTTTAACATTTGCGGTTTTTTTAAAAACATTGAAAATACAAATTTTTAATTTTAATGGTGCGATAAAGGAATGCATAAAGAATATTCATGCCAAATTTCAAGTAAATCGATCAACTAGATCTTGAGATATTATGACGGTTGCACCGAAAAAAATTGTTTCGAGATAAACGCATTCAAAGTTTTACGGTTAGCCCAAACCGGTCTTTGTGCTACGACACTAAAATGACAATAACTTCAGATATAATTCGAATTTTGAAATATCCTTTTAGGGAGATATACTTTAATACGTAAACCAAACTAAACAAAATGTGGAACAAATAAATTTCGATTTTTTCAAAATCCTAGACTAGAATACCCCCTTAATTTAAAAACAGAAATTTAAAAATAATTGTTATAAATGTTTAACAAAAAAAAAAAAGCTTTCACTCACAGTCTTCACCGAGAAGTGAACCACCAACAAACACCGAGCCATCGTGCTCGACCTCGTGACCGACCTCTACATACTACGCCACCGTCCTTACTTAATTTACTGAAGCTAGTTCGACATATGTATATAGCAAACGCATGACATCTCGCTCTTTATATTCTTCTTCGTTCTGTGCAAGAACACAACTAAAATATTTCTGTTTCTCTCACACACCGTGTGATATTTTTGATCAGCACGACGAGCTGTGTTGATTTACCCATGTTCGTCTGTCTGTTTGTCCGTCCGTCCGGATCAACACGATTTCCCTAGAGACCATTAAAGCTACAGAACTGAAACTTTGCACCCAGGCTTCTCTTTTCTGCAGGCATTGTATATCTCGAAATCATTCTCATCAGAGGACTATATCATATAGCTCCCATAGGAACGATCGGTCAAAAAATATTTTTAGTCGAATTAATTTCTTTTCTCAAGCCACTAACATTTAATATTAGTTTGACTTGTTTTATATGCATCCTAATGGTTTTGTCACATTACAAATATTTAATTATCAAATAACAGTTTTCAAGGGTATACGAACTTCGGCACAGAAGTTAGCCTATCCTTCTAGTTTTTCTTTTACGCGCCAATTGTCCTCACCTCCTGCCCAACCGACTGAGGGGCAAGCCGCATGTCAGCCGTTCGAGTCGCGGGGCCAATTTACAAAACACAGACAAAAGCAAAACTAAAACTAGCTAGTTAAGAGCTGAATATGAAAGAATGAAAGTTTTTTAAAAGGGAATAGAGAACCCTAAACTGGTAACATAATAAAGACGATTATAATTAGAACAAAGAACTCAAAAAAATAGAGTTATATAATTTCTAGTAGGTCTACAAGGAATTGTTAAATTTATTTGGTTCAATGGCTCAGGTGACTATATTCCCACTAAAAGAGCTTCTGAAAGTAAAGAAGTCTACTAGAGTACGATGGCAAAATGACATTATGGTTCCTGTTCAGACCACGAAGAACAAAGAGCAGGAACTGTTTTTGGAAAGATTCAACTCTTCCTTGATGTGATTCGTACTAAGGTGACCAAATACAAGATGTATATTCTAAAATCGGACGGACCAGTGAAGTGAAAAGAAAGTTAGTTGTATATGGACCATCGATACCTTAATTTTCGGTCAATAAGGACACCCAAGTCATTCATTCCATTAACACATTCTAATGAGATATTATTAAGAAAATTATTACGGACTAACAACGAGGATCCGGGTTCGAATCCCAGGCTAGTGTATGGATGTAGTTTTTCGTCTAAGCCGAAGGCCTTAGTTGCCAGTGCTTGTAAAATATAGTTAGGTTGATAGTTTATAACTATATCCTACACTTTAATAATAATAATAATTACGGACTATTTCTGTGAAAGCTCATAATCTTACATTTAGTTGTATTTAGTTTTAATAAGTTCTTATTACATCAAAACTAAAGGTTATGAAGGGCGGATTACAACCGACTAGGAGAGATAATTTCTCTGTAGCTAAGACAAAGCTTAACGTCATCTGGGTACATAAGGACACGAGAATAACTTAAAACAGATAGAAGGTCATTGATAAAAAGGGTAAACAGCAATGGTACCAAATGACTACCCTAAAGTACCCCAGAAGTAACATGGATAAATTGCGAACATGAAGACTTGACAAAAACTTTTTGAGTTCTATGTGTCAAATATTCACGAATCTAATTGAGTAAAGGGCTTGGAAAGCCAATATTATTCAACTTACAAAGCACAAGCAAATGATTAATAGAGTCAAAAGCTTTACTGAAATCAGAAAAAATATATGTATGACATCAGTATGCTTTGCATATATCCTTAGATCATTTTGGATGTAAGTTCTAAATGGTTAGTGGCAGTAGATCTACGTTTCAAAAACCCATGTTGAGATAGTGAAAAAATTGAACTACAGAAATGTTGCAGTTACAAGTGATTAACTTCTCAAAAGATTTAGGAATAGCGGACAATTTTGAAATACCTCTATAACTAGATGCTTCCGATTTCTTACCGTTTTCATAGAGGGTAACTATATATTAGATGCTTCCGATTTCTTACCGTTTTCTTGGAGGGTAACTATATAAGATTTCCTCCAAATATATGGGAAAGTGGAAACAGACAATAAAAAAGTTTACGGATCGGCTTACATAAAGCCTCGGCGCAGAATCCTTGTAATTCATTAGAACCAGAAGGGAAACAGGTTTCACTAAGTTTAAAACGCTAAAAAGCTAACTTTCATCAGTCAGCAAAGAAGTCAGCTACGGTTATATCAGAGTTCACTGTACTATTTTCGAAAAATAATCAGGATAGGTACGCAGACATCTTAGGTCGTAACCTATAAAACTGTTTAGGATTACGGGAAAACTGTAGCTTATAGCAGAGCAACTGCATAGAGAGCAAAGTCTTAAGAACAGCCGAACTTTTTGTATTTTTTTACTAGCGTGATTTGACATTTTTTAAGGTGGATAGCTCACGAGAAAAATATGGAGGTCTGTGGGACGACACTAGAATCCTCAGTGGTACACAAACTTTAAAATATATTAAACCAGATAAATAGCTAGATCCATGTCTGAAACACTGTATCCGACAGCAAAGATGAGACGTGTTGGATAGAATCCAATTGTTTAATGTACACCGTCATGTCGGATTGTGGTAGGATGTACGTAATATAGTAATAATGTAGACAGAGAAGGACTTGAATCTGACCATGACACTTACAAGCTCGATCCCCTGATTATTAAGACAAAGAATCCGGTAAGAAGATAGTGGCAATCGCAATCAGGACTCCCTTCGCCTACACGAGAAATCCGATCATACTTAAGAATAAAAAATTTGGTAGACAGAAAAGATGAATCGTTAAAGTCAGCTATTAAACAACTCTCTGTAAATACTAAAATTTTAAATTCAAAAACTAGACTATCTATTGTACATAAACTCTAGAAAGCTTAGATTTAAGTCCTCTTACGTTCTGATAGGTCACAAAAATGGACGAGATTAGTATTTCGAAACAGCAGCAAATGCTGAGGTTCCGGGAAATGAAGCATTAGGAGGGATAGTAAGACTAATAGGACCTCGAGATTTCTTTTTGGCAGTATGTTTCCTCACTAGAATGTAAACAGCTCTACCGGACCACAGATTTTAAAGGAAGATATCTCCCTTGAATAGTTAAATTTAAACTTCTCCATCGCTACATTCGAGACTTGAACTTTTGTCTTAATGTTAGCTTAAACATCATCCGACGAATGTTCGGAATCAAGCCATGAAATACAAATCTGTTTATTTAGTGGTAAACTAGTCAGAGGCCAATGGACTTGTGTACCTCTAACTGGACGACAATATTTTAATATTGCCAATATTTAAAGTATTTGGTAATTGCGCAGACTGATCAGAAGCTATATAGATCAGAATTTGTATATACTGGAGAAACTGAACGGGGGCAGTAAACGAAATGAGCTGCGGTAGATTGGTTGTGGGCAGTGACTGGTGTTGTGCAGTTGAAGGGACAGATTACATACTGGTTTTCTTACGCTTATCCCTCCTCTCCCTCACTTCTATGTCCACTTCTCGGCATAAAGCAAATTCCCATCTGAGACTACCTCTTAGCTCCAAACTACCCCTCACTTTGGTCGTGTGACCAGCACAATTAACGTACGGTGGATCACGTTGATATTCGCAACGCAAATAACACCTTAAAAACTTAGTAAAACAAACATGTAAATGTAAACAAAATGGTAAATCAAAGCTGGTTTTATTACATTTTCGTAGAGGTATAACAACATATTATTTAATTTAAACCAAAAAAGAAAATGAACAAAAATAAAAAAAAAAGTCGTATCTTCGTTTCACATTAACATTCGGTTTTTTTCTTATAGAATACAAAACAAAAATTATTTACTATGAATTAAAATGACGTCGTTCCAACAACTTTGGGCCTTCTTAAAGTACTTCTGGGCAAAGGTTTTCCTCAGTTTTCGATTGCACTCAGAACGAAAATGCTTTTTTCGAGAATCTCGGCCGTGGAACCATCTCTATTAATGGTATGGCATAGTGGTTTTAACCGATACGGTCTTTCCGTGTCGGGCAAAGAGTATGCTAGTCAATTCCGGTGCTCTAGGTCGGCGATCTTTTCGGTTGTCCTTTTTGCTTGATTGGGGCGATTCTCCCTTCATTTTCTTCTGCGGACTATATTATCGACTTTGTTTGACTTTATTTTTTGGATTTGACCGATTTTATTATAGGTCTTGCTCTCTATGTGCAACTGGAGCACAATTTCTCGATTCTCCAATGTTGAATTTTTTCCTTCAAGGCGCGTTGTGAATTGCAGGTAAACAATTAAATTTTCCAATACAATTTTTGTCACTGATTGTCAGTAATAGGCCTTTTTTGGGCAAATTCATTTTTGGTGCCATCCAAAGGAGATGTCACAAGGTTTTAAAATGCGACTTTCAAGTATAACCGAATATTAATGTGACACGAATTTGCATCTTTTTTTGTTTTTGTTAATTTTCTTTAATTGGTCAGATGTTTGTAACGCATAGAAATATACGTTTCCGACCCCATAAAGTATATGTGTATATTCTTGATCAGCATCAACAGCCGAGTCGATTTAGACATGTCCGTCTGTCTGTTGGTTGAGGCGTTTTCGAGCTTAAATTTTAAGCTACATGGTTGAAACATGAAAAGTTGAGTTCCTTAATCGATTATCCAGACCAAGTTTAAAAATTAGTCGGATCGGATAATTATCTCCGGAGTTATTAA
The DNA here is from genome assembly GCA_035045865.1 of Drosophila austrosaltans. Lineage (NCBI taxonomy): Eukaryota > Metazoa > Arthropoda > Insecta > Diptera > Drosophilidae > Drosophila > Drosophila austrosaltans. Next base: position 889,860 of record JAWNOQ010000089.1, read on the forward strand.
CTAAAACGTGGAGGTACCTTAAGTAAAATAAGCAATTTTCTTTGGCAGCAAGGAAACAACAACAAATTCCAAGAAATCTGCCGTACAAACACCAAAAACCCTTGATCGATTCCGCGCGGGGCCAAAGAAGAATTATTTTTTTGTTATTGCATTTATTTTTAATTTGTACTCAAACGCCCCATAAAAAATTTAAACAAAATCGGATAACAATAAAGGTGCAAATTAATTTAATGTAATTCCTTTTATAATAAAACATGTGCAAAAACATTCACCACGCGGTGTGGTGAAATATTTGCGTATTGTTGTTGCATAGAACGAAATTGATAGAGCAAGATGCCAAGCGTTTGCTATGTATGCCGAAATAGCTGAACCACAAGCAATCAGCTCAATGGCGTAGTTGTTAGAGATCCGTCGCACTTTAGCCATAGGTGCTGGTTCGACTCCCTGTTAGGACCAACTATAGAAAACCTTCTTTTTTGCTTTTTCCAAAATATTTATGGCAATCATTTTAAAATTTTGTGTTCAAATAAAATAATGAAACAGTTTAAAACTGCAAGGGTATACAAACTTCGGCAGGGCCGAAGTTAGCTTCTTTGATATTTTAGTTTAAAATTAATAATATGTTGTTATAGCTCTATGAAAATATAATAAGACCAGATTACTTACCATTTTTTTTTTTTTTTTTTTTTACCTTGATTATAAGGTGTTATTTACGTTTGAAGTTGAAAAAAAAAACTGAATATTAATGTGATCCTCTATACATATTATTGTCACACAGCCAACAAGCGAGAAACACAGTATGGGCCGCAGGTGGATTCAAACACTTTTTGCTTGAGCAGACAGACATTGTAAGTTATAATTGGTAAATCAAAAACTATAAAAGAATAAAATATAAAAAAAAGAGCAAAAGAATAAACTGACTCAGTTTTAAAAACACATTTGACACTTGGGTTAAACTTGCAGAGAAATTTTTAGTTAAAATTTAAGAGAAGTACGCAAACACAAATACACGTATCACTTGTACGCAAGACAGAGCTAGCTGCAACCTCGAACAAAAGAAATTAAAAAGAAAAGAGGGGGAAACCCAACAGCACTGCACATGCAACAACAATATGTAGGGAGAGCGATTTTAAAACGGTAAGAAGTACAAACGCAAGAGCAAAGATTAACGAAAACAACAACTGCTGCTGTGATGAAGCAAGAAAGTCGTCCCTGCCGACATTAAGTATACCCTGTAGTTATATTAAATCAAGATCGACATCAACTTAATCCAAAATTCCTTTTAACATACAGCAACATCTGCCGCATGCTAACTCGCTCACTCTTGTCAGCTAGTGTCGCCTTGGCAATTCAGTTCAAAATGCACATTCGTATATCTTCGATATTCATTGTCCGATTTCGACTAAATTTAGTCAGATGATGTATTTTGGCCACATTGTTGGGTATGCCAAATAAGAATGTGATTCCTTTAAAACTTCTCTAAAAAATCGTTTTTTCTAAATTGCAGGGGCGGAAGTGGACGCGGCAAAAATTTTGAACTATCTTATATTCGCGTAGGCACTAGACAAATGTTTGAACATCCTTGATATTGCCATCAAGTCAAAACAAAATTCTCTTTTGACATGCAGCAATAGCTAACGCATGATATCTCGCTCTTTCTCATCTGCCAATGTCGCCTTGGCAATTCAGTACAAAATGCAAATGGCTATATCTCCGATGTTTATTGTTCGATTTGAAATTTGGTCAGTTAGTTCAGTTTGACTATATTATTAGGTCTACCAAATAGGAATACGATATCTTTAATACAGCTCTAGTAAATTCATTTAAATTTTTTTTTCATTTGCGGGAGCGGAAGAGGGAGGGCTAAAATTTGAACAAACTTTTCCCTTTATTTTGGTATTTGCGTAGAAAAGTTAACCTTTTTTATATTTTCCAGTATTTACAAAACCTAGTCTTAGATTGGACTTCGGTTTGCATTCGAAAATGCATCCTCAAACGAAAATATAAGGATAATCCCTGTCAGTGGGTAAATTGCATTTTTTCGAAAATCATTAATCTGGTTCAGAGCCGCCCACCCCCAATATCCTTGTGTCCAGGAAGATTCAACTTTAACTTTTTTGAAAAGAGGACTCATCACCATTGCGATTATGTATAATTTGCTTTATTTTTCTAGAAATTAAAGTGGTTTTCTTGACTTTTCTTGCAAGGACTCTAAAATTTTGAAATAAATTTTTGGCATAAAAGTCGCGCAATTGAAAAAAAAAAACTAAAAACAAATGATTTAATGAAAAGGAATAATAAAAATATTTGCTATAATGATATTTCATTCAAATATTTTGTCATTTCGATTGTTTTAGTGCCCAACAAGACCAAAGTAGTAATAAGGGCCAAGTAGAGTAGTACGAAATTTAAAAAAAAACAAAATTACACTTTTTTGAGACTAAAAAATTAAAAAAAAAAAATGTTAAAAGCAAATATTTGTTAATAAATAAAGTGTAAAAAAACATTACATTATAAAATTATTTTTCGATTTAACAAATTTTTTTTTTTGACGGTTATAACCTAAAAAATGTGAAAATTAGAAGAAATTTTTCAAAATATTTTAAAAAATGTTTAACTCAAGGTCAAAATATGGAATTATCTACCATATGTTAGAAAATAAACCCAAAAACCATATAAAATTAACTTATTGGAAGGTTTTGTTCATTTTGATACTTTTTCCTTCACTTGAGTTGGAAAAACTGAAAATTTTGCGAGTGCGGCTTTTTTTGTTGCGTCGGGTGTATATACTTAATGGGATCGGAAACGCTTCCTTCAGCCTGTTACATACATTTTAGCGACTTTAGTATACCCTTTTACCCTACGGGTACTGGGTATAAAAAGTTTTGTTGTTATTTCAAAGAATAAATTTAATGTTTTGATTTTCGAATTGCAAACAAATTAAATAATGTTAAATCAGATTAACACCGGAGTATCAGATAAGTTTTTTGGCAGAACACGACGAGTTTAAAACCGAAATTAAAGAAATTATGCAAGAACACGGAAAAACACGACAATCCACGGTGATTGCTTAGGGTGATTTTAAAAAAAAATTGTAACATCTTTTAACCGTCCCATTGGTTTGGCAATGTATTTATATGTTTCCTTTTGTCACCAAGTTAACAAACAAATTTTCTTCTATTGCACTGCGGCGAACGGCACGGCCCATCTAATTTTATTCAAACGCTAAAAAATAATTTAACTATTAAACTAAATCGCACATTTGTAAACATTTGTTTAAGAGCGACCGTTTTAAGAAGATTTATAAAATTGTTTTAAAAGGGGTGCTAACCTTGTTTCGTCATTGATCCAAGTCATCGGATCACCTGAATTATTTTGCTAACATGTGTAGAGCAACCAAAAGATTATTCTTACTTAAGTGGTTATATCTACTTGTAATTGTCAAAAAATTATAATTTTTTTTTTGCATATTTTGAATATACAAATGTATGTACATTTAGGAATATTGCGTAGAAATTTTACATCGATCCGGCAATTTTCAAAGAAAATAGCTTATATGCAAAGACGTCTACGAGCGTTTTAACTTAGATTTAATGGATCCCAAAACTTTAATTTCGTTTTTATCGAAACTATGTTTTCAAAGTCGGTTGGCATGATTTCTCGAGAACTAACCAACCGATTTTGATGAAATTTTGCACAGGTCTTTGAGATACGATTCTTAAGGAATTGAACGAAGGATTTTTTTTCCATTTACAACTATTTAAAAAAAAAAAATGTAGTGAAATTTTCCTTAAAATTTGCATTTTTTTGTAAAAAGGACTGCCAAAAATGCAATTTTCATTTTTTTTTTCCTTCGTTCATTTACTAGTTTATGGTCTTAACCAAAATATGCATTTTTTTTTTTTACATTAGATGATCCGGTAAGAAATTCTTCTGCCAACGCGGAGGCGTCTTTTTTTCGAGGAGTCACCGAAAGACACGTTTCAAAGGCGGAGTTTTGAATATTTTTCCACAAAAATGTTTGGGATTGTTGTTGAAACATACATACATCTTTATAGGAATACCAAATTCGAATAAAAAATTTCATTATTTATATTAAAAACAAATTGTTGAAAAAATGCCATTTTTGCTCGGTGAAACCTCTTAAAATTAAAATGTTTATAAAAATCGAAATTTAGTTCAAAATGAAAATCCTTAGGTTAGGCACGAAATTTTTATGTTCTTCAAAAGCTGAAAAAATTATATTGAAATTTATTTAGTGGTTTTCGAGCTAGAGTGGTCATAGGGGTGGAAAACATAGTTTTGTGAAAAAGTTTAAAGTTCCAGAAGTACCTTACGCATAGTGGACGTGGCCTTTTTTTCGGATTAACTCATATTTTTAGACAACATTTTGAAAAATCATATACTATAATATATATAATAAAATTTTTTTTTTTTTCGAATTTCTAACTACATTTATTTAACACCTTAAGTTCTCACACAATACAGAGAAGAAAAAAACATAAGGAAATAATTGGAACGACTTGGCACTTGTATTATAGACAATTGTACTTGATTACACAATCTGCAAGGGTATAAAAATATATAAATGTTTATTGGGAAGAGGTATTAAACATATATACATATGTAACAAATTTGAAAAGGTTGGCAATGCAGTTCTTAATAATAGTAATAACCCATTTTAAAAATGTGGTTTCCACAAAACCGCGCTTGAAGTTAAGGGGTTAGGGGTAGTTAAAATTTTGAAAAAATCAAAAAAAAAAAAATTTTTTGCATTTTCCAAGAGTCAATCTAATAAATCTTTTTCGAGATATACCTGCTTTTGTAAGTCCATGCCCACTATCCGTAAGGTACTTCTGGATCTTTAAAGTCGTTTTTCTCCAAACTATGTTTTCCAATCCGGTGACCACTCTAGCTCGAAAATTGCTAAATCGATTTGAATGAAATTTTCACAGCTTTTGAATAACATTCAAATCAATGGATTCAAATGATTTTCACTTTTATTCATCAATCAAAAATAGTTTTTTTTTTTGAAAATTAAAAAAAAAATTTCAAAACGTCGCCATTTTGTTATTTTTGAAAAAAAAATAAAAGCTTCGATTAAGCACGAGATTGTTCAACATTAATTGTTAACATTAATTCTTTATGTCCGATGGACTTTGGATGAGTCCTTAAGGATCTGTCGTGGTCACCGCAAAGTCCTTTTTTTAAGAAGGGGTCAAAACAAACAACCATAACTTTGAAAATTAAAAAGAAAAAATTTTTAAGGGGGTATTCTAGTCTAGGATTTCGAAAAAATCTAAATTTTTTCACGTTTTGATAGTTTAGGTATTTAAGAATATCTCTCTAAAAGGATATTCAAAATTCGAATTATATCTGAATATATTGTCATTTTAGTGTCGTAGCACAAAGACCGGTTTGGGCTAACCGTAAAACTTTGAACGCGTTTATCTCGAAACAATTTTTTTCGATGCAACCGTCATAATATCTCAAGATCTAGTTGACCGATTTACTTGAAATTTGGCATGGATATTCTTAATGCATTCCTTTATCGCATGAACTATTAAAAATTTAAAAAATTTTAATTTTCAATGTTTTTAAAAAAATCGTTAAAAATGTTAAAAAATTAGTGGGAAAATCGACCTCAGTTTTTGAGTAGCCACCATTTCCCGAAAAAAATGTTTTCTCATTTTTTTTGGTTTATACCATATTGGCATTTATACAGACCAGAAATAATTCATTTTTTTCAATTCAATTTTTTTCTCAGATGCACATTAGGATAGATATCATGACGGTTATGACGACGTTTTTCCCCCACCTCTACTTCAACGACGCATAACTTGCTGAAATTTTCATATTTATTTATTTTTTATTTTTCTATGTACTCTTGAAATGTGAACGAATAAGTCATAAAAAAATGTATAGTAAAAATATCAATTGCTTCTTGTTTATTTATTCCTTAAAAACGCTGAAAATTTGGTCTTCTAGACTAGAATACCCCCTTAATATGTCAAATTAAGTTTAAACATTAAATGTTAATGCTGCATTATTACTTTTTTGAAAAAAGAATTTTTACTTCACAAACCTAACCCCTTAAGGCTTAAGCTGTTAAAGCCGCAAAAGTAAAGGAGAATAGTCTGTCTGTAAACAAATAGTTTGGAAATTGCACAGTGAAGTGGAAAAGTTAGGGAACTTTTAAAAAACTCAACTATAAAACTTATATATACATATAAATACATAGCTATGCGGACAAGGTTCCGACAAGCATTAGGAGACACAAACCTCAAATTCCATTTCCAATTTGCATTTACCATCATTTGGCTTTCGTTTAAGGGATTCAATTGTCGATGGCATGCAATTAATAGATATATCAGTATTTCCAAACGTGGCAGTATCCAATAACGCACGATAAAGGAATATGTATTGCTTCTAAAAGTAAAATAAATATATTATTATTAACGCCTACTGTCGAAAAATCTTAACATTGTATGAAACATGTTTACTTACTAACGATTGTACCAAAAAATTCCGCTGATGCCGCAAATCACAAACTGTGTTGTAAATTGATACTGTGTCTTCTTCTTCCAGTTGTTGAATGAGGGAGTCTAATGCAACAAGAGTGCCAGTTCTACCAACACCAGCACTACAATGTACCAAAATAGGTCCTCTTTGAAGCGAATATACGGAATTTATTTGTCGAATAAATTTAATAATGCCGTGAGGATGCTCCGGTGCCATAAAATCCTTCCAAGTAAGATAATGATATTGAGTTATTTGTCTACGGTCCTCTTCTTGTCCAATAAGATTAGCTTTTGAAATATTTAACGTGCGCACAACGTAATCACCAGTCTTTCGTTCTTGGGTAAATTTTATTATTATATCTCCAAATTGCTTACTGTCGAAAACCTTTTCAGGCCAATATTTGGCACATTTTGCTTTATTATATTCTTCTAGATTTGTAAGCATCACAATTATTTCCAAATGCTGCTCCCAAATCATTCGCCAAAAATCATCTATTGTGCTTTCCATTGGGCCTTGTGCACAAATAAATTTTTTTCTCTCCTTGTAACCAATTACGAAGTTTGCGTTAATATAATCGGTAGACTGCACTCCGTTTATGGGTGACAGCTTGACCCGAGTTTGATCATAAGCTTTTATGTCAGGATATCTGTTCTTACAAGAATTTTCTTTGATATCGCTGTTTTTCGTTGTTCGATCACTAAAACGGTTTGGAAGCATTTCGTACTCTCGTAAAAATCCATAGTCCGTATCCTTATGACGATTTTTATAGGCACTTATAAGCTCAAATTTTTGAATTGGGCCCACATCAAATCCTTTATGATTTCCAGAGCTAATAAAGTGGCTGTGATTATTACTTCGCCGTCCAAAAATAACCCTGAATAAATAAAATTATGTGATGTTTGATAAAATAAAATAGTATTTGATATTTTTTACGACTTTTCTGAGTTTTATTAGCTGGTGTAAGTTCAATAAAAAATACCATATACTTATAGGGGAAAAAACCATAAAAGTACCTAAAATGTTTCCTATAGGAAGAAAAAAGCAAAAGAACACATTTCTTAATTGGCATCAAAACCCGAGTCAATTAATAGATGTCCGCCTGTTCGGATGAACACCTACATACATAGATAAATCTACGCTGATAAAGCTTTATTTTAGAACGGATAACTAGAGCTACATATAATAAAGATTTTATGCTGCATTTAGCACTTACTCGGTGTTACACGATTGCAAATTTACTGTCTTTCTTTTAACACGCTACAAACCTCGATCTAACACGATGTGAAAAATATTTAAAAATGAAGCAAGCAAGTCGTCCCTGCCGACATTGAGTATACCCTGTACCAACTAGTTATATTAAATAAAATAGAACATCCTCGAAATCGCCGTAAATTTCATGGAAAATTCTCTTTAACATGCAGCAACAGCGAACGCATGCTGTCTCGCTCACTCTTGCCAGCCAATGTCGCCTTGGCAATTCAGTGCAAAACTCATATAGGTATATCTCCGATATTTATTGTCCGATTTCGACAAAATTTGGTCAAGTGGAGCAGTTTGGGCATATAATTAGGTGTGCAAAGTAAGAATACGATATCTTTAATACAGCTCTAGTAATACGTTTTCGCGATTTGCGGGGGCGGAAGTGGGCGTGGCAAAAATTTGAAACAAACTTGATCTGGCTGCACACTAGACGGATCTACAAACCAAATTTGGTAGCTCTAGCTCTTATAGTCTCCGAGATCTAGGTGTTCATACAGACGGACGGACAGACGGACATGGCTCAATCGACTCGGCTAGTGATGCTGATCAAGAATATATATACTTTATGGGGTCAGAATTGTATATTTCTGCCTGTTACATACATTTTAGCGACTTTAATATACCCTTTTACCCTATGGGTACAGGGTATAAAAAGATGAATTTAGAGTTTAAGGCACTTTTCTTGTTGCACAACGCCCCTTAACCACCAAAAAATTAGATGCAATTCGAATGTTAAAATAAAATTTCTACCAACTAATACAACATCCCTTCCTCAGATTAAAACAAACAATTCACAATTAGACAATTAGACAATAGCAGTTCTGGGAAAACTGAGTTTTCTTATAATTTGTCTTAAGGAAAACTTAAAGAAATTATTGAATTGGCAAGCAACCTGAAATCTGAAAATTGTGATCGTCCGAAACCAGAATTGCAATACCGAAAACCATTTTTCCCTACCAGTAGCACTACAAAGATTTAAAATCTTAGATCGAAAATGACTGATTGCTTTAACACGCAATAAGAACCGCCACAAAAGAAAATGTTAAAACTTCTTAGACTTTCATTACTACCAAACGGATTTCATACTTTTTATTTTGATTTTAGTTTAATTTCGTTATTGAAACGATTGTACAAAATATCCCAAATTGGAAAAATAAGTATATTTATTTTAAATCTGTGGTCACCTTATTTTGTATGAAACCCACTCCTCGTTTAAAACTGTGTTTTTTAGGAACGCAACTCTCGTGTTAAGCGAGGGCGAGATATACATCGTTGGTTGATAAGAATGAGCAAAATAGCATACGTTCGCTGTTGTGGCATGTAGGGAAATTGAATTTCAAAATGATAACAGCTTAGAAGGAGTTTTCCGCCAAGGACTTGCTTCTAGCTTATTGAAAAAAAATATCAAAGAAGCTAACTTCGGCTCTGCCGAAGTTTGTATACCCTTGCAGCAAAATAATTGGTATAAATGTTTAACAAAATCAAAAAAAAAGAACAAAAAAGAAAAAAACACATATAAAAATTTTCACTTCTTCACCGAGCATTGAACCATCAAACACCGAAGTCCATCGTGCCAACGATCTCCACATACTACGCCACCGTCCTAATTCGATATATATGCAAACCCATTGCATCTCGCTCTGTCAATTTTGTTCTGTGCAACAACACAACGCAAATGTTTCTGTCTCTCTCACACACCGCGTGGTGAAGAATTTTTGCATATGTGTGTGTGTGCGTGATTGCTTGGAATTTGTTTTTGTTTCTTTGCTGCCAAAGAAAATTGCTTATTTTACTCGAGGTACCTCCACGTTTTAGTTAATAACTCCGGCGATATAATTATCGGATAATTCCGATCCGACTAATTTTTAAACTTGATCTGGATGATAGATTAAGGAACTTAACTTTTCATGTTTCAACCATGTAGCTTAAAATTTAAGCTCGAAAACGTCTGGCTAAACAGACAGACGGACAGACGGACAGACGGACGGACGGACAGACGGACATGTCTCAATCGACTCGGCTGTTGATGCTGATCAAGAATATATATATTTTATGGGGTCGGAAACGTATATTTCTATGCGTTACAAACATCTGACCAATTTTATAATACCCTCTGCAAGGGTATAAAAAAAATTCGATGCCGAAACTGAGAACCAGAAGTTTGCAGAAAAAACAGAAGAAAAAAGTCTTGAAAGCAAGAAAGCGACGTGAAATCCAAATTAAAATGTTATATATACTTTTTAAAGTCTTTGAAGATTCTGTTGCTAAGAACTTTAGAAAAGGGGAGGGTTACCACTAAAAAAATTTTACCGTTTAATTAAATAGGAAAGCTAAAAAAACAGTGGTGTAGCAATTGGTTGCAAATCAATTTTTGCTCTAATCTGTCCAATATACGAGACGCTGCCGCAAGTCCGGTTAAACATGTGACTTTTAAATTTTTGTTTTAAAACGAAGTATTTAAATGGCTTTCGGCGAATCCTCAAACTTTGTTGTCAATCGGCGCCCAACATTGTTCACTTAGAGATTCAATAAATTTTTTAAAAACGTTTGTCGTTTTTGAAAAATTTACAAGTTCGTCCTTACTTTCTTGTCGTCATTTTACTTTTAACATGAACATTTTCAAACTGAATTTTGAAGTAGTGTATGGGAAAAATATGCCAAGGAACTATTGTATTTGGTTACATCCAATTAATTTGTAATGCCTCATTTGATTTATCCAATATTTATGCACTTGGGTATATAAATTTTGATTAATTTAATTTAAATTAAGCATCTCTGAGTATAGATAAAGATATTGGCCAAAGTTACTCCGTCCTCCTAATTTGCAATGGTTTCCTCTACAGATTACATATCTTATTTAATATTTTTTCATCTTAAAACTTAGTAATTTTACTATTAATTACTGACCGCTTAAAGTCATGCTGACTATATTGACCTATTTCAAGAAACTGCCTGCCTTTTTCCGAACATTTCTTAAAATCATCAAAAAATAAAGGAAGAAAGTCGTCCCATGTCAACATTAAGTGTACCCGTACCAAGTACGAAATTCCCCTTAAAATAAATTTAAATTTTCCCGACTTAAATAAATTTGGTCAGTTGGCGCATTTAGGCAAATTTAGTTTTCTAAATTGAGGGGGCGGAATAGGCCGTGGCAAAATTTTGAATTAAACTTGATCTGCGCACACACTAGACGAATGTTCACACCAAATTTGATAACTTTTGTAGTGTACGATCTCTCATTACTATTAAAATTTGTACAAAGTAGACAACGTTACCGCCTCGCTCAGTCTAATAAGCCGGTGTTGAACCTTGCATTTGAGTAAAAATCTTAATTGTTAAACAGTTTAGCTATTTACCTTAATGAATCTCGAAGTGTCAGCGTATCGCCACCAGGCAAAGTATTTTTCGTCTGGTGATGATGAAAAATCCATAATGTAAGGAAAACGACAACAACTCCCAGTAGTATTCCTCCCACTTTAATCCAAATATTGAAATAGTAGTCCATATTTATGGCATGAATTTGTTCTGCTTCGGTGGCGGGTGTAATTATGTCAAAGTAATCACTATAAGCCATAAGAACAGAATCTCTGTCACGTACTGTAATAGACACACATTTCTTTATTAATATTCTCATAGGGTTGCTTCACGTATATTTACTTACCAATTATCTCTAAAAACCCAGTGTAGTTAGCGTTAACGTCAATTTCTCCATCCCACACATTTACTTTGTCATCTTGAGTATCTCGATTATTATACTGGTTATAGGCACTCAAATTCGAATCGCTAATGACTGTAGCTATTGGACTTCGCGCAAATCTTTTTTTATTTTCCAGTATTTTAAATGCATGTTCAGTTAAATTTCCAGCTTTAATTAATTGCTCCTTTTGTGACAATATTGGAAAAGAAGAACCTGGGCAATTACAGAAAAAGAAAATAGCACAATTAAATAATCTCACTGAAGTAGATATTAAACTTAAGGGCTTTTACTTAAACTATGTTAGACGATTTTGCACTGCAACATTTTGCATATTCAATTTATATATATCTATAATTACATATAAAAAAATATATACATATACTCGATGAAAAGAACCGCATCCAAAAAATTTTAGTTTGATTATAAATAGTTTTTGCCTTATTTTTCGACGGATGACTTATAAATTATAGAAATTGTAGAAACCCTTTTAATTTAAATATCGGCTTTTAGTTTCTTTTTCAAAGACTATATAGATGGCAAATTTATTTTTCAAAACTAGTGGTACTAAGTTTTCTTTAGTTTTACCCCTTTCGACACTTTGTTCTTTACTTATATACAATTAAAAAACTGTAAGTTTTGCGGAAGGTGTTCATTTTTGTCGAGTTTTCTTAATAATTGCTTTTTAAATTAGCTAAGTATATAAATTTACGAGTTTACTTATTGACCCTTGCATGAGCCTAGAACATGGAATTTAAGTATTGTTGTTAACACAAATTAAAACATAGAAATATACGTTTCCGACCACACATAAGTAGTATACAGTGTATATTCTTGATCAGCATCAAAAGCCGAGTCGATTGAACCATATTCGTCATTGCAGATTTTGATCTTTGGAGATCGATGTAGAAAAAAATTAAGAATTGACAGTCACTGTCAAAATAAACAGGGTAGTATAATTTTTTTCTCGATTGTATTAAAATGATTGACACCAAGAGTAAAAATTATAAACTTTGTATCTCAGCCAAGTCTAGCGACAACTACGTAAATAAGAACGCGAAAAGAGTGTCTGACTAAAAACAGATCATTTATAAATCAGACAAACAGCTTTGTCCCCAAAGACATATGGATGGACGTTGAACGTAAGGACTTGAAAAGGATATTCACAACTACAACCACGTATAGGTTGAAAATTCTACATCTTAAGAAGCAGAACAAACCTGACTTGAATCGTATGTATTAATTATTATTAGTTATTAATTAGTAGCTTTGGATTTTTTACCAATAGTTGGCGGGAAATGTATTCAAAATGGTCTTCTACAAAAAAATATTAGCAAACTTAGACTTCTTTACTTTTTCATGTTGTCCGAAATATAATAGTAGAAAAAAAAACGACTCAAACGACTATGGGTAATGGGTATAAAAATCCTAACCCATTTTGTCCCTCAAAGACGACGTTTATAACATTACCATAGAAAAACATGTGATGTTTGAGAAACTACTTAAACGCACTCCTAAGCGCTGATCTCGACACCTAATGAATGCTAAAAATCACAAACTGGATAAAATAAGACAAAATATGAAACTGGATGCTTTCAAATTTTCAAATTTTGGTGAACAGGTAAAATTTGTGTAAAATTAAAAAAACTGTTTTATGAGAACACACAGAGCATGCACTTTTTTTTAGTAGATAGCACAGGTATAATAATATATTTTCATAAATTTTCGAAAAATAAGTTAAGAAAATTTTAAACAGAGAATAAATTCCAAAGTTAGTAATTGTATCGGAAAAACAAAAAGTATTTTCAAACCGTTTTAAACCATGTTAACCAAAATTATAAACCTTTTTCGCCAAATATGAAAATAACTCTGTTCCAAAGCGGAAAATGGGTGGATATATATACATATATAAAATATCAAAGAAGCTAACTTCGGCTCTGCCGAAGTTTGTATACCCTTGCAGCAAAATAATTGGTATAAATGTTTAACAAAATCAAAAAAAAAAAACAAAAAGGAAGAAAAAACACACCTAAAAATTTTCACTTCTTCACCGAGCATAGAACCATCAAACGCCGAGCCCATCGTGCCACCGATCTCTACACACTACGCCACCGTCATTACTTTGCTAACATAAGCTAAATCGACATATATGCAAACCCATTGCATCTCGCTCTTTCAATTTCGTTCTGTGTAAGAACACAACTAAAATATTTCTGTCTCTCTCACACACCGCGTGGTGGTTGAATTTTTGCATATGAATGTGTGTGCGTGAGCATTAAAATAAATTTAATTTCATTCAAATCTGATTATTGATTTGTAACCTTAATAATTATCCGATTTAGTTCAAACTTGGTGTATAGTGTTTGGATACAAATTAAATTTAAATGCAACAACAAAAAAACAATAATTTTATATATTTCTTATTTGGTGCCGCGCGGATTCGAACTCGGGTCTCTTGTGTTGGTACGACAGATTTCTTTGAAATTTTTTGTTGCTGGAGTAAATAGCTTATATTGATGATTTGTTTTATTGATTTGTAGCCGTAATAATTATCCGATTTGAGTCAAACTTGGTGGGTAGTGTTTTTGTACAAATTAGATTTATATTCCAAAAGAAAAATAAAAAATTTTTATTTGGAACCCTATTATTCCGATATTAGATATATCATATAGTAATCCGATCCGACCGATTTTCATACTTTGTCTACCTACACCTTTAAGAAAGGTAGCTACCAAGTTTCAACTACGTAGCTTAAAATTTAAGTTCGAAAAGCGACGAACAAACAGACAGACGGACAGACGGACATGTCTCAATCGACTCGGCTGTTGATGCTGATCAAGAATATATATACTTTATGGGGTCGGAAACGTATATTTCTATGCGTTACAAACATCTGACCAATTTTATAATACCCTCTGCAAGGGTATAAAAAGAGTAAATATTTTTTAAGCCACATCGAAAAATATACAATACAATTCTAAAAAGTGGTAAAATAAATATGATCGTTTACTTTTCTATGCTTAAATAAATTACTCAATTATTTGGTTCAGGTGAAATGCGAATTTGCCATAATATTGAAAACTTTAATGATTTTAGTCTTCCTACTGATTATATTAGTTGGAGCTTTCATTTGATGAGAATTTATAAATTAACTTCATAGACATCCAATTTTGCTTTAATAAATGTATGTAAAAACATCAAAGAAGCTAACTTCGGCCACGCCGAGCTTTGTATATAGGCTTTTGTCCCTCTCACATTCTCCTTGTATAAATATATTTTTTGACCGCAGTAAATTGATTAAAGATGATAGCAGTAAAAATTATCTGTTCTAATACTGGAATAACAGCATTCAAAAAGTCATAAAAATTTACATACTCTGTCTGATAATTGTTCGTAATTCTATACAGGAGCATATAATCCAAATGAAATAATTTGTCACGCTAATCTTTGACAAAGAAATTTTGAGCAATGTTTGAAAATTTGTTTTGATATTCTAAGTGATATTATTATATCGTCTATTCATATTTAAAACAAAAAATAAAATAAGTAAAGTGTAAAAGTAAATATTTCAATACATTACTTGATAACACATCCATTGTAGTTTTCATTTGATTTTCTTGTTTTTTGTAAAAAGACGTTCCAGCTAAACATTTGCGGCATATTTCGTCGTTTTCCAAAAGAACATCACTTTTCTCAACAAATCGTGCATCATCACCTAGGAATATTTCTGGTTTAAAATATTTCTTACTTATCATTTCTGCTATATAAGTATAGGCTAGTGTGATATTTTCATTTTCAACTTGATTATATGAATCTACATTTAATTTTTCTGGCGGGGGCAGCTCTTTGTTTCCATTTTTTATTTTTACGAGGTATAATCGATAGCAGCATATGGGTCCATTTCGCTCACTTATTTTAGGTAAATACAATTTTAAAACATACTTTGAGCCATTTTTAACTTTTGTCCACATTGTTCTGCCTATTATTTCAGGAACAGATATAGGCATAAAGCAACTTCCCTCAGCGGATTCGCCATTTTTTTTATGACGAGTTATTGCCGATACTGTTACTGTGTAATTTGTATTTGGGCTTACGCCGTCGTAAACAGTTTTGTGATGGGGTTCGTCAACTCTTCGAATTTTTGGTCCCACTTTTTCTTTATGTTCAGTGTTTTCCAGTGTATACTTGTACTTTCCCTCCAAGGTTATTAAATATGAAATTATTTTTCCATTTGGAGTTTTGGGAACATTCCAACTTATATAAATAGAATTAAGTCTTGAATTGTTATGATGATTACAGGTTACACTTAGATTCGTTGGTTTTGTTGAAACTCCATCCATTGTTGTTCCATTAACAATTTCAGACCAAGGTCCACATATTTTAGTGAGGTCACTGCACGCACGCACCTTGAATTCGTAGTCTGTAGCCGTTTTTAAATTATCAAACATGTATGGCAAGTTTCTGGAATTTTGTTGGTAAATTGCTTCTTCAATTAACTTTGGCACATCTCCAGACTCAGAGACTATTAATTCATAATATTGTATAAATTCAATTAATCGTTGAGGTGGGGGACTCCAACCAATAGTTATTGTAGACGCTGTACTGCCAGTAGTTTCTACTTTTGGAATAAAAATAGGATCGGAATACAAAGTGGTGATTCCTAGCGGATATTGGTATGGAACTCCATCACCAATTGAATTTTTTCCTGTTATTCTTATGAAATATGTTGTATTCGGATGAAACGTATCCAAAACGTATGATGTATTTTTCCCATTAATTATGTCTTTGTAATATTTAAAAGTAGGAGACCCTTCTTGTGAGTATTGAATAAAATATTTTTGAACAGGGTCGTTTCCATCATTTACTGTCCAATTAAGAAATATTTTGCTTGCACCTACTGCTTTTGCAAAATCAATACGAATCTGCGGTACTTCCATAACAAACAAAGATATTTCTTTATTTACCACCTCTGTCTCGGTACCTCCATATACACTACATTTATAGGTACCATTTTCTTTTTTATATACCTCAGTGAATTCCAGTGTAAAGTTCAAGTATGTATCATTCAATTTTGAAACGTTAGAAAAGTTGTCAAGAAACGCGAAGGGGCTACCATCCTTTAACCATTTTAGATGTTTATGCATTGATGTGTTTTGCGGATACAGTTCGATCAAGCAGTACAATACAACACTTTGACCAATTTTCCTTTTGATATTGTCAGGAGTACTACGTACAATTTTAGGATGAAGAAATGGCTGTATATTATATTCAATTAAAATGTTTTGCTGAGAATCTATGCATTTGTATAACCCGGCGTCTGTAAGATTTATATTGTGAACCATAAGTGTGTTATTATATAAACTGCTATTGGCTTCGCTGATATCCGCTTTGGATTTAATAATGTCCGCACTCATTGTGTACCTGAAATAAAATAAGGTAAAATACATTGGCGTTTGGAAAGGTAGGTTTAAAGAATTGCAGATAATGTTATATAACACATATTTATTACATTGAATATTATTTTGCACGTATATAAAACCTCATAATACGTTAGAAGTCAAAATCAAAATGCACCAATTAGAAGAAATCCGAACGCTTTTATATTCTCTCTTTGATGGTTTGTTTAACCTTTATCTCATCCTTGAGTGGAAAACCACACAAAATGAATCTTTTTTATACATTTAAAAAAAAAATTTATTAAGCGATGTTCATGAAATTTCTCGACATTTCCCACAAAAAACGCATTTATTGATTAAAAAATATTTTTTGATAAATAGATATTTAAATAGATATTAAAAAGTGAATCTCGGGAGAGCTCATCACTATCATTCAACATTCCTCCAAAAAGATCCAAATATCGAATCCGGATATCGAAGGAAAAGCTAGATGTCACATTTGTTATAGCGAGAAGTCGAAAACTAAGAACTATGTATATCAAACGATGTGCAGTTTTTGCCAAAAAGGTGTATGTAAGCGTACTCATAACCGAAATGTTTGTGTAAAATGTATGAAGATAGACTTATTTGATGTAACAGATAACAAAATATAAAAATAAATATGTTATTGATGATAAATCTTGATTTTGACTACAATTAAATTATGTTCCTACTGTAAAATACGTAAACATACCGTATGTGTGAAAAACCACACACGAGGGTATACAATGTAAGTTTATTTAAGGGTGAGATGAAGGTTAAAGAAAACTATTTTTTAATGTACTTAATTAATAAAAAATACTTCGTTTCCTCATATACAGGATACGCTCGTTTCAAGTTTGTGAGGTTGGTTTCTTTGTGCCATACATTTTTTTACTTCAAGAAATCTTTGCAGAGCATCCCAGTAAAGTTTTTTAATTACCTTCTAAGTTTTACCATGTTTTCTCAGGCTCAGTATTTACTCCATTTACTCACTTGAGCAAGTTCTTGACTATTAGAATATACAAAAATATTAGTAAAATATATTAGGCGGTCCTTTACCACTCTGTGCCTCTCTATATTAGTAGTTAGAGGCTAGCATGAAATAAAATATAAAAATTTTAGCAGTATTTTTGTGGATTCTAATAATTAAGTTGCTGTTCGTGCCAGTAGATACTTTGATTTTTATCTTTATCTATTGTCTTATTGTCACAATCGTAACTTGCCTTGCATAGCAAGATAAGAGTACTTAGACATACGTCCTGTTACGTTTTTTTTCTTTGCATCAACACGAGCTATTCAGCTCTGCCTACTTCCAATGCAGACAGATCGCCGCGCTAGGCATCCGATGCATTGGGAGAAGTTTCTCAGCTTGGTTTTTTCGTCACCTTAGAGCAATCACAACCCCGTTTCTTACAGGAAACTACAAGGGTAGTTTAAGTTTAAGGCTCCGTGCGTTAATAATCATTATTTTATATACGTTTGATGAAATTAAATTCGTGTTCTGATAGAATTGTTTTGTACATCTAAGGCCACCAAAAAACAACAATGCACTGTAACATTTATTTCTTGAGCTTGGCTTGACGGAGTTAGAGGTAAAATATCAAAGAAGCTAACTTCGGCTCTGCCGAAGTTTGTATACCCTTGCAGCAAAATAATTTGTATAAATGTTTAACAAAATCAAAAAAAAAAAACAAAAAAGAAGAAAAAAGACACCTAAAAATCTTTACTTCTTCACCGAGCATTGAACCATCAAACACCGAGCCCATCGTGCCACCGATCTCTACATTCTACGCCACCGTCATTACTTTGCTAACGAAGGCTAATTCGACATATATATAGCAAACTTATTGCATCTCGCTCTTTCAATTTCGTTCTGTGTAAGAACACAACTAAAATATTTCTGTCTCTCTCACACACCGCGTGGTGAAGAATTTTTGCATATGTATGTGTGTGCGTGAGCATTAAAATAAATTGACTTTCCATCAAATTTGATTATTGATTTGTAACCTTAATAATTATCCGATTTAGTTCAAACTTGGTGTATAGTGTATGGATACAAATTAAATTTAAATGCAACAACAAAAAAACAATAATTTTATATATTTCTTATTTGGTGCCGCGCGGATTCTAACCCGGGTCTCTTGTGTTGGTACGACAGATTTCTTTGAAATTTTTTGTTGCTGGAGTAAATAGCTTATATGGATGATTTGTTTTATTGATTTGTAGCCGTAATAATTATCCGATTTGAGTCAAACTTGGTGGGTAGTGTTTTGGTACAAATTAGATTTATATTCCAAAAGAAAAATTTAAGAAAGCTAACTACCAAGTTTCAACTACGTAGCTTAAAATTTATTAAAATTTTCTATGCGTTACAAACATCTGACCAATTTTATAATACCCTCTGCAAGGGTATAAAAATAAGCGTAAAGCAGGGGAAAGCACCAAAAAAGAAAACAAAAAAAATGTAAATCTGCATATGTATGTACATATCTTAGAGCTTATTTCAACTAGCACCCTATAAGCTACTTGTGGTGCTATAAAACCACAACGAAAAGGGCTATCAAAATTATTTAAACGCTAATTGTTTGTTCGCTGTTTCAAATTAAAAAATTACTTAATTAATTTTTTAAAGGTTTTTATACCCTGTACCCAAAGGGTAAAAGGGTATATTAAAGTCGCTAAAATGTATGTAACAGGCAGAAGGAAGCGTTTCCGACCCCATAAAGTATATATATTCTTGATCAGCATCAACAGCCGAGTCGATTGAGACATGTCCGTCTGTCCGTATGAGCCACTCGATCTCAGAGACTATAAGAGCTAGAGCTACCAAATTTGGTGTGAGCATCCGTCTAATGTCAAAGCAGTTCAAGTTTGTTTCAAATTTTAGCCACGCCCACTTCCGCCCCCGCAATTTGAAAAAAAACGATAGCTAGGGCTGCCTTCAAGATATCGTATTCCTACTTGGTACACCTAATTATATACCCAAACTGTCCCAACTCAGCAAATTTTGTTAAAATCGGACAATAAACATCGGAGATATGGCTATATCCGTTTTGTACTGAATTGCCAAGGCGGCATTGGCAGATAAGAAAGAGCGAGATAGCATGCGTTCGCTGCTGCTGCATGTAAAGGGGAATTTTGTTTTGAATTGATTGCGATTTTGAGGTTGTTCGATCATTTGTCTAGTGACTACGCAGATCAAGAGAGTTTAAAATTTTTGCCACGCCCACTTCCGCCCCCGCAATTCAGAAAAAACTAATTATTAGAGCAGTTTTAAGGAATCACATTCTTATTTGGCACACCTAATTTTCTGGCCAAAGTGCATCATTTGACTAAATTTAGTCGAAATCGGACAATAAATATCGGAGATATACGAATGTGCATTTTGAACTGAATTGCCAAGGCGACACTAGCTGGAAAGAGTGAGCGAGATAGCGTGCGTTCGCTGTTGCGGCATGCTAAAGAAATTTTTTTATGAAATTAATTGCTATTTCGAGGGTGTTTGACTTTATTCAATATAATAACTAGTAGGTACAGGGTATACTCAATGTCGGCAGGGACGACTTGCTTGCTTCATTTTGAATTGAAAACTATGTAAAGTTTTTTTTCAATTGAAAACTAAAGAATCAACCAAAAACAATGTCACAGCTGATCCGTGCTTATTTTATAATGAGGTAGTTTATTTTTTTATGCTTTAGTCATTATTTTGGCAGTCTGATAAAACAAATTTATGCAGAATTTTAAGAGTGAATTTTGCAGATTTGTCCGCGAAAATAAGACCCCTGATAAGGGTAGAAATGCTCTGAACAAAATTTTCACTTGCACAAGGACAATGGCCTCCAGAATACTGTCTTATTCTGCGATGATACCAACTTAGATTTTTTTTTGGGTTAGATGGAGTTTTATATACAGCCATGGTCATATAATTGCCACAAAAAAAAAAAATTATCTTTGGAAATATTTTTTTTCAAAACATTGGAAAGATTTTTTGAAATTTTTGAAGCAGTTGTTTATTTTACTCGTGCTCCTTTAGTATTACAATTATTTGTCCCGTTATTTTTTTTTTTGTTTCCTATAAATTTCAATTTTAGTAGCACAGAGTAGTTTTTTGGTTGGTCATAGAATTGGCACAAAAATTTTTGAATCACGTTTTTTTCAAATGAAGCAAGCAAGTCGTCCCTGCCGACATTGAGTATACCCTGTACCTACTAGTTATTATATTAAATAAAGTCAAACACCCTCGAAATAGCGATTAATTTCATAAAAAATTTTCTTGCCAGCCAATGTCGCCCTAAGCGTCCGGATGAACATCGAGATCTTGGAGACTATAAGAGCTAGAGCTACCAAATTCGGTTTGTAGATCCGTCTAGTGTGTAGGCAGATCAAGTTTGTTTCAAATTTTTGCCACGCCCACTTCCGCACCCGCAAATCGGGAAGACGTACTACTAGAGCTGCATTAAAGATATCGTATTCTCACTTGGCACACCTAATTATAAGCCCAAACTGCTCCACCTGACCAAATTTTCTCGAAATCGGACAATAAATATCGGAGATATACCTATATGAATTTTGCACTGAATTGCCAAGGCGACATTGGCTGGCAAGAGTCAGCGAGACAGCATGCGTTCGCTGTTGCTGCATGTTAAAGAGAATTTTGCATAAGATTAATGGCGATTTCAAAGATATTCTATTTCATTTAATATAACTAGTTGGTACAGGGTATACTCAATGTCGGCATTTAAATTGCGGGGGCGGAAGTGGGCGTGGCTAAAATTTGAAACAAACTTGAACTGCTTTGACATTAGACGGATGCTCACACCAAATTTGGTAGCTCTAGCTCTTATAGTCTCTGAGATCGAGTGGCTCATACGGACAGACGGACGGACAGACGGACATGTCTCAATCGACTCGGCTGTTGATGCTGATCAAGAATATTTATACTTTATGGGGTCGGAAACGCTTTCTTCTGCCTGTTACATACATTTTAGCGACTTTAATATACCCTTTTACCCTTTGGATACAGGGTATAAAAATTGTCTTATCGATTCTCGTATTTTTCCTAAAGTTTTGGTTAATATAATAAAATTTATATCAGAAGTTACCCACGGAAAGACATGCTTTTTTGAACAAAGGACCTTAATTCACCAATTAAGTCTATCGGGCAAAAAACCCGCTAAAACAGCTGAAGTTCCGAAATTCTCTTGAAAAATGGTCTACAATTTACTTGCATTGATAAAGAAAAGTCCAAATTGTCTAAATCGAAACAAATCCCGGAAGCCAAAGTCCTTCAAGACAAACCCCGATATTGACAGAGTCATAGTTAGGAAGAGTAAGGCTGATCCTTTGAGGTCTTCTCGTGAAATAATGGAGGAGGTGAATGAAGAAGAAGGCTTTTGAAGCGTCTTTCGAAAACTCGCCTCAAGACGATTAAATAAATATTGCCTCTTTGGATGCATGAGCAGGAAAAAACCGCTCCTGTCAAAGCAAAATTTTAAAAAAGTTTATGCTTCCCAAAGGGTCTATAAGGACAAAGATGTCCAATTCTGCAAAAATGTGTTTTGGAATGGCGAAACTAAAAAAAATAGAATAGGACCTGATGGCAAAACATTTGTGCGTCGTCCAAATAATCAGGACCTTAATCCTAGGTACACTACAAAGACCGAGAAGCATGGAGGAGGCAGAATTACGTATTGCGGAGCATTATCTTGGCACGGCGTGGTGTTGCTCGTAAGGATTGAGGGTTATATGGACAAATTTCAGTATTTGAAAATCCTAACAAACAAAATTGATAACATGCCTGTAAAGTGGATCCTTATGCAGGATAATGGCCCTAAATACACGACTGAGGTCGTGAATCAGTGGTTAGCAAAGGAGAAGCTGCGGGTTATGGAGTGTCCGCCTTAAAGACCACACCTTAATCCAATCGGAAACCTATGGAACAAAGTTAAAGTGGCCATTGGCAACAAAAAAAAATGTAAAAACTTGGACGATTTATGGGCAGGAGTCAAGGAAGCGTGGTATTCGATGCCAAAGGACATTTGCCGAAATCTAGTGGAAAATATGAGCAGGATATATGAAGCAGTAATTCTAAATGATGAATTTAGTTCCAAGTATAATATTTTGAAACTATTTTCATTTGAAAATAATGTTTGATTTATATAAAAAATTTATTTAATTAATTTGTGCCAATTATGTTTTTTTAAGTTTTTGAATTTTTGTTATGTAAAGTTTTAAATTAATTTCTATTTTTTTTTTTTATTCATTAACTAACTAAATGAGCTTGAAAATACCATCTAAGCTTTGTCCCTTGCTATCATTATTCAATAGGAAAATTAAACTTTAATTTAGGTTTTTTTTTGTGCCAATTATATGACCATGGCTGTATGTGGCTTAAGGCTAACTGTTGCACACAAGAATTTCTGTCATCCATTGGTAGAGTTATTTATGCTTTATTGTACTCTTATTTGTAACAAACTTTAGATTTCAATTGAACTTTTTACTTTATGTGCAAATCAACTTAATTTATCGTATTGTCACCAAGCCAGCCAAAGTCCGATTGCCAGCTTACGTATTTTGTGGTAGTTATCCATAGATAAAGGGCTGCAATTACTCTTTTTCAGGGCTTCATCATAACTCACTACTTTTTCCTCCGTTACTCTAACAATGAATCAAACGAGTAGTTCCTGCCGACATTGAGTATACCCTGTACCAAATAATTATTTTTAATAAAGTCCTGTCCTGTCAAAAAAAAGGGCAATTGCCTTGCAATTCGAGTGCAATTTTTGAAGCCGGCTAACTAGTGTTTTTTTCTGATCTTATCACCTTTTCCAAACAGCTAATTAATAACAAAACAGTAAAGAATTTATGTTTTTTTTAATTTTAAAAGTGTTTGAGGAGATGGGAGATTTACGCTTGGGCGGGAAATTGGCCTGTTTTAACTTATTTCCAGCACTTATGGCGAGAGATAATATGAAAAGTAGCAGAGAAGACACCCTAAAATATGTCACAGCTAATATCGGTCTTTTAAAATGTTTGGCAGGACGTTTTCACCAAGTTAACACAAACACAGAGCCAGCTGATCTGGGAATGCTCTTTTTACTATTTACGTGGTTCATTACACCTATTAAATGGAATAATGAATGAAGAAATCAATGGGCAAATGTTAACGAAATTTTTGGTCCTGTCAAAAAACGGCAATTGCCTTGCAATTCGAGTTCTATTTTTGAAGCCGGCTCAGGCCAATGCCACCGAGTCTAAACTGTAACTAATATTTTTTTCTGATCCAATCACCTTTTTCAAACAGTAAATTACTAACAAAACAGTAAAAAAAAATTTTTTTTTTTAATTTAAAATGTTTTTGAGGACATCGGAGATTTTCGCTCGACTTGGGAGTGAAATTCGCCGGTTTAAACTTTTTTCCAGCACTTATGGGAAAAAATGAGGTGAAAAGTAGCAGAACAGATACCGTAAAATAAGTTACAGCATATATCGGCCTTTTAAAATGTTTGGCAGGACGTTTTCACCAAAGAAACTCTGAAAATCCTCGCTGATTCAATGCCGTCAAGGATAATGTTGGTTATAGAGGCTGGAGGGGGCGTGACACCTCATTGATATTTTTTTTATTTTCATTTAACATTACCTTTTCAATAAGTAAATTAGTTAAAAGCAGTACATCAAAGCTTAACGAAAAAAATTTTTTCTAGTAAACATTGAATTTTTTCGAATTTGCCTATATTTTTATACCCTTGCAGAGGATATTATAAAATATTAAAATATTATAAAATATTATAAAATTGGTCAGATGTTTGTAGCGCATAGAATTATACGTTTCCGACCCCAAAAAGTATATATGTATATTCTTGATCAGCATCAACAGCCGAGTCGATTGAGACATGTCCGTCTGTCTGTTTTTTCATGCGTTTTCGAGCTTTAATTTTAAGCTACATGGTAGAAACATGAAAAGTTAAGTTCCTTAATCGATTATTCTGGATAAGTTTAAAAAATATCAAAGAAGCTAACTTCGGCTTTGCCGAAGTTTGTATACCCTTGCAGCTTCATTGTTTTATTATTTAATTTAAAAACAAAAATTTTAAAGTAATTGGTATTAATGTTTAATAAAATCAAAAAACAAAAAAGAAGAAATACTCCACTAAAAATTTTCCCGTATTCACCGATAATCGAACCCATCAAACAACGAACCTTCGCGCGACCGATCTTTACGTACTACACCACCATCCTCACCTAACTCACTTAAGTTTGTTCGACATATATAGCAAACGCATGGCATCTCGCTCTTTCAATTTCGTTCTGTGCAACAACACAACGCGTGACGAATTTTTGCATATGTATGTGTGTGCGTGATTGCTTAGAATTTGTTTTTGTTTCTTTACTGCCAAAGTTATTAACTAAAACGTGGAGGTTCCTCGAGTAAAATAAGCAATTTTCTTTGGCAGCAAAGAAACAAAAACAAATTTCAAAGAAATCTGCCATACCAACACAAGAGACCTGTGATCGAATCCGCGCGGCACCAAATAAGAAATATATAAAATTATTGTTTTTTTGTTGTTGCATTTAAATTTAATTTGTATCCATACACTATACACCAAGTTTGAACTAAATCGGATAATTATAGAGGTTACATTATTTTGCTGCAAGGGTATACATATATGATTTTTTTTTTAAAGTTTAAACTTGGTAGTTTGAATAATGTAATTTCAAAAATTTTATAAACAATATAGTAACTGTTCGAATTTAAATTATCTCGATATGTTTGTTAGTTTAGATTTAATAGAAATTTCAAGAATTTGTGGGGTGTAGGTTGAAATATGCAGTTAGCGACTGCCTGCTCAAATTTTCAACTGCAACAAGTATCAAAATTATCCAGTACACCCGTACATATACTCTCAGTTTTAACCAGTTTTAACCTCGCAAATAACTGTTAATCGTTTCGTGCGGTCGCAATATAAGAGTTTTTTACTCAGACTTTGAGCAAAAAGTCCCATAGTAACCGTTCGTATAAGAATTTTGCTCGCTCTCAGCCGAAGACCTTTTTTTTCGTTTCGTTAATGTTGAAAAAACTAATTGAGTTAAAAGAGTTCCTGGCCACAAAGTGTTGCATTAATACCGAAATAGAATGAGCTGGGTGGAGACATATGTCGAAGCGTTCAAGGACGCATATAATGCGACAATAAAGCTGCAGGAGAAACATTTAGTGTACACCAAATTTTTCATTATATGGATGAAACTGAAACTGCAGTGCCAGAAGAGCAAAAATTTTCTTAAACAAAAATTATTAGCACAGATTAAACTTCGAGAAAGTAAGTTGCTTGAAAACGAAGCATTATTATCTGCTATTTATATGGATCCACGAGTGAATCAGAGTTTAACAGACCACCAAAAGTCGCTTTTCTCAGCTTACATATTTGGACGACGTGGAGACTGTTCTAGAATCAAGAGAAGAGCCAATTGGTAACTGACATTGACAAACTGGTAAAAATATATATTGTGGAGTGGATAATTTCGACAAGATGTATAGTCGTTTACCATTAAATGACGATTTATTACACATCTTTAGCAATGTAAAACTAAAGTCACCACAGCTGAGTGAGCTGGCACATGTCGTATAGGCTACACCGGCTACTCAAGTGTCCGTTGAAAGATCATTTTCAGCTTTGCATTATATTTTAAGCGAACGACGGAGCTCAATAAGTTCGCACAACTAAACTCGTTATTGGTTGTTAAGCTCAATTCAGAATAAATGAAGGTGCCACTGTGCATCGAATAGATGACAAGTAAATAAAAAGACCGTTTGCGTGGACTCTTTCTGTCAATCGGTCTTTTAATAAGTGTCTTTGTGCGAACTTCACTCGTATCTCTCTTTTGCGATGCTCAATAAGAGAGCGTCTCACGAACAGCTTAACTGAATCAGTACTCGACAGAAACCGAAAACAAAAAGAAACGAAGTCTGATGTTCAGAGAGAGCGAGTGTACATGCTTGTTTCTTTTATTCTCGCATACAGACTGCAAGAAAAAAACGGTTAACATTTATTTGCGAGCTATGGTTTTAACCAAAAAGAATGTTTAATTCACGCGACTATAATTTGTGTATAATTGCTTATGATTGCGTTGTTCAATCCACAATAATAATATGGCCACATACTTTTGTTCGATCTTAACCACTAACTCGCGGAACTTTATGGAACTATATAAGAACTATATTTTTCTTGGTCGGTCGGTTGAGGCGGTGAGGAAAAACTTCCTAGGTATATCATCATATCAATACATACTATGTATGTACATTAGGGCGGATCAATTTGTATGAAGCCAAAAAAACGAATCTACGAAGAATTCTAAGAAACTTTGTCTCTAAAATTAATTCCTAGCCCCCGCAGAGAAGCATGGTTTCTTGGTGAAAGTTTTTTAGAATTCTTTGTAGATTCCGATTTCGATGGACGCTTTGTACGATAAAAAATTGACCCGCCCTAATGTACATACAAAACGTATATCCAATTTTTTTCAATCCTTTTAGAAAAAAAGTTTGCCATCATTACAGAGCTTACTAATATTTTTATGTCATGTTAGAAATAGGTCAACTTTTATAAAGCCAAATTTACGACACATTTTTTCCACTGTTTTAATAAAAAATTGCTGGACACAGTGGAACTCTCTTTACATGATGCTTTCGTCTATAGCGGACAACTAAGGAGAAATAAAGAAATTTTAGTATAAGAATAAGTCAATGTTTATTAGCATTAGATGTACGATTCTTTGGTGATGTTCGACCGCAATTCAAATGATTTTCTCCTCGGACTAAACATGTATAAATCACTTAACTCAAAAAGAACAAAAATTAACCAAAACAAGGGGTTTCATCGACAGCCCAGACTCCACAGAAGGGCAAGGTGGGACTATTACCTTAAATGGTTTATGACGAGTTTTTTGTAACACACTCGATTTCATTCACATACATTTAAATGGGTAGAACGATAACCGGCGAATAATGCATATTTTAGACAGATTAAATATTAAGTCTAGGCAAATTACGGGTGGCAAAGTACAAATCCATAAATTGCCTACGAATTGGCTATTTTTTAGATTTCCTTTTCGACTGTTTATCCTTCTTTCTTTTATCTTTCCAAACCTGAAGAAATGGCTAATTGAAAAAAGCGTGAATAGCCGAAACAAACGCTTGTTTACAAGCCCTTACGAAAACCTAATATTTCGAAGGAAAAAATTTAAAAGCCCCTTTTAACTAAATGTATTGATTTAAAAGGAGATTTAGCTTCTTTTAGCTGAGTGCGACAATATTTCGTTCGTTATGCGGCAGCGCCTTCGGGTAGTGGTGTAATCGATGCTTTACTTTAAATAAATTCTATACAATCAACTTGTGCCAAGATAAATTTTCATAATTTTATCAAGCTATAAACTTGTTTACAATCAGAAACGGAAACTAGTTTTGATTTGCTGAAGTCCTTGTTAAGCTTTTTTTATGTAAGTATCCTATAGATTTTTAAAAAATTAGTATCATCTGAATAAATTACCTTGTATTTGTTTCAATACTTTTATTATTGAATTTCCATGATGCCGCTGTCATTTCGGATGTACAATTTAACGACAAGTTTTTTCCAAATTCTGTCCATTCTAAAAAAAAAAAACAGGTCGTTTATTTAATAAATATATTTTAAATAATTCAATTGAATGGATACAAAAGAACAAAAATAAAACAGTATGTGATAAATAAAATATAATTTTTGGTTACTTTGATATTCGATCTACCAATTAATCCGACATCCGATTAATTCCGGTTCGATAAATTACGCGTGGTAAATATATGTTAGGTTTATCTACCGAGTTAGATCATTTTATTATACATTAAGACATAGCTGGCATGAATTTTCCAACATAGTGAACCGACTTTGAATTGCAGATTATATCGTGAATTTCTTGGCAGTTTAGCGAAATCACAAATTCCGTTTGGCAAATGAATTCTCAGGATAAAGGAATCAATCGATTTGTACGTAGGTTAGAGCATCCATTTGAAAGTATTATTTTGGTTTAGTTTAAACCAAAGTAACTTAGCTTAAATAAAAAATGATCAATGTTGTTATTTAAGTTAAAAATGTTGTAGAAAATGATTTAACCAGTAATAACGCAGACATTGCCGACATTATTTTAATATTTCAGAAAAGATTGGCCTTTTTTAAGATATCGATCCTGTCGATATCGATATTATAATATTATGACAGTGTATAGGTTTTTTTATTTATATTTATACTCTGTTCCCACAGGCTTCAGGTCGCCAGACATGTCCGTCTGAACCCGAAATTTGAAAGACTATAAAAGCTGGAGCAACCGAATTCAGCATTTAGCACATACACAACTATAGAACAAAATGAAGCAAGCAAGTCGTTAGTTTGCGTATATAATTAGGTTTACCAAGTAAGAATACGATATCTTGAAAGCAGCCCTAGTTATCGTTTTTTTTTAATTGCGGGGGCGGAAGTGGGCGTGGCTAAAATTTTAAACAAAGTTGAACAGCTTTGACATTAGACGGATGCTCACACCAAATTTGGTAGCTCTAGCTCTTATAGTCTCTGAGATCGAGTGGCTCATACGGACAGACGGACGGACGGACAGACGGACATGTCTCAATCGACTCGGCTGTTGATGCTGATCAAGAATATATATACTTTATGGGGTCGGAAACGCTTCCTTCTGCCTGTTACATACATTTTAGCGACTTTAATATACCCTTTTACCCTTTGGGTTCAGGGTATCTAAATTTATCTAAACTTTTTGAACTCGGACATGTGATGTAAAAACGTATTGTATGTACTTGGACAAAAAAGTTTAAAATTTTTAATGCCATGCCTCTCAAAACTGTGTTAAAAGGATCTACGACTCCGTATGAACACCTTAAAAATCCGCACATCACATAGGCAGCAAGAATACTATGCAGCAATCTTCTTCCATGATTCTTTTTATCAGGATCAATTTCCTTTGTTGTCAAAGCAATGAGCATTTGAAATGTCTTGAAGCCATTAATACCGTTACTTAACGGTAGCTTAAATTTGATACGAAGCCTAATTAAAGTGGCTTCTTAGTGTGTACGCATAATTTCTACATATGTACATTGATATTCGTTGTTTTTTAGTCTCTTAAATATACAAAAATAACTGTACATAACAATGGAGAAAAAACATGCAAAAATTATTTTAGAACAATATCAAATCATGGCCATATCTTTATTAAAAGTATTATTTTTTCTGAATCAAAGTTTTGCATTGAGCTTGTATATTGTATAATCAATATATCATTCTTTAAAACATCAAAATCTTTCAAAAATTTAAAATATCAGAATTCATTCTTAACTGAATATGCAATTCAATCGTATTTAATAGGTAATACATAGGTAAGTAATTTAAACCTTTTATTATTTTTCTGTCAGGTGTACAAATTGGGTTGTGTACCTTAATATTTCAGAAAAATAAAATTTAGGATTCTAGAGGACTGTGTCCATACCAACCAATACTTCAAGCGTAACAACGTTTAGGTTACTCTATAAACAAACTCTGTAAACAGCTATCTAAAGAGCCATGGCCATGTTGTTATTGGACATCTTTGGAAAAACCTAGCAAATGTTTTCAAAAAAGTTTAAAATGATAAATATATTAAAAAAAAAAAAAAAAGTATAGGGTTAAAATGGATTAATTGTTTTAACGATGCCGGTCATAACAATGCCGGCTATAGCGATTTACCGCTTAAAACGATACACACAAAAAAATTTGGTTGGTTTTGATACAAACTTGTATGGAAGCACAATGGTCTATAACGATATCGCTTAAAAAAGCACAATACAGAAAAGGTCGGCACTAAAAGAGCCCAAAAAAGAATCAATGTGAGAGTAATTTCGTTTCGCTGTTAAATGCACTTCTTATTGACTTTGACCAATCTGTGTAAATTACCCAAAAATAACAACGAAGTGCGACAAATCGGCAACCGGTACATTTGCAAATGTGTAGAAGACAACTTGTGGAACATTGTCAAAAAAAAAAACATGTAAGCCACTCATTTTCTTAAATATGCCTAAAATATATTCATATTAAACTTACAGGCGGCTGCACATTAGCCAAAAGGATATGTTACCAAATCTTAGTTTCCGGGTTTCCTACTTTCTCATAGATTTTTTTCCGATAATGTTATAAGTGCAGAAAACGCATTTTCGTTGTTACTTTAAATGTTGTTGATTTTTGCTATGACGTAATGATACAAAACTAGAAAGTAATAAGAAATTCACATATTTAGCAATTCTTCTCAAATTATTAGCGCATTTATACATAGAGAACTCTTATCGGAATATTCGTGAACCGTGACGGTTCAGGAATTATGAATGTGCCACTTGGAAATTGGAGTTATAAATTGGCAACACCATTCACAACTAAAAACGAGCATTATACAGCTTCATTGTTTCAGAAAATCAAATATCCTGATGGCCAAATATACGGAACTTTCTTTTAAAATGATTTTAAAAAAAGTCATTCATGGAAGTCAAAAGTACCTGTCTAGTGTGAAAACTCTACAAGTGGCTTTTGGCTTTGGAATATCGAGCCGCAGCTGGAGCAGCGAAATCAAGAGCATTCAGAGAATGATGTAGTTGAATAATAAAAATAAAGGTTGTAACCACTTATGTGACTGAGTCGAATGATCAACTTATTTGTGAGATGGGAAATCGTGGGAGTGTAAATGCTTTTGTTGGGGACAAATGCTAATATCTGTGTATTGAGGCCGTGGCTACTTGCCCGAGGCGACTGAGTATCTCTTCACTCATATTATTAATTGACATTAAAGACAAAATCAAATATTGCGTGGTAATACTTTAGACACATAGAAATAAAATAAAATCAAAATTAAGCCAAACCGGATGAGTAGTTTATGAGATTTTATGGCAGCAGTTCAAAACCGTGTTTTAAGTAAAACGCAGTTGAAAATTATTGTCTGCTACCGTGCTCTACGTATACCTATGTATTCGTGTTGTAACTTTTAAACGATAGCCGAAAAATCGTTTTGACCGCGCATTTTAGAACTTCTTGGACCCAAGGCACTAGACGACCCCATAATTGATACACATTATAGAACTAACATTAAATGAGAAAGTAGAGGGTGGCGCTAACCTGACGACGCTCAGTGTACTTATATGCACTTATCATACCAAAGGATTTCTAATGCTCTAAAAGCCACCGAGATCTTAGTGTATATAAGAACGGACGAAAAAGACAGACGGACTAGTCCTTTGTCTGTTAATGCTGATCCAGACTATACATATATTTCGTCTTTTCTGTTACAAATATTAACTCCGTATTTTCTGTTACAAATATTAAGTCGAACCCCTAAAACTGGTAATGCATTCGTATTTATGTGTATGTATATGTGGACGCAAACAGATACATATGTACGCACATTCAATTATGCGTACTGTAAAGTAGTGCCGGTAGCAAACATACACACATGTATGTACATATGAACGTCCACAGGAACAATACTTGTAGACAATAATCGTAAATAATATACATGCATATGTACATGTTAATATGTATATGCAATACTTTTTTTTTTTTTTTTTTGTTTACGAACTTTTATATACATAAGTATACATCAGCCGCAGCCCACTTTTAAATTCCACCCCAGTCAACTGTGTTTGGGCGTTACCGAATTACTTACACATATACATATGTAAGTATATATGTAAACATATGTATAAACTTATATATATACATATAAATATTGTCAATGTATGACTGCAATTTCTTCACAAATAAACAGTATATGTTAAAAATATGCAGGTTGTATGTATATATGTATGTAAACACACACTCATGCGTAGATTAACAGTATAATGCTTGTATATGTTTTTATCATTTAATAAATACTATTCACAAACGAAATGTTTTTTATAATCCCAACAAATAATGACTGTCGTTCATGCACAATAAATGGTATAGTATACCTTGTTCTATATATCCATGCACAAATAGGACTGAATATAAGAGAATCACATTTGTTAGCATTGTCAAGCGTCTGCAATTTAACGCCATGGCTCGACGTATAGAAATATATACGCACACTCGAAAAAAATATAGATTTAAACTCTCTTATCAAATGTAAGAGCAAATTTTATGCATAAACCACATATCAAAAAGTACCAACACAGTATCCCGAACTAGAGCTGGGAAATCCATCGATGGCTCAATCGATAGTATCGATGGAAATTAAAAAGTGCGATAGATCGATGGAAATTTTTCGATGGCGATGTATCGAACTTGATTTGTGCGTGGTCACGTGTTTCGCAAAGTGTACTGCTGGTTGTGGTCGCCGGAGCAGGTGGATTTTTTTTTTTGCATTTTATTTGAATAACAATTCGAATAACCCTTTTAAATTTCCGATGGAACTATCGATAATATCGATGGTTCCATCCATCGATGGAAAAACACTAAACCATCGATATTATCAATTTTTTTTCCAACGCTGAAAAAACCATCGAGGGGGGAGACCATCGATTTTTTTGCGAATTAATCGATAGCACTTTCGATACTAACGATAGTAAAGGAGAGTAAATTTGCGTCTTAGATATGTGAAATTATTTGAACATCAAAATAGTGACCTAGCTTTACACACTATTTGCACACACACAGGCAAGGAACGCTTGAAATTTATCCGGACATGGAGTCGCGAAAGAGATATTTATACAGTCAGCGTGACTAGAATTGGAGGTGATATTATTTAGATATTTTCACAGAGTATTCCATATGTTATTCCATATGATTGTCGTGTTCTGAAATAGGATTGCTATGTTTTTAATGTTGTACTTGAAAATTATTCACCAACAATATTTCATTCAAGCTGTGTGAAATCGAGGCACATACTAGGGATGTTAAAACGAATGAGAAAATTTCGAAACGGCAAAACCTAATACAGAACGACGCAGCAGCATGCTGAATATTGGATTGTGGAAATAACGCATATCCAACATTTTACTTCTTTCATATTTTTTATAATCTCTATTGGTCAAAGTAAATATTTACTATCACTAATCCAAAAAGGAACGAGTTTCAGGTAGTGAATAAAACTAATGAATTGTTATCTTAACTAAACCTCTGGTGCGATTGAAGAATAAATTTCATGCTTAATGTTGGACTGTGGAAATAAATCATCAACTATATTTTACTTATTTCACAAATAACATCTCAGGTGGTCACTACTCATCACTACTCTACATAAGAACAACTTGAAGATGGTGACTAAAACGAAAGAAAAATGTTTTAAGACCAACTTCTGGTGCAATTGGAAAATGAATTTCATGGTGTTCAATTATTTCACCAAACAAACATTACGCAAAATCGAATGTTTTTCGATTCAATTTAGCTTTTTCCAGCTAAGAGGAGTGTAGTGAAGTATGTCCGTAAAATTAGCGACGGTCAGTTAGCGACTATCGGAACGGTGGAATTTTGGAACATTTTTTATATTTCTATTTTTCAATTATCTGGACAATTAGGCACTATTTTAAATAAAATAAACTGCAGAATTGTTAAGAAATGCATAATCTATTGTTTTAATTTGTGTGCAGGCGATTTGGGTCATTGCAGGTATTAATAATTTCCATATAAAAAATTGACTCTTTACATTTTGAAGCAAATCTCCCTTCACAAAGTTTGTCGGCATAAATGGAGTATGCCAGCTTGTGCTCCACATATTCAGTTATATCCCCACCAAATTTGATAATGTATGTAGATGTGTGCAATGTTTTTACATAGAAATACATACATATATGCTTTCAGCCATTTCAAACATTGCACACTTCTACATACATTAACACTATACACGCACTTTGCGATCGTTGTTGTCAGGGGCGTAACAAGTGAAAATTTTTCAAATGCTACATTTCAATGTCTTCCATCATTGTATACATATGTACGTATATAAAAAAAAAAACATTTTAACGGAAAGGTTATAAAAGCATGATGATCAATTTGTGCACATATGTATGTATGTACATATATTATTTCGGCCCCTCTTTATGAAAACATGTCTATGCCCCTGAATGCTGAAT
Source organism: Drosophila austrosaltans (assembly GCA_035045865.1). Classification (NCBI taxonomy): domain Eukaryota; kingdom Metazoa; phylum Arthropoda; class Insecta; order Diptera; family Drosophilidae; genus Drosophila; species Drosophila austrosaltans. The sequence goes on from JAWNOQ010000089.1 coordinate 924,856, forward strand.
CGTTTTTTGGCGGGAGGCATAAAATGACTGTACACTGAACAAAAAATTAGTTTTACCGAGAAAAACCTTAATTCTTTATATTGCACCGTTATACAGATAATTGGCTACAATAATATAACCAGGGTGCTGTTATAAAGAATTATCAATAAATTCTTACTAGCTTACTACATGTTTGCAGTGTTTCTTTTCTAGTGTACAGAAAAGCTATACGTGGATTTTGTATATATGCATGTGTGTATGTATGAATCATGGTAAACAGAGTATAAGTAAGATTTTGATTATACCAATTGTACATATGTGTAAATATAATAAAATAGTAAATCCATATGTGCATGCTATAAAATAATGTTTGTTATTTAATGCTACACAGTTGATATAACTAGCAGCTAACTAAGCGTACAATTTTGTATTTTAAGTAAATTTTAATAATTAGTATTTTGAATTATAAATTTTAATATATTGAGAAAATTTTCTTATACGTATATAAAACTTTTTTTCTGATGTCATATGTACACTGTGCGGTGCCGTACAGCGACAAAGCATATTAGCTATACGAATAACTAAAGAAACGCACATGGGTAAAGTATTTATGGCTTCGCCCTCAGCGAACAATTTCTCTTCCAGGGCTACGAGCGTTTTCATTTATATCGACATTTCTTTTGGCGGGCTAACGATAATTTAAAGGCAAAAATAGAGTATAAATAAAAAATGCATATAAATTCTTGTTTTATCATTCGCATATAAGATTTGATTAAAACTCTATCAGAGTAGACAGCTTTATGCTTAAATAATATTTGAAAAAGTTATGGCTGAATAAGGTTAGCTACGAACGTTCTCTGGCCACATTAAATCATTGCCCCCTATACTCGATGCCGCCATTTTTTCATCGATGCTGGCAATTTTTTTAATTTAGGTTTTCTCAAGATTTCTGCGGTAGATTTTGATAAAAATACAGCAGAATATATAAAAAATTATGCTCAATCTAATGCACTACCGTGCATATGCCGACAAACTCTGAAAAAGTTTGCGACGATCGGTGTTGGCCAACATTAGATATTTGCCCCCTATACTCGATGCCGACATTTTTTATCGATGCTGGCAATATTTTTTAATTTAGGTTTTCTCATAATTTCTGCGGTAGATTTTGATGAAAACTTAACAGAATATATAGAAAATTATCCTTAATATAATGGACTACCGTGCATATGCCGACAAAGTCTGAAAAAGTTTGCGACGATCGGTGTTGGCCAACATTAAATTTTTGCCCCCTATACTCGATGCCGGCATTTTTTTTATCGATGCTGGCAATATTTTTCAATTTAGGTTTTCTCAAAATTTCTGCTGTAGATTTTGATAAAAATACAGGAGAATGTATAAAAAAGTATGCTTAATCTAATGCACTAACGTGAATATGCCGACAAACTCGGAAAAAGTCAGCGACGATCGGTGTTGGCCAACATTGCATATACTGTCTAACACTGGTTCTTTAGGTTGGTTCCGGCTCCGGAGTTGGCGGAACTCTTATCAATGATTTTTAGCCACCTGAGGCACCCCCACATTTGGGTCTTTTTCTCAAAATATCTGCGGTAGATTTTGATAAAACTTTCTGAAATCCATCATGAAAGTTGACCAATTAATATGGTATAGCGTGCATTGGCCGACAAACTCTGTGAGACTCAAAATGTCGCCAGCAATCACATCATGATTTTTTTTTGACCATTTTGTATGGAGGAAAACCAGAGGTTGGTTCACTGATAAGCAATATGTGGAGCATAAGCTGGCATACTCCATTTATTTATTTATTTATTTAACGTCAACTAAACAAAGTGCAATTGACTTAAACTAATTAAACTAATATAATTAAAAAGAAAGGAATAAACTAAAACATAAAGAAGCAGAATGCGAAAAAAAGGTAGAAATAAGGAAAGTTAGGAGGCAGGAACAGTTCGAAGGAAGGCAAGGATTAATAAACGTAAAGAAGAAGGAGATATGTGAGGAGAAATAAAAAGGAAAAACTCATTGTAGTCACTACACACCACTCGAAGAGGGTCATGTAGGCTATAATTAGAGACGCATGTTCTTAAATTTAAAGGAACAAAATTGCGATTTGGACGACACGGAACGGTAAAATCTAATTTCCCCAATAAAAAGGGAGAGTCTATTTCCCCAGTTAGCAATTTATGAAGAAATACAATTCCGCTGACGAGTCTTCGATTTGATAAAGAGGGCAGATTCAGGAGAAGAAGCCTGCTTTGGTAACGAGGGAGGGGCCTAGTTGGCTCCCAGTTTAGACCCCGTAGGGCGAACAATAAAAATTGTTTTTGGACTGATTCAATTCGTTGTTGGTGAATAGAATATTGAGATCTTAGTAATATAAGGATCACTGAACTCCTTGGACCAACGCTTTATAAAGCCTAGCAAAGATGTTGCTTTGTTAGCCACAGATGAAATGTGAAGCCGGACATGTCGACAAACTCTGTGAAGGGAGATATGCTCCAAAATGTAAAGAGTCAATTTTTACACAAATTAAAACAATAGATTATGCATTTCTTAACAATTCTGCAGTTTATTTTATTTAAAATAGTGCCCAATTGTCCAGATAATTGAAAAATAAAAATATAAAAAATGTTCCGAAATTCCACCGTTCCGATCGTCGCTAACTGACCGTCGCTAATTTTACGGACATCATATTATATGCTCACAGTTAGCATTAGTGGCAAAAGGGCAAAATGAAATATTCAAACTATCGAAATTGACTAAAAAAGTAAAAATATCGATATTGAAAATAAATCGAAAATATTCGATAACTCTTCAGATACCAGCATGGTTTTGGCTCTAACAATCTATACATGCAATGTGGAAATTATTTATCTTGTCTTTGTAACTGAGAACCCATTTAAAATATGAACGATTTAAATTTTCGCGTTGCCGCATTGAAATTATGCATTCATCCCAAAGATTTTCCTGAACTGCGGGAAACTCACATTTCATTACCAAGCAAGTGGGAGAACTGTAAGTATCACTTTAACATATTTTTTGTACTAGCATATACATTTGTGCCGGTCTTTTAGCACAGGCAAGTTATGTTCTAATTTTTAACTCTGCCAGTAGTAGTTCCAAGCAGGTTGCCGCTGTCAAGACCATATTCCATCACAGCCGTGATGAGGGTGACGACACGGTTGCCGAATTTCTTTCCGATGTATTGTTTGCAAGCCCTTTAAAGCATACCGTACGTAATCAGCTGACCAAGTAAGATGCAATCGTTACTTAAAATTGTTCGCATATTCGTGATAACTTCTTCGCATACAAGACTCTTTTCTGACAAAGGTATTTGCAATCATACAGAGGTCGGCCATACGAAGGAATCATTGCTACAGGCACTGAAAAAGTCGATATGCGCCATATCCGATGCCATTGCAGAAACTCCAAATGCGACAAGTAGTTGGCTCAACGACAAGTTTGTATCCATCAACGCTTGTTTACAAAACTTTCCATATGGCCTGGAAGCACTTCAATCTGAGATTCATCGTTTTGTGCCTCTACTGCCTAAGACTTTGGAACATTACTGGGATGGTATTAGGTAAGCATTTAAATGTAATATTGTTTCTATTGTTTATTCAAATATTTTATTTGAGTTGTAGTAAATAGCTAAAAAGTTTTTAAATGAACAAAGTTGGTTAATTGGAAATAAGCGTTACCGATTCCATTAGGTATATATGTATATTCCTAAATAGCAACAATTGCTTAGTGGAGCTGTCCACGTCTATCCGTCTGTTTAGTTTTCCTACATTTCCCTTTAAGGATATATTAAAGTCGTCAAAATGCACTTAATAATCAGAAGAAGGCATTTGCAAGGGCTTTATTAATATTTCGAAAATAGCAAATAATATCAAAAATTATTTATTTTTTTTATCTTTATTTTTCTTTATAATATTTCCCTTGATGATCAATACACTTTTGCATGTGTTCGAACCATAAGAGTTTTCCATTCCTCTTGAGACATCTCCAAAATTTGGTTGTTAAGCTTTTCAAGTGCTTCTTCAGCGCTCGTATGTGAGAGAAGAAAAATAAGTCATTCGGTGCCAAGCCAGAACTGTAGGGCAGATATGTCATTAATTCTATGTTTTGACTGCTAAGATGCCGAGATGTGTGAGAGCTCACATTGTCATAATGGATAATGATTCGTCTTTAGCACTTGGTTTTGCAAATTTCTCCGAAGACCTCCGGTAAAGCAATGGTCATGTACAACGCAGAATTGATAGTCCTACGTTATTTCAGCGGAACAGTGGCCATATGACCGATTCGTGCTTCGTGCTCCAACAACTTTTGTCGGAATTAGCTCATCTTAGAATACCCACACCTGTCACGATTTTATAAACATGAAACATAAACGAGAACAAACCTTTTTCACAAATAAATGTTCATGCGAAATGGAATGTATTGAATTGGAACTAATGTCGATCTTGCAATATCAGTTCACGCATACCATCGATGTTTTGTGCCATAATAACCTAATTTGGACAACCTTCACGAAATTCGACATCTACTGAACTACGACTACGACTACATTCTGCAAACCAGCGATAAACTGTCGTTTTTAATGGTGCTTTCTCACCGTTAAAAAAAAACTACGTTTGTTGATACAATATTTTTGGGATAGCCCAGGTTAAAAGTTGTAAAAAAAATAATCTAATGGAAACCCTCTCGAGAAATTTTCATTGCCGAATTGATTTTTTAAAGTTGTTGTAATTAAAACCAACAACCAACTACAGTGAAACCTCGATATAACGAAATCTGAAGGTGACAATTTTTCGTTATACCTATTGATTCGCTATAGGTACTTATTATAAAACCTTGATGAAACGAAAAAAAAGTAAAAAGTTAAACATTTTTATACCCTGTACCCAAAGGGTAAAAGGTTATATTAAAGTCGCTAAAATGTATGTATCAGGCAGAAGGAAGCCTTTCCGACCCCATAAAGTATATATATTCTTGATCAGCATCAACAGCCGAGTCGATTGAGACATGTCCGTATGAACACCTCGATCTCAGAGACTAAAAGAGCTAGAGCTACCAAATTTGGTGGGAGCATCTGTCTAATGCTTAGGCAGATCAAGTTTGTTTTAGCCACCCACACTTCCGCCCCAGCAATTTAAAAAAAAACGATAACTAGGGCTGTTTTTAAGATATTCTTACTTGACACACCTAATTATATACCCAAACTGGACGAGCTGACCAAATTTTGAAATCGGACAATAAACATCGGAGATATGCCTATATCCGTTTTGTACTGAAATGCCAAGGCGTCATTGGCAGATAAGAAAGAGCGAGATTGCATGCGTTCGCTGCTGCTGCGTGTAAAGGAGAATTTTGTTTTGAATTGTTTGCGATTTTGAAGCTGTTCGATCATCTGTCTAGTGACTACGCACATTTAGAGAGTTTAAAATTTTTGCCACGCCCACTTCCGCCCCCGCAGTTCAGAAAAACTAATTAATAGAGCAGTTTTTAAGGAATCACATTCTTATTTGGCATAACTAATAATGTGGCCAAAATGCATCATCTGACTAAATTTAGTCGAAATCGGACAATAAATATCGAAGATATACGTATATGCGTTTTGTACTGAGGCGCTTAGGCCGACATTGGCTGGCAAAAGTGAGCGGGATAGCATGCGTTCGGTGTTGTGGCATGTTAAAGGATCTTTTTTATGAAATTAATCGCTATTTCGAGGGTGTTTGACTTTATTTAATATAATAACTAGTTGGTACAGGGTATACTCAATGTCGGCAGGGACGACTTGCTTGCTTATTTAACTAGCTTTTATTAAAATAATTGGTTATTTTTGTTTGTTTGCGCAAGTTTCGAATGCAGCCATTAATAATATAATAATTAATAATAGATGCCAAACTATCGAATGCACTTTTTGGTATAACTTCCTGTGCCTCAAGAAAAGTTTGGAGCTTTTCAATCAGTTGTTTAGCTCTTTTGGCAGTGGTAACGTTCTCGATCTCTTCATCCTCCTCAACAATGTCGACTGTATTTCTGTTCAAAACACTATCAAAAATGTCATCATAAGTCATGAGTAATAAATGGAGACAATTAAAGCAGGACTTTGTTTATTTTTTTTATTTTGTTTGAAATATTGCTTCGCTATATAGAGGCTTTAAGACTCAGAAATTCTTCGTTATAGCTATAGAACATTTTTGTATGAAAAACTTCGTAAAAGAGAGGTTTTTTCCATGTTATTTGGAAAAAAATAAAAAACATTTTTTACTTTTATTTTTAAGCAAAAAAAAAAATGTAATAATTTTTTTGTCAGAAATAAAAATCATTTCTGGGTCAGTTTTAATTTTGATGTTCCTATTCCAAAAATATAATTCAAAACAGGATATGACTAAACAAAAAATATCTCACTATTGCTAAACGGTACTAATTAAACGGTTGTTATAAAGTTTGGTCCTTATCAGATATATGTATCGCATTTCGTGCAAATAAACATAACAATATTATATATATATTGGACGAAAGGAATTTTTTTTATTGAATTAGCAGATAAATTGGGTCTCAGATCCGTTAAAATAAGCTTTTATAGCTGAAAAAGCAATTTCCACGATAACTTGAGTGGTGGGACACTTTGTACCACTCTTGCCAATTGGTACAAGTAAGGATATGTATATTTCTTTTCCTCCCCCGAGTACACCATTAAGTCCATACTTAGGTAAATTGGTTTTGGATTGTACGCATCTATTTCGGCAACCACTTTTCCTACATGAGTGTCGACTTCTTCTGAGTTTAAATACTCCTTAAGGAGAGAACACGTGCTATAGCACTGTGGCTAAACCAGACCAGTTAAGGTGCTCGAAAAAAGCGAACTTCATACCACTTTTGGTAAAAGCAAATATTTGATGATTGAGTTTGTACAAATGTGTCGGCGCACACATTATCCATATTGGATTCTGTAGGAGCACTTTACGAATTTTTGGATCCAAATAAATGCGTGATATTATTTTTTTGTCACTTTTTTTAGACACTTCGCCAAGACAACGCTTTGTGCACTGCTCAGTGACTTGATCGTTAATTTTAGTTAATTTTATATCTCCAATGTCTTCACCGTAACGACAACCACGTTCCATCCTGTGGGGTTAGTGTGTCCGAACTTGGCAAGTGCTCCTCAATAAACTCCTTCAACAATATTTTGTTTAGCATCACATATGTTAAACTCCATCGCGTTGGAACACCTAGTTTGGGAACGATTAGAAAATCCTTTTTTAACAAATGTCTTTACAGTTTTAAAGTTTTATTAATAGATTTTTTGTTATGTTGAAGATTGATTAGAATATATGTACTTGAACGCCGATACTCTTAATGCCTTCGCCAATTAGAGAGTCTTCAATTTTCTTCTTAAGTCTATCATTAACAGCTAACTTCAGGATCCCTGATCAATGTTACTTAACACATTTTGAGTGCCTCATGGTCCAGTTCATATTGCTCTGTTTCTGATACGGATTCATCACCTTCGTTCACTGTCACTGGGCAGAGCTGCTCGTTTTGAATATTGAATTCATTTAAAATGTTTTCAATTTCAATGCTCAGATTTACTACTGTATGTTTTTTTTTTTGTTAGTTCTATGATTCCTGATATTTTAATGCAAATTTTGAAATTGTTGTAAAGTTGTACGTTTATTCTTCTTATGGCAGTGTCAATTTTAATTGAAATCACTTGTTTCGGACACAATTCTTATTAATTGACTATTAAGGACGTCATATTTTTCATTGACACGATTCATACTATTTGTGCCTGTTATTGGTGCCATATTAAGGCCGGTAAATATTTGTGGCTGGTCAATGTTTTAAAAACTGAAATTTTTCTGTTTTTTCTTTTAATTGCTTTTCCCACTTGCTCAACCACCTTATTTTCATACAATTCCTTATAATCGGCCTGATGATGTTTTAAGTTTGTTAAGTAGTTTCCCTTTAACTCTTTTTAACAAATTTTGCTCTCTAATGAAGAAAGCAAGTCGTCCCTACCGACATTGTGTATACCCTGTACCAACTAGTTATTATATTAAATGAAGTCAAACACCCTCGAAATAGCGATTAATTTCATAAATAATTTTCTTTAACATGCCGCAACAGTGAACGCATGCTATCTCGCTCACTTTTGCCAGCCAATGTCGTCCTAAGCGCTTCAGTACAAAACGCATTAACGTATATCTCCAATATTTATTGTCCGATTTCGACTAAATTTAGTCAGATGATGCACTTTGGCCAGAAAATTAGATGTGCCAAATAAGAATGTGATTCCTTAAAACTGCTCTAATAATTAGTTTTTTCTGAACTGCGGGGGCGGAAGTGGGCGTGGCAAAAATTTTAAACTTTCTTGATCTGCGTAGTCACTAGACAAATGATCGAACAACCTCAAAATCGCAATCAATTCAAAACAAAGTTCCCTTTTACATGCAGCAGCAGCGAGTGCATGCTATCTCGCTCTTTCTTATCTGCCAATGCCGCCTTGGCATTTCAGTACAAAACGGATATAGGCATATCTTCGATGTTTATTGTCCGATTTTGACAAAATTTGGTCAGTTGGTCCAGTTTGGGTATATAATTAGGTTTACCAAGTAAGAATACGATATCTTGAAAGCAGCCCTAGTTATCGTTTTTTTTTAATTGCGGGGGCGGAAGTGGGCGTGGCTAAAATTTGAAACAAACTTGAACAGCTTTGACATTAGACGGATGCTCACACCAAATTTGGTAGCTCTAGCTCTTATAGTCTCTGAGATCGAGTGGCTCATACGGACAGACGGACGGACAGACAGACGGACAGACGGACATGTCTCAATCGACTCGGCTGTTGATGCTGATCAAGAATATATATACTTTATGGGGTCAGAAATGTATATTTCTGCCTGTTACATACATTTTGGTGACTTTAGTATACCCTTTTACCCTATGGCCACAGGGTATAAAAACTAGTCTAAATTTAATATTCGTGACTTAAGAAAAAAAAATACTTAAAAAGATATTTTATATACCAAAAAACTTTTATGGTCCGCTGTTTTGCTGTTCTACTAAAACTTTATTAAGATATTTCTTTATACATACATACACCAAACTCATGCATGCAGTACTCGAGACAACGGAAACAACTAAAACAACTAAAACAACTAAAACAAGCCAGTTTTGACCACAAACTTTGGTTCTGACCGAAACAAGGGGCCTTTAACATACAGTCAACCGATTTCGACCAAATTTAAGAAAACTAAAAATCTTGAATTTTTATTTTCCTACTACAAATATATACATAATATATCTCGAGCCATAAGAACATATTTTAATGCACAACTATGACTATTGGATAAACAACAACTTAAATACGGTACATATAAAACAGTTGTTAGCCTTGTCAGAGGCGCTTCAAAAGGGTTGTCTTTAAAAATGCCTACCAGTATCAAGGGTCGAAAATGTGATATCGTAGCAAAAATTTTGCTTCAATTCGTCGAGTGACGGTAGCTTTTTATACCCTGCACCCAAAGGGTAAAAGGGTATATTAAAGTCGCTAAAATGTATGTAACAGGCAGAAGGAAGCGTTTCCGACCCCATAAAGTATATATATTCTTGATCAGCATCAACAGCCGAGTCGATTGAGACATGTCCGTCTGTCCGTCTGTCCGTCCGTCCGTCTGTCCGTCTGTCCGTCTGTCCGTCCGTCCGTCTGTCCGTATGAGCCACTCGATCTCAGAGACTATAAAAGCTAGAGCTACCAAATTTGGTGTGAGCATCCGTCTAATGTCAAAGCTGTTCAAGTTTGTTTCAAATTTTAGCCACGCCCACTTCCAGTCCCGCAATTTAAAAAAAACGATAACTAGGGCTGCTTTCAAGATATCGTATTCTTACTTGGTACACCTAATTATATACCCAAACTGGACCAACTGACCAAATTTTGTCGAAATCGGACAATAAACATCGAAGATATGCCTATATCCGTTTTGTACTGAAATGCCAAGGCGGCATTGGCAGATAAGAAAGAGCGAGATAGCATGCACTCGCTGCTGCTGCATGTAAAAGGGAACTTTGTTTTGAATTGATTGCGATTTTGAGGTTGTTCGATCATTTGTCTAGTGACTGCGCAGATCAAGAAAGTTTAAAATTTTTGCCACGCCAACTTCCGCCCCCGCAATTCAGAAAAAACTAATTATTAGAGCAGTTTTAAGGATTCACATTCTTATTTGGCACACCTAATATTATGGCCAAAGTGCATCATCTGACTAAATTTAGTCGAAATCGGACAATAAATATCGGAGCGAGATAACATGCGTTCATTGTTGCGGCATGTTAAAGAAAATTATTTATGAAATTAATCGCTATTTCGAGGGTGTTTGACTTCATTTAATATAATAACTAGTTGGTACAGGGTATACTCAACGTCGGCAGGGACGACTTGCTTGCTTCATTATTTTCTGCTTTCAAAGTTAGAAATAGTATTATTACCAGAAGTAACAAAAAAATTAATAAAAGCTAAATGAAGAGTTCAAGCCATTGCTTTCGATTCTGTTTAATAAGTATTTTGACTATATCCATTTTTTTTAATTTGATTTTTTTTTTTAATTTTCTAGCAATACTGGTCACGTCTTTTCACCAACACGCCGCAATCAATTTTACTTGTTTATTCAAAATATTTTACGATTTCATGTGGCAGTAATGTCCGAATGGAACGTTCACCTGTTTGTACGCGATTGTGAACCCTTGAAAACATTCGACATATTAGCTTGCAAAGTTGCCCGCGATATGGACACTCCCTGGGATGTAAGATCAATAGCTGGATTGGTTTTTGGGCATAATGCTAGATTATTTGACGAATTTGATATGTATCTAAATTATTGTTGCGATCATCTGGCATTCAACGAGCTACCTATTCAGGCGGGCGCTTTGCTAGTGCTTCAAACTCAAGAATTTTCTACTGTCGCCGATAAAGCACTAATCATTTTAAAGCGTGTTCTGGAGGTAGCTACAAAGGATATTTCAAACATTTTGGTGTTTCTATCTAAACATATGCTTATTTATTCAAAATCGTTGGACAATGTTACCATTTCGAATAATAGTGCAATGATAATGTATAAGTCAATCATAACTGCCCTACAAAATTTTGCCATTCATCACATCTTTAGCAGTATAGATACCGTCCGCCATATGTGCAGTTCACTCCTACGTCAAGTACTTCAACTTGCATTAACTGTGAAACAACAGGAGGCATTTGAATACGTTTACGTACAGTTTGAGCATCAATCGATGACTCTAAATAGCCGTTGTCTGATGTTAGAGCAACTAGTGGTTGTGATAGGTGTAAAATCAGTTATTGACAATTGTCCCAGCCTGTTCGGAATTGTGTTTCCCAGTTATCTTGGACGGGAGGACTGTGTTGACGCGTTGTTTAAAAGTAAGTATGGTAAATGTAGCATTTTGACAACAAATCGTATTGCTGGGAATGCACTATACCCTAAGAGTAAATTATTACATACATGTATGTATATATCAAATTAGGAAAATGAGTTAATGTTTTTTAAAGGAGAAAATTCTAAGGTATTTATACCCTGAACCTATAGGCTAAAAGGGTATATTAAAGAAGCCAAAGCAATTTCTACCCCACAATGTATATTCTTGATCAGTGTCTGCCTGTCCGTATAAGCACCGAGATCTTGGAGACCATAGGAGGTAGCTACTAAATTTAGTTTGTAGATCTTTCTAGTGTGTACGCAAATCAAGTTTGTTATACAGTTCTGCCAGCCCTACTTCCACCTGCGAAATTTAAAAAAGGTAAAAAAAGATAATATAACTAGTTATTTTTATTTAATATAACTAGTTTTTACAAGGTATACATAATGTCGGCAGGGACGACTTGCTTACTTTAATTTATAATGAATACATTTGTAAAGAAATTTAGTGGAAAGGATATAGACTTTTCGGTGCTGGGTTTGATCGGGATACTTTTGAAATAATACTGATTTTTTAACCCAAATAATTAATAAATAATCAATTAATTTTTTTTAAGGCAAATAGCAGAACGTTAATTCGTTAATTCCTGTCACACTAGATAGCCAAAAGCCTTTAAAACTCAGGCCCTCTTTTTCACCACGATTTTCGTTACCTTAAGAACAGAAAGCAGATGTGTTTCCCTTTACTCTCTGCTTATAGATTGGTTGATTGTTTGACTTTATTTATTCTATTTAAGATTTATTTCATATATTAATATTGGTAATAATTATGCGATCTTATTTAAGCTTCCTGATACGGTAAATAGATAGAAATAGTATTTAAATAGCGAATCTTTTTGAGCGATGCAAGAAAACAAGAATTTTAATACGTTGTGCAGTCGGGAACTGCTTACAGAGATCTGATCAATTTTATGATCCTATCAAAAAGTTTATTAATAAATGCAATAAAAACTAAAAGGCTGGGCTAACTTTAGCCGTGCCGGTTTTGTAACGTATAAAAGGCAGTAAGGTATGTACGCCATAAGGTATGTAAGGCAAGGTCCTTAAGCTATTTGAGTGAGGCCAAGGGAGTTTAGCTTTATGAAATTTAACTAACATATGCGAGTCGGCGCGAGAGCTTGATTTGTTTATTTTATTTGCTTTTTTTCTACCCTCGCAAGGGTATAATAATTTTCCGACTATATTCTTGATCAACACTTCGAACTGAGTTGATATAGCCTTGTCCGTCTGTCTGTCTGGATCAACATGATCTCCTCCGAGACTTTTAAAGCCACAGAGCTGAAACTTTGCACCCAGGCTTGTTTTTGATGCAGGCATTGTATATCTCGGAATCATCCCGATCGGACGACAATATCATAAAGCTCACATAGGAACGATCGGTCGAAAATACTGTTTAACACCAATAACTTCGTTGTTATACCATAGCAGGGGTTTATTGATTTTGGTCAGAAGTTTGCATCGCATAGAAGGAAGCATCTCCAACTACATAAAGGATATATATTCTTGATCCGCAGGACGAGCTGAGTTGGTATAGCCTTGTCCATCTGTCTGGATCAACACCAGTACCTAGGCTTATTTTTACTGCAGGCATTGTATATCTCGGAATCATCCCGATCGGCGACAAATTTCATATAACTCCCATAGGAACGATCGGACAAGAATATAGTTTTTAAGCAATAACTTAGGTGTTTGAAATTTGATATTTGGAAGTTTAGTATATATAGAAATGTCTGTGCTAAGAATATATGCTATAGCTCTCATAGGAACAATTCTTACCGGTTAGCGTCATGCCTCTCGAGAGATTTGTATAAACCGGTCGCATTGCCAAAGCTTCTGCTGGTCCCCTTAAGGGTCGCCTGGTGGCCATTGTTGATGTCATTGATCAAAACAGAGTTTTGGTTGATGACCATCTCACCGGTGTTCCATGTTAGGATTACAGATTGAACAATCTGCATCTGATCAAGTACCGCATCAAATTTCTTTTCACGGCGCCAACACGCATTGTACGCAAAGTGTGGCAAGATAGCGACCTTAAGGTATAAAGGAAGGTCAGCCCATGGTCCGTCAATTCTCAAAATATCTCCAAGCGCTCCCAATTGAACGATTTTGATCGTTTCCAGCTGCGTTATGTCAAACATCGGCGCAACAAGATGCTAACCATTGCCTTTAACACACTGAGAACACCCCACGTGTTCTCAAGAAGGATAGTCGCGAGCGTCTGCGTGCCGAAAAGGTGGTAAGGGTGGCAAGAAGGCTGCTCCAGCCAAGAAGTAAACAAATAAAAACAAACATCCAAATCAACACACTATATAAAAATTTTTTAGTCGAATTGCTAGGGTACGAACTTCGACACGGCCGAAGTTAGCCCATCCTTCAAGTTTTGCTTTATTTTGTTTAGTCGATTAATAAGTGATGAATATGCTTTGAAGTCTTTTAAACAGTTTTTAATTTCTATGTATATTCTTTGTATAAACTTACAGCCATGATGACGGTCGCTTATGCGACTCAAGCCTTTGATGATTGGCACAGTATGTGGTGTGGCATGTTGACAGGAATTGCAAAGGCTCAAGATGGACGTTTATCAGCAATCGAACGATTAATAATGTTCTCCGCAAAGCTGTCACCGGAATATCTGCAAGTTCTACTCCACCAAGAAGTGCCGCTGAGTAGCAAGATAACTGTCATGCTAACGATTCGCTCAGTAAAGCAACGCCGGGAAGTGCTTGCCCTTTACAAGCAGCAGTTACACAATGCATTGGTTGGTTTAGACGACCATACCCGCGTCCTGGCGTTGCGCTTTGTGGTGGATATGCCACGTCCCAGCGAACGCTTAGATTCTGACGAACTTAAAGCCATTATGCTTTATTTGCAGTACAATGCAAATAATGCTAGTGCTCATATACGTCAGCTAGGTTATGGCCTGCTGCTAAAGTCTTTAAAACGAATGGAACTTACTTTGGCTCAGCATATGAAGCGACCAATAAGCGCTGGAGAGGAGCTGTTGCAATTTTTGCCCATTATGATGGGCAAACTAGTTTTTAATCTTTTTCCCACGGCAAACTATGGACGTCGATGGATTTCATTGCGATTGCTTCGTCAGTGTGTGAATATGTGTTGCGTACAGGGTGTACCCCTGGATAAACTTCCCAAAGTAGTTGTGCCTTACTTAGAAGAATGCTTGGGCGATAGCTACGAGCATAATAAAGAGCATGCCGCCTATTTGCTTTGTTTGGTAAACAAAAAATCTCGCCTACGGCCCGATAAAATAATTGAAATGCTACTTTCACTACGTCCGCCCGATTCGGTGACTGGAGCTTATCAGTTGCAAGTATATTGTCAATCAGAAGCCGTAGAAGAAGAACTGCCGGGTTCGATCGCAACTACTGTTTATAAAGCAAGAATATACAATGCTTTAATGTGGTGCTACGCATACTTACAAGAGGGAACTTCTTTGGCACAGCAAGATCTAGCAGAGGCGGCCAAAGTAAACCCATTGTACGGGTTACTTTTTGCGAGTAGGCACCTGATTATGCAGCTAGATATAAAGAAATTAGCTCAGGAAGACAAATGGAGACAGTACATCCAAAAGCTAGTAGACCTGTGCTTAACTATAAGCCAGGTTGTTTTGCCCATCGTAAGCAATTCATCGCCTGAAGGATATTTACCGGTTAATCGGTGTAAAAATGTAAAGGATATTGAGAACCCTAATGTATTGCGTCGTCGACTAAATCGCGAGACACTTCAAAAATTAAATACCACTCCACAGATGGTCCTACTTTGCGGTTGGCGCAGCGTTAAAGAAATCGCTCTGATTTTAGGTGTGTTGGTGGAGCGATCCCCGCTCGAACAAGAAAACCCAAAATCGTATTTGCTTGGCAAGTCTCAACTTGCAGCCATTGGCGATCATTTCTTGATGTTGTTAGCTGAGACCAAACATCGTGGCGCATTTGAGCAAGCTTACGTGGGATTCACAATGCTGTGTCGACGGTTTTGGCTAAGTGATCAGGTAACGTTAAATCAGCTGCCCCACCTATGGGTAGAGGAGGCTGTGCAAATGATCCAGGGTAGCAACACGAACCTCTGCTCGACTCGGCGCAGTGCTGGAGTGCCTTTTATGTTGCAGGCGCTTATTTGTACAGAACTAAAGTTAGGAACTCATGGCACTCTCCATCGAACAATGTCACTCCTGCTAAAGATTTGTGTACGTCCCGTTTCTAGTTCAGAAAACGAAATATCACGAAGCCATTACCTTAACATTTTGCGCGCACTGTACCGTTGTAGCGAACTTGCAGGTCTTGTCGGTGAGTTTCTATCGCGTGGAGTATTCTGCGCGTTAAATAGTCTGTTGGCCAAAGAATGGTCTGAACGAAATAGTGCGACTCTAATGCTTGCCGCTCTTATTGTTCGCATATTTGGCGTCGAGCGCGCACGCTCGTTCGAGGGTGACTTACATTTACGCAATCGTATGACCGGTCGCATATTCTTTTCGCGCTATCCGGAACTCTTCGATTTTTTTTATATTGGACTGAAGCAGGCAGCAATCAAAATCGCCAAACCCAATGTGCAGAATTGGTCAATCGGTCAAACTGTTCAACTGGAAGCCATTCTACTTATTCTCTCCCGTTTGTATCCCTCGTCGACGGAGGGATTGGAATCCAGTTTAAATGTAAGTGTTACAACAAATTATAAAATTATTGGTATAATAGTTTTTTTTTTATTTAGCTCGCAGAATTCGTTCCGTTCCTTATATCAATAACTGCATCTCACGATCTTAAAACACGCGAGCGAGCCTCACAAGTTCTTGCTAATTTTGTTAGTCGCCATCGGGCTGTCGACATAATCCTTAACATTATTGTCTACCTGAAAACGTTGGAACACCGATTGCAACATAACTCTCAGTTCGGGAATACAAACACTCGACTAATACTTGATCGGAATTATCTTCATGGTCAAGTGTCACAGCTGCGCCATCTTTATCGGGTTGTTCGTTGGACATATCCATCTGTGGCTTGCCTGATGATCCACACATTGTCTCAGTTGGCCGTGCACATTCATCATCGTGATATTTTTTTATTTATGGCAATGATGGATGTGTTGGTTGCTATTTTGGAGGATGTTTGCGACTCAAATCAAATAAATCAACAGTTGCTGGATGTGGCGTTTGGTGTTTACCGCTTGAATCGAGCCCAAATTTACGAAAAATGTGAAAAGTATGCAACGTCGCCGAGATCTTATCACATGTTTGCACTTCATTTGCATCGTCTGATCTTAAGTAAGAATGCCTGGATGCATTATATGACGGATTCTATGAGGATGCAGGGGGACTTGCCTCTTGAC
Source organism: Drosophila austrosaltans (assembly GCA_035045865.1). Lineage (NCBI taxonomy): Eukaryota > Metazoa > Arthropoda > Insecta > Diptera > Drosophilidae > Drosophila > Drosophila austrosaltans. The sequence continues at coordinate 941,685 of JAWNOQ010000089.1, forward strand.
GTGGCACATCTCAATGTAGAAATGTGGTTGTATGTAATGTTTCAAAGTGCCAAAACCAGCGGTAGTGTCAATAGAAAAATTGAAGACTTTGACATTGACAATTATGAATTTAATGAGGATGTCGTCCACTACTATAAAGCGTTGGAAACGCCAATGCGCAAGGAACTAGCAGCTATGATTCTCAAATCTGAAAATATCTATACAAATATACTACAAATGTTGGACAAAGATGCTACTGGAATATATTTTTGTCCCAAGCTGTCCTGTAGACTTTACGCCTTACTGGCTATGCTAAATAAGACTACATGCAATTTGGAGCAGATACTTGAACGTTCTTCAACCAACAGCGCTAATGATCTACAGTCTGGTCTTGTATTAAACATTATTCGAGAGGTGGCTGACTGTGGTCTCAAACAGCCTCTCTGGATGCCAGTGCTGCTCTATACCCTCCAGATTGCAAATCCCGATCAGACGAATTATATTCGTCTTAAGGCTTCCCAGCTTTGCGATCAAATGACAAAGTGCATCTTTCAACAAGTTAGCATTGGTGATGTGGAAATTATAGGACACTATTGTAGACTGGTGATTATACTTTTGGTGGACGAATCAGAACTTGTGCGTAATTACACAGCTCAGATGATCAGCAAAGAATCTCAGCACGTATCGACAAGTTCAAACATACTACCGTGCGTAGCAATGTCCTCCTTTTTAAATAACATACTGACCAAGCTCGAAAAAAATTGTTGTAATGTAGCGTTTCTCATCCGTCTTTATAATCTTATTGTGGAGCCCTTCACCAAGTTTCAGCATAGCCACGATTCATCATCATTGACAGAGGAACAGCCCCAGCTCGAAAAAGATTTTGAACTTTTTGAGAAGCAGGAAATTAATCTTTATTGTGAAGAACTATTTGTAATTTCTGAGGTAGAAAATTGTTTTAAGACCGTCTTTCGTGAAAACGAACAGTTTATGAAAGTACTGAATTCTCCATACACATGTATTTCGTGTGATGTTAAAGAACAACAGCAAACAGTGTTAAATTACATGAAATGAATTTATATGTTTGGAACTTTAAGTTTAAATAATATCGGTTTGAAAACCAAACCGTATTCCTGCAGACTTGAATATAAATGGTTAATTTTCTTACTATAAACTTTTTAAGTTGATTTTTTAAAACAATAAAAACAGAAATTTTGAAACACCGATCGCTGCGTTTCTATGGACTTCTGAAATTTTCAGAAAGGTATAATAAAATACGTAAACTATTTAATAAGCAAAGGGAGGCAGAAAGGAAAAAATCCTTTTAATTTTAAAATTATACCTTTTCTAAAACATCACCAATGGAATAGTCGGTCTAGTGATTATTTTTTGGGTTTTGATAGTCTCTATTTGGTTAGATAAAAAAATATACGATACAATACATAAGGTCTGTATCATAATGATAAGACACTTCGTTTTTTACAAATATTTCTCACAGTACAGAATCTACCAGATTAAAAATCATACTAAAATATTTAATAACGAAACAGAAAAGCATTTTAATACATTTTATTCAAATATTTGAACAACTAACAATTTTTTTTACAAAAAATTTGAAAATATCGTATTTTCAGTTGTATCAAAATTATAAGACACCTTCAGCTTTGGTACTTAAATTTAAAAAATAACTTATTTAAATATTTAAATTTGATAACCAATTATATTTTAAAGATTCATTGTAGATCCTTGACATCTACCAACTTCAAAAATTTGTTTTTTCATTGAGTCTGCCAATTTTCTTAATAATACTGGCTTTAACAATTTCCACTCCCTAAAAATGGATCTTTTGAGATCCTTGATGTTGTCAAAAGTCTTATTATTTTCGTAGACACGTCGTGCCATTATGCCCCTGACATTTTCAATAGGATTTAAGTCCGGAGAGCACGCCGGCCAGTCCAATAAATCCACTGAGCAATCTTCCAAAAAAGTTTTTGTCCGACGACTCACATGAATCCGAGCATTATCTTGCATGAAAAAAGGGAGCAAACTACTCTCTAAGACCCTTATGTAGTCACTGCTATTCATTTTGGAACTGGTGCACTGCAGGTCTAGCGTGCCAAACCTGTTAAATGCTCCATTACTGAACCATTACTGTACCGCCACCAAAGTTTCTCTTTGAGAAATAAAGAGGCTCCTTTCTCAGATCGCGCCAGTAATGCCGGAAACCATCAGGACCCTCGAGGTTAAACTTTTTCTTATCAGAAAAAATTACCTTTTTTGAAATAAAAACGTTAGACATATGCAAGAGTTCAAAGCTATTTTTATACCGGGTCCCAGTTTGTATCCAAATTTCTTCGGGAAAAATCGATCCTTACAGCTTTGTGACGGGGTGTTAAATGGGGAATTTTTTTAAGAACACCTCGAACAATATGTTCGGTCTTATTTAGAGTGCGCCAAACTGTCATGCGGGACACTTTTTTTGGTGGCAAGTGCTGCAAGCCGTTGACAGGACGCAGAAGAATTGCTCGCTTTATTAATAATGCGCCGTTTGTCGCGCAAACTTAAGGCTGCAATGATGAGCGCCCCCTTTTATTTATTATTTTTTTATACGTTTTATTTATTTTGTTGGATCTCTTATTTAACTTTATAAGACTAACAACAATTTTCTAGTTTTATCTTAATCTTATACGTAATCTAGCATTTGAAGAATGCTACATTGGTCTATGGCCCAGATTATTAGTTAGAGGGTTGGAAGGACTTTTCTTTGGAGACGAGTTCTATCACATACTCGGGTTAATGATTGGGCGAGGGTATTCGGATGTGCCTTCAGTTTAGCGGTGTACTTTGGCTGTTGTACCTTTATTTCGGTTGTTACACTGTTAATAGGTAGATCTTTCTGTACGTTTTCATTTCGGATATATCAAGGTGCTCCCGTATTAGTTCTGAGAACCTTAGATTGCGCCCTTTGTATGTTTTCGATATTGCTCTTACTTGCGTTTCCCCACAGTGCAGAGCCGTACGTCCAGATAGGTTTTAGCACCGAGTTGTAGAGAAGAACTTTGAACTCTAAACATAGGGGAGATCGTGCATTGATAAGCCAATGTAGTCCGGTTGCTTTAAGCTTTAGCTGCTTTTTCTTGGCTTCGATGTGCCTACGCCAAGTTAATTTTCTGTCCAACCTAACTATATTTTACAAGCACTGGCAACTAAGGCCTTCGGCTTAGACGAAAAACTACATCCATACACTAGCCTGGGATTCGAACCCGGATCCTCGTTGTTCAGTTGACTAAATGACTGGGCCACTTAGACAACTCATCTACCGAGGACTGCAATTTAAATATATACATATTTATAATGTGACAAAATCATTAGAAAGCATATAAAAAAAGACAAACCTACATTAAATATTTGTAGCATGCGAAAAAAAGTATTTCGAAAAAAAAAATTTTCGGCCCGATTGTTCCTATGGGAGCTATAGCATATAGATGACCGATTTGTCTGAAACTTAGCACAGACATTTCGATATACAAAACTTCCAAGAACCAAGTTTCGTGACGATCGCTTTCAAAACACCCAAGTGCTCTAAGACCATATTCTTGACCGATCGTTCCTATGGGAGCTATATGATATAGTCAACCGATTCTGATCAAACTTGGTGGATTTGTTTAAAGGTGTATTAAACTTATGAACCCCAAATTAATTGTTCTTTAAACTGTGTTTTCAAAGTCGGTTGGCAAGATTTCTCGAGAACTAATCAACCGATTTTGATGAAGTTTTGCACAGGTCTTTGAGATGCGATTTTTATACCCTGTACCCATAGGGTAAAAGGGTATATTAAAGTATATTAAAGCAATAAGCACACCACCACCATTGCGGATAATCCGATCTTTTCTATAAATTAAAAATTTAGTGGATAAAACCGAAGCGTCAGCAATATCTGGTTTAAGCGATGACTCTGTAAAAGCAAGAACATGAAAATCAAAGGATAGACTTTCTACAAAGAGTCTAGACAGTTTCGATTTAAGTCCTCTAACATTCTGGTAGGCCAGAATAAGGGACAAAGTTAGTTTTTTACCAGAAGAAGGTAGAAGTTGGTTATTAGAAGACGGGGTGATTGCAGAGGGCAGTCGATTCGGAGGCCGATTTCTCTTTTTATACCCTGTACCCATAGGGTAAAAGGGTATATTAAAGTCGCTAAAATGTATGTAACAGGCAGAAATATACATTTCTGACCCCATAAAGTATATATATTCTTGATCAGCATCACTAGCCGAGTCGATTGAGCCATGTCCGTCTGTCCGTCCGTCTGTCCGTCCGTATGAACACCTAGATCTCGGAGACTATAAGAGGTAGAGCCACCAAATTTGGTGTGAACATGCATCTAATGCATACACAGGTCAAGTTTGTTTCAAATTTTTGCCACGCCCACTTCCGCCCCCGCAAATCGCGAAAACGTATTACTAGAGCTGTATTAAAGATATCGTAATCTTACTTGGCACACCTAATTATATACAACTGGACTAGCTCACCAAATTTTGTCGAAATCGGACAATAAATATCGGAGATATACCCATATGAGTTTTGCACTGAATTGCCAAGGCGACATTGGCTGGCAAGAGTGAGCGAGACAGCATGCGTTTGCTGTTGCTGCATGTTAAAGAGAATTTTGCATGAAATTGATGGCGATTTCGAGGATATTTTATTTTATTTATTATAACTAGTTGGTACAGGGTATACTCAATGTCGGCAGGGACGACTTGCTAGCTTCATTTGTCGTATACTCCTTTATAATAAGATGTTCCGGCCAAAAATCTTTTCTACAAATTTTGTCAAAAAGATTAGGCGGAACACTTAATTTAAATGGCGAGATGTCACGGGTATATGAAAACCTAAATTTTTCCACCGCTATGTTTATTAAAGGTGCATGCTGGTCGAGATTGAAAATCGGTCGGATCGTTACTAATATTGTAAGAAAATTTAGATTTCTTCGCGGCTGTCGTGGCCGAGCGGGTGCATAACAGGCGAAGAGTAGTATCAGGGGCACTGGCGGTACGAATCCCAATCGTTTTAGCAGCAGATGGCACAAAACAAAAGGCAGTTATTTTTTAAAAGCTAAACTTAAAAGCTGCCAATCCTGAGGTGGCCGCCTTGTTATCGGAGGCCATCGTCGCCCATCGGCGTTACAGTATATCCAGTATCGGAGTAATAGGGATAAAATTAATAAAACAAATCGTCGTAAAGCGATGTACACCTGAAATCTGTTCGTAGAGCCATTAAATCATTCAACTTTAAGCAGGACATCTATGTCTCGGGTCCTCTTATCCTAAGAATGTGTAAAACGATTTTTCAAAACCTAAAGCCGTTTAGAAGTTATAACCGTAAACCTGAGAAGGTCTACATTGAACGCTAACCTATCTGAACTAAAATAATTGTGATCGGTTTTGTTTTTGTTTTAGCTAAATAGTATCCCAAAATGGATCGAAAAAGTGATTTTTTTCAAGTCTGTAAAGAATTTATTTTTTGGTATTTTGAATTTCTTATAGTTCATTGTATACATATTACAAATCAAATAATATTTGGTTTTTGTAATTCGGAGCTACACAACTGTTGGAATCTTTGCATTTTTTTTCATATGGGACCCTGTTGGAGGGAGTATTTTAAAATCAACAATATTGTTTAAATATCAATTAATAATATATACAAACAATAAATTGTATTGTTCCAATCATTTGGTCAACAATTTTTTTTTTTCAAAATTGTACAATAGGCGACTCTCTTAAGTCGTACACTCCATGCAAAAAGCCACATGTGAGTTTGATAAATCGCAAGAAGCGTTTGTAATTTGTCAGACTCCAAGTGGATAAGCCAGATGAATTTTGGAGTAAGGTGATTTTCTTGCATGAGTCAAAATACAATATTTTTGGCCCAAACGGTCGCATCCGTGTGTGGAGAAAATCTGGAGAAGCACCTAATTTAAAAAATACAAAAAAGACCGTAAAACATGGCGGTGGTGGTTTAATGCATAGCTGCTTCGGGGGATGGAAGCTTGGAGTTTTTTGTTGGCGTGATAGACCACCATAAGTACATTGATATACTTAAGAAATATTTAAAAAGTAGTGCTGAGAAACTTGGTATAGGGTCAGATTTTTACTTCCAACAGAGCAACGACCCTAAACATAAGGCCATGAACACTGGACTGTACAGAGTCCCGACTTGAACCCCATAGAACAATTATGGAATATGCTTGAAAAAAAATTCGAAAGCACCAAATAAGCAACAAAAATCTGCTGCATGAAGCATTGCATCAAGAGTGGGCTGGAAATAGTCATGTCAATGCCAAGTCGCCTCAGGGAGGTCATCAAAATGAAGGGATATTTTACTAGATACTTAGTGTCATCGATAAAATGATGAGTTCCTATCCCTGGGCCGATCACAAGCTTCGCTAACGCAACCCTGTCTATCGATGAGAGAAGTAAGCAAGAGATAGCTGAACGCGACGGTAACAACAGCAACGACGGCACGTGAAAAGCCAGCGATAACGAACGGTCGCTAACAACAAATAAAAATATATTTTATGTGTATAACTATCTTAAATCTAAACTACAATAAATGCTTATAATAGTCTTGCAACCTATCTATTCAAGTAACCTTATTCCCGTAAGCCGCACTGTCCACGCGCCAATCAGTCCTGACAACAACAACATCAGTTACCCCGTATTAAATGAGTGACAAAATTCGCAAGTGGAATGAATTCTAAAATTAGTAAAATAATGTTTAAAGTAATTAGTTCATATTTTAGCTAGAGTACGTAGACTTTTGTTGACGCATACATATGAATATCTTTTGATTTGTTTTTAATTAATTATACACCTAGACCTCGCTTTGCGTCGGGGATACGTTCCAAAAATACACGACGCAAATCGAAACGACGCAAAGTTTTTTTTTTTTTTTTTTTTGCGTTTATTTATTTGTTGGATCTCTTATTTAACTTTATAAGACTAACAACAATTTCCTAGTTTTATCTTAATCTAATACGTAACCTAGCATCAGAAGGATGCTTCATTAATCTATGGCCCTGATTATTTGCTAGAGGGTTGGAAGGTCGTTTCGTTGGAGACGAGTTCTATCGCATGCTCGGGTTAATGATTTGGCGAGGGTATTCGGATGGGCCTGCAGCTTAGCGGTGTACTTTAGCTGTTGGACCTTTATTTCGGTTAGTACACTAGGAATATGTAGGTCTTTCTGTAAGTTTTCGTTTCTGATATACCAAGGTGCTCCCGTGATAGTTCTGAGAACCTTGGATTGAGCCCTTTGTATGGTTTCGATGTTGCTCTTGCTTGCGTTTCCCCACAGTGCAGAGCCGTACGTCCAGATAGGTTTTAACACAGAGTTGTAGAGGAGAACTTTGAATTCCAAGCATAGGGGAGATCGAGCGTTGATAAGCCAATGTAGTCCGATTGCTTTAAGCTTTAGTTGCTTTTTCTTGGCTTCGATGTGCTTACGCCATGTTAATCTTCTATCGAGGTGAACTCCAAGATATACACCATCGTCGGATTGAGGCACTGGCACGTTGTTGAGAGTCAATGATGGGCAGTTTCTTCTATTGAGGGTAAACGTAACGTGCTTGCATTTCTGTTCATTTACACGGATGCGCCAATCTGCTAGCCACTTTTTAACCTCCTTTAAATGGGTTGTCAGTTGCTCAGCAGCTTTGATCGGGCATTTGGAGCGGCTAAGGATGGCCGTGTCGTCGGCGAAAGTAGATGTGGCAAGTGTAGGGCTTGTTGGTATGTCCGCTGTATACAGAAGATACAGAGTTGGACCTAGTACTCTGCCTTGAGGTACACCTGCTTTTGATTCGAAGTTATCAGAGGTGAAGCTATTACATCGTACGGCGAATTTTCTGTCGGATAGATATGATTCCATTAGCCTGTGTGTATATTGTGGAAGCGACGCTTTTATTTTGTATATTAGGCCATCCAGCCAGACTCGGTCGAAGGCTTGGGCGACATCAAGAAAAATTGCTGTGCAATATTCTTTTTTCTCGAATGCTGTGCGGATCTCTGAGGTGATACGGCTGACTTGCTCAATTGTGCCATGCTTTTCACGGAAGCCAAACTGATGATAAGGTATTATATTTCGGTTTACCAGGATTGTGTTTATACGGAGCTGTAGGACCTTTTCAAATAGTTTTGAGAGACTTGGCAATAAGCTGATGGGTCTGTAAGATGATGGCTGTGTTTTGTCTTTTCCGGGTTTTGGGATCATTATGATTATTGATTTTTTCCAGCAAATGGGAAAGTGACCAGTTTTTAATATCGCATTGAAAAGTTTGCAGATGTGTTGCACGGCGCAGATCGGGAGTTCTCTGATCATTTTCGGGGTTATTTTGTCATGACCGGGCGACTTTCTTGGATTCAGCTTGAAATTTCGGTGGCTCCCTTTCCGCTGGAGTGCTCAGGGGGGGGGGGCTGAAATGAGTTTAATGACGGGTTTGGCAGCAATACCGTTTTTAGATCAGCTGCAAAGGTGAGTGCTCTTTCTTCGTCTGATCGGGCCCATTTGCTGGACATCTTAAAGGAGAAATAATCTCGGTTGGAGCAGTCATAGTTGGGTGAGCTTTCCACAGCGGATATTTATTGCTAGTAGGGCTAAGCTTTTCGATATATTGCCGCTGTGCCCTTGCTTCTTCTTGCCTTAGCGCTTTTCCTAGAATTCGAGAAGCTGTTCTTAAACGAATTTTTGCTGCCGGGGATCGAGACATTTGCCATTCTCGTCTGAGCCGTCTCTTATCTGTTACAAGTAGTTCAATTAGCCGGTTGTATGACTTGTGTTTTTCCCGGGTGTATCCGATACATAGAGTGGAGATTTCTGCTGCTTCGATAAGCATCGACTATAGAGCCGAGGTGCAAAACTCGATGTCATCTTCGTCGTCCAGTTTGGGATTCAACTCAACATAGGTACTTACATATTTCTTAAATCTGATCCAGTTCGTTTTATAATTTGTTAGGCCTGATGGGTGCTCTATGACTTGTGGATGTGTTGAAACTGTGAAAATTACTGGCGAGTGGTCAGATGACAATTCTACTAGTGACTCTGCCGTTATTAATTGTGTTTGTTAAATCCATTTTGGAGTGAGTGTTTGATCCGGTTTTTGATTAGGATACCAGTACCTCCGTGAGCCTTGCCGTCAGGGTGCTTTGTTGCGTAGAATGCATATTTAGGTATTTGAAAGTTGTTTTTGTTGGTAAGGTGAGTTTCCGATAACAGCATGATATCAATATCACTTGAGTCCAGAAACAGTGACAATTCTTGTTTGTGCTTGGAAATGCCGTTTGTATTCCAAAGTCCTATATGTAGTGCTGACGTTATTTATTGTTGTCCAAAAGCTTTTGAATGAGCAGGTTTCGGTTTCGCATAAGTTCCTGCATGCAATTTTGCATGAACGTCATGAAATTTGTCATGTTTTGATTAAGCGAGATCAACAACGTTTTGATCCCATTGGGTTGATGGCCGAGCGCGGGTAGACTTGGGGCTGCATTGGTTGAGATTGCAGCGGGATTTACAGATGTAGAGGGCTGTGAACTTCCGTTGCGCAGCACGCTTGCAAAAGTTACTCCAGGAGTAGTTGTTGTTGGAGCTGCTGATGACCTTACAGCTCTTAAGAAGAATATTCCCGGTGTGGTTTGCGAGGGAATAAGTGTCGAGCCCTGGATACGAGCCGTAGATATCTTTGGGTTAAGACGGGCCTTCAGTTCCTTATAGACAGGACATCCTCTGTAATTTGCGGTGTGATTTCCGCCGCAGTTGCTGCACTTCCTAGTATTGGTGTTTGATTTGTTGTCGGAGCAGACACAGTGTTGTTGAATTTGTCCGCAGCCAATGCAAACTGGGCGAAGGCTACAGAATGATTTTGTATGCCCAAACTCCCTGCAATTGGTGCATTGTAGAGGTTGATTCCTCTGAGGTGTAGCAAGAGTTGTAGATTATATATCGGGTGCACTGCGTTGGTTTTTAATGTTTTATCACACGTGGGCTGTAACTCCACTTTGAACAGGGGTTGTAGTACTTTACTTCTGTTCAATATGTTTGAGATGGACTTTAACTCAAAGCCCTTCTCTTCCAATGCTTCAACTATTTCCTGCGTCGGGACTGTAGGTTCAATGCCTTTGATCACGGCTTGAAGTCCTTTCGCGCTTTTAAGTTGGAGTGTGTAATAGTTCACATTTTCAAACCGGAAGTACTTCTCGATAGTACGATAGAATTGTTCGTTTTTAGTGTGCTCTTTGGTCTCTCTTATGTTCCCCCTGTTAAGTGGAGTCACATTAAAGTTATTCTGACCAACTAGAGCTACCACCCTGGCACTAGTGAAATGCAGTTTGCACCACGGATGTAGAATGGTGGCGGTTTGACTTCAGTGGTTTATTTTTGGGATACTGCTTCTTGAGATTCTGGCTGATTTGCCAGTATTTGGAATCTATTGCCTTCCAATGCTTTTCGTTGAACAATATTAGTTTTGTTCATTTTCAGTATGTTACCGCCTTTTTTGGTTTGTGAACTAAGCTTTCGCTTGTTTATGTTAATATATCTGTCCATTCCAGTTCGAACAGATGAGTTTGGATTCAACGTTACTGGTTGAGCAGATTTTGTTGAGGTAGTCTGCTGGGCAGTGATCGAAGCTTTTGCAGACGTTGCGGCTGTTACAGTTGTTGTTGGATCAGTAGAAGCAATTGTTGCTGTTGTGAGCGCGCTGAAGGTTGTTGGATCAGTAGAAGCAATTGTTGCTGTTGTGAGCGAACCCAATGACCCAATTAACACTTCAGGTGTCAGCGAATTTGACGATGAAGCGCATTGGAGGCTCCAAGACAAATTGTTGTTGCTGGTTGGTGAAAGCAATTTGCTCGTACTTGCACTTTTGGATTCAGCACTCGTTGTTGTTGTGGTAGTTGGAGATACTACTGAGATATACGGATTGTTGCGTTGCACAGAGAGCCGACGCTCGTTTTGTTGTTGAAGAATTTGTTCTTGTAGCTTCTGCTGGCGAGAGTCTAGTGAAGAAGAGCCCGAGTTAATCTCTTTACTCGTTGGCATTACTAGTAAATTTAGTTATTTACTAAGTATTGCTATTTGTAAATACAAATAACAATATAATTGTGGTTGGGCGTCTCTGTGGCGACTGAGAGCCATGTCACTTTGTTGTTTTATTGCTGACACCGAAGAACTCGCGGAGTGCAATCAAAAGTAGGTCCGATCGCGGTAACAGTCGATTGTCGATTGATTTATTTTCGACTTAAAAAATTTTTGTAAAGCTAATCTCTGAAAAAAATTTTAGTCCGAATCGTTTAACTTCACTTTTGCTTATGTGTTTTATAATTATGATACAGCTACAAACAGACAAAATTCTTCAACTTCCACGAAAAATTAACGGTACTCTTCCGCAAAATGCTAAAAATAGCAGCTAACGGTAACATTTTGCAGCCTATTCTTTGTTCTTTCGATCTTAATATTTGTTTTTGTAAAATTCTAAAAACATGCATTTGGCGAGGAAATGAATTCTAATTTATTAAGTGTCTTATCATTTTGATACGCACCTTACATACATATATAATCGATGGTGACTCAGATCGAGTTTGTATTTCGCCTCCGGAAAAAGAGAAAAAAGTATAAAAAGCTTGTGCTAATTTTTTTTTGTCCGCTTGTTCCTATGGCGGCTGCAGCATATTGTGAACAGCAGATTCGGCTAAAACACAATTTTTTTATTCCAAATTTACAAATACCAAATAGTCATTTTATCGGTTTGTGCAAAATTTTGAGTTTTAAACCTTTAACACAAAGATTATTAAGGATCGACCGGCCAAAAAAAATTTGTCATTTATACCCTGTACCCATAGCGAAAAAGGGTATATTAAAGTCGCTAAAATGTATGTAACAGGCAGAAATATACATTTCTGACCCCATAAAGTATATATAATCTTGATCAGCATCACTAGCCGAGTCGATTGAGCCATGTCCGTCTGTCCGTCCGTATGAACACCTAGATCTCGGAGACTATAGGAGCTAGAGCCACCAAATTTGGTGTGAGCATGCGTCTAATGCATACACAGATCAAGTTTTTTTTCAAATTTTAGCCACGCCCACTTCCGTCCCCGCAATATGAAAAAAACTATAGCTAGGGCTGCCTTCAAGATATCGTATTCCTGCTTGGTACACCTAATTATATACCCAAACTGGCCCAGCTGAGCAAATTTTGTTAAAATCGGACAATAAACATCGGAGATATGGCTATATCCGTTTTGTACTGAATTGCCAAGGCGGCATTGGCAGATAAGAAAGAGCGAGATAGCATGCGTTCGCTGCTGCTGCATGTAAAGGGGAATTTTGTTTTGAATTGATTGCGATTTTGAGGTTGTTCGATCATTTGTCTAGTGACTACGCAGATCAAGAGAGTTTAAAATTTTTGCCACGCCCACTTCCGCCCCCGCAATTCAGAAAAAACTAATTATTAGAGCAGTTTTTAAGGAATCACATTCTTATTTGGGACACCTAATAATGTGGCTAATATGCATCATCTGACCAATTTTAGTTGAAATCGGACAATAAATATCGGAGATATACTAATGTGCATTTTGAACTGAATTGCCAAGGCGACACTAGCTGGAAAGAGTGAGCGAGATAGCATGCGTCCGCTGTTGCGGCATGCTAAAGAAATTTTTTTATGAAATTAATCGCTATTTCGAGGGTGTTTGACTTTATTCAATATAATAACTAGTAGGTACAGGGTATACTCAATGTCGGCAGGGACGACTTGCTTGCTTCATTGTTTTTTTTTTTTGATTTTGTTAAACATTTATACCAATTATTTTGCTGCGAGGGTATACAAACTTTAGCAGAGCCGAATTTAGCTTCTTTGATATTGTTTTTTTATTTTTGCTCTTTTTTGATATATTGTATTCCACCCAATGTGACGAGCTGCAAGGGAATACAAACTCAGGACGAAAGTACATGCATCGTGTTTTTGATATTTTTTTTTTTACATATTCCATGATTTTTGATTATACAAGCTGGACTTAAAACATAAGCGAATCATAGGATATTTTTTAAACTTTTTGAGACTCGTTCTGAACTTAAATTCGAGGAAACGGAAATTCACTACCTTACTAAGTATTTACTTGCAGGACAAACTGACTTTGGCTATTACCTTAAAAATTCTTACTTTAACAGTTTGTAGAATTTTAATTTAACTGTCATTAAACATGATCTAGCGTACAGTTTTGTTAGATGTATGTATGATCGATTTAGTCGATTTGTACAAATTGGTTTTCCGTGCGACTCTTGATTTAATTCCTGTTAATATACCCTGTACTTCTGGGGTAAAAGTGTATTTAAATACACTCCTTTTGCAAGGCTGATCTCTTCCTACTTTACCGCCAAGGTAAAATGTCGCGGGTCCGCTAATTTGGATTGTGCAGAAAGCGCAAACATCTCGCTCCTTCTGCGTGTAGCTATGTACATACATAAATTTTCTTTACATGCGTAAACGAAAACAGCTGGAACAGTGAACAGGATGTTCACTCCTTTTACCACATAATCGTTACAATCAGCCATTTTTATACCCTTGCACAGGGCATAATAAAATTGATCAGGAATTTGGTGACATACATAGAAATAACGGCCCGATGAAGGATATATGTTTGTACATACATAAGTATATGTATATATGATCGGTATAGCCGAATCGATTTAGACAAGTGCGTTAGCCTGTTTTCTGTTAATTATTGCCACCATATGCCCTATCGATGCGAAGTTATATCTTTGCTTTGCTTTTTATCGGAAAAATCTAAAAATCAGACAAGTTGATCTGTATTCAAATTAGTTAATTTAGCCAAATACATATGTATATAAGTATATGTACGTGCATACAGAAACCTACAAGCAAAATTGAGGGAAACAAAAAGCATCTGCATTATGTTCCTGTGAGGAACGTTGGCTTGCTTTATTATACATATGTACATACATACATACATATATAGCAATTTCAGATGTAATGTGATAAGTATAGATCAACCTTGCAATCAAAGTGGCTCAGTTTCAAACTTAAGGTGTGTCAAAAAATATTTGTTTTTCACTATTTTCTTTAAAAGTTAAAACCTGGATGGGTATACAACATTCGTTATGAACTAAGTTAGCTTCTTTGATATTTTTTATTATTGATGCAAACTTTGTAGATGCACAGAGTGGTGAAAAAGTAAAAAATAAAATCGTTTTCAGTATCGTGCAGAGTGAGCTATAGTTAACCAGCACAGCAGGCTCAAGCTAACTTATGTTACAATCTCATATTTTGACTATGCCACCGTATCCACTGATCTCTCATTTCTTGTTTTTACTTGTGAAGTTGTTTTTTTTTTGGGCGATCAGATCAGCTAATCTACAGTGGACGCTGTCGGGTTGCCGTTGTCGCAGTTCATTGTCTTTGTGAGTGTCGTGTTTGAATTGCTTCGGCAGAGCACATTCAGACAATGTAAGAAAAATCAAAAGTGAAACGAGGGTTAGTCAAATAACACCTATGGCATTGTCATTTGCAATTTCAATAACTCCGACCCCTGGACAGTATCGCGATAGTTCACAGCCTACGCCAAGACGTGTATACTTGTACCCATTTATCCTCTTACATACAAATAACAAATTATATGGACATGCCCATATGGCCAAAGTTTATACCACGGGAAACAAATATTGCTGTTAGCATACCGGAGCCTCTGGTGCAAATCGAAATGCATTTTTTTTCAACAGTCAGCTGAATTTATTTAATCCTTTTCATAGTTAGGAAAAATTATCAGTTGCTTCTAATAGTTTTTTAACTTGCGTAATTGGTAATCATTTTTAGATGTCGATGTTACACCTTGATCCATCGGCTGCATGATAGTGGTGGTGTTCAGAGGGATAAAAATAACTAAATTCATTTAAATAATATTAGTTGATGATGTATTCAAAGGTAGAAATGAAAAAAATCAGGGTTCGTAACATTTATAAGTTCTAATAGTCAATAATAACTATTAAATTATAAGTAATTAATAGTTTTTTTTTTATGATATATGTAAATATTTCCCAATAATAATTTTTTTTGCCGATTTTTGTAACGAGAAGAGAAATTTTACATATGGTTTGTATAATTTGTTCTGTCGTAGCACTTAAATATAAAGCATAATAGCAGTGAAATTCTAGGTTTGTTTATTTTTCCATTTGCGACAGACCTAATATATCTGATAAAGACAAGTTTTAAAAACAACTGTTATATTATGGTATAATAAAAACTGATTTAATATTCCATCACCACCGATCTTTTACCATGTTGGTCGTAAATTGGCCATGACAATCTCTTTATTCGGCTTTCTCAAAACAGTCAACAAATAAAAAGATATTCCACTTCGATTCATTCAAAAAATTACTTTATACAAGAATTAATTAAGCATTAATACTCCCGAGCAGCCTGTAGTCTGTAGTGACTTGTTGTTGACATGATAATCGTTGTTATGAAACATCCTTCTAATTGTGGAGTCACTGACATGCTTTATATACCCTGTACCCAAAGGTTAGAACGGTATACACAAGTCGCTAAAATGTATATATCACGGGGAAGGAATCATTTTCGATCCTATAAGGTAGTATATGTATATTCTTTATCAATATTAACAGCCGATCCGATCCGATTGAAACATGTCCGTCTGTCCGCCCGTAAGCACACCTAGATCTCGAAGACTGTAGGAGCTAGAGTTATCAAATTTCTTGTGAAAACCCATATAGGGTCTACGTACCACTTTCGCCCTCGCTATTTAGAAAAAACTAATTTCTAGAGCTCTATTAAAGTCATCATATTGTTCTATCGGAGATAGACGTGTGTATAGGCGTGTTGTACTGCGATGCCAAGTGTAACATTGGCTCGTCAGACTGAGCGAGATTGCTTGCTTTCACTGGTGCGGCATGTTAAGCGACTTTCATATTAAAAATATCAAAGAAGCTAACTTCGGCTCTGCCGAAGTTTGTATACCCTTGCAGCAAAATAATTGGTATAAATGTTTAACAAAATCAAAAAAAAAACAAAAAAGAAAAAAACACATATAAAAATTTTCACTTCTTCACCGAGCATTGAACCATCAAACACCGAAGCCCATCGATCCAACGATCTCCACATACTACGCCACCGTCCTAATTCGATATATGTATGTATATGCAAACCCATTGCATCTCGCTCTGTCAATTTTGTTCTGTGCAACAACACAACGCGAATGTTTCTGTCTCTCTCACACACCGCGTGGTGACGAATTTTTGTATATGTATGTGTGTGTGTGCGTGACTGCTTGGAATTTGTTTTTGTTTCTTTGCTGCCAAAGAAAATTGCTTATTTTACTCGAGGTACCTCCACGTTTTAGTTAATAACTCCGGTGATAATTATCCGATCCGACTAATTTTTAAACTTAACCTACATCATCGATTGAGGAACTTAACTTTTCATGTTTCAACCATGTAGCTTAAAATTTAAGCTCGAAAACGTCTGGCTAAACAGACAGACGGACGGACGGACGGACAGACGGACGGACGGACGGACAGACGGACGGACGGACGGACGGACAGACGGACGGACGGACAGACGGACGGACGGACAGACGGACATGTCTCAATCGACTCGGCTGTTGATCCTGATCAAGAATATATATACTTTATGGGGTCGGAAACGTATATTTCTATGCGTTACAAACATCTGACCAATTTTATAATACCCTCTGCAAGGGTATAATGATGGATATTACAAGATTGTTTGACTTTATTTAACATTCTTACTTGGTACAGGGTATTTAACATTCTTACTTGTGCACCTGCACAATGAAGGCAAATCTGATTAATATACATATGTAAATATAAGTGAGTGGAAACCTACCACGTGTAGGCCGGCCAAAGAAATTAACAGTCAGAGAAATTAAAAAATTTTAGAAGAAAACAGGACAAATCTACAGTTGCCGGCTCCCAAAACTGACAGCGTAATTTCAGCATCCTTGAGTGCAAACGTTTCAAAAAATCCGTTTGCCGGGCGCTTAGAAAGAATGATTTCCATAGGAGATACCATAGGAAGAAACACTTACTAACAGCCGTGAATGTATAGGAGCGTCTAAAATATATTTTGGTTACTGGAAACGAATCATACTAAGAGATGGCAATTTTACATGTACATACATATGTACATAGTTTTTGTAATTAGTTGCGACGGCGATAGAAAAGTCTGGCGTTGCAAATACAGCCGAAGCTCTATAACGAATCCCAAGGGACCGCATCATTTCTTCGCTATATAGAAAATTTGTTATGTAGAAAAGAGATAGCTTTCTTGTTTTTAGCATTTTTTATTTGCAGATGTAAGTTGTTTTTAGCAATTTTCATCTTCCAGATCAAGATCATCTTCCATTTCTTCTATGATCAATAACTTTTTTTCGACAGTTATCCTTGAACGCGGTACCATTTTTATACCCTGTACCCATAGGATAAAAGGGTATATTAAAGTCGTCAAAATGTATGTAACAGGCAGAAGGAAGCGTTTCCGACCCCATAAAGCATATATATTCTTGATCAGCATCACTAGCCGAGTCGATTAAGCCATGTCCGTCTGTCCGTCCGTCTGTATGAACACCTAGATCTCGGAGACTATAAGAGCTAAAGCTACCAAATTCGGTTTGTAGATCCGTCTAGTGTGCAGCCAGATCAAGTTTGTTTCAAATTTTAGCCACGCCCCCGCAAATCGGGAAAACGTATTACTAGAGCTGTATTAAGGATATCGCATTCTTACTTGGCACACCTAATTATATACCCAAACTGGAGCAGCTGACCAAATTTCGAAATCGAAACAATAAATATCGGAGATATACCTATATGAGTTTTGCACTGAATTGCCAAGGCGACATTGGCTCGCAAGAGTGAGCGAGACAGCATGCGTTTGCTGTTGCTGCATGTTAAAGAGAATTTTGCATGAAATTGATGGCGATTTCGAGGATATTCTATTTCATTTAATATAACTAGTTGGTACAGGGTATACTCAATGTCGGCAAGGACGACTTGCTTGCTTCATTTGATTATGGATTGGTGGCAATGGGTTGGATCACTACCATCCCTCCATCCCTCTCTCGGCAATGACCTCTGCCGTATTCCTTTGTATTACGTCGGTAACATTCAAATGCCGTAACTTCTCTTCGGTCACGGTTTTACCAGAAGACAAATTTTATCCTACCTTGGATTTAACTGTTGATCTTTCTTCCCGATGCTTTCGTAGGACTTACTTTGTCAGACTTAATAATATTATTTGCAAACTAGATTGGTCTTATCTATACAAACGTTCACTAATTCTATTCTATCATATGCTTGTTTTTGAAGCTTGTATTTCTTTCAGTAGATCAGTTCGGTCAAACAGACCCCCCTGGATCACTTGAGAGTTCTCCAATTTAAGAAATGTTAAGTCAATATATATAAGATAAGTATACAAAAAGGCAGTTGGTCCCTCAGATTTCTCTTACTGCTCTTTCAAACTTTATGAAACTTAATACGAAATGCTATAAAGATTATCTCTTGCGGTGTAAATTTCAGTTTTTCAATGATCCTAAGCAGTTTTACAACTTCGTGAATGCTAAACTCAAGACAAGTCCATGCTGTTTATCTTTTGAAATTTGTAACTTCTCAATTGCAACATTTTTGTACCTCTCCAACAAGGTTTTATGAAACGTAGATCTACAACCTTTTAGAATTCACATCTATGAGGATTAAAGGATCATGTATGCAGGTGATGTAAAAATTTACCTTCGCGTTGGGCAAAAGTAAAAAGTGAAATCGACAGATAATACTTCAGAACTTATGGATACAAAATGTTTTTGAAATCCGATAAGAATTGTGGGTGCTACATCATCTCAAAGTGGAGACATTTTTCATGTATCAAAAAAATGAACAATTTTTACAAAAACTTGCAACTTTGAAACTGAATATTGGCCGAATTAAACAATTGATCTTGAATATTTTTACTTTATTCGAAAAGTAGATCAATTTTCAGTTATTTTTTGTAAAAATTTAATGAAATTTGAAATACTCAGTAAATTGGAAACGTTTCAAAAATACACTAAATTTTCGCATTTTTTCAACTTTAGTGGAGTAGAAATAACAGAGATACACGGAGATTCACGATATAATCATATACATGTGATAAAGGGAACATTCACCTATCAGACCTAAATAGTGCAGTTTTGCGCTTTTCTGCGGAAAGTTGTCAAAAATTAAAAAAACTAATGCAACCTCGCGTTAAAAACGCGTTCCGGGTGCAAGGAACAAGAAGAGCGCATGCAAATTTGGCAAAGTATTATTTGATATTTACATATTTATAATGAACCAAAATCATTGGAGAGCATATAAAATAAGTCAAACCTACATTAGATGTTAATGGCTTAAGAAAAAAAATTTAATTTGACCAAAAAAAATGTTTGATCCGATTGTTCCTATGGGAGCTATAGCATATAGTCAACCGATTTGGCTGAAACTTAGCACAGACATTTCCATATGTACTAAACTTTCTAATAGAAAATTTCGGGAAAAAGAAGTCTATGTGTAAAATTTCAGCTCTGTAGCATTAAGGGTTTTGGAGAAGACCAAAATTAATGTACCCTTGCAATGGTATATTTTTTTTTGTAATTTAAATGAAAAATTAAAACAAAACATTAAAAAATCTTATTTGTCTTATCAAATTCGAATAATAAAGTTCGTTTGTCATCAAAAAAGCGTTTTTTAAGTGAATTTTATGGGTACAATATGCCTAGAAATATTTTTCATCTTTGACTTGACTATCAAAGCAACCCGAATACGTGGCACCTCGGTAGTAACTCCATTTGAAGCTTAAACAATTAGCTATCGAATGCTTTTTCAATTTTAAAAATCGCTGCACTACTTAAGAAGATATGATTTTTGATAAGCAAAATGAGCGATGGCCCCACAGTGCGTCGGTAAAGCTATGGGTGTTCTTGGATTCGTAAAAAGATGGTCAAAGGAATTTAATGATCCATATACAACCAAGATTCTTTACACCTCATTGGTTCGTCCAATTTTAGAATATGCAACCTGCATATGGTCACCCCAATACGATTCACATAAAGCAAGAATACAATCAGTTCAAAAACAGTACCTTCTCTTTGTTCTTCGTTCCTTGTTCCTTGTAGACCTACTAGGAATTTCATCCCTCCATCACTTCCACGATGTACTACTAACTACTCACTGCATGAACCTTTTCGAGTTCTTTGTTCTGATTATAATCGTCTTTATCATTTCCTTCCTAAAAACTTCTATCCTTTCCCATTTAGCACGTAACTAGCTACAGTTTCGCTTTTTGTCTGTATTTTGTGGATTGTCCCCGCGACTCGAGCCGTGCGTTATGCGGCTTGTGCCCCTCGGTCGGTTGGGCGGGAGGTGTCGGCAATTAGTGCTCCCGTTGGGATTCGCGCGTAAAAAAAAAAAAAATTTGAAAGTGCAAAGCAAACTAATGTCCTATATTCTGTTTTCAGTAAGGCTTTTGATTTAGTTAACCATAAGTTACTACTTATTAAGTTAAATGCAATTGGCTTTCCAAACATTCTACTTTGTTGGATTCGTGAAAATCTAAAAAGGAGAACACAAAAGGTCCTGTTTTTGTGTCTCTTTTCCAGATGCATCAATATGACTTCGGGGTAGCCCCAGGGTAGTCATCTTGGTCCGTTGCTTTTCACCCGTTTCATAAATAATGTCACATGCTACATTTGGACGTGCCTTTGTATGCAGATAATGCCTTAGTTATACAAATATGGTTTCGTCCAGTAGATTGCAAGCTGATCTTAATAATTTATTATTAAGGTTATTTCGTTTTATAGGACCTCTCCTCAGATAATAACGTATTCTCTTCTTATACCCTTCTACTTCTTTCCTACTTCTTACCTTTTAACCAAAATACTTGAATAGACAGAATTACTTGATTGCCGGAAGATACGCAGATATGCATAATTCAACAATACTGTAGAAAGACTAAAACAAAAGTCAAGATACAAAAAAAAAAAAAGAAGAGAGGTGTCATGGGACACCCAGATGAAACGAAGTTTCTTTCGATTAAGGGGGTGATAGCTGCTTTTTTCAATTTTGAAAAAAGAAATATTTTAATTAATACTTAAACAATTTTTTTTATATTTTTTTGAAAACAATATACATATGTATGTAAAAAAAGTAGCTCAAATGCTACCAAAATGCCACGTTGATCCGAATTGCAAAAACCAAACCTTATTTGAATTGTAAGACTTCAGCCCATACAATGAACTATAAAAATTCAAAATTCAAAAAAAAAAATTTTTTACAGACTTGAAAAAAGTCACTTTTTCGACCTATTTTGAGAGACTATTTAGCTAAAAAAAAACAACAAAGCGATCACAATTATTTTAGTTCAGATAGGTTTTTATATAATAAAGATATTTTGAAAATTTGAGCAAAATCGGTTAAGGAGTTTTTGACATATCTTGGCAGCAGTTTTAAGGAACCGAGTCTAGTAAAACGCGATTGATTGTTGTTGCCCGCAACCAGGCTCTATATATATTAGAGGCCTGCACGAGTATACTCATTGTAGTCAGTCTTCCAAATACTTACAAATTTTTATTCATTTGTTTGAAAAAATTGCTTTCAAACGAATGAATCGAGTAGCATAAACCCGAAGTATTCTAATTTGATGTACTTCGACACATCAAGCCGAACAAACGAAATCTAACACAAAGCAAACCAAGCGAAACAAGTGAGAATGACAAACGAAACAAATGAATACGGTACTACTTCCAAGTATACTTAGTACTTCCAAGCATTCCCAAGTATTCGTAAGTATGTACATACATACATGCATATGAATTAGTGTACGCTTTTACATCGTTTATTTGAATAAAATCGTGTTTTTTATTTTTATTTACTGTAAATATATTGATGAAATCAACCTATTTTCAGCTGTTACAGTTCGTCTACATTGAGTCTGAGCCGAACGAAATGTTTATATGTATATTTGTCAGGTATTCGGTTTGCTATTCGGTATACTGAGAACGAACAAAACATTTGAACAGTTCGAAATACTTGGTTGGGTTTCGGTACTTGGTTTCATTGTGCTTTACCGGGTTTTTGTGTATGTGCTATTCGTTTTCACTCGTTCGTTCGTAAGCGATGCTTGGTTTACTTTGATTTTTGAATACGAGTATGTGTGAAACAGAGTTGCTAAAGTATTTGCGTATTTAGTTTTGTGTTTCGGATGTACTCGTGCAGGCCTCTAATATATGTATATGTATATACCTACTCAGATTTACGGCTATTACTTCTACAAGCATCCGGAAAGAGAAAAGGGGCGTGATCGCGAATCCGAGCAGAGGTCATACATATCCATATGTGCGAGTTTGTGGGCAGCGAGACGCACAAGTAAATGCGGGTTGCAATTTTAACTGACGGACACACATTTTTGAGCTCGCGATCGCGACCTTTTTTCTTCTTACCCCTGCCTCGCACATTTATGACCCTTTCTCAATCTTAGAATCTTTGCTTGTGCGTCGCGTATTTACTTTTCCCTTCAGCATTTGCTTGTGCGTCCCTCTGCCCACAAAATCGAGCTCGCTTCCTCTTTCCCCTCTAGCATTTGCTTATGCGTCCCTCTGCCCACAAACTCGAGCTCGCGATCGCTGCTTGTGCGTCCCTCTCTGTCTACATACTCGTACACTGTTCAATGCGAAAGAAAAAGACAAAACAGTTGGTAACGGTAAAAGTGTCATTACACCTTTTAGTCTTAATTTTTTCGGTTTAGCCCCTACCGCGCGATAAGAAACTTCGTTTCAAAAATTGGATAATTTTAAAGATGGTAATTGAAGTCAGAAAATGTGCGTCGGAGCTTTCTTAGAACGAAAACCACAAAGATTCCTTACTTGTACATGTTACTTCAATATCAGCAAAAAAAAAACAATTGTTGCGATTTATCGTTCGTGCTAAAGAAAACAGCGAACGGGAATGCAAGTGGAATACGGAAAAAAGTATTTGGACCTGGGTCCCCTATTCCGAACACACCTGATGAAGCGGAAGCTTTCATCAGGCTGCAGAATAAATATCATAATTGCGACATGTATCCGAGCCGCAAGAATTGGATTGAGGCAAAGGAAAAATTCAGTTTTTGCAGTTGTTTTTTTACAAATCACACTGTGAAACGAATAATGATACTGCAAAATGAAGTTTTGGAAATGATACATATGAATGCTTACTTAAAGTTAACAGCAACATATGGTTTTGACGGCTCAACCTAGAGTGCCTATTTGTCACAATAATTATTCCATTGAATCTGGTTAACAATTTGAATCTAATTCTATGGATTAATCTCTCCCCGCAGACTGTTAGATTTGGCAGACCTATTAAAATTGAGGTCCTCAAGGAAACGGCTGAACATGTTCTAAAGGAAAAGGACGACTTAAAGAATCCGCTTCCGAAATTTGACTATCAATTACCAACTCCATATGATATTAATTGATGGAAATGTATTACAAAATAGTATAACATAACACACTAGAAGCCAACAAATCGACACAATCTCGTCCAAACAAAAACACCTTTCACCAACTAAAACTAGTGCAAGACTATAGCCGCACCCTGTAATATAGTGTAAGTCAGGAATAAATAGACACAGACAGAAACCAAAAACGTCGTTGGTTGTGATTATTGCATTTCAGTATCAGTTTCCGACATCTTCATTGGCAATATAGTTGTTAAATAATTACTGCATAAATTTTGATTAATGTGCCAAAAGGATCAGTTCTCTCTGATATTGAGTAAGGACAAATTCTTGCTCTCAAATGTAAGAATTGTTCGCTTTATGAAATTGATAGAAAAATTGATCGATCGGACAAAGTTATACGAAACTTTTATTAAAACCAAACTGAGTATGGAAAAACAGAACTGGTGGAGCCAAATCCAATATAAATCCAACGTCATTTTCGTGCTAAAAGCAGCAACTCTAATAAGTGTTAGCGCGGCTGATGTGGCTTAAACGTGTCCCGGTGGATGGTTATAAGAGAATTAAAATATCAAAGAAGCTAACTTCGGCCCTGCCGAAGTTTGTATAACCCTTTGCACAGTTTTAGACAGTTTAATTATTTTATTTAAGCACAAAATTTAAAAATGATCGCCCTAACAGGGAGTCGAACCAACACCTATGACTAATGTACGATGGATCTCTAACTACTACGCCATCGAGCTGATTGTTTGTGCTTCAGCCATTTCGATATACATAGCAAAGCTTGGCATCTCGCTCTTTCAGTTTCGTTCTGTGCAAGAACACAACGCAAATATTTTTGCACATGCTTTATTACATAAGGAATTACATTTAATTAATTTGCACCTTTATAGTTATCCGATTTTGTTCAAATTTTTATAGGGCGTTTGGGTACAAATTAAAAATAACAGCAATAAAAAAAAACTATAATTTTATATACTTCTTATTTGGCCCCGCGCGGATTCGATCGAGGGTCTTTTGTGTTTGTACGGCAGATTTCTTGGAATTTGTTTTTGTTTCTTTGCTGCCAAAGAAAATTGATTATTTTACTCGAGGTACCTTCACGCTTTAGTTAATAACTCCGGTGATAATTATCCGATCCGACTAATTTTTAAACTTGGTCTGGAAACTGCATTAAGGAACTTAACTTTTCATGTTTTAACCATGTAGCTTAAAATTTAAGCTCGAAAGCGCATGAACAAACAGACAGACGGACATGTCTCAATCGACTCGGCTGTTGATGCTGATCAAGAATATATATACATACTTTATGGGGTCGGAAACGTATATTTCTATGCGTTACAAACATCTGACCAATTTTATAATACCCTCTGCAGTGTTATAAAAAGCCTCAAAATATAGTGATACAAAAATTAAAGGTGGCTTCCAATTTATTTCATCTACATAAAGCAGCGCGAATGAAGTTAGCTAAAGCCAATATGGCAATTAATTTGGAAGAAGGTAAAATATTTATTATTTCAATCAAAAAAATACTAATCTTATGTATTTAGATAATTTTTTCCGATGCGACCTCTTTATTTCTCAAAGAGAAAAACCTCATGGTTTGGGGTGCTTTCTGTGAGTCAGGATACTTGGAGCTGGCATTTCCAAGCACTCATATAAACACCAAAGACTATATAGACATTCTAAAAATGAACTTACTTCGCGCACGACGCCGAACTAAGTTCATTTTTCAACAGGACAACGCATCAATGCAAGTCAGTCAGGAGACCCGATCATGACTTGATGAAAACAAAATCACATCTTAGAAGTGGCCAGCATGTTCTCTAGAGATGAATCCCATGGAGATTTTGTGGGCTTTATTAGTTCGTTAAATTTATGCAAGCAACACTTAATTTGATGAAATAAACAGGCCTTAATTGCCATTTTTAGGGAATATGACAATATTTCTCAATTAGACTTAGACAATTTGATTAACTCGATGCCAAATAGAGTTTTTGAGTTTAAACCCGCCAAAGGCGGGTACACACATTTTATAATCATATTTTTCACGAATTTTATTGTTCCTTTTGATTAACTCTTAAGTATTTTAAAAGTGAAAGTAAAACTTAAACTGCTGCCATAAGTCTAAATTGTTCAACATTTTGAACTTTTTCCCTACAGAAGTTCGTTTCTGGCGTATCTCCTCTTACCTAAAGAGTGTCGATTGCGAACTCTTCAGATTGTAACAGTTGTTGTGTTCTTTCGTGGGAAATGCAATGATCCTGAGTCTTGATTTTTTATACCCTGTACCCATAGGGTAAAAGGGTATATTAAAGTCGCCAAAATGTATGTAACAGGGAGAAATAAACATTGGCGACCCTATAAAGTATATATATTCTTGATCAGCATCACTAGCCGAGTCGTTTGAGACATGTCCGTCTGTCTGTCCGTCCGTCCGTCTGTCCGGATGAGCATCGAGATCTCGGAGACTATAAGAGCTAGAGTAACCAAATTCGGTTTGTAGATCCATCTAGGGTGTAGGCAGATCAAGTTTGTTTCAAATTTTAGCCACGCCCACTTTTGTCGCCTTAATTAAGAAAAAACGAATAACTAGAGCCATATTGAAGGCATCGAATTGTTATTTGGCACATCTAATAATATAGCCAAAATGCACCTGGTGAGCAAATTTAGTTCGCTGCTGCTGCATGTTGGGCGAATTTTATTTTAAATCTCTGGCAATGTTGAGAGTGTTTGCCCACATTAAATATCTCTACTTGGTACAGGGTATAATCAACGTCGGCAAGGACGACTTGCTTGCTTCATTTTAATTGAAAATTAGAAGCAAGTCGCCAAAGAGAAAGAAATCAAACCACTTATCTATTGCCGTTTCTCAAATGATAATAATGAAACTTTGCGATGCCTCTTATTGTTAATATGCCGTCCGAATTAACCGTCATACCAACTACATATGTTTAAAACGATGCTGCCGAAATGTTTGTTTGACATCAAGCTGGGAATTTGATTGTTGTTACTGCTTTAAATGGTGCAGCTGAGGTTATTGAAGATGGAGCATTGATGTCCCATATAATATCAAAATAATTTGTGTTAAAATTACTTGCCTAAACACACATGTCTTTATATTTTGTTGCTATGTATATTCTCCAATGACTGACATTTCTGTTTATAAATACGAAGCAGTTGTTTTCAAAAATATTTATTCTTGCCTCCGTGATCGTGATCACTTAATTGTCTTGGGTGACTTTAATTTGCCACAAGCGTCGTGGCAAACTCTGAAAGATGCTCCATATCGAATCCCTTCAGCACACAATAATTTTTTAACCGAGCTGTTTGACTTTTCCATGTTTCAAAAAAAGTCGTTAACTAATTTCATCAATAAATATTGAACGGTGAGCTCCTTCATCGCTTCCAGAAGATTCATGTCATCCTACCCTTTAAAAATTATCTTGCACTTGATTTTCCATTTAATACCATCTTTTCTTAACCACAGTCGAGACTCTCTATAACGAATCCCAAGGGACCGCATAATTTCTTCGCTATATAGAAAATTCGTGGTAAACGAATATTAACAATTTTGAATTTTGTCTCATGAACCATTATGAATTTATAGTATGTTTTTACCAAAAAAAAATTTTTAGGATTACATTTTTTTACCTGACGTATGAGTGAAGATCATTTTGCCGCCCCAAAACACTACGATTGGGGCGAGGCCCCCTGAAAAAACAATTTAATAAATTTGTAAACTCTAAACGGCGTTAGAATGCAACTCTTTCTTAATACTTTTTTAACGCAGAAACAGCTCTTTGCTAACTTCTTTCAAACGAATTACAATAATGTGCTGCCTTCCACCGGCCCTTACCCGTACTATATGCAGCAAGCCAATCTTATTTATATGCCCAATATTACTGAAGAATCTCTTTTAGTATGTTTAGCCTCCTTGAAGTCATCATAATTGTGTGGACCGGTTAACGTCCCCAGTTATATTCTGAAGACATGCTCTCTTTCGTCAAGTAAAGCCATAATATGTCTATTTACCCTCTTCATTGAAACTGTACACTTTCTCTCTGTTTGGAACAACTTTTTTATAATCCCCTTACTTAAAAAAGGAAATAAATCTGACATATCCAATTACGGCGGTATAGCCAAACTCTTGATTATTCCAAAACTTTTTAACAAAATGATTTTCAAAACTTTACTACGCCAATGCAAATCTATAATATCTGGCCATGGGCTTATGAAGGGACGTTCATTGCTTATTAATCTTACTGAATTTAGTTCTTTGGTCCCCCGTAATAAATCCTTTGATAGTGTCGATCACAAACTTCTGTTGACCAAACTTGGTGTGTAGGGTTTTTCACCTAACCTCTTATCTTTGTTAGAGTCTTATCTTATCAAAAGAACTCAAAGAGTTTTATTTAGTACTGCGTTCTCCAAAACTGTTTATGTATTATCTGGTTTTCCCCAAGCAAGTCGTCTGGGCCCACAACTTTTTGTTTTGTTTATTAATGATTTGCCTAACGTATTAACTAACTCACATGTGTTTAAACTATGCGTATCATTGAATGCTCCATCTCTTCATTCTATTTTGCAAGCTGATATTAATAAGCCCTGTGAGTGATACACGACTAATCCCCTCCATCTCAATACCATTAAATGCTCATCTAAGTCATTCTGTCGTCCTTCGACCAATTACTGCATAAATGGAATTTAAGTAGAGTCTATTGAAGATTTGGGCATTATTTTTGGCCCAAAGTTAATCTTCGTGCTAAATATTGTTATAAAGAAACCATAAACTTGTGGTATGCAAACCCCCATATTGCTGATTGTACAAAATATTTCAGGGTCTCAATATCTATCCCAGTTTTGGCATCTCAACACGCCGAAGATTCACAAATGCAAATGTAAGCGCTTAACGGTCAACATGGCTCAGAACAACCATCTTCAAAAAAGATTGGTTGGCCTAGCATTGATGTAAGGCAGAAACACATCGTTGAACTAAGGCTCCAATCGAATTGTTCTGTAATTTTCGTATCACAAAAAAAAAAACCCAGAATTATTTTTTATTATTTGCTTCAAATTTTTTTTAACCCTTTGTAAGGCACAAAGACTGAATTTGACTAAGTTTTTTTTTTTTTAATTTGATAGAAAAATGAAAATAAAAAATACACTTATTTTCCGTGTTTCAAATTTTGAGTTTAAACAAAATTAATAAGGGATAAGGATTTGTTGCATAAGTGCATCAGATATGCTTCAGTACATTAAATCTTTGAGATACCAAATTATTAGAATTTACACAAAAAGTTCATTAATTTTATTTTGAATGGAAATTTTTATAACAATTTATAGCGCATTACATTGGGTAGTTGCTCCTTATGCGTTTATCAGTCCATTCTAGCCAGCGTCCAACATGATCCTGCCTTAACATTTGATCTGGCACCCGTTGAGTATGTATATGAATCTTTTTCTAGTCTAAAACTTCTTTTTCAAACTTGTGATTTCGTGTCGACTTTTGTAAATACTTCGACGATATCAAGTCGAAAATCGGATGAACTTAATAGTTTCCGTGTTGAACCATTTGCCTTGTAAGCACATATATATAACAGCTAAGTCCAAAAGGTCTTAGAAAACTCGAACTAGCCAACGTTGACTTCTCAACAAAATTTGTATTTGCCGGTTATACTATTGATCAAATTTACACCGCCCATATATGTAGTCGTAGTGCTGCGCTATTGCAACTTTATTATCCATTACTGAAATGTCCACTCCACCAAAATAGGCAAAATATTCGACATTTGCGTGCATTTGTTTACATTTATGTTAAAGGATTTATTTTTTAAAATTGTATTTCTTCTAATAGTACCCAAAGATACGATTCCTTGCTATTATGACAACACAATTTGATGCCGCTGCTCCTAGATCTGGGTCGTTATGCGAAACTATGTATGTTTTCATTTCCAGAATCAACCTCGAATTCGTAGCATTAACCCGAATTACCGCATAGAACAAAAACCTTAAATCCCCATTTATGAGGCGTGTTAGAATTGTATCGTTTCATATGCTTCTTTGCTTTCGTTGAACATATCTGTTTGTCTACACATAGGAACTGTTTCTTTCGGACTTTTAAATATTCTTGTTGAGTTCTTGAACGAAAACATACAGAAAGATCTTCATATTCCTAGTGTAATAACCGAAAAAAAGGTACAACAGCTAAGGTACACCGCTAAAAAAAAACATTTTTTCTCTCAAAAAAAAATTCTTAATTTTTTATCAGTTACTGCATGAGTTCAAACGAAAAAAAACAACAAAAAATTTTGAAAATTTTCGAAAAAAATGTTTTTTTCATATCAAGAAAATTACACAATTTGTATGTGTAAATTCCAACTAAAATTTCCAACCCCGTGGAGCCCAAGAAAGAAGGAAAAAAATCGGGAATTTTTTTTTCCGTCATACTTTTTCAGGATGCGTCGAAACCGTGTCCTGGATATTTTTTTGCCCCACGAATTCGGAAAGTAGAGTCCCAGACCTTAAAAATGTTTTTTTTTTTAAATCTTCGCTACGATGATTTTTCACAAAGACACGGTCCGTCAAAAAACAACTGAAAATATTTGGATTTTTATCTTGCTCCCTTAATTCTTTTGAGGAGTGTATATAGCAAACGCATGGCATCTCGCTCTTTTTTTCGTTCTGTGCAAGAACACAACGCAAATATTTAATGAGCATTAAAATAAATTTAATTCCTATCAAATTTGATTATTGATTTGTAACCTTAATAATTATCCGATCTTGTTCAAACTTGGTGTAGGGTGTATGGGTAAAAATTGAATTTAAATGCAACAACAAAAAAACAATAATTTTTATATATTTCTTATTTGGTGCCGCGCGGATTCGATCACGGATCTTTTGTGTTTGTACGGCAGATTTCTTGGAATTTGTTTTTGTTTCTTTGCTGCCAAAGAAAATTGCTTATTTTACTCGAGGTACCTACACGTTTTAGTTAATAACTCCGGTGATAATTATCCGATCCGACTAATTTGGTCTGGATAATCGATTAAGGAACTTAACTTTTCATGTTTCAACCATGTAGCTTAAAGTTGAAGCTCAAAAACGCATGAACAAACAGACAGACGGACATGTCTCAGTCGACTCGGCTGTTGATGCTGATCAAGAATATATATACTTTATGGGGTCGGAAACGTATATTTCTATGCGTTACAAACATCTGACCAATTTTATAATACCCCCTGCAAGGGTATAAAAATAGTCTTATCGATAAATTTTTGTATTTTTCCTAAAGTTTTGGTTAATATAAACAATTTATTACAAAATTGGGTAGTGGAAAGAGATGCAGTTTTGAAAAACGACCTTAACTTACCAACTAGGCCGATCGGGCAAAAAACTCACTGAAACAGCTGAAGTTTCGAAATTCTCTTAAATGAAGCAAGCAAGTCGTCCCTGCCGACATTGAGTATACCCTGTACCAACTAGTTATATTAAATGAAATAGAATATCCTGGAAATCGCCATTAATTTCATGCAAAATTCTATTTAACATGCAGCAACAGCGAACGCATGCTGTCTCGCTCACTCTTGCCAGCCAATGTCGCCTTGACAATTCAGTGCAAAAGTCATATAGGTATATCTTCGATATTTATTGTCCGATTTCGATCAAATTTGGTCAGCTAGTCCAGTTTGGGCATATAATTAGGTGTGCCAAGTAAGAATACGATATCTTTAATACAGCTCTAGTAATAAGTTTTCCCGATTTGCAGGGGCGGAAGTGGGCGTGGCAAAAATTTGAAACAAACTTGATCTGTCTACACACTAGACGGATCTACATACCGAATTTGGTGGCTCTAGCTCTTATAGTCTCCGAGATCTAGGTGTTCATACAGACGGACGGACAGACGGACAGACGGACAGACGGACGGACAGACGGACATGGCTCAATCGACTCGGCTAGTGATGCTGATCAAGAATATATATACTTTATGGGGTCAGAAATGTATATTTCTGCCTGTTACATACATTTTAGCGACTTTAATATACCCTTTTACCCTATGGGTACAGGGTATAAAAATGGTCTACAATGCCCTTGCATTAATTAAGAAAAGTCCACCTTAATTTAGGTAAGGTGGACTTTTCAAAAAAAAAACAAATCCCGGAAACCAAAGTCCTGCAAAATCAACTCCCATGTTGACAGAGTCATAGTTCTTCTCAAGACGATTAAATGAAAATTGCCTCTTGGGATGCACTAGCAGGAAAAAACCGCTTCTGTGAAAGCAAAGTTTTAAAAAAGTTCACGGCAGTATTTCTAAAAGATGGATTCAGTACCAAATATAATATTTTGAAACTATTTTCATTTGAAAATAATGATTAAATTAATTTGTGCCAATTATATGACCAGGCAAATTTTGAGTTTTTTTTTAAAGTTTTTGAATTTTTTTATGTACAGTTATGAAATTGATTTTTATTTTTTTTTATTCATTAACTAACTAAATGGGCTAGCGAATACCATCAAAGTTTTGTTCCTTGTTGTCATTAATTAATAAGAAAAATAAATTTTAATTTTGGTATTTTCTTTGTGCCAATTATATGACCATGGCTGTATATGATAAAGCCACCTGATTCGTATAATACTCAATTGTTTCGTTGCGTAGCAACCGATGAAGAAACCTTTCGAGTAAATATTTTCTTTTAACTTCATCTTTAAATGTATTCCACACTCAAGAATCGTTTTACTTTTACGATAGAAAAGGTCGTTGTCTCGACTACCCTGTGCCGGTAGAATAGTGTGTACACATCCATTTTTTTCCATAGTTTTTTTTTTACTATTTTATAACAATCTTATTTCTTCTCTTTTAACGACCATCGAGAAACTGCAGAAACACTACTCGTTCCCAGTTAATATTGGCGTTCATACACAAACTAAGAATAAATTAAGTGAAGTTTTTTTACCATTTTTATACTTATATAGGGTATTTACTTGCCTTTTTGATGTAAATCTGGTTGATGACACTTAAAACCGTTACTGTAATTAATATAACTTGTAAACCCCGGGTTTCTGGGAAGTATCGAACCCAAACGAATTAAGACACGTGTATCAGTCTCTGCTTCTGAAAACAGAATATTGCCACCCCGATGACACTTTTAAAATCTCTCGGGCGGTTCTATCTTGCAGTTAATCCGTTCGATGTGGTTATGAATTAGGCACAACTCATCATTTGCAGCTTCAGTGACTGCTCTCAGAAGGGTGGGATGTCCGCTTAGAAAATATCAAATCAGATACACAACCATTGTGCTAACACCAAAATGCTGCGTACCCATCGGCTTTAGCAAGAACAATATGGGCTCGGCACGTGTGCCCTGACAAATAACGTTATGCACAAAGAAACAAATAAAACGTGCGCCCAACCCAATACCTTCTAAATGTATTCAATCTTAGTGATAATTCATAAAGCAACCTTAAATAATGTATTTCTAAATATATATATAGATACATATACATACATGCATATATACATATATATATATTTGGATAGAGTGTTTATTAACTTTGCTATGATTTTGAAAGATAAGAAGACAAGATTTAGCGAAAAAAATATGTAACTACTAATTACTTTTAAGATTTTGTGATCAACTGTTTTCAACAAAAGACTATGAATGTCTTTGTGTTTCGAGTCTTAAAAATTCACAGAGTGCTTATCATATTTGTAACCCACATTTAAACAAAGCAAAATCCATTGGCCGAAAACTTTTCACAAATGACATATTCTTTCAAAGTCGTAAAAAAATAGTTCATTATCTAAGACTAACGATTAAATTAACTATTTTTTCTTTAAACAATTAAAAATGGAGAATCAAATCTTTATTTTGCTATATAAAAATTATAGCCCACATTCTTGTTTTGGTCAATTAATTTAAATTATGGTGAAATTAAAAGAAAAACTAAATCTAATATAAGTACGTTCCCCATTTGTCTTACCTGGACATAAAATTCACTTCTTCATTGAAGGTTCCAAATAAACAAAATGATTTCCATATCATTACAGATCCACTTCCAAAGTGCCTCGTTTCTAAAAACAAAGGATCCTTCCATAAATCAAGCCAGTAAGAACTAAACCCATCAGCACCATCCAGGTTTAACTTCTTCTTTCTTATCTAAAAGTATGACCTGTTATGCTACAAATTTATCTATATATTGAAAGCGAAAGGGGAAGATTTAAACGAACGTGTGCTAAATCAGTATGCATATAGGCGAAATTAAGACGAGCAACCTAGTGGCGGTTTATCAACATGGGTAAATTGGTCAGTTCATAACCTCGCCATACAGTTATTACTGACCTGTGTCAGTAATAACGGTATGGCGAGTTCATGAACTGACCAATACAATAGGCTCTGTAGCCTATTGTACTGTTAGCCTTGCTAATTTTTTTTTTTTTTTTTTTTTTACGCGCGAATCCCAACGGGAGCACTAATTGCCCACACCTCCCGCCCAACCGACCGAGGGGCGCAAGCCGCATAACGCACGGCTCGAGTCGCGGGGACAATTCACAAAACACAGACAAAAAGCGAAACTATAGCTAATTACGTGCTAGATAGGAAAGGATAGAAGTTTTTATTGAAGGAATAGAGAGCTCTGAACTGATTACATGATAAAGACGATTATAATCAGAACAAAGAACTCGAAAAGGTTCATACATTAGGTAGTTAGTAGTACATCGTGGAAGTGTTAGAGGAATATAGTTTCTAGTAGGTCTACAAGGAACTGTTAGTTTTACTCGATTCAATAGCTCGGGAGAGTCTATATCCCCATTAAGAAGCTTGTGCATAAATATGACGCCAAGCATTAATCTACGATTAGTAAGGGAAGGAAGGTCAAGTAAAAGAAGTCTACTAGAGTACGAAGGTAAGTTGATATTACGATCCCAGTTCAGACCACGAAGAGCAAAGAGAAGAAACTGTTTTTGAACTGATTCTATCCTTGCTTTATGTGAATCGTATTGGGGTGACCATATGCAGGATGCATATTCCAAAATTGGACGAACCAATGAGGTGTAAAGAACTTTGGTAGTATATGGATCGTCAAATTCCTTTGACCATCTTTTAACAAACCCAAGAACACCCATGGCTTTTCCGACAGTAGTGCTTATATGGGACTTAAAAGTCAATTAATGGTCCATAAGTACTCCCAAGTCGATCATCTCATTAAGTCTGGTTAATGGAACGTTATTAAGAAAGTAGGTAATCAACTGAGGAGTATTTCTGAAAAAAGTCATGACCTTGCATTTAGATGTGTTTAGGTTTAATAAGTTGTGTCGACACCAAGATTGAAAGTTTTGGAGGTCAGACTGCAACCGTGAAGGTGATATAATGTCTCTGTAGCTGAGACAAAGCTTTACATCATCTGCATACATGAGGACACGAGAATGTATTATAACGGATGGAAGATCGTTAATAAAAAGTGTGAATAGCAGTGGTCCCAAATGACTACCCTGAGGCACCCCCGAAGTTACTTGGATGGTCCTTGAACTTGAAGACTTGAATAGACTTTTCTGTGTTCTGTCTGTCAGGTATTCACGAATCCAACAAATTAAAGGGCTTGGGAAGCCAATTTTGTTTAATTTTAAAAGAAGAAGTGTATGACTAACAGAATCAAAAGCCTTGCTGAAATCAGTATAAATGACATCAGTTTGTCTTGCATTCATAAATCCTTCAATCGTTAATGATGTAAATTCTAAGAGGTTAGTGGTAGTAGATCTACGTTTCACAAACCCATGCTGATATGGTGAAATAATAGATCTACAAAAATGTTGCAATTGAGAAGTGATTAACGTTTCAAATGCTTTAGGAATAGCGGACAATTTAGAAATACCCCTATAATTAGATGCTTCGGACTTTTTACCATTTTTATGAAGAGGAATTATATAAGATTCCTTCCATATAGACGGGAAATGACAAGATTTAACGGGCAACAAAAAAAGTTTTTGAAGTGGCTTACATAGAGCCTCAGCACAAAATCTGAGTACACAACCAGGTATTCCATCAGGACCAGGTGTGTACACAGGTTTTACTAAATTAAGCACGCTAAGAAGCGAACTTTCATCGATCGAAGGACTACAAATACAATTGGACCTTTTTATCTGATAAGGATACGACAGATTCGCTCGGTATTCCGTTGAGGAATATGTTGTTGTGAAGAAATCAGCGAACAAATCAGCAATCGCTTGATCAGAGTCCGCTATATTATTTTCAAACGATAACATTGATGGGTGGACAACCATCTTACGTTTAGAATTCACAAAGCTATAAAACTGTTTAGGATCACGGGAAAACTCAAGCTTACAACGATTGAGGTAATTATTATAGCAGTGCTTGTTAAGCAACATAAAATTGGAGCGAGCAACTGCGTAAAGAGCAAAGTCTGAAGAACGTCCCGATTTCTTGTATTTTTTATAATATCTGGATTTGACATTTTTTAAGTTGGATAGCTCACGAGAAAACCAGGGAGGTCGGTGAGACGACACTGGAGTCCTCAGTGGGACACAAACCTTAAAAAGCGAACCAAGAGTATCATAAAACAATGAGATAGCAAGATCCATGTCTGAGCAACTGTATAAGGATGACCAGTCAGTTCTCAGAATGAGCTCATTCAGTTTAACAAAGTTAGTCTTGCGAAAATTACGAGATTTAATCACAGGACTGACACCAACAATCGGTGCACGAAACGACAGATCTACAGATAAATCCAAAGTAGGATGAAAATTGTCTTCAGGCAAGACTAGAGGGTCGGTTCTAGTAACTGCACAGTTGGTGGAATCCAACACAAATATCAGATCTAAGGATCTGCCTATGTTATTTCGCACAGGGTTTATTTGAGCTAATGATAGCTCAAAAAGGCCATCAACGAAGCAGTGAGATTTAGAAGGAAGCAACAAAGTAGATTCATCAGATTGAGACCATGCTATTTCTGGTAAATTAAAGTCACCAAAGACGATTAAGATATCTCTATCAGAAA
Source organism: Drosophila austrosaltans (assembly GCA_035045865.1). Classification (NCBI taxonomy): domain Eukaryota; kingdom Metazoa; phylum Arthropoda; class Insecta; order Diptera; family Drosophilidae; genus Drosophila; species Drosophila austrosaltans. Next base: position 978,229 of record JAWNOQ010000089.1, read on the forward strand.
GCAATGAAGAAATATATCGAATAGAATCTAAATGTTTTGCGTACACCGCCATGTCGGATTGTGGCGGGATGTAAGAACAAGTAATGTAGACAGAGAAAGACTTGAATCTGACCTTAACACTAACAAACTCAATCTCCAGAATGTCCGGTGAATGAATTTGGTCAGAAGTTAAGGCCGAGTCAACTGCAATCAGAACTCCTCCGCCTACACGAGAAGTTCGATCACATCTAAAAATTGAAAATTTTGCGGAAAGAACAGATGCATCGTTAATATCGGGCTTTAACCATGTCTCAGTAAACACTAAAATTTTAAATTCAAATGCTAGACTATCTAAATAGAGTCTAGGAAGCTTAGATTTAAGTCCTCTCACGTTCTGATAGGCCAGATGAAGGGACGAGATTAGTTTTTTGGAACACCAGCCGATGCTGATATTCCGTAAGATGAGGAGTTAGATGGGATAGAAAGCCTAACCGGATCCCGAGCTTTCTTTTTGGCCGTGTATTCTTTTACTAAAATGTGATCCGGCCAAAAACTGCTATGACATATACTGTCAATCAGTTCAACTGGGACACTTATTTTAAAGGAGGATATCTCCCTCGAATATTTAAATTGAAATTTTTCCACCGCTATTTTAGCTTTATAGTGATGAGCTTGAATTTTTGTCTTAATAAAAGCTAAGACATCATCCGACGAATGTTCGGGATCAAGCCTTGAAACAAATATATGTTTCTTAGGTGGAACTCCAGTTAAACGCTTATAGGAACCAGGCCGCAAATCAACCGCAGCGTCAGCGACCGCGATTGAATCCGCCTGCGTGTCCGGTATTGCACCTCCAACTGGACTACTATCGGCAATATCAACAGTTATTGATAATTGCCCGGACTTTTCGGAAACTACAGCTTTATTCGTCTGCAAAGAGAGACCATTTCCTGGAGAAACGGAGATAGCCTCGTCCTTGCGACCACCTTGAGAAATGGGGGTGGTAAAAGAAATAAGCTGCGGAGGATTTGTCACAGTGAGCAGTGAAGGAGATTGTGGAACTACGGCCGAGACGGGATTGGGCACAGGCAAATGCAAGGACAGATTGTGCATACTAGTTTTCTTACGCTTTGGAGACTCATTTAACAGCTTATAGCTGCTAAATTCGCTCTCCACAGCATTGAACTCATCGCAGAGTTTACGAAAACCAGATGACAATTTCTTCAATCTATCCCTGGTTTGCCTCATAAACACCCTCATTTCGATCTCAACCTCTCGGCATGAGTCACAACCCCATTTGAGCCCCCCTTTTTGCTCCAAACAATCCCTTACTCTGGCCGTGTAGCCAGCACATTTGACGTGCATGACATTGTCACACAGCCAACAGGAAAGAAACGCGTTATGGGGTGAAGGAGGGTTCAAACACTTTTTGCTTGAGTAGACAGACATTTTTTAAATTTAATTACAACTCAAAAATTTATAAAAAAATTAAATATCGAAAATGCCAAAGAAAAAACTCACTCAGATTTATTAAGCAAATTCGACACTGGGGTCAAACTCGCAGAGAAAATTAGTGCAAGAACTAAGAGAAATAAGCACTACACAAATACACGTATCACTTGTACGCGAGACAGATAGATGCGAGCGCGAATAAAAGAAATTAGAAACAAGAGAGCGGGAGAGCCAACAGCACTGCACATGCAACAACAATGCGTTGGCGATAGCGCGAGAGCGATATTAAAGCGGTAAAAGGTACAAACGCAAGAGCAAAGAATAACAATAACAACAACACTGCTGTAAAAAGTTTTGTTGTTTTTTCAAATATTAAGTTCAATGCTTTGATTTTGCTTTTGTATAGTTAATATAAACAAAAAGCGTAATGACAAAAATTTAAATGACAGAATAATGTCAATATTTATTGCTAAATTATTAGCTGAATTTTTAGGCAGGCGCGGTGAGTTTAAAACCGAAATAAAAGAAATTATGCAGGAGCACAGAAAAACACGTCTATCCACGATGAAGAAAGAAGTATGAAGTATAATAATTTTGCGTTTGGCACGCACAATGAGCATCGGGTTTTGTCTACTTCGTTATTTCAACTTTATTTTTCGGGATTGTCCAACAATTTAATTAGGCGTTGACTTATTTTGACGAATCGATTATTGAACAATTTGAAATTGGCTTTACTGACTCACAAAATTAGATAATATGGCCTAATAATAATAACCCTTTTCGGTTAATTCTTTTCTAAAAGTATGCTCAAAATTTGCTGTAACTAAGCTGTCTGCAAAAATTTTTGTGAGCCAAAACTTGGACGGCTCTAATACAAATGTATACATACATAGCTCCTTCTCCTTTCGCGAAGGTCGAAAGTATGCGTAGAGTTACAGTTTTTGGAAGTTTCCATGCATAGTTGATGTAAAATCAGTTACATTATCGGTGCCGCGTTAACGGATTCAAAAAAATTGCATATGAAGAACTGCTAATCAAAAGCCCTAAAATTAAGAGCGTCATACTTCGCGTCTGTATGTCTGCAGCTGGTGTCCAAGGGCTTGAGTTTATTGGAACCATAATGATAAAAAATGCATACTATTTATGCCATTGTTTTGAAAAAGTATGTTTAATAATTTAATTTTGTAAGTGGTTGAAATAAGCTGTGGAGTTTTTTTTAGTTACCTTTTTAGTTTTTTATTAATATGACACTATGGAAACATATTAATAAATGATAAGTTAAAACATTAAACAACCTGCAAGAAGAGAGGTGTCATGGGACACCCGGATGGAACGAAGTTCCTTTCGATTAATTGGGTGAGGGCTGCTTTTTCATGTAATTGAAAAAAAAAATTGACCAAATGATTTGAATAATACAATATATGGATTGTTTGTTTATATATATACAGTTGTGTTCAAAAATATAGTAGTGCAGCACCTTCCAACATTTATATTCATTTTTCGACATGTTAAACGATAAAAATTAAACTTTAATTTCATATATTTCATAGAATAAACTACAAGGATGAAAATGTTGATTAGATTCGGATTGTTTTACATTGGTTTTTCTAATTTTTTATGTCTTTTGCGAAATACACCGAAAAGGGCGTGTTCATAATTATAATAGTGCCCGGTCTTAGTGGATTCAAATGAATTAAAATAATTTTTCAGTAGAACGAAAAACTTCAATAGTAAGTGTAATGTAGTAATTAATGTTTCGGTTAACCATTTTCATTGGGTGTGTAACAATTTTTTATTTTAGTGGACAGGGGAAAAAATTGCATGGCTGAGAAAAGAGATTTGATAGTTAACCTAAGAGCATAAGGCAAATCGTACCGGGAAATTGAAATTATTGTTGGCTGTTCAATATAACATTCTATCCGAAAAAATCGATGTTATGCTATGGCCACCTTAGTTTTGAAATCCTAATCCGATCGAGAACCTATGGGGAAATGTTAAGCGGGTTATGGCAACATCAAATGCATGAAACAAAGCTGAGCTTTTGTCAGGACCTCATCGATCCGTTGCCCCGTCGATGCGATGCCGTTATGAAATATAACGGCTATACAACAAAATACTAGACCTTATGGAGTAAGAAGAACTCAAAAAAACCATAAGAAATTCAAAATACAAAAAAAAATAAATTTTTTACACAGTTGAAAAAGTCACTTTTTCGATTCATTTTGGGATACTATTTAGCTAAAAAAAAAAACTACCCCGATCACAATTATTCTAGTTCAGATAGGTTTATATATAACAAAGATTTTTGAAAATTTGAGCAAAATCGATTAAGGAGTTTTTGACATATCTTGGCAGCAGTTTTAAGGGACCGTATATAGTAAAACGCGGTTGAATGTTGTAGCCCGCAACTGGGCTCTATGTACACCTACTCAGGTTTACGGCTATAACTTCTTAACGGCTTTAGATTTTGAAAAATTCTTTTGCTCAGGTATTTTAGACCTTCTTGGGGAACCCGAGACATTAGACGGCCCCCTAAATAGTGAAGGAATTATAATAATTTAATGCAAGTGGGCAGCGGAATTTTGACCGACAACAATGTTTACAACAAACAACCATCCGGGCGGAGAAAAAGGGTCGGGATCGCGAATCCGAGCAGAGGTCATACATATATTTGCGAGTTTGTGGGCAGAGAGACGCACAAGTAAATGCGGGTTGCACTTTTAACTGACGGACACACAGTTTTGAGCTCGACCTTTTTATACCCTGTACCCATAGGTAGTACCAAGCATTACTCTACGATTAAGTAAGGAGGGAAGGTTAATTAAAAGAAGTCTTTTAGAATAGGAGGGCAAGTTAACATTTTGATCCCAGTTTAAACCACGAAGAGCAAAAATTAGAAACTGTTTTTGAACAGATTCAATTTTAACTTGGTGTGATCCATATTGTGGAGACCAAACACATGATCCATACTCCAAAATGGGGCGGACCAGTGAAATAAAAAGAGTTTTGGTTGTGTAAGGATCGTCAAATTCTTTCGACCATCGCTTAACGAAACCAAGAGCACTCATGGCTATATTGACAGTGATATTAATATGACGAGTAAAATTTAATTTGTGGTCCATGAGTACACCCAAATCAATAATCTCGTTCAAACGTTTATGTGGGGTATTATTAAGATAATACACCACTAATTGGAAAGAGGATCTATCTATTCGAAACATTGAGTTTTAATAAATTAATTTCACACCAAGTTTGAAAGTTATTAAGATCGACTTGAAGCAGACGTGGAGAAATTAAGTCTTTAAAAGTAATACAAAGTTTAACATCATCAGCGTACATAAGCACGAGAGAGTGAGTTACAACTGACGGAAGGTCATTAATGAAGAGCGTAAAAGCAATAGTCCTAGATGGCTACCTTGTGGCACCCCCGAGGTCACATTGATGGTCTTCGAAAGATAAGTTTTATATAAAACATTTTGTGTACGGTTATTAAGATATTGAGAAATCCAATTAAGCAAAAGGCTTGGAATCCCAAAAGCAGTGCATGATTGACAGAATCAAAAGCCTTACTGAAGTCAGTATATATGACATCAGTTTGGTTAGTGGTAGTAGATCTACGTTTCATAAACCCATGTTGAGAAGATGAAAGAATAGAACTACAGAAATGTTGCAGTTGAGAAGTTATAATTTTCTCAAATGCCTTCGGAATAGCAGACAATTTGGCGACTTGTTAGACAATACATGGGTCACACGTGGAACACAAGCATCAAAAAGCGAAAATATAGTATCATAGAAAAAAAAATGGCAGCATTCATATCATTACAAGAATACAGATAAGACCAGTCTGTGACAAGAATTAGCTCATTAAGCTTGAAAAAGTTAGTTTTACGAAAGCAACGGGTACGAGACGTCGAACTGGTACCAGCATTTGATAACCGAAAAGGTAGATCAACAGTTAAGTCCAAAGTTGGATGGAAACTGTCTTCAGAGACGACTAAAGGATCAATCCTCGAAACAGTACAGTTAGAAGAATCTAACATAAATAATCTAGTGATCTCTAATTTTTGTTACGCACTGGATTAACTTGGGTTAGAGATAACTCAAGGAGACCGTCAACAAAGCAATGTGAGGAGGAGGGCATCAACAAGGAAGACTCACCTGATGGAAGCCATGAAACGTCAGGTAGATTAAAACCTCCCAGAACCATAAATATGTCTGCATTCGAAAGTGAAGTGAATAGACAAAGCGAATAGCTTCTAAATGGCTAGCAAATACCGTCATGTCAGAACTCGCTGGAATATACAAGCAAGTTAGAAATACAGAATATGATTTCAAACAAACTTTGACACTAACAAATTCAACGTCAAGAACAGCAGGTGGCAGAACTATTTCTGAAGGAAGAAATGAATTTACGACAAACAAAACTCCACCACCATTTCTGGATATTCGATCGCATCTATAGGTTGAAAATATTGTGGGAAAAACAGAAGCATCGGAAATGTCAGGCTTCAACCACGTTTCTGTAAAAAATCCAAAAATCTTTGTGGCAAATTTGGTCAAACACATTTGGAGGGACACTGATTTTAAATGACGAAATGTCACGGAAAACCTAAACTTTTCCGCCACTATGTTTGGCGCTACGACTTTAGCCCGGATATGGGCTATGACATCATCTGATGCAGTATTGGGGTCGAGCCGCGAACAAAGATTTGCTTTTTTGGTGGATTGGCTACTAGAGATCTCAATGCGCCAGTCGCAACCGCAGCAACAGCATTTTGCACTGGAACTGCTGAGGCAGATGACGCTTTGAGAGCTCTTCTAGATAAAACTTTATTGGGAATATCCGATTCGATATACAACCGATATCGAATCAGCATGCGGGGCACTGTTACCAGGGGAAATGTCAAACGTCCCCACAACTGCAGCCACTGCAGGACTCCCAAACGATATCGGTTGCTGACCATTTGGAGTTATGAAGTTATTCAACGATGCCGGAACCGGTAGAAGCAGAGATGCCGGCGGATCGGGAGAGAAATTCCGTGGGATAGTCTTCTTCCGCTTCGGTGATTCGTTTAATAGTTTATAACTATTAAACTGAGTTTCCAGAGACGAAAACTCATCACGAAGTTTCAGAAAACCAGCCGACAGGGATTTAAATCCCTCTCTCGTGCGCCGCATAAATAGACGCATATCCATTTCTATGTACCGGCACGCTTCACAACTCCATTTTAAGCCCCCACCGTTTCCAATACTATCCTTTACTTTGGCTGTGTAACCAACGCATTTAACATGCATAATGTTATCACACAGCCAGCACAAAAGATAGTCATCTTAGATTTTTTAAGGATGAGGGCACTTTCTCGAAGAGCAGACAACCATTGTAAATTTAATAAAATAAATAATAATAAAAAATTTAAAAAGAGTGGGCAATTTAAAAATGAGCAATGTAATATAATATAAGGACTATACGCACCAAGAAATAACACAAGTTTTAAAGTTTTAAAATACACAAGAAAAAACTGAAGAGACATAAGTTAAGAGAGTTAATAATAACACACAACAATAAAGACTGGCACAATCGCGTGAGTAACGGTCGCGATCGCGGGCAATGTCAAGACGCGAGAGCAAGCAGCACACAAACAACAACACTAATGTGTACGCGAGAGCGCGAATGCAAGTAAAAGGGATCAAAAACACTAAATCAAAGTCTATGTGTACAAAACAACAAAACTTTGAGTTTTGATATTAAATAAAGCAATAAGTAAGTGTTAAAGAGTAAGTGTTAAAGAACAAATTACAATTTATAGATTGCGTAATTTATTAATTTCAACTATGTATTTGTTTCGTGACTGAAGTGGGCTCACAATTAATTGAAATTTGGAAAGTGAGGACACTTGGTCTTGTTTCTTTTCTATCCACCTTACAGTGATATTAGCTGATAATAGCTACAGCTATTTACGAGCTAAGTAGAAAATGATAGAAGATTTTAGTACTGATAAAGAGAGCTCTGGGCTGATCACACGATAAAGTCGATTATAATCAGCCGACAGGACTCGAAAGGGATTATGCAATGCATAGTTAGTAGTACAGTGTGCAAGGGATAAGGGAATATAGTTTCTAGTAGGTCTAGATGGTACAAAGAGATCTACTTGGTGTAATAACTCAGGCGAGTCAATATCACCAATTAGGAGCTTGTGCATAAAGATAACACCAAGCATTATTCTACGGTTAGTAAGAGAAGGAAGGTTAATTAAAAGAAGTCTACTAGAGTACGATGGCAGGTTGACATTGCGATCCCAGTTAAGACCACGAAGAGCAAAAAGAAATAGGACGGACCAAAGAGGTATAGAGAATTTTGGTAGTGTAAGGATCGTCGAATTCTTTCGACCATCTCTTGACAAAACCAAGAACGCCTGTGGCTTTAGCGATTATCGTAGAGATATGGGAGTTTAAGGTTAATTTACGATCCATGAATTACGATCCACCTAAATCATTCATTTCATCAAGGCGTTCTAAAGGAGTGTGGTTCAAGGAATACGTCATCATCTGAGGAGAGGTCCTATAGAACGACATAACCTTGCACTTAGTGGTATTTAAGTTTAAAAGATTGTGCTGACACCACCACTGAAAATTATTAAGATCAGCTTGCAATCTACTGGACGAAACCATATTGCTATAGCTAAGGCAAAGCTTAACATCGTCTGCATACATGAGCACATGTGAATGAAGCAAGACGGAAGGAAGATCATTTATGAAGAGGGTGAACAGCAACGGACCAAGATGACTACCCTGGGGCACCCCCGAAGTCACATTGATGCATCTGGAAAAGGAAGACTTAAATAAGACCTTTTGTGTTCTACTTGTCAGATACTCACGAATCCAAAAGAGAAGAATATTTGGGAAGCCAATTGCGTTTAACTTTATAAGTAATAACTTATGGTCAACCGAGTCAAAAGCCTTACTGAAGTTTGTATATATGACATCAGTTTGCTTTGCACTTTCAAATCCTTTGATCGTCCTAGATGTAAATTCTAAAAGGTTAGTGGTTGTAGATCTACGTTTCACGAAACCGTGTTGGACTGGTGAAATTATAGAACTACAAAAATGTTGCAATTGAAAAGTTACAATTTTTTCAAATGCTTTTGGAATAGCGGACAACTTGGAAATACCCCTATAGTTGGAAACATCAGACTTACTACCCTTTTTATGGAGAGGAATTATAAATGATTCCTTCCAAATCAACGGGAAAGCGGAGGTTTCAAAGGACAACGAGAATAATTTCAGGATAGGCTTACATAACGATTCAGCGCAAAATCTGAGTACACAACCAGGAATCCCATCGGGACCTGGCGAGTACACAGGTTTGACTTGCTTAAGCACGCTGAAAAGCGAACTTTCGTCAATTAAAGGATTGAATATGCAATTTGACTTTTTTAATTCATAAGGATACGGAGAGTTTGAGAATAGAATTCCGTTAAGGAATAGGTTGTTTTGAAAAAATCAGCAAACATATCGGCAATGACCTGATCACTGTCCGCAGTCTTTTTTCCAAAAGTTAAATATGATGGGCTTAAGCTCGTCTTGCGTTTAGCGTTCACAAAGTTGTAAAACTGCTTAGGATCACTGAAAAACTGAAGTTTACATCGCCGAAGATAATCCTTGTAGCATTTTGTATATAGCTTCATGAAATTTGAGCGAGCAATAGCATATTTAGAAAAATCTGATGGACGACCTGCTTTTTTATAACTCTTATAATATCTCGACTTAACATTTCTTAAATTGGACAGCTCTCGAGTGAACCAGGGGGGTTTATTAGACCGAACTGATCTACCGAGAGGAACACAAACTTTAAAAACGGAATCAAGCATATTATAGAAATAATGAATAGCAGAGTCCATGGTTGTACAATTGTACAGATATGATTAAGTAAGGTTCCAAATAATATTATTAAGTCTGACAAAGTTAGTCTTAGGAAAGCAGCGGCTTCTTGTTACCGGATGAGTATTGTAAGTCGGCGCACAAATAGAAAGGTCAATAGTTACATCCAAGGTTGGATGAAATTTGTCTTCTGGTAAAACGAGAGGTTGAATCCTGGAAACGACGCAGTTGGAGAAGTCCAACACAAATACAAGATCAAGTGATCTATCAATTGAATTGCGTACATTAATTTGAGATCAAACAGACCATCAATAAGGCATTGTGACGAAAAGGGCAACAGCACTGAGGACTCATCAGAAAGGGACCAAGAAATATCTGGTAAATTAAAGTCACCAAGAACGATGAGGGTATCTCTATCAGAAAGAAGTGAAGAAACTGCTTTAATTGCTTCCAAGTGGTATTATATATGATTAAGTCGGAAAGAGGTGGAATGTAAAAGCAAGTAACATAAGTGCAAAAAGATTTAAGTGAAATTTTGACACAAATAAACTCAATTTCATGAGCGGAAGAGGACTGAATAATTTTAGATGGAAAAGCTGAATCGACAGCAATAAGCACACCACCACCATTGTGGATAATCCGATCTTTTCTATAAATTAAAAATTTAGTGGATAAAACCGAAGCGTCAGCAATATCTGGTTTAAGCGATGACTCTGTAAAAGCAAGAACATGAAAATCAAAGGATAGACTTTCTACAAAGAGTCTAGACAGTTTCGATTTAAGTCCTCTAACATTCTGGTAGGCCAGAATAAAGGACAAAGTTAGTTTTTTACCAGAAGAAGGTAGAAGTTGGTTATTAGAAGACGGGGTGATTGCAGAGGGCAGTCGATTCGGAGGCCGATTTCTCTTTTTTGTCGTATACTCCTTTATAATAAGATGTTCCGGCCAAAAATCTTTTCTACAAATTTTGTCAAAAAGATTAGGCGGAACACTTAATTTAAATGACGAGATGTCACGGGTATATGAAAACCTAAATTTTTCCACCGCTATGTTTATTAAAGGTGCATGCTGGTCGAGATTGAAAATCGGTCGGATCGTTACTAATTTTGTAAGAAAATTTAGATTTCTTCGCGGCTGTCGTGGCTGAGCGGGTGCATAACAGGCGAAGAGTAGTATCAGGGGCACTGGCGGTACGAATCCCAATCGTTTTAGCAGCAGATGGCACAAAACAAAAGGCAGTTATTTTTTAAAAGCTAAACTTAAAAGCTGCCAATCCTGAGGTGGCCGCCTTGTTATCGGAGGCCATCGTCGCCCATCGGCGTTACAGTATATCCAGTATCGGAGTAATAGGGATAAAATTAATAAAACAAATCGTCGTAAAGCGATGTACACCCGAAATCTGTTCGTAGAGCCATTAAATCATTCAACTTTAAGCAGGACATCTATGTCTCGGGTCCTCTTATCCTAAGAATGTGTAAAACGATTTTTCAAAACCTAAAGCCGTTTAGAAGTTATAACCGTAAACCTGAGAAGGTCTACATTGAACGCTAACCTATCTGAACTAAAATAATTGTGATCGGTTTTGTTTTTGTTTTAGCTAAATAGTATCCCAAAATGGATCGAAAAAGTGATTTTTTTCAAGTCTGTAAAGAATTTATTTTTTGGTATTTTGAATTTCTTATAGTTCATTGTATACATATTACAAATCAAATAATATTTGGTTTTTGTAATTCGGAGCTACACAACTGTTGGAATCTTTGCATTTTTTTTCATATGGGACCCTGTTGGAGGGAGTATTTTAAAATCAACAATATTGTTTAAATATCAATTAATAATATATACAAACAATAAATTGTATTGTTCCAATCATTTGGTCAACAATTTTTTTTTTCAAAATTGTACAATAGGCGACTCTCTTAAGTCGTACACTCCATGCAAAAAGCCACATGTGAGTTTGATAAATCGCAAGAAGCGTTTGTAATTTGTCAGACTCCAAGTGGATAAGCCAGATGAATTTTGGAGTAAGGTGATTTTCTTGCATGAGTCAAAATACAATATTTTTGGCCCAAACGGTCGCATCCGTGTGTGGAGAAAATCTGGAGAAGCACCTAATTTAAAAAATACAAAAAAGACCGTAAAACATGGCGGTGGTGGTTTAATGCATAGCTGCTTCGGGGGATGGAAGCTTGGAGTTTTTTGTTGGCGTGATAGACCACCATAAGTACATTGATATACTTAAGAAATATTTAAAAAGTAGTGCTGAGAAACTTGGTATAGGGTCAGATTTTTACTTCCAACAGAGCAACGACCCTAAACATAAGGCCATGAACACTGGACTGTACAGAGTCCCGACTTGAACCCCATAGAACAATTATGGAATATGCTTGAAAAAAAATTCGAAAGCACCAAATAAGCAACAAAAATCTGCTGCATGAAGCATTGCATCAAGAGTGGGCTGGAAATAGTCATGTCAATGCCAAGTCGCCTCAGGGAGGTCATCAAAATGAAGGGATATTTTACTAGATACTTAGTGTCATCGATAAAATGATGAGTTCCTATCCCTGGGCCGATCACAAGCTTCGCTAACGCAACCCTGTCTATCGATGAGAGAAGTAAGCAAGAGATAGCTGAACGCGACGGTAACAACAGCAACGACGGCACGAGAAAAGCCAGCGATAACGAACGGTCGCTAACAACAAATAAAAATATATTTTATGTGTATAACTATCTTAAATCTAAACTACAATAAATGCTTATAATAGTCTTGCAACCTATCTATTCAAGTAACCTTATTCCCGTAAGCCGCACTGTCCACGCGCCAATCAGTCCTGACAACAACAACATCAGTTACCCCGTATTAAATGAGTGACAAAATTCGCAAGTAGAATGAATTCTAAAATTAGTAAAATAATGTTTAAAGTAATTAGTTCATATTTTAGCTAGAGTACGTAGACTTTTGTTGACGCATACATATGAATATCTTTTGATTTTTTTTTAATTAATTATACACCTAGACCTCGCTTTGCGTCGGGGATACGTTCCAAAAATACACGACGCAAATCGAAACGACGCAAAGTTTTTTTTTTTTTTTTTTGCGTTTATTTATTTGTTGGATCTCTTATTTAACTTTATAAGACTAACAACAATTTCCTAGTTTTATCTTAATCTAATACGTAACCTAGCATCAGAAGGATGCTTCATTAATCTATGGCCCTGATTATTTGCTAGAGGGTTGGAAGCTCGTTTCGTTGGAGACGAGTTCTATCGCATGCTCGGGTTAATGATTTGGCGAGGGTATTCGGATGGGCCTGCAGCTTAGCGGTGTACTTTAGCTGTTGTACCTTTATTTCGGTTAGTACACTAGGAATATGTAGGTCTTTCTGTAAGTTTTCGTTTCTGATATACCAAGGTGCTCCCGTGATAGTTCTGAGAACCTTGGATTGAGCCCTTTGTATGGTTTCGATGTTGCTCTTGCTTGCGTTTCCCCACAGTGCAGAGCCGTACGTCCAGATAGGTTTTAACACAGAGTTGTAGAGGAGAACTTTGAATTCCAAGCATAGGGGAGATCGAGCGTTGATAAGCCAATGTAGTCCGATTGCTTTAAGCTTTAGTTGCTTTTTCTTGGCTTCGATGTGCTTACGCCATGTTAATCTTCTATCGAGGTGAACTCCAAGATATACACCATCGTCGGATTGAGGCACTGGCACGTTGTTGAGAGTCAATGATGGGCAGTTTCTTCTATTGAGGGTAAACGTAACGTGCTTGCATTTCTGTTCATTTACACGGATGCGCCAATCTGCTAGCCACTTTTTAACCTCCTTTAAATGGGTTGTCAGTTGCTCAGCAGCTTTGATCGGGCATTTGGAGCGGCTAAGGATGGCCGTGTCGTCGGCGAAAGTAGATGTGGCAAGTGTAGGGCTTGTTGGTATGTCCGCTGTATACAGAAGATACAGAGTTGGACCTAGTACTCTGCCTTGAGGTACACCTGCTTTTGATTCGAAGTTATCAGAGGTGAAGCTATTACATCGTACGGCGAATTTTCTGTCGGATAGATATGATTCCATTAGCCTGTGTGTATATTGTGGAAGCGACGCTTTTATTTTGTATATTAGGCCATCCAGCCAGACTCGGTCGAAGGCTTGGGCGACATCAAGAAAAATTGCTGTGCAATATTCTTTTTTCTCGAATGCTGTGCGGATCTCTGAGGTGATACGGCTGACTTGCTCAATTGTGCCATGCTTTTCACGGAAGCCAAACTGATGATAAGGTATTATATTTCGGTTTACCAGGATTGTGTTTATACGGAGCTGTAGGACCTTTTCAAATAGTTTTGAGAGACTTGGCAATAAGCTGATGGGTCTGTAAGATGATGGCTGTGTTTTGTCTTTTCCGGGATTTGGGATCATTATGATTATTGATTTTTTCCAACTTATTGGAAAGTGACCAGTATTTACTATCGCGTTGAAAAGTTTGCAGATGTGTTGCACAGCACAGATCGGGAGTTCTCGGATCATTTTTGGGGTTATTTTGTCATGGCCGGGCGACTTTAATTGCAGAAATTTCCTCCGCTTGGAATTTCGGTGGCTCGGTTTCCACTGGGGTGCTTAGAGGGGGAAGCTGGAATGAGTTTGTTGACGCGTTTGGCAGAAAAACCGTTTTTAGATGAGCTGCAAAGGTGAGTGCTCTTTCTTCGTCTGAACGGACCCACTTGCCAGTTGGGCATCGTATAGGTGAAATTATCTCGGTTGGGGCAGTTATGGTTGGGTGAGCTTTCCACAGCGGATATTCAGTGCTGGTGGGGAAAGCTTCTCGATGTATTGCCGCTGTGCTATTGCTTCTTCTTGTCTAAGCGCTTTTGCTAAGGTTCGGGAAGCTGCCTTTAGGCGATACTTTGCTGCCGGTGATCGAGACATTTGCCATTCTCGCCTGAGTCGTCTTTTCTCTGTTACAAGAAGTTCAATTAGTCGGTTGTTAGACTTGTGTTTTTCCTGGGTGTGGCCAATGTTTGGGGTGGAGATATCAGCTGCTTCAATGAGGCTTGACTCTAATGCAGAGGTGCAAAACTCGATGTCTTCTTCGTCGTCCAGTTTGGGATTTAGCTCGATATGGGTGCTTATATATTTCTTAAATCTGAGCTAGTTTGTTTTATAATTTGTTAGTCCGAGTGGGTGCTCTGTTACTTGAGGATATGTTAATACAGTGAAAATTACTGGAGAGTGGTCTGATGACAATTCTGCTAGTGACTCTGCCCTTATTAAGTTGTGCGTAATTCCCCTGGTGACTGCGAAGTCTATTAGATCTGGGAGCTTACGTGGATCTGTTGGCCAGTACGTGGGCTTTTTCGGTGAGGCGTAGCCCAATTTGTCTGCTGGGTTGATGATTGTGTTATATAGCTGTTTGCCTTTTGGATTTACCAGGCGGGATCCCCAATGAGGGTGCTTGGCGTTGTAGTCTCCTGCAGCAATAAATCGTACTCCGAGTGTATTGAAGAAATCAGTAAACTCTATTTCAGAGATTGAGAATCGTGGTGGACAGTAAAGTGCAGCCACGGTTGTACTGCCGAAAGTGGTTTGGACACTTATTGAAGTTGCTTGTAGGTATTGTTTGGCAAATCCATTGTGGAGACAGTGTTTAATCAGGTTTTTGATTAGGATGCCAGTTCCTCCGTGAGCCTTGCCATCTGGGTGATTTGTTGCGTAGAATGCATATTTAGGTATTTGGAAGTTGTTTTTGTTGGTAAGGTGAGTTTCCGATAACAGCATGATATCAATATCATTTGAGTCCAGAAACAGTGACAATTCTTGTTTGTGCTTGGAAATGCCGTTTGCATTCCATAGTCCAATATGTAGTGCTGACATTATTTATTGTTGTCCAAAAGCTTTTGAATGAGCAAGTTTTGGTTCCGCATAAGCTCCTGCATGCAATTTTGCATGAACGTCATGAAGTTTGTCATGTTTTGATTTAGCGAGATCAACAACGTTTCGATCCCGTTGGGTTGCTGGCCGAGTACGGGTGGACTTGGGGCCGCATTGTTTGAGATTGTTAGCGGGATTTACAGATGTAGAGGGCTGTGAACTTCCGTTGCGCAGCACGCTTGCAAATGTTACTCCAGGAGTGGTTGTCGTTGGAGCAGCTGATGACCTTACAGCTCTTGAGAAGAATATTCCCGGTGTGGTTTGCGAGGGAATAAGTGTCGAGCCCTGGATACGAGCCGAAGATATCTTTGGGTTAAGACGGGCCTTCAGTTCCTTATAGACAGGACATCCTCTGTAATTTGCGGTGTGATTTCCACCGCAGTTGCTGCACTTCCTTGGATTGTCGTTTGTTTTATTGTCGGAACAGACACACTCTTGTTGAATTTGTCAGCAGCCAACGCAAACTGGGCGAAGACTGCAGAACGACTTTGTGTGGCCAAACTCCTGGCACTTAGTACATTGTAGAGGATGATTCCTCTTGTGAGGCTCCTCGACAGTGATTCTGCGATGTAGCAGTAGTTGCAGGTTGTAGATAGGATGCACTGCATTGGATTTTAATGCTCGTGCATCAGGCTGTAGCTCCACTTTAAACAGAGGTTGTGGGATTTTGTTTCTGTTTAATATATTTGAGACGGACTTCACCTCAAAGCCCTTCTCTTCCAATGCCTGTACAATTTCCTGAGGCAGTACCGAGGGTTCAATGCCTTTAATCACGGCTTGAAGACCTTTGGCGCTCTTTAATTGGAATGTGTAGAAGTTTAAATTCTCCGTCCTAAAGTACTTTTCTATAGTACGATAGAACTGTTCGTTGTTTGTTTGGACTTTAGTTTCTCTTATGTTTCCCCTGTTAAGTGGGGTCACATAAAAGTTGTCCTTTCCTACTAGGGCCACCAACTTAGGCACCAATGAAGTGCAGTTTGCACCACGGATGTGAAATGGTGGTGGCTTGGCTACTGAGGGTTTCGTTTGGGAAACTCCTTCTTGAGATTCCGGCTGATTTGCCAGAATTTGGAATCTGTTGCCCTCCAGAGCTTTACGTTCAGCAATGTTGCTTTTGGACATTTTAGGAGTGTTGCCTCTTTTAGTATGAGGGCTTAATATATCTGTCCATACCAGTCTGGACAGGTGACTTTGGATTCACCGTCACTGGATGGGCAGATTTTGTTGAGGTAGTCTGCTGGACGGTGATCGAAGGTATTGGAGACGTTGCTGCTGTTACAGTTGTTGTTGGAGCAGTAGCTGCAATTGTTGTTGTTGTGAGCGCGCTGACGGCGGTCGGCGAACTTAATGACCCAATTAACACTTGAGGTGTAAGCGAATTTGACGGTGAAGCGCATTGGGCGCTCCAAGACAAATTGTTGCTGGTTGGTGTAAGCAATTTGCTCGTACTTGCACTTTTGGATTCAGCGCTTATTGTTGTTGTGGTTGTTGGAGACACTACTGAGAAGTATGCATTGTTGCGTTGAATAGATAGACGACGCTCGTTTTGTTGCTGGAGAAGTTGTTCTTGTAGCTGTTGCTGGCGAGATTCTAGTGAAGATGGGCCCAAGTTGGTCTCTTTACACGTTGGCATTGCTAGTAAATTTAGATATTTACTAAGTATTATTATTTGTAGTTACAAATAACAATATAAATTGTGATTGGGCGTCTCTGTGGCGACTGAGAGCCCTGTCACTTTAGTTTAACACTGATTTAAATGCTGACACCGATGAACTTGCGGAGCGCGATAAAAAATACGTCCGAACGCGGTGACGGCCAATTGTGAGTTAGGATTTTCTATAGCTAGCCATATAAAAATCGAAGATAGGTTCCAATGTTGCGAAAATCTTACATTTTAAATATTAAAATTTTACAAAGCAATCATTAAAAAAAAGCAAAATTTTATATCATTTTATTTAAAAACATGTTATATATTAAAAACACAAGAAGATACTAATTCAGTAAAAACAAAATAATGAATTCAACTTATAAATAATGACCAAAAAATTAGAATTAATCACTATTGCATGAGGCTTGAGTGTCTCTTGTCTGACTAGTTTTTTTATTTAACGGAAAATACATTTTCTTGAAGGAATTGATATTCGCACCTTGGGGTACTTTTAAACTCCTTTCGTCAATCGAAAGCATCGCTTTGGAAATTTGTTCGGTAGTTAAGTTTTGTTCCTTGGAGTTCTTTTGTTGCAAAAGTTCATTGGTGAACCAAGAGGTTGAGGTTAGCAATTAATTTATGTTAGCCTCCTCCATACCTTAATACATAATCAGAACCTACACGAAAAAATTTATTGGCCTCTTTTAAAAAGCACAAAGGCGACAAACAATCATTACGTAAAAGGTGGGCCAATACAACAAACCAGGAGTTCCCCAGTTTTGATAGCATAGCGCAATAAGAACGAAAGTTGCTGGCACCTTTTGGGAAAAATTAGTATTAAAAAAAAATTAAGGACTCCTGGGCAACGCAACATCAAAATCTAACGACGCACAATGAAAATTAGTGCTATTTGATCAGCGATGCAACTTCGAAAAAACGGAAACCGAAACGACGCAAAGCGAGGTCTAGGTGTAATTAAATTTCAAATCAATGATAATTGCCTTAGAAATGTTTTTTTTTTTATGTTAAGACGTAACCGTATCTGTGTGAAAAATGAAGCAAGCAATTCGTCCCTGCCGACCTTAAGTATACCCTATACCTTATATTCAATAAAATCGAACACCTTCAAGACGGCCATCAATTTCTTGCAAAATTCCTTTTGCTCACTCTTACCAGGCAATGTCGCCGTTGTCATTTTAGTACAAAATTCATTTAGGTATGTGGGACAGGGTACCTATTGCCAGGAATAAATACACGTAGTCCCGTTTATTTTGATAGTTGAATAGTTGAATTTATTAAAATATTGGTTAGAATGTTTAATATGGTATTGGGTTAATTAGATTTACACCGTTTCGCGTCGTTTTGTTTCGTCTTTAATTATTTCGTCGTTAACTGCCACTTTTTCGTCTTTTCTCATTGCCGTCAGCACGTCGTCTTTTTTTCCCACACGTCGTTCGTCTTCCTCTTCTTTATTGTAGCTTGCCACATCGTCTTCTTTTAATACAGGGCTGGCTATCCCGTGTTGCCATACCATTCCCACAGGTATATCTTGGATATTTATTGTCTGATTTGGACAAAATATGGTCAGCTTTGGTGCTGCTTGGCTGTATAATTAGGTGTCTTTAATTCTGCTCTAGTAATTTATTTTTATTAGAAGAAGGGGAATCAAACTTGATCCGCATTAAACGCATCTTCACACCAACGGACATACGGACATGTCTCAATCGACTCGGCTGCTGATGCTAATGAGGAATATATGTACAAATAATATATACTTTATGGGGTAGGAAACATTTCCTTTTGCCTGTTACATACTAATACATTTAACGACTTTAATATACCCTATTTGTACGGGGTATAATTACTTTATACAAGAATTCCTTCGGCTGAGATTAATACTCCCGAGCAGCCTGTAGTCTGTAGTGACTTGCTGTTGACATGATGATCGTTGTTATGAAGCATCCTTCTAATTATGAAGACACTGACATCCTTTATATACCCTGTACAAAAAGGGTATACACGTCACTTAAATGTTTATATCACGGAGAAGGAATCATTTTCGATCCTATAAGGTACATACATATGTATGTATATTGTTCATCAATAAAACAGACGTGTTGATTGAGACATGTCCGTCTGGCCGCCTGTAACCACACTTAGATCTCGAAGATTGTAGGAGCTGGAGTTATCAAATTTCGTATGAACACCCGTATAGGGTCTACGTACCACTTTCGCCCTCGCTGTTCAGAAAAAACTAATTTCTAGATATTATTTAACAAACATGATCTACGTAGACACTGGACAAATGTTCAAACATCCTTGAAATCAAAATCAATTTAATACAAAATTCCTTTTAACATGAAACAACAGCGAACGCATGCTGTCTCACACACTCTTGCCAGCCAATGCGGCCTTGGCAATTCAGTACAAAACGCATATAGGTATATCTCCGATGTTTATTGACCGATTCGAACAAAAATTGGTCAGCTGGTTCAGTTTGGCCATATAAGTAAGTGTGCGAGTAAGAATACGATATCTTTAATATAGTTCTAGTAATTCGTTTTTATACCCTGTACCCATAGGGTAAAAGGGTGTATTAAAGTCGCTAAAATGTATGTAACAGACAGAAATATACATTTCTGACCCCATAAAGTATATATATTCATGATCAGCATCACTAGCCGAGTCGATTGAGCCATGTCCGTCTGTCCGTCCGTATGACCACCCAGATCTCGGAGACCATAAGAGCTAGAGCCACCAACTTTGGTGTGAGCATACGTCTAATGCATACACAGATCAAGTTTGTTTCAAATTTTTGCTACGCCCACTTCCGCCTCCGCAAAACGGGAAAACGTATTACTAGAGCTGTATTAAATATATCGTATTCTCACTTGGCACACCTAATTATGTACCCAAACTGCTCCACCTGACCAAATTTTGTCCAAAACGGACAATAATTATCGGAGATATAGCTATATGAGTTTTGCACTGAACTGCAAAGGCGACACTGGCTGGCAAGAGTGAGCGAGACAGCATACGTTCGCTGTTGCTGCATGTTAAAGAGAATTTTGCATGAAATTGATGGCGATTTCGAGGATATTCTATTTTATTTAATATAACTAGTTGGTACAGGGTATACTCAATGTCGGCAGGGACGACTTGCTTGCTTCATTATACCCTTGCAGAGGTTATTATAAAATTGGTCAGATGTTTGTAACGCATAGAAATATACGTTTCCGACCCCATAAAGTATATATATTCTTGATCAGCATCAACAGCCGAGTCGATTGAGACATGTCCGTCTGTCCGTCCGTCCGTCTGTCTGTTTAGCCATACGTTTTCGAGCTTAAATTTTAAGCTACATCGTTGAAACATGAAAAGTTAAGTTCCTTAATCGATCATCCAGACCAAGCTTAAAGATACCTCGAGTAAAATAAGCAATTTTCTTTGGCAGCAAAAATACAAAAACAAATTCCAAGCAATCACACACACACACATATGTACATATGCAAAAATTGGTCACCATGCGGTGTGTGAGAGAGACAGAAACATTTGCGTTGTGTTGTTGCACAGAACGAAATCGAAAGAGCGAAATGTCATGCGTTTGCTATATATGTCGAACTAGCTTAAGTGAGTTGAATGAGGATGGTGGCGTAGTACATAAAGATCGGTCGCACGATGGTTTGGTGGGTTCGATTCTCGGTGAATATGGGAAAATTTTTTGTTGAGTTTTTATTGTTTTTTGATTTTATTAAACATTAATACCAATTACTTTAAAATTTT
This sequence comes from Drosophila austrosaltans, assembly GCA_035045865.1. NCBI lineage: Eukaryota > Metazoa > Arthropoda > Insecta > Diptera > Drosophilidae > Drosophila > Drosophila austrosaltans. The sequence continues at coordinate 998,884 of JAWNOQ010000089.1, forward strand.
TGTTTTTAAATTAAATAATAAAACAATGAAGCTGCAAGGGTATACAAACTTCGGCAAAGCCGAAGCTAGCTTCTTTGATATTTTTATTTTTAATTACGGGGGCGAAAGTGGACTGGAAAACGTCTCGATCTGACTTCGATGCAAATTTAATGGGTTTTAGTAAAAAAATGTCATCAGAAGTCGTTTACACTATTGACAGGATTACCTTTCGAACGAACTTTGGTATCGTGTTCTGGCGGAGTGGAGCACAAAATCCCTTGGTTCTATTGTAAAATTGTTGTAAAGCATGTTTAATAGCATTACTGCAAACTTCAAAACTAAAAAAATTTAAATAAAACATTTTGAAAAATTTTCAAAAAATTATGCTCAAACGTGCATAAGTGGATACATCGGCAATTTGAATTATTTTGAAAAAGATATCTACATATGTATGTATGTAAATCCAACAAAAGTTGCTCGAGCACGAAGCATTTTAAAGCAAATGGTCGCCTGTTTCTTCGGCACAAGGAGTCATGTGGCCACTGATCCGCTGAAAGAAATTCGCTAAACCAATTGCTGAAGACGATGAATACTCCATCATGACAATGCGAGCTCTCACACATCTTAGAAGTCAAAACAGTCAAGTGATGACACTCTCGCCCTACAATGTCTTCATTTTATTCCTTCACATGAACAAAAACAAGAGCGCCGAAGAAGCAATTCAAAAACCACGTTTTGGAGGTGTCTCAAGAGGAATGGAAAAACTGCTATGACCTAGCGAATGCAAAAGTGTATTGATCAAGCGGAATATTTTGATATACAGCAAAGCCATTTTTACCATACCCGTTTCATTTTGCTCGCACGATTTTCGTTTCATTTATCTTGCTTTGCTTCAAATAAAGGGCTTGCGTCGACGTACTCACCCATGACACCAGGCTAATATAGGGCAGACAAAAATTTTCATTGAATGATTCTTGAAAGCTCTCACAAATTTTCAACGCCGATGTTTTTGGATTGTGTGCCACTGTGGACACTTATACCCCGCTTCTGACGTTCTGTGAATTTTTTCGTGCGGCCTGTTCCAGGGCGTATTTTCTGGTGTTCTAGACCACGACGTATCAACTATGTATGTACATATGGATATATGTACCAGAGAACGGCTTGGCTTGATTGCAAAAAAAATCATACACAAAAATAGACGAATAATCATGTCATTCGGCTCAACCGATCAAACATTCATAAGCACACGAACTCACTGTTGAGTTAAATTCACTCTAGTTCGCTCATATTTTTTTGCTGACTGAGTTTATTCATGCTCAATTCGCAAAGCTATCATTTGGGCGTATGTTCATTAGGTGTGCCAAGTGAGAATACGATATATTTAATACAGCTCTAGTAATACGTTTTCCCGTTTTGCGGAGGCGGAAGTGGGCGTGGTAAAAATTTGAAACAACCTTGATCTGTCTCACTAGACGGATCTACAAGCCGAATTTGGTAGCGCTAGCTCTTATAGTCTCCGAGATCTTGGTGTTCATACAGACGGACGGACAGACGTACATGGCTCAATCGACTCGGCTAGTGATCCTGATCATGAATATATATACTTTATAGGATCAGAAATGTATATTTCTGCCTGTTACATACATTTTAGCGACTTTAATATACCCTTTTACCCTATGGGTACAGGGTATAAAAAGACATTTACAAAACACTTAAAAAAGATTAAAACAAATAAATTAATTACATAAGAACATTTTAATTAGTTGGTTAATTATTAATATCAAAATTGAAAGTAAATACCTTCAACTTTAAAATTCATGTTAGAGAATTTAGTTTGGTACACTCAATATGACGACCGACCCTCTACTTTCCAAGACCGCCTGCAGGCGGGCTAACTTCATTGGTCGCACAATCTAATTTTTACATCGGTATTTGTAATTATTTTTATTTCATGTAATTAGTGGAATACCAAATATTTGTTTTGAAGCTTTCGCAGTTTCGAATTTTACATGCAGATATGCTCGCTTTTAATGGTGAAACAGATAACGAAGAAGTAAATTTAGACGATTTATATGAAAATTCTTTTAGTTACACCTAGAGGAAGTCGTCGATCTGCCAATAAGTTCTTTAATAACACCTTAAATCAATATGGCGCATTCGTAGGATATGCTTTGGCCATTGACCCGAGATCAGAAGCATTAAAAAAGATACTATGGCGTCAAAATGATCTTGTTCTGGATAAATCTTCGATCAAATTTTGTGATCCCGATATGAAGAAATTTCTGATCCTGGACACTCCATCCAAATGCTATGAATATTTCGTAAATAATGAAATTCTATCGCACATTGTTTATCAAACTAACCTTTACTCTTCTCAAAAAACATTGCGAACTCTTTCACAACAAACAACTTGGAATTGCGTAAACTGATTGGCATTCTAATTTATATGTCAGTATTTCACTATCCAAGTATCCGTTCATATTGGAGCGAAAATGCATTTAAAATTATCCAAGATACAATGTCAAGTAAACGTTTTGATGAACTTCGAAGCAAACTTCTTTTTAATGACAACAGTACTCAGGCATGCAAAGGTTCAGATGACTTTGATCTTTCCGTCCTCTTATAAAACATTTCAACGAAAAACTTCAATCAGTACCAATGCCCCAGCATCTATGTGTAGTCGAACAGATGTGCGCAACAAAAATGAAGCCATTTCTTCGACAGTACTTGCCCCACAAATGTGGTATAAAACTTTTCGTTCTGTGCGATTCGGCTGGTTTTTTCTATAGCTTCTTAAGTATATGGTTGTGCTGGTGTTATTGTAATTTTTTCGGCAGCCCCAGATCTTGGTTCGTCTTCAAACATAGTAATTCGACTGTCCAGTAGAGGACCTAATTTTAAAAACCACATAATGATTTATGACAACTTTTACTTCGCTGCCACTACTTGCAAGATACCAACAGATAATGTTTTAAAGAAAGTTCGACGTGTGTACAATCTATGGCTCAGCAGCAAATGTGGACATTTCATTAACGGTATGGAACCTATGTTGGCATTAAGACATTTCATAATGAAGTGCCTTCGAAACCCACTGGCACACGATTTGTGCGCTCAGGAAAAAAATTTGTTGATATTGATTGTCCCAATTCAATGAATACAACATGCGATGGTAAGATCCCGAATACAAACTGCAAAATTTTAGAACACAAGTTGCAAAAGTGCTTTGTACATCAAAAAACGATGTTAAAGCTCCTGGACTTCCTTTCGCAAATTCTAAGAAAAAAGTTAACGGAAAACACTTTTTTACCGCTTGATGAAAATCGATTCCATGGATTTGAACATTTTCCTGAATACTTGCCACGAAACAACTGTAAGAAGACTTGTAAGAATACAGGACGCCCTTCCGAGATGCAGGTTTTATGTCGAAAACGTAATATTAATCTTAAAATATAATCAAATAAACTAAATTTATCTTTATATTTTTGGATATGTATATTCTCGAAAATTTGTGCACTAATTTTGAATTTATTCATAAATAATAAACAACAGCCCAAATAACTATGCAGTAAATTTTTTCTTTGGCAATGTTTCCCAAGACCACCTGTAGGCGGCGTAAGGATTTCACCCAATATATCCAAAATCTCGAGGAACCAAAAATTTTTCCAGAACAAATATTTTTTTTACCTGTAACCAATGCAAAATTAATTTTTTTTTTTTAAACAAAATTTTAGGAAGTAGAGGGTTAAATGTGTAAAAGCTTACTGAGCGCTGCAGCTGCGCGAAAACGACCACGTGTTCATGATTTCAATGCTATTTTTAGAATGTCCCGTTGCAAATTCAGATAAAAACGGTTTGTCATTCAGAAGTTTGGACATTTATTAGACAATATGATTACATTTGGTCAACATATTTTGTGATTGATTTTTTAACTTTTGGCCTATGGGCGAAAAAAAAAATGGAGAAAATTGAATACCAACAGTGAAAAATATCCGTAATGGTGGGTGGATGTATTATACCCTTGCAGAGGGTATTATAAAATTGGTCAGATGTTTGTAACGCATAGAAATATACGTTTCCGACCCCATAAAGTATGTATATTCTTGATCAGCATCAACAGCCGAGTCGATTGAGTCATGTCCGTCTGTCCGTCTGTCTGTTTGTTCGCAGCTTTTCGAACTTAAATTTTAAGCTACGTAGTTGAAACTTGGTAGTTAGCTTTCTAAAAGGTGTAGGTAGACAAAGTATGAAAATCGGTCGGATCGGATTAATATATGATATATCCAATATCGGAATAATAGGGTTCCAATTAAAAATTTTTTATTTTTCTATTGGAATATAAATCTAATTTGTACCAAAACACTGACCACCAAGTTTGACTCAAATCGGATAATTATTACGGCTACAAATCAATAAAACAAATCATCAATATAAGCAATTTACTCCAGCAACAAAAAATTGCAAAGAAATCTGTCCTATCAACACAAGAGACCTGGGATCGAATCCGCGCGGCACCAAATAAAAAATATATAAAAATATTGTTTTTTGGTAGTTGCATTTAAATTTAATTTGTATCCATACACTATACACCAAGTTTGAACTAAATCGGATAATTATTAAGGTTACAAATCAATAACCATATTTGATAGAAATTAAATGTATTTTAATGCTCACGCACAAACATACACATGCAAAAATTCAACCACCACGCGGTGTGTGAGAGAAACAGAAATATTTTAGTTGTGTTCTTACACAAAACGAAATTGAAAGAGCGAGATGCAATGGGTTTGCTATATATGTCGAATTAGCTTACGTTAGCAAATTAATGACGGTGGCGTAGTATGTAGAGATCGGTGGCACGATGGGCTCGGTGTTTGATGGTTCAATGCTCGGTGAAGAAGTGAAGGTTTTTAGATGTGTTTTTTCTTTTTTGTTTTTTTTTGATTTTGTTAAACATTTATACCAATTATTTTGCTGTAAGGGTATACAAACTTCGGCAGAGCCGAAGTTAGCTTCTTTGATATTTTTTTGATAAATTCCAATTGATTCTGTATCGACCGAAACAAGTGGTAATCAGAAGGAGCTACATATGTATGTATGCATGTATGTATGTCTTGACCGGCCGTGCATTGCTTGATGGAAAATCAATTTCACGTGTCTGGTCGCCTATTCTGGTCGATTTTCAGCTGATCGCTCTTTGTCTTCTGTGTAAAAGTCACCACTTTGAAATCTTCCAAACCATTGCTCGCATACTCTTAACTCTGGAGCATATTCAGGATAAGCTTCTGTTGCACTTTTCTTTAAATTGGAGATCAAACGCAAACCTCCCTGTAAATGCTGTTTTGATGGAACGTAATTTCACATTTTAACAGTAATAAAAAAAATTTGTGTGTTTACTAATATTCACTGTGACATATCAAATAGAATAGATGTCATTGTCAAAATATTGAATACATAAATAGATATGAGGTTAGTAAAAAATACGAAATTAATTAGTGGTACATATAAAAAAGGAGTAATTATTTTTACTATTTATTTATTTTTATACCCTGTACCCATAGAGTAAAAGGGTAAATTAAAGTCGCAAAAATGTATGTAACAGGCAGAAATATACATTTCTGACCCCATAAAGTATATATATTCTTGATCAGCATCACCAGCCGAGTCAATTGAGACATGTCCGCCTGTCCGTCCGTATGAACACCTAGATCTCAGAGACTATAAGAGCTAGAGCCACCAAATTTGGTGTAAATATGCATACAAAGATCAAGTTTGTTTCAAATTTTTGCCACGCCCACTTCCGCCCCCGCAAATGTGGAAAACGAATTACTAGAGCTGTATTAAAGATATCGTATTCTTACTTGGCACACTAATTATATACCCAAACTGCTCCACCAGACCAAAGTTTGTCCAAAACGGACAATAAATTGTGGAGATATGTATACCTATGTATATGAGTTTTGCACTGAATTGACAAGGCGACATTGGCAGATAAGAAAGAGCGAGATAGCATGCGTTCGCTGTAACTGCATATGTAAAAGAAAATTTTGTATGAAATTAATGGCTACTTCGAAGGTTTTATTTTAATGTTGGTACAGGGTATACTCAACGTCGGCAGGGACGACTTACTTGCTTCATTTTTATACCCTTGCAAGGGTATATTAATTTTGGTCAAAAGTTTGCAACGCACAGAAGGAAGCGTTTCCGACTATATAAAGTATACATATTCTTTATCAGCACGACGAGCAGTTGTCCGTCTGTCCGTCTGTCTGGATCAACAGCTTCTCCTCCGAGACCCTTAAAGCTACAGAGTTGAAATTTTTGCACCCAGGCATCTTTTTGCTGCAGGCATTGTATATCTCGGAATCATCCCGATCGGATGGCTATATCATATAGCTCCCATAGGAACGATCGGTCAAGAATAGAATTAAAATTCAATAACTTTGTTGTTTTTCAATCAATTGTTACGAAATTTGTGGTTCATAAGTTAATATACCTTTAAAGAAATCTACCAAGTTTGATCAGAATCGGTTGACTATATCATATAGCTCCCATAGGAACGATCGGTAAAGAATAGAATTAAACTTCAATAACTTTGTTGTTTTTCAATTAATTGTTACGGATAGACGGACATGTCTCAATCGACTCGGATGTTGATGCTGATCAAGAATATATATACTTTATGGGGTCGGAAACGCTTTCTTCTGCCTGTTACATACATTTTAGCGACTTTAATATACCCTTTTACCCTATGGGTACAGGGTATAAAAATCGCATCTCAAAGACCTGTGCAAAACTTCATCAAAATCGGTTGATTAGTTCTCGAGAAATCTTGCCAACCGACTTTGAAAACACAGTTTAAAGAACAATTAATTTGGGGTTCATAAGTTTAATACACCTTTAAACAAATCCACCAAGTTTGATCAGAATCGGTTGACTATATCATATAGCTCCCATAGGAACGATCGGTCAAGAATATGGTCTTAGAGCAATAACTTGGGTGTTTTGAAAGCGATCGTCACGAAACTTGGTTCTTGGAAGTTTTGTATATCGAAATGTCTGTGCTAAGTTTCAGACAAATCGGTCATCTATATGCTATAGCTCCCATAGGAACAATCGGGCCGAAAATTTTTTTTTTCGAAATACTTTTTTTCGCATGCTACAAACATTTAATGTAGGTTTGTCTTTTTTTATATGCTTTCTAATGATTTTGTCACATTATAAATGTGTATATATTTAAATTGCAGTCCTCGGTAGATGAGTTGTCTAAGTGGCCCAGTCATTTAGTCAACTGAACCACGAGGATCCGGGTTCGAATCCCAGGCTAGTGTATGGATGTAGTTTTTCGTCTAAGCCGAAGGCCTTAGTTGCCAGTGCTTGTAAAATATAGTTAGGTTGATAGTTTATAACTATATCCTACACTTTAATAATAATAATAATAATAATAATATATTTAAATTGTTAAATAACAGTTTGCAAGGGTATACGAACTTCGGCACGGCCAAAGTTAGCCCATCCTTCTAGTTTTTAATACTATTAAATATTATAATATTTATTTAAACATAGTTATTATTATTATTTATTCAGTATTGAATTCAGGAACAGTAGTTATTTAGTTAGTTATTCAGTATTAAATTCAGGAACAGAAGCTCGGACAGATGGTCAGTGGTTAACCAGTTAGTGTAGCACCTGCCTCAGAAAACAGACGCTCTGCAGGTACAGAAGTGCCAATTAGGAAGCAATAGCGAATAGCTTTGATATAAACTTGGGGGTATACAGTACTCGTCTCCTCGCAGGTATTTATTACGCTGCGTTTAAGCTCTAATACAGGATCATTCAAAAAGAAACTAAGTTCGTTCTGAATTTGGTAAGGGTCGTTGTCTTTTTCAGGGCGTTTGTGTACCAGAGACCTGTGGTGGGCCCAGAAGTCAAACTCAATTTCTCCAGTAGATGAGCTGTCACTTCCTTGACTTTCATTTCTGTCAAAAAGCTCTGGTACTTCCATTAGTATCAGCTTCATAACCGAAGCCAATGCTATCGGGTCCAAAAAAAAAGAAGAGAGGTGTCATGGGACACCCAGATGAAACGAAGTTTCTTTCGATTAAGGGGTAGAAAGCTGCTTTATTCATGCAATTTTGAAAAAAAAAAAAATTATTTTAATTAATACTTTAACAATTTTTTTTAATATTTTTTTAAAAAGCATATACATATGGATGAATGTACATATTTCGAAATACTCCGCCCAACAGGAAACCATTTAAAAAAAGTAGCTCAAATGCTACCAAAATGCCAACGTTTACGTTGATCCGAATTGCAAAAACCAAACATTACTTAAATTGTAAGACTTCAGCCCCTACGATAAACTATAAAAAATTCAAAATTCCAAAAAAATTAATTTTTTACAGATTTGATAAAAGTCACTTTTTCGACCCACTTTGGGAGACTATTTAGCTAAAAAAAGAAAAGAGGTGTCATGGGACACCCAGATGAAACGAAGTTTCTTTCGATTCAGGGGGTGAGAGCTGCTTTTTTCCTGCAATTTTGAAAGAAAATATATTTTAATTAATACTTAAACAATTTTTTTTTCTATTTTTTTAAAAACAATATACATATGTACATGTTTCGAAATACTCCGGCCAACAGGAAACCATTTAAAAAAGTAGCTCAAATGCTACCAAAATGCCACGTTGATCCGAATTGTAAAAACCAAACCTTATTTGAATTGTAAGACTTCAGCCCATACAATGAACTATAAAAAATTTAAAATTCCAAAAAATTAATTTTTTACAGACTTGAAAAAAGTCACTTTTTCGACCCATTTTGAGAGACTATTTAGCTAAAAAAAAAACAACAAAGCGATTACAATTATTTTAGTTCAGATAGGTTTTTATATAATAAAGATACATATTTTAAAAAATTTGATCAAAATCGGTTAAGGAATTTTTGACATATCTTGGCAGCAGTTTTAAGGAACCGAGTCTAGTAAAACCCGTTTGATTGTTGTTGCCCGCAATCGGGCTCTATATACACCTACTCAGGTTTACGGCTATTACTTCTACAAGCATCCGGGCAGGGAAGAAGGGTCGGGATCGCGAATCCGAGCAGAGGAAATACATATACATATGTACATACATATGTGCGAGTTGGTGGGCAGCGAGACGCACAAGTAAATGCGGGTTGCACTTTTAACTGACGGACACACATTTTTGAGCTCGCGATCGCGACCTTTTTTCTTCTTACCCCTGCCTCGCACATTTATGACCCTTTCTCAATCTTAGAATCTTTGCTTGTGCGTCTCGTATTTACTTTCCCATTTACTTTCGCATTTACTTGTGCGTCTCTCTGCCCACAAACTCGAGCTCGCTACCTCTTTTCCCTCCAGCGTTTGCTTGTGCGTCCCTCTACCCACAAACTCGAGCTCCCTACCTTTTTCCCCTCCCGCATTTGCTTGTGCGTCCCTCTGCCCACAAACTCGAGCTCGCGATCACTGCTTGTGCGTCCCTCTCTGTCTACATACTCGTACACTGTTCAACGCGAAAGAAAAAGACAAAACAGTTGGTAACGGTAAAAGTGTCGTTACACTTTTTAGTCTTAATTTTTTCGGTTTAGCCCCTACCGCGCGATAAGAAACTTCGTTTCAATAATCGATTAATGCACATCATATGATTAATCGTGCCATCACTAATTTTCTCCAAGGGTGTTGTGGAGATAAGAATTTTCGATGAAATAATGACGAAAGCATTTTATTTGGATACTTTGTGAAAGGAACAAATAGAATGTGCGCACAATTTTGGCTTTTTTGCTGGTTACAAAAGCTAAAATACAATTACAAATCGGGATATTGATGCCAATCAGAAATCGCAAAGTAATAGATACACCTGCCCAAAGTTCAAATTTAAATCCAATAGAAAATTATTGGGTTTTCTTATGATTTGGAGAACGAAATTTCGGTGTTTTTAGAGAATTTTTTTAACCAAGATGGAATAATAAGAAATTATTGAAATTTGGAGGATATTTTATTTATATTTTATGTACACCTTAAAATGGTTTTAAGCTGGCGTTAGAACGTGTTGTCCATGGAAGACCGCCATCCGGGTGTCTTGCTGGTGGGAATTCCTGAAGTTGTAATTTTTCTCCGAAATCAACTACAATGTTGTTTTTATAACCAACACATTTTGGGGCGATTGAAAATACTTTCAATAATAATATTATCCAAGACTTGGGTAATTTCAGAATTAAATAAAGAAAAACCACAAAAAATGTCTGTGCTAAGTTTCAGCCAAATTGATTGACTATATGCAGAGCTGTTAAAAATGGTTTATAAAAAGCATTCGAATATAAAATGGAAATGGTTTTAAAATTTTTCCATTTGAATGGAAATGCAAAATGGGTTTTCAAAAAAGGTATTCGAATGTAAAATGCAAAATAGGTATTTTGAAAATGGTTTTTTCAAATAAAATGCTTTTTTGTAACTATTGTTTTTTTGTTTTATTAGTATTTTCAAATTATAAACACAATCGTGATTTTTTTTACAAAAATTGTTTATGGTTCTAGCATGATTCATTTGCTTAATTTGCATACATATATGTAATTCAAAAGTTGGTAATTTTTTCTTTGTAAAAAATAACTTAAATATTAACTTGTTGATTTTAAAACGACAATTTTTTCAAATAAATCATCTTTCATGCTGCGTCTATGTGGCCGCATTATCATTCCACCATAGGAAAAAAAGTCTTTCAACGGGGGCTGAACTTGGTAAACTAGTATTAAACTTAAGAAATATAGTCTTTATGATAGGAAATTGATTTAAAGATTCCAAACTATTGTCATCTTTTAAGTAAGTTAACGTTTCAAGGTCAATAGTAGTATTACCATTATTACTGGTTAGGGAAGAATCTGAATCTTCATCGAACATATAATATGATTGAGTGTTTTCTTTTTTTTTGTTCACAAGTTGAGTTTTATTTTTATTTTCTAAATCTTGCTTAAATTTTCTTATTTCAGCTACAAAAATATCCTTAACGATATTCTTGTAATCTTTTGGGACCCACTTTAACTTAAAAAATGGATGAGATACACTTGCGATTACAGCATCTTTAGCTTTGGGCTCATTTAACTTAAAAAATTTTTCAAATCTCTTTTTAAGACTTTTCTGCATTAACTCAATTAGATCAATACAATATTTAGGGTCATCCATTTTTAAATTATTAAAAATTCGTAGCATTCTAAACAGTTCTGGAAGAAGACAGCCGTAATACGTGTGTTTGTCACCTTCCAAGCTTTTAATGCCATCAGCAATGGGTTTTGAACATTTTATGTACTCTTCAAGAAAGAGCAATTCAATTTCTTTAAAAACGGATAACCCAAGTTTCTTTAAAGTGTCATTTAAATTTTCCTTAACGGACAAAAGGTTTTTAATTGAGTTATAATACGAATTCCACCGAGTTGCACAAGGCGATGTAGGAGATTTTCCAGTCATTTCGGTATATATTTCACAGGACTTAGGAGATCTAGAACACAAATTCCAAATTGCCTGACATTTTCCCATAGATGCATCATAAAGTTTTTTGTATGACTTATTTAAGGATCTTGCCTTCTCCATATCGTGTGATGCTATTAAATGCAATGTATGAGAAGCACATCTCTCATGGTTTGGAAGTTGCCACTGCTCAAATTCTTCAGACGACTCAGGAAATTGTATTAGTTGGAGCTCGTCATCATGGTCATTATCTTCTTTAATGTCTTGTGGAAGTTTAATGGAGTCTGGATCTTCAACGGAGTCTTCATGCTGTCCGAACGATGCAAACGCTTTAACCATGTTGGATCCATTGTCGGTGACAGTCTTAAATATTTTGTTGGGGCTTAAATCAAACTCCGAATGAATTTCCACGATTAGTTCAGCTACCTTGTCGTAGCTGTGCGTTCCCTTGAATCGTCTGCAAGCTAGAGTCGCGCTTTTACGTTCAAACGTATGGCTTTCAATCCAATGTGCAGTTACACCCAGATAGCTTCTTCTTGAAGAGGACCATATGTCCGCAGTGGTGCAAACAAAATCTACTTTTTTCAAAGTTTCTTTTGTATTTTCCAAATATTTGCAGTATTTTGCAGTTATTTGTTTATTACAAGTCTGCCTGCACATTATTTTTGTCCGAGCAGTTGATTGCTGCGTTCCTTCAAGCAAAGCTTTAAACGACGGATGTTCTACAATCGAAATAGGCGACATGGTATTTACTACAAAGTTTACAATTAAACTATCTAAATCAACAGGGTTTTTATAGACAGCCAAATCAGTTTGTTTTAATGATTTAGCAGCTGGACTATCACCACCAACATTGTCGTGCTTTCTTTTTTTCATGGTTGATATAGATTTTAATTTTTCGTAATGTGTCAACAAATCAACATGTGCTTTCGTCTGCAAAAAAATAAAATTAATTTAAATGCAAAAAAAAAAAAAAAAATTGCTTTGCTTACTTTTAAGTGATTCAAAAAGTTTGTTGTAGAATGTAAACTTCCCCTCAATGGCTTAGAGCATTTTTTACAAGCTGCAGTAACATTTACATTGTTTTCAGGATCAATTTTTATATCCTTAAAACACTCTTTAAGAATTAAGGGTATGTGAGCTTCCCTGGAAAATATTATTATTAGATATTTTTTTGCACAATAACAAGAAACACACAAAACAAATACTAACACGTGGACAGACAACACAATATTTAGTTCAACACTTGTTAAATCTAAAGTTGGTTAATAAAAACAAAAGAACGGTTTTTAGAGAATTGTAATTTTGTTAAAAAGAACATGAAACAAAAGATTACTTACATTTTGTATAATATATGTACATGTGTACGTATACAAATTGTAACACAATTGGGTCTGTGCAGATACGTCAAAGCGTGAGCGCAAGTGAACAAAAGCTTAAACAGTTCACTTTTAGCACTGTTTGCTATTAGCGAAAACGTTGAAATTAAACACTTTGATTAATTGATTAAGCTGTGAATTTTAGATTTTATTTGCTTTGTCTCTGTATGTATTTGTACGTGACGCTTCCCTGTAATCGATTACCCTACCCGATTACCGACCGCCACATATTCGCGATCAGGGATGATTTCGATAAACAAAATAAAAATTCAAATATAAAAAATTTGAACCATTTTGCATTTTGAAAATGCAAAATAATAAAAAAAACCCATCTGAATGTAAATGCAAAATAGTTTTTAAAAAAAGCCATCGAAATGCAAAATGCAAAATACCTATTTTGCATTTTGCATTTACATTTTAAATGCTTCCATTTCAAATAATTAACAGCTCTGACTATATGTTATAGTTGCCATAGGAACAATCGGATCAAAAATTTTTTTTTGGTCGAATTACATTTTTTTGTCAAGCTATTAACATTTAATGTAGGTTTAATTTGTTTAATATGCTCTCCAATGATTTTGTTACGTTATAAATATGTAAATATCAAATAACAGTTTTCCAAATTTGTATGCGTTATTCTTCTTCCTTGTACCTGGAACGCGATTTTAACGCGAGCTTGCATTAGTTTTTTGAATTTTCGACAACTTTCCGCAGAAAAGCGCAAAACTGCACTATTTAGGTCTGATAGGTGAATGTTCCCTCTATCACATGTATATGGTTTCATCGAGTGTCTAGGTGTATCTCTGTTGTTTCTACTCCACTAAAGTCGAAAAAATACGAAAATTTAGTGTGTTTTTGGAACGTTTCCAATTTACTGAGTATTTCAAATTTCATTAAATTTTTTACAACAAAGAACTAAAAATTAATCTACTTTTCGAATAAAGTAAAAATATTCAACATCAGTTGCTTAATTCGGCCAATATTCAGTTTCAAAGTTGCGAGTTTTTGTAAAAGTTTTACATTTTTTTCATACATGAAAAATGTCTCCATTTTGAGATGATGTAGCGCAACCACAATTCTTATCGGATTTCAAAAATATTTTGAATCCATAAATTATAAAGTATTATCTGTCGATTTCATTAATCACTTTTGCCCAACGCGATGTTGAAAAAAATGATTTTTGGTCAGCTATCCGGGCAGAGGCTCCACTGTGCGCCGTCAGCGCGCTCACAACAGCAACAATTGCTTCTACTGATCCAACAACAACTGTAACAGCAGCAACGTCTGCAATACCTTCGATCACTGCCCAGCAGACTACCTCAACAAAATCTGCTCAACCAGCTACGTTGAATTCAAACTCATCTGATCAGACTGGAATGGACAGATATATTAACATAAACAAGCGAAAGCTTAGTCCACAAACCAAAAAAGGCGATAACATACTGAAAATGAACAAAACTAATATTGTTCAACGAAAAGCATTGGAAAGCAATAGATTCCAAATACTGGCAAATCAGCCAGAATCCCAAGAAGGAGTATCCCAAAAGAAACCCACTGAAGTCAAACCGCCACCATTCTACATCCGTGGTGCAAACTGCACTTCACTAGTGCCAGGGTGGTAGCTCTAGTTGGTCAGAATAACTTTTATGTGAATCCACTTAACAGGGGGAACATAAGAGAGACCAAAGAGCAAACTAAAAACGAACAATTCTATCGTACTATCGAGAAGTACTTCCGGTCCGAAAATGTGAACTATTACACATTCCAACTTAAAAGCGCGAAAGGACTTCAAGCCGCGATCAAAGGCATTGAACCTACAGTCCCGACGCAGGAAATCGTTGAAGCATTGGAAGAGAAGGGCTTTGAGTTAAAGTCTGTCTCAAACATATTGAACAGAAGTAAAGTACCACAACCCCTGTCCAAAGTGGAGTTACAGCCCACGTGTGATAAAACATTAAAAACCAACGCAGTGCACCCGATATATAATCTACAACTACACCGCAGAATCACTGTCGAAGTGCCACACAAGAGGAATCAACCTCTACAATGCACCAATTGCCAGGAGTTTGGGCATACAAAATCATTCTGTAGCCTTCGCCCAGTTTGCGTTGGCTGCGGACAAATTCAACAACACTGTGTCTGCTCCGACAACAAATCAAACACCAATACTAGGAAGTGCAGCAACTGCGGCGGAAATCACACCCGTCTTAACCCAAAGATATCTACGGCTCGTATCCAAGGCTCGACACTTATTCCCTCGCAAACCACACCGGGAATATTCTTCTTAAGAGCTGTAAGGTCATCAGCAGCTCCAACAACAACTACTCCTGGAGTAACTTTTGCAAGTGTGTTGCGCAACGGAAGTTCACAGCCCTATACAACTGTAAATCCCGCTGCAATCTCAACCAATGCAGCCCCAAGTCTACCCGCGCTCGGCCATCAACCCAACGGGATCGAAACGTTGTTGATCTCGCTAAATCAAAACATGACAAATTTCATGACGTTCATGCAAAATTGCATGCAGGAACTTATGCGGAACCAAAACTTGCTCATTCAAAAGCTTTTGGACAACAATAAATAATGTCATCACTACATATAGGACTATGGAATGCAAACGGCATTTCCAAGCACAAACAAGAATTGTCACTGTTTCTGGACTCAAATGATATTGATATCATGCTGTTATCGGAAACTCATCTTACCAACAATAACAACTTTCAAATACCTAAATATGCATTCTACGCAACAAAGCACCCTGACGGCAAGGCTCACGGAGGTACTGGTATCCTAATCAAAAACCGGATCAAACACTCACTCCAAAATGGATTTGCCAAACAATACCTTCAAGCAACCTCTTTAAGTGTCCAAACCACTTTTGGTAGTACAACCGTCGCTGCACTTTATTGCCCACCACGCTTCTCGATCTCTGAAAAAGAATTTACTGACTTCTTTAACACACTTGGAGTACGATTTATTGCTGCAGGAGACTACAACGCCAAGCACCCTCATTGGGGATCCCGCCTGGTAAACTACAAAGGCAAACAGCTGTATAATACAATCATCAACCCAACTAACAAAATGGGCTATGCGTCACCGGATAAACACAGCCGTCATCTTACAGACCCATCAGCTTATTGCCAAGTCTCTCAAAACTATTTGAAAAGGTCCTACAACTCCGTATAAACACAATCCTGGTAAACCGAAATATAATACCACATCATCAATTTGGCTTCCGTGAAAAGCATGGCACAATTGAGCAAGTCAACCGTATCACCTCAGAGATCCGCACAGCATTCGAGAAAAAAGAATATTGCACAGCAATTTTTCTTGATGTCGCCCAAGCCTTCGACCGAGTCTGGCTGGATGGCCTAATATACAAAATAAAAGCGACACTCCCACAATACACACACAGGCTAATGGAATCATATCTATCCGACAGAAAATTCGCCGTACGATGTAATAGCTTCACCTCTGACGACATCGAATCAAAGGCAGTAGTACCTCAAGGCAGCGTACTAGGTCCAACTCTGTATCTTCTGTATACAGCGGACATACCAACAAGCCCTACACTTGCCACATCTACTTTCGCCGATGACACGGCCATCCTTAGCCGCTCCAAATGCCCGATCAAAGCTGCTGAGCAACTGACAACCCATTTAAAGGAGGTTGAAAAGTAGCTAGCAGATTGGCGCATCCGTGTAAATGAACAGAAATGCAAGCACGTTACGTTTACCCTTAACAGACGAACCTGCCCATCAATGACACTGAACAACGTGCCAGTGCCTCAATCCGACGATGTTGTGTATCTTGGAGTTCACCTGGACAGAAGATTAACTTGGCGTAGGCACATCGAAGCCAAGAAAAAGCAGCTAAAGCTTAAAGCAACCGGACTACATTGGCTTATCAATGCACGATCTCCCCTATGTTTAGAGTTCAAAGTTCTTCTCTACAACTCGGTGCTAAAACCTATCTGGACGTACGGCTCTGCACTGTGGGGAAACGCAAGTAAGAGCAATATCGAAATCATACAAAGGGCGCAATCTAAGGTTCTCAGAACTAATACGGGAGCACCTTGATATATCCGAAATGAAAACGTACAGAAAGATCTACCTATTAACAGTGTAACAACCGAAATAAAGGTACAACAGCCAAAGTACACCGCTAAACTGAAGGCACATCCGAATACCCTCGCCCAATCATTAACCCGAGTATGTGATAGAACTCGTCTCCAAAGAAAAGTCCTTCCAACCCTCTAACTAATAATCTGGGCCATAGACCAATGTAGCATTCTTCAAATGCTAGATTAGGTATTAGATTAAGATAAAACTAGAAAATTGTTGTTAGTCTTATAAAGTTAAATAAGAGATCCAACAAAATAAATAAAACGTATAAAAAAAAAAAAATTGGTCGATAACTTTTGAAGCTAGAATTCTTGAAAAAAAGTTGTTTCGAGAAAAACGAATTTGAAGTAAAATGAAGTTAGCAAGTCGTCCCTGCCGACATTGAGTATACCCTGTACCTTATATTCAATAAAATCGAACACCTCCAAGATCGCCATCAATTTCATGCGAAATTCCCTTTAATAAGCAGCGATGCATTGCTAGCCAATGTCGCCTTGGCAATTCATGGTCAAAACTAATATAGGTATATCTCCAAAGTTTATTTTCCGATTTGGACAATTTGGTCAGGTGGAGCAGTTTGGGTATATAATTAGGTGTGCCAAGTAAGAATACGATATCTTTCATACAGCTCTATTAAAACGTTTTCCCGATTTGAGGGGGCGACAGTGGGCGTGGCAAAAATTTGAAACAAATTTGATCTGTGCATTAGACGCATGTTCACACCAAATTTGGTGGCTCTAGCTCTATAGCCTCCGAGATCTAGGTGTTCATACGGACGGTCAGACGGACATGTCTCAATCATCTCGGCTGGTGATGCTGATCAAGAATATATATACTTTATGGGGTCAGAAATGTATATTTCTGCCTGTTACATACATTTTTGCGACTTTAATATAGCCTTTTACCCTATGGGTTCAGGGTATAATGAGCGCTACGGCTCTGAACTGACGGGTAGTCACTTAGGTGCTTATAAAGTCTCTCCAACAAATAAAATCGCCCTAATAGAACCAAGAGTGGTAAAAACTATCGGAACAGTACGATCTTCGGCAGCTAATTGGATCGATGCAAAGACGCCTATAATTAGTAATTGATGCAGAAGGGGGTGACACAAAATATTGAATCATTTTATCCTTTTTTCGTTTCTTTTTATTTATTGTTGGTATTCTTAGTAGCTCAAGTTTTTATTTTGTTTTTTGTGCTTGATGATCTCATATGAAAATACATAAACTATTTTGTTTATTTTATTTTAAAATGCGTTACAAATTGGTGAAATACTGTCCTAAATATAAAATTTGGTCAACATTTATTTCATATACTGTATGCAGTGGCGTACCTAGGAAATTGAGCGCCCGGTGTTTCTTGCTAAACTAAATATTGAAGATAAACTTTTCAAAATAGAAAAAAAAATGCCAGAAACATGCAGAATATTATCCAGATACAAAGACTATGAAGACTTGTTCAACGACATTCAAGACGTTCTAGTTTTACTAAAAAGAGCAAAGAAAGGACAAGACATTATCGACAGTTATCCAAATATTGTTAACTATTCCGGTTTCAGTTGCTTCCCTCGAAAGGTCATTCAGCAAACTGAAACTGATTAAAACATAGTTAAGATAAACCATGGGGCAAACAAGATTGACGAATCTTGCAATTATATCAATCGAAAATAAAACTGCTGCAATGTTGAATTACGCAGATATAATATCCAGCTTTGCAGCGATGAAAACAAGAAAAGTTAGTTTGCTTTGAATTTTAATTTATGAAACATGAATTTAAAATTCGTTTTCAATAATAAAAAAAATTTGTGTACAAACATTTTTCGAGTATAACTTTTTTTTACCTCACTGAACAGTAAAGATCATTTTGCCGCCCCCAAATCATTGCGCTCGGGCGACAAGAACTCACGTCAATTCTCTTCGGTTTTCATTAATATACAGTCCACTACTCAAAGCTATCGGTTTATCACCATATTGTTTGGCCCTTCGAGCCGGATTTTTGGAAAGCTAATTTGTGCTGTGTTATTCGGAATAATTGTTAACAATGGAACAATTAAAGGCATTGGTAAAGAGTCGCGGGGGACTCAAGGCCAACATCATGGATTGGGTTGAACAATTCGACCCAACTACAACAACAGAGATCACTTCACGGATGGAACTTCTCCAGTCCGTTTGGAGGGAATTCAACAAACTAGGGGATTCTATGGCTATGCTCGACAACGTGGAGGGCTATGTGGATCCAGAGGCTGACAACGCTACATATGAGGAGAAGTACCTAAAGGCATACTCATTACTTCTGGAGAAGTATCTAGATGGGTATCTTCAACCATCTACATACATATGTACATCATCAGGCATTGAGAATGGCGCCAACGCGCAGCATTCAAACAACGACGCAATAATTTCATTG
Source organism: Drosophila austrosaltans (assembly GCA_035045865.1). Taxonomy (NCBI): domain Eukaryota; kingdom Metazoa; phylum Arthropoda; class Insecta; order Diptera; family Drosophilidae; genus Drosophila; species Drosophila austrosaltans. Next base: position 1,018,245 of record JAWNOQ010000089.1, read on the forward strand.
CTGCAACAACAACAACAACTATTTGAGAGGTTAGCTGTACAACCACAAGAACACTCCCCAGACATGTCGATGCTCGCTGGACTTGTGGCAAATTCAAATTCCAATTCGACAAATTACAATACGGCGATTCCAATTCAGAGCGAATTGCCAAAAATTCAAATAAAGAGGTTTTCTGGCAACTACACAGAGTGGCCAGCCTTTCAGGATATTTATGAAAGCACCATTCATAACAAACAGCAATTATCCAACACTCAAAAATTTCATCACTTGAAAACACTGCTCACCGACGAAGCTGCAAACTTAGTGCGACATTTGGCGATCACTGAATCGGCTTACAACACTGCTTGGGAACGTCTTAAAGATAGATATAATCGACCATGCCGCATTGTTAATTCATTTTTGGAGCAATTCATGAAATTACCAACAACAAGCAAAATAGATGTCACAATTCTGCGTAAGGTATCAGACGGGACAAACGAGATTGTTCGCGGGTTGGATGCGATCAATCAAACTGGACGTGACTGCTGGATAATATATTTGGCACTGGAGAAACTTGACGCCGACACTCGGCGCAGATGGATAGAGCGCAGTATGGGCAACGAGACGCCCACACTCGAAGTATTTTTCAAATTCTTAGATGATCGTTGCGAGGAACTGGAACTTAGCAAACGAGTGCGGCTGGAGGCAAAATACCCCAGCACTTTACCCAAGCAAAAAGGGCAACACAATCGATGGTTGCAATTGAAGGGATCAATTGCACCAAATGCCATTATACGGAACACACTCTGTATGGCTATCAACAATTTTTGAATATGTCGTGTGCGCAAAGGCGGACTTTTGTCAAGGAGAAATCGTTATGTTTCAACTGCTTAAAACAAGGTCATGTAGTCAGCAAGTGTAAATCCAAATACACGTGTAAACAATGTCAAGGACATCATCATACACTCATTCATGTTCAATGTAATTCACAGATTACAGGAAATCTTATGCAAACAGAAGGAGATGATCTGCGTAACCCAAACGCTCTTTTTTCTATGCCAACTCCAAATCACATTTCTGAGGCGGAGACGCCATCAACAACGTTTTGTTCGCAATCCACTGCGAAATCTTCTTTATTGAAAGGATCAATTAGAAACACATTACCCACTGCTATGGTTTACGTTAAAAGCGCAAACGGAGACTACGTAACATGCCGTCTATTGTTGGATACTGAATCATAACTTACATATATATCGGAAAATTGCATTCGCACTCTGGGATTGACACGTTCACCAGCACGCATTCTGGTTACAGGAATTTCATCGGTCAAGGCTGATACCACAAGGGGAATCAGCACGCTGCATATAAAGTCTCGCGTCTCAGAGAATCATTTGACTGTCAATGCTCATGTGCTTGGCAGAATCACATCGTCATTGGAAAAGAAAAACATCGACACATCTGCATTAGAGACCTTTGCTGGTCTTTAATTGACATTCTATTAGGAAGCGAACACGTTTGGTCTGTAGTTACAGGCAGCAAGATGTATGACAACAAGGGCAATCTTATAGCCATTTCTTCAATCTTCGGATGGGTAATAAAGTCAATTAGGACACCCTATACAACACACTCTATTGCACTCACCACAACAATCGACATCAATGCTTCACTCCAAAGATTTTGGGAGCTGGAAACATCAATTGCGTTACCAAAACGGACGATCAGGTAGAGAAACACTTTCTTACTACGCTCACTAGAGATGACAACGGAAAGTACATCGTCGAACTTCCATTTAACACAAAAAATTTGGATTTTGGAGATACTCTACAAGGAGCTCTCAATCGTTTCAACTCAGTGGAACAACGCACAGTTGGGCCATCGCTCATTTCGCTTATCAAAAATCATATCTTCTTAAGTAGTGCAGCGATTTTTAAAATTGAAAAAGCATTCGATAGCTAATTGTTTAAGCTTCAAATGGAGTTACTACCGAGGTGCCACGTATTCGGGTTGCTTTGATAGTCAAGTCAAAGATGAAAAATATTTCTAGGCATATTTGACCCATAAAATTCACTTAAAAAACGCTTTTTTGATGACAAACGAACTTTATTATTCGAATTTGATAAGATAAATAAGATTTTTCAATGTTTTGTTTTTTAATTTTTCATTTAAATTGCAAAAAAAAATATACCATTGCAGGAGTACATTAATTTTGGTCTTCTCCAAAACCCTTAATGCTATAGAGGTGAAATTTTACACATAGACTTCTTTTTGCTGCAGGCATTGTATATCTCGAAATCATCCTTATCGGATAACTATATCATATAGCTCCCATAGGAACGATAGGTCGTGAATAAAATTAAGCTTTCATAACTTTGTTGTTTTTCAATCGAATATCGAATCGAAATTTGTAATCCATTAGTTTAATTTACTTTCTAAAATATTTACCAAGTTTCATCAGAATTTAATATTAATTTAACTATATCATATTGCTCCCATAGAAACGATCGGTCAGAAATATAGTTTTAGAGCAATACCTTGAGTGTTTATAAAGCGATTGTCCCGAAATTTTATATTTAAAAGTTTAGTACATTTGGAAATGTCTGTGCTAAGTTTCAGCCAAATCGGTTGACTATATGCTATAGCTCCCATAGGAACAATCGGATCAAACATTTTTTTTGGTCAAATTAAATTTTTTTTCTTAAGCCATTAACATCTAATGTAGGTTTGACTTATTTTATATGCTCTCCAATGATTTTGGTTCATTATAAATATGTAAATATCAAATAATACTTTGCCAAATTTGCATGCGCTCTTCTTGTTCCTTGCACCCGGAACGCGTTTTTAACGCGAGGTTGCATTAGTTTTTTTAATTTTTGACAACTTTCCGCAGAAAAGCGCAAAACTGCACTATTTAGGTCTGATAGGTGAATGTTCCCTTTATCACATGTATATGATTATATCGTGAATCTCCGTGTATCTCTGTTATTTCTACTCCACTAAAGTTGAAAAAATGCGAAAATTTAGTGTATTTTTGAAACGTTTCCAATTTACTGAGTATTTCAAATTTCATTAAATTTTTACAAAAAATAACTGAAAATTGATCTACTTTTCGAATAAAGTAAAAATATTCAAGATCAATTGTTTAATTCGGCCAATATTCAGTTTCAAAGTTGCAAGTTTTTGTAAAAATTGTTCATTTTTTTGATACATGAAAAATGTCTCTTATCGGATTTCAAAAACATTTTGTATCCATAAGTTCTGAAGTATTATCTATCGTTTTCACTTTTTACTTTTGCCCAACGTGATGGTGAAAAAAATGATTTTTGGTCAGCTATCTGGGCAAAGGCCCCACTGTGCGACGCCTACAGCAAAATTAACAACTACGGAAACAATACATAAACTTTATGAGGGAATACTCTGATTTGGGGCACATTCGCGAATTGTCGCCACATGAAATCAATACAGAGCAATGCTTCTACTTGCCACATCATCCCGTGTTGGGTCGGAAACTTAGGGTAGTTTTCGATGGGTCATATTGCGACGCCAATGGTAAGGCTCTTAACGACACTCTATTTGCAGGACCAGCGCGATCTATTTGCTGTATGTCTACGCTTCAGGAAGTACAAATACGTCTTCTCAGCGGACATAGTCAAGATGTTCCGCCAAATATGGGTGAACGAAAAACATCGTAATTTCCTGAGAATCATTTGGAGAGAAGATCCATCCGATCAAATCAAACACTATCAGCTGTGTACTGTCACCTACGGAACTTCAAGTGAACCATTTTTGGCTGTTCGTCTACTTGAGCAATTGGCAACAGATTATCAACATGAGTTTCCTCACGCTGCAAAAATCTTGCTGGAAGATTTTTATGTTGACGACGTTCTTACTGGATCAAATACGGATGAGGAACTACTACGAAATCGAAACGAGCTCATACAACTAATGTCCTGTGCTAATCTAGAGCTGGGAAAATATCTAAATGCATACCAACTGAAGGCACATCTACACAAGCGCTACCAGTAAAGGTTCTTGGGATTTACTGGTACCCTACTAACGACACACTGTCATACAATATGGGTTTCTCACCACATCCGTGCTGTACGAAGGGACAAGTCTTATCCGACGTATCAAGAATTTTTGATCCTCTTGGTCTTCTACCACCCACCGTGGTCTAATTCAAAATATTATTCCAACGACTATGGCTGCTCAACTTGGGATGGGATGATCAACTCCCAAATAAACTGGCAGATAATTGGCTCAAATGGCGAGCAGATTTGGAAAATCTTCAACAATTCCAAATATCACGTTTGGTTGTCAACGATGCGGACAACATTGAGCTACACGGATTCTCTGATGCATCCACCAAGGCATACGCTGCTGTAGTATACAGCAAGGTAATCAAAGAAGATGGCTCAATTTCTACATCAATTGTGGCTGCCAAGTCAAGGGTGGCACCTCTGATGCAGCAATCATTACCACGTTTGGAACTTTGCGGAGCACTTCTACTAAGTCAATAAATCAAAAAAATCAAGGCAGGATTACGACACAACTCTGTTACTGTATTCGCGTGGTGCGATTCAACAATAGTTCTCTCCTGGTTATCATACGCACCTGCCCAACTGAAGACATTTGTTGGAAACCGAACATCAGAAATATTGGATACAATATCGAGAAATGCTTGGTATCACGTGGACTCCAAGTCGAACCCAGCTGACTGCGCAACCAGGGGTCTGATGGTAGCAGATCTTTTAAATTTTGAGCTGTGGTGGAGTGGTCCGTCATGGCTGCGAGACAAGAATCAACTAATGGTAAAGTTGAGTAACTCACAAATTTGCTTATCTCTTTCAGAATGTCGCATACAGAAAGAAGTAAAAACAACCTGCCTCTCTACATTGGTAAAGTCAACTCCAGTATACCCACTGGATAAAATAATCGAACGAGTCTGATCATGGCAGAAACTCGTACACACTATGGCTTACGTACTACGTTTCATCAATTGAATCAAGGGTCCATTTCGGGACAAAACCTTAAAATCTCTTACTTTTGAAGAGATCCAGGCGGCGCGCATTATGTGTTTGCGGCACGCACAAACATGCTTCGAAGATGACTACAAATTGGTACTCGCAAATCAACCTCTAAAGAACCGATCTCAACTTTCGAAACTCTCACCAATAATTGACAAGGATGGCCTACTTAGAGTTGGTGGTCGATTGCAACAATCGCAATTACCAGCAGAGGCAAAATACCCAGTTTTGCTACCAAAATCTCATCGCATTACAAAACTCATCTTGGAATATGAGCACCGAGTCAACCTGCACCCTGGTGTTTCGTCGCTTTTCGTCATTGTTCGACAGCGATTCTGGATATTTGGCGCACGTAACCTAATTCGAAAAATCACACATGATTGTCTGGCCTGCTTTCGACAACGGCAGCATACAACTCATCAAAGGATGGCTGATTTGCCAAGCGATCGCATTACCCAAGCACTTCCATTCATCAATACCGGATGCGACTATGCTGGTCCAATACTCCTCAAGGATGGCAAGGGTCGCAAACCACGCATTAGCAAAGGCTACATATGCCTATTTGTTTGTCTTGTCACATCGGCAATACATTTGGAACTTGCTTCAGATCTCACCACTGAAACATTTTTGGCAGCGCTACGTCGCTTCGTATCCTTGCGTGGTAAGTGTAAGACACTCTACAGCGATAATGGCACAAACTTCATAGGTGCAAAACGCTCACTCGATGAAATGCAAAAGGACACCGTTACACACACCCTGGCAGATGATGGAATTCAATGGGTATTAATTCTACCGCGTGCTCCTCACAGCTAACTTTCTAATTGGACGACCTTTCACAACCATTCCAGGTACTGATTTAAGTCACATTCCCGTGGGTCGTTTGGGGTACTGGCAAAGTATCCAGTCCATGTACCAAGGCTTCTGGAAAAAATGGCACCAGGAGTACCTAACCACACTACAACAGCGTCCAAAGTGGACCACATCAATGCGTAACATAGAAATTGGAGATCTTGTTCTCATTAAGAAGTCCAACACACCACCAGCTTCATGGCATCTAGCACGAGTACTAGAAACATACCCAGGAAAGGACAAACTCGTTCAAGCGGTCAAACTTAAGACCTCATCAGGAGATATGACCCGACCAATCACAAAGGTTGCGGTATTGCCTTGTTCAGAAACTATGTTTCAGGGCGGGCCGGGATGTTGAGGAACCATCTGCATATTGCATAAGTGTCATCCCAAAGTTCATGTTCCCATCACTGATCTATATATATTAATCTATAATCTATATCTACATATATCTATACACTTCATAGACACTTTTGCATACACACATATACAAACATATATTATCTAAGTTGCCGCTGCGTCGACTCATTTTCAAGAATATTGTGAAATAAAATCAGTAACACAAAGGCAAGCAACTGACCAAGAACTCGCGTCAAGTCTCTTCGGTTTTCATTAATATACAGTCCACTACTCAAAGCTATCGGTTCATCACCAATTGTTAAACACAGTACTTATTGACTTTGCCGAAGAACTGTACGGAAATGACTAGATTTTCCTGCAGGACAACGCGCCAATTCAAACTGCGCGGAAAACAACAGTTTTTTTACGGATAAGCAAATACCTATTTTTGACGTTTACAAAAATAACTGTCAGTTTGATCCCGTAAAGGACCTTAAAAAGGCACTAATCGAAGAATGGGTTTAAACTGACCGTTGAACACTATAAAACTTGTCAAATCCCATGGGAAGTCAAATTAATAAAATGCTTTTTAATAAGAGAAAACATATTAACTATTAAGTAACGAAATTTTTATACCCTGTACCCATAGGGTAAAAGGGTATATTAAAGTCGCTAAAATGTATGTAACAGGCAGAAGGAAGCGTTTCCGACCCCATAAAGTATATATATTCTTGATCAGCATCACCAGCCGAGTCGATTGAGACATGTCCGTCTGTCCGTCCATCTGTCCGTCCGTCTGTCCGTATGAACACCTAGATCTCGGAGACTATAATAGCTAGAGCTACCAAATTTGGTGTGAACATCCGTCTAGTGTCTACACAGGTCAAGTTTGTTTCAAATTTTAGCCACGCCCACTTCCGCCCCCGCAATTTAAGAAAAACGATAACTAGGGCTGCTTTCAAGATATCGTATTCTTACTTGGTACACTAACTGGACCAGCTGAGCAAATTTTGTTAAAATCGGACTATAAACATCGGAGATATGCCTATATCCGTTTTGTACTGAAATGCCAAGGCGGCAAGCTGCATGTAAAAGAGAACTTTGTTTTGAATTGATTGCGATTTTGAGGTTGTTCGATCATTTGTCTAGTGACTACGCAGATCAAGAAAGTTTAAAATTTTGGCCACGCCCACTTCCGCCCCCGCAATTCAGAAAAACCTAATTATTAGAGCAGTTTTTGAGGAATCACATTCTTATTTGGCACACCTAATAATGTGGCTAATATGCATCATCTGACCAATTTTAGTCGAAATCGGACAATGAATATCGGAGAAATACGAATGTGCATTTTGAACTGAATTGCCAAGGCGACACTAGCTGGAAAGAGTGAGCGAGATAGCATGCGTTCGCTGTTGCGGCATGTTAAAGAAATTTTTTTATGAAATTAATCGCTATTTCGAGGGTGTTTGACTTTATTTAATATAATAACTAGTAGGTACAGGGTATACTCAATGTCGGCAGGGACGACTTGCTTGCTTTATTTGAATAAGACAACAAATTATTTAATTTTTCTTCACTTTTGTCATTTTGCACATATACTTATTTCATTACCTTGTTAATGAAATATTTTAAGATTCCAAAAGATAATGAAAAAAAATTCTACATTTTTTTAACAACACATTTATATTTAATAAGTTTAAAAAATGAATTTATTTTATTATACCCTGTACCCATAGGGTAAAAGGGTATATTAAAGTCGCTAAAATGTATGTAACAGGCAGAAATATACATTTCTGACCCCATAAAGTATATATATTATACTGTATTAAAGATATCGTATTCTTACTTGGCACACCTAATAATACACCAAAACTGGACCAGCTGACCAAATTTTGTCGAAATCGGACAATAAACATCGGAGATATGGCTATATCCGTTTTGTACTGAAATGCCAAGGCGGCATTGGCAGATAAGAGCGAGATAACATGCGCTCGCTGTAGCTGCATATGTAAAGGAAAATTTTGTATGAAATTGATAGCTACTTCGAAGGTTTTATTTTTAATGTTGGTACAGGGTATACTCAATGTCGACTTGCTTGCTTCATTTTTTACTGATAAGAAAAAAATAAATAGTAAATCGCAAAAAATTAAAAAAGAAATTTAAAAATGAGCAATGTATACGAAGCAGGAAGTAACACAAGTGTTAAAGTTTTAATCTTCAGAAGAAAAACCTGAAGAGAAATTAAGAGAGTTAGTAATAACACACAACAACAAAGATTGGCACAATCGTGAGAGTAATGGTCGCGATTGCGGACAATGTAAAAATGCGAGAGCAAGCTCTACACAAACAACAACACTAATGTGTATGCGAGAGCGCGAATGCAAAAAAAAAGATATCAAAAACACAAAGTCAAAGTCTATGCAGGCAAATCAACAAAACTGTAAGTTTTGTTATTAAGTGAAATAATAAGTAATAATAGCTTTGAGTAAATGTTTAAGAACAAGTTTCCCTTGCTCCGCACACCAAGTTTGAATCAGATCGGATGGTTATTATACCCTGTACCCATAGGGTAAAAGGGTAGGGGAAGGCGGGGCCATGGGCCACGGGGAATCGTGAGCCAACGCCATTTTTTTTCCCAGTGAATTATGACAGGTGCGAATGACTGTTATCGACTCGTCATATGATACCCTATATTTTCCATAATGAACAAGTGTGTGCACCGATATTGGTGCTTTGTTTTATTAATAAATAGAAATTGGATGCTCTCGATTTATAATTTACACTCCGTGTATGTCCTTATATTTTTTATTTCTGTGAATCGACGGAGGTAACTATGTTTTAAATATACGTGCGTATATTAGCTTTCTAAATTATAACGGGATTTTGCATGTTTTTGTTATTGTTCTTGTTTTTTGCAGACATTTTCTAAAATGAGGGTTCGGGGAATTATTAGCCGCTTGCTTCTTGCCATTTAACGACATTTTTTAATGTGTTGAATGCTTGCGTATGGAAAACATGCCGAAAAGAATGAATCGGCGAAATCATACATTGCAAAGTCTGCGATCGTGCAGTGCACTTGCAATGTGCCAGAATAACTGAAAGATGTTGGACTTGCATAAATTGCATTTTAGACTGACGTGCGTAATTTTTTTTCACTACAACAACTAATTTTTCAATTATTTTTTTTATTCTAGTGAAAAAATAAAAAAATTTCCTAACAAAAATCGATGTTTTTATTCAATTTTAAAAGTGGCTCACAATACCCCGAGAATTTTGAAAAACACGAAAAATGTATTTTTAGAAATTGCCTTAGAATCACCTAATTTTTAAATATTCCATTAAACTGTTGTGGCCAAATGACAGCTAGATCTTTATACTACAACACCCAGTACTCAAATTTGAAGTAAAACTTGTTTAAATAGAAAATTTCTGGCAATAAAAAAAAGTGGCTCAAAATACCCCACCTTCCCCTATATTAAAGTCGCTAAAATGTATGTAACAGGCAGAAGGAAGCACTTCCGACCCCATAAAGTATATATATTCTTGATCAGCATCATCAGCCGAGTCGATTGAGACATGTCCGTCTGTCCGTCCGTCTGTTCGTCCGTATGAATACCTCGATCTCAGAGACTATAAGAGCTAGAGCTACCAAATTTGTGAACATGCGTCTAATAAATACACAGATCAAGTTTATTTTAAATTTTTGCCACGCCCACTTCCGCTCCCGTAAATCAGGAAAACGAATTACTAGAGCTGTATTAAAGATATCGTATTCTTGGCACACCAATTTATTTACCCAAACTGCTCCACCTGACCAAATTTTGTCCAAATCGGACAATCAATTTTGGAGATATACATATGTATATGAGTTTTGCACTGAATTGCCAAGGCGACATTGGTTGGCAAGAGTGAGCGAGATAGCATGCGTTCGCTGTTGCTGCATGTAATTGACGGCGATTTTGAGGATATTCTATTTTATTTAATATAACTAGTGTATACAGGGTATACTCAATGTCGGCAAGGACGACTTGCTTGCTTCATTTATTCTGTTTTTCATTGTTTTTTTGTTAACAATGACAATGCACATATACTTCTTTCACTGAGGTATGTATGTATGTACATACATATATCAGTGGTGGGCACATAGTGGCTCACTTGGCTCACCGAGCTCTTTCCGTTATTTTTGTGGCAGAGGTCATAAATGTGCGAGTTTGTAGACAGAGGGACGCACAAGTGAATGCGGGACGCAAACTCAACTGAGAGACGCACAAGCAGAGAAAAAGGTCTCGATCTGGAGCTCGAGGATAGGTCATAAGGGTTGTAAATGTGCGTGTTTGTGGGCAAAGGGACGCACAAGCAACTGAGGGAGGAGGGAAATGGAAAAAGGTCGCGATCGCGCATTTATGACCCTTTCTCGAGCTCGCTATCGTTCCTTGTGCGTCCCTCAGTTGAGTGTGCGTCCCGCATTCACTTGTGCGTCCCTCTGTCAACAAACTCGCACATTTATGACCTCTGCTCGGACTCGCGATCGCGAACTTTTTCTCTGCCCGGATTATTGTTTGTTGTAAATGTTGTTGTCGGGCTCACTTGCGAAATTTGGCTGCCCACCACTGACATTTATGTATGAAAGTATACATGAATCCTATGTTGAAGTCGAGTTTCAAAGTTTATTGAACATTACAGCGTTTAGCATATTATAACTTTTAGCTTCTCAGTCCGAATTAGACCGCCGCTGAGATAAGACGTCTCCACGCATAGTTTCGATTCGCGCAAGCACAAAACATAATCCAAAACAACCGTTTCTGAATTGACAAACAAACCAAAACATAAAGCATAATACAAAACAAGTACAACAACAACGCACTATTTAACAGCTATTCCCCACTATGTGGGCGTCCACTGAACCTCCCGATAGGGCCAAGCTAAAACTTGAGCCCAAATTTCTCATCATGAAACGAAATGATGAAGCCTCAATGAGCAATGTCTCTCCATTCTTAATTAAGAATACATCGATTACACTTGCAATGGTGAAGTGCTCCTCGCAAAAAAAAACGCGTGACGGAAACCTCTTAATCAAGACCAAGAACTCTGGCCAAGCAGACAAACTGTTGAAACTGCAACTTCTTGGAGAAATCCCCGTTACAGTCATTGAACACACCACCCTTAATGTATCCAAAGGCGTAATCTACTCCAACGACCTTCGTTCTCTGCAGGAAGTAGAAATCAAGGTTGAGCTTCAAGACCAAAATGTGTGTGACGTAAGAAAAATTCTTAAAAAAGTAAACGACGACTTACAAGAAACAGGCCTCATCATCTTAACCTTCGCATCCCATTCACCACCCGAAAACATCAAGATTGGATACGAAATGATCAAAGTCCGAGCATATATACCACCTCCGTTACGATGCAACAATTACTTTCGCTTTGGGCATATATCAAAAATTTGTAACAACAAAAAATCCTGCATCAACTGTGCCAATGAATTTCACACAGACACAGACACTAACGAATTGTGCAACTTCAACAAATGCTGTATTAATTGTAAGGACAAAAACTACCAGACACCAACTATTCATCAATCTACAGAGGATGTCCCATCTTTATTAAGCAACAAGAAATACAGACGATCAAAACCATAGAAAAAGTGGATATAAAAACGGCTGTCTCAATCTACAACTCCAGACACCCACACGATGGCTCCCTTTACTCCAGTGTAGCCAAGATGAACTCACAGAACTATAACAACACCGCAATGCACCCAAATATTGAATCATCATCTAGTACCATTAACACTAACCTAGTATTACCTAATTTAAACGCAAAACGTAAGATTACTTCTTATAGTGACTTAACAGTCAATAACGAAGACCCATCCATAGCCAAATGTTTAACACACGCTTTTACAACCCTCACACCCTTACCCGATATCCCAAATCCACACGTAAAAATCCTTCCAAGAAACATTTCCAGTAAGCTTAAAGCACATATTAAAGCCAAAGTAAAACAACAATCAAATGCAAGTAAACCTAAGACCAACCCAACACCCAAGGAACCTGTCGACTATTCTGTTAGTGACTCTGATGAGAACATGATGTAGTTAGAACTGGGTATGGTCGGCACCCCTTTTCCTCCCCTGGGGATTCCACGTTACCATAACGTGTAAGGCCTGGGGCGAGGGATATTGGGGTGCGACCGATGACAGCTATTCACACTGTGATTGGTGCTTTTTCGAGCACTTGCACACGACTTCGTTGAATCAAACACATAGAAATCCTATACCATCCCACTACCAAAATGTCACTAATACTAATGCAATGGAATATCAATGGGCTTAACAACAACTACAGTGAACTCCAAACACTAATTACAAAATATAGACCACATATCATATCGCTTCAAGAGACTCACATACTACCACACACAGTGTACCCCAAGCCTACCAATTATAAAATGATAACTCGAAACTCGTCTACTAGATACGGAGGAGTAGGGCTTCTTATTCACAATTCCTTACAATTTTAAGAAATACCCCTAGGTAGAGGGTTTGACTCCATAAGCGCTGAATTTTGGTCAAAGAAAAAACTTAGAATTATCTCCTCATACATTCCACCAAAAGGCAAAATCACTCTAAACTCCCTTCAGTCTGTTCTTAATATCGACAACAATATACCCACAGTAATAACGGGCGACTTTAATTGTTGGCACAGAAAATGGGGCTCTCCCTCAAACAGCAGTAAGGGCATAATTTTAGAAAAGTTCATTACACAATTTAATCTTTCGGTCCTAAACGATGGTACCCCAACTCATCTCAGCATCCATAACACTTTAACTAATATCGATCTTACGCTAAGTACACCCGATATAGCAATTGAAGCAGAGTGGAAAATTGAGACGAATCTTTTTGGTAGTGACCATCTACCCATCTTAACATATATCTTTAACGAAGATCGGACCCATACACCTATGTATATACCACTATTTAAAGTAAAGTTAGCGGACTGGAACTCTTATCAAACCCAAACTTTACACCACCACTCCAACATCCCCGTTAGCTCTAACATCAACAAAGAGTCTGCCAACATTAACAGAATAATCTTAAAAAGCGCGAATCAGAGTATCCCAAAAACATTCGTTAAATCTTCACATTGTGTTCCCTGGTGGAACAAACATCTCGAGGCTTTACGGAAATCAAAAAATAAAGCGTGGAATACCCTGAAAAGAAATATCTCTACCAACAACATAATAGACTTCAGAAGGAAAAATGCTCAGTTTAAACGCTATTTAAACTGTCTAAAAAAGAAGCTTTAGACAAATTCACCGGAGACATAAATGCTTCTACTCCCATACCTAAGATCTGGAGCAACATTCGTAGATTCTGTGGTTTCAATTTACCTAAGTGCATCCACTGCATAAAACTGTCAACCTCTGCAAACATGGCTACTCAACCGCAAAACATAGCCGATGCCCTCTGCCAAAACTGGTCCTCCGAATCGGACGACTACAATTTCTCCACCACATTCCGAACACACAAAAAAAGATCCTTAGGCACTAGCGTTTGTAATTCCCCAGTAAGCTCCGCCCTCCAAATAGAACAGGAGATTAGTTCTATAGAATTAGCTTCTGCACTTTGTTCCTTAAAGGGACACACACCGGGCTTGGACCGAATCAGCTACCCAATGATAAAAGCATTACCAAACATATACCATAACAATTTAAGCTCAGTGTTATCATACCCGTTTTAAAACCAAACAAAACAAAAACAGACATCGCAGCATACCGTCCAATATCACTTAATCCATGCTTAGCAAAACTGCTCGATAAAATTGTCGCAAAAAGACTATGGTGGTTTGTTACCACAAACAAACTAATACATAATAGTCAAGTCGGCTTTGGAAAAGGCATATCAGTCATGGATAGTCTTCTTTTCATAGGCCATCTTTTAACTAAAGCATTGGCCGCAAAAAATCACATGTCCATAATATCCTTAGATTTCTCGAAAGCTTTTGTTAAAATCGGCGTCCATGCTGTAATCGACCAACTTATAAAATGGAAAGTTGGCCCAAACATTCTGAAGTATATCATAAACTTCATGTCTAAAAGAAAAATAAAGGTAAAAGTAGGCAACTTCCATTCAAAAACACTCCCGCTCGAAAATGGGATTCCCCAAGGGTCCCCACTCTCAGTGGTACTTTTCGTTATAGCATACCAAAGACTCAACGAAATTATCGCTCGTCACAAGGACATATTTTTTTCCGCATACGCCGACGACTTCAACCTGCTTCTCAAGCTAGACACAGAAAAAACAGAACAATAAACTTAAACCGATTATTTGACAATATTTCAGAATGGTGTCTCTATTCTGGAGCTAGTCTACAACCCGATAAATGTAAACATATGCATGTTTGTAACAAGCAGCGTTGCGTGTGTCGCGCGAACACTAGTAATTTTCAAATATGCAACACAAACAAAGACCTTGCTCTATCTTTAAACAAGAGACTTGACGTCATAAAATGTCTATCTATCTGGAAGTTCAACTGTAGTACTCTCACCCTAATCTCAGTAGTCAAAGCTTTAGTACTATCAAAGATCGACTATGCCTTACCACTGTATGGCACAGCCGCTAAAAGTTCCCTTAAGAAAATTAAAACAAAGTTAAATGCAGCAGTCAGAATTGCACTTGGCGCATTTAGAACCACCCCAACGAATAACTTACTCTTCGAGGCTAACATTCCACCCATTGAAATAAGAAGAAAACTTCTTACGCTAATCTTTTTAAATCAATAACAAACAGCTCGGACTCACCACTCTGTAAAATAGTTAAAAATTACAAACCACAAAAGGCAAACAAAAAACACTCAACTTTAGATGAAATCATCGAATACAATAAAATGCTTAGCATAACTCTAAAACCCCCAAACAAACTAAAACACAAATCCCCACCGTGGACTCTTAAGACAAGCGCCATTAATACATCTCTCAGCACTTACAACAAAAATAAAACTCCACCAGAGATTTATATAAAGCAGTTTCTTGAATTCAAATCAAAACATAACAACAGAACAAAATTTGTATACACAGATAGATCGAAAATTGATGGATCTACAGGATACGCTATTACCTCAGAGACTGAAATTATTAAAATAGGCCTCCTACCCACTTACTCGAGCGTTTTCTCAGCTGAAATAATTGCAATTCACGAAGCCATTTCAATTCTGAAAGTAGAACGAGGAAAATTTATAATTTGCTCCGACTCCTTATCAGCCCTTAAGGCAATAGAAAATGTAAGCAACTCCTCACACTATGCCTCAGAAATTCGAAACCTATTAATTAGATTGTCTCCAAAATTTACTTTACTTTGGATCCCCGGCCACACCAACATCAAAGGCAACGAGTTAGCAGATAGGGCTGCCAAAGAATCAAAATACTACCCACTCAAGTACACTCCAAACAACAGCACTAGTGGCATAAAAGAATTAATAAAAAAAAAATACCAAAAGGATCTACTTAACAGTTTCGCAGACACATCCACTTGGTATCAGCAAATAAATTCACAAAAAAACAATATAAAAGAGTACATCAAAAATAGAAAACACTGGCCATCCAGTCGCATAGATGAAATAAAAATAATACGCCTCCGACTAGGACACACCAAAGTAACACATCTACACCTAATAGATAGATCAATCCCGACCACTTGTCCTCATTTATGACATTCTACTTACCTCTGCAAATAACGTTAGTCCAGGCCAGTACGATTTTAGTTCAAATGAAGAAGGCAAATATTCCTTGTCGACATTGATTATACCCTATACCAAGCGGAGATATGTAAAATAGTCATATACTCCCAAAATAACAATCAACATGCAGCTTCAATACTAACTGCATATTTGTGTATTTCCGATATACATACATACATATGTATGTTGTCTGATTTCATCAAAATTTGGTTACCAGCTGCATTTCGTTAGATTTGGCGAATATAAATGCTATACCTTTACTTATAACTCTAGTTATTCGTTTTTTCTAAATTGAGGGGGCGGTAGAGGGTGTACCAAAAATTTAAAACAAACTTATAGTCATAAAGATCTCGGTGTTCATACGGACAGACAGGCGATTATGTCTGAAACTTTATTATGTAGGTCGAAAATGTTTAATTCAATACAATTTAATACATTTTGGAGACTTAACTATACCCTTTTACTTTATGGCTACAGAGTGCAAAAATATTTGTTGAGCATAGTTTACACCAAGCATGGGCACATATTGATTCATTTGGTTCACCGAGCTTTTTCCGCTATTTTTGTGCCACAAATCATAAGTGTGCGAGTTTTTACATCAAGGGACGAACAATCAGCTGAGGGGCGTACAAACAAAGAAAGATGCGGGACGCACATTCATTATGACCCGATTGGTGTATAGTTCCTGTTGGATGGTTAGGTGAGAATGCTTCGAAAGCTCGTAGCAAACATTATGAAATGCATCCATGCCAGAAAAAATTGTAGATTGAATAATATAGCTGACGTTTTTAACGAAGTTTTGGACTCATCTGATCCATTAAGTCTCTGATTTGTCCGGGCGAATATCCTGCCCCAAGGATATTCCCAATCAAATACTGACAAGAGGGGCTCGTAAAGCATTGTCAACCGCGGTAGCTTCAGCGCCCAGTGCTGTGGCTGCTGTGCCTGCTGGTGTGTCGAGTTCACTTGTCGGTATACCACCCAAAAAAGAGATATTTGTTTCGAGGCTTGACCCTAACACTTCATCTGACGATGTCTTAGCCCATATCCGGGCAAAAACTCGGGCCTCAAACATAGCGGTGGAAAAATTCAGGTTTTCATATACCCGTGACATCTCGTCATTTAAAGTAAGTGTTCCGCCTAATCTTTTTGACCAAATTTGTAGAAAAGATTTTTGGCCGGAACATCTTATTATAAAGGAGTATACAACGAAAAAGAGAAATCGGCCTCCGATTCGACTGCCCTCTGCTATCACCCCGTCTTCTAATAACAAACTTCTACCTTCTTCTGGTACGTCAGCATCTACTGACGGGCCAAAAAACTAACTTTGTCCCTTATTCTGGCCTACCAGAATGTTAGAGGACTTAAATCGAAACTGTCTAGACTCTTTGTAGAAAGTCTATCCTTTGATTTTCATGTTCTTGCTTTTACAGAGACGTGGCTTAAACCAGATATTGCTGACGCTTCGGTTTTATCCACTAAATTTTTAATTTATAGAAAAGATCGGACTATCCGCAATGGTGGTGGTGTGCTTATTGCTGTCGATTCAGCTTTTCCTTCTGAAATTATTCAGTCCTCTTCCGCTCATGAAATTGAGTTTATTAGTTTCAAAATTTCATTTAAATCTTTTTGCACTTATGTTACTTGCTCTTACATTCCACCTCTCTCCGACTTAATTACATATAATAATCACTTGGAAGCAATTCGGGCAGTTTCTTCACTTCTTTCTGATAGAGATACCCTCATCGTTCTTGGTGACTTTAATTTACCAGATATTTCTTGGTCCCTTTCTGATGAGTCCTCAGTGCTGTTGCCCTCCTCGTCACAATGCCTCATTGATGGTCTGTTTGATCTCAAATTAATGCTGTACGCAATTCAATTGATTGATCACTTGATCTTGTATTTGTGTTGGACTCCTCCAACTGCGTCGTTTCCAGGATTGATCCTCTCGTTTTACCAGAAGACAAATTTCATCCAACCTTGGATGTAACAATTGACCTTTCTATTTGTGCGCCGACTTACAATACTCATCCGGTAACAAGAAGCCGCTGCTTTCGTAAGACTGACTTTGTCAGACTTAATAATATTATTTGGAACCTTGATTGAAACCTTATTTGGAACCTTGAATGAATAGCAGAGTCCATGGTTGTACAATTGTACAGATATGACGTACAATTGTACAACCATGGACTCTGCTATTCATTATTTCTATAATATGCTTGATTCCGTTTTTAAAGTTTGTGTTCCTCTCGGTAGATCAGTTCGGTCTAATAAACCCCCCTGGTTCACTCGAGAGCTGTCCAATTTAAGAAATGTTAAGTCGAGATATTATAAGAGTTATAAAAAAGCAGGTCGTCCATCAGATTTTTCTAAATATGCTATTGCTCGCTCAAATTTCATGAAGCTATATACAAAATGCTACAAGGATTATCTTCGGCGATGTAAACTTCAGTTTTTCAGTGATCCTAAGCAGTTTTACAACTTTGTGAACGCTAAACGCAAGACGAGCTTAAGCCCATCATATTTAACTTTTGGAAAAAAGACTGCGGACAGTGATCAGGTCATTGCCGATATGTTTGCTGATTTTTTCAAAACAACCTATTCCTTAACGGAATTATATTCTCAAACTTTCCGTATCCTTATGAATTAAAAAAGTCAAATTGCATATTCAATCCTTTAATTGACGAAAGTTCGCTTTTCAGCGTGCTTAAGCAAGTCAAACCTGTGTACTCGCCAGGTCCCGATGGGATTCCTGGTTGTGTACTCAGATTTTGCGCTGAATCGTTATGTAAGCCTATCCTGAAATTATTCTCGTTGTCCTTTGAAACCTCCGCTTTCCCGTTGATTTGGAAGGAATCATTTATAATTCCTCTCCATAAAAAGGGTAGTAAGTCTGATGTTTCCAACTATAGGGGTATTTCCAAGTTGTCCGCTATTCCAAAAGCATTTGAAAAAATTGTAACTTTTCAATTGCAACATTTTTGTAGTTCTATAATTTCACCAGTCCAACACGGTTTCGTGAAACGTAGATCTACAACCACTAACCTTTTAGAATTTACATCTAGGACGATCAAAGGATTTGAAAGTGCAAAGCAAACTGATGTCATATATACAGACTTCAGTAAGGCTTTTGACTCGGTTAACCATAAGTTATTACTTATAAAGTTAAACGCAATTGGCTTCCCAAATATTCTACTCTGTTGGATTCGTGAGTATCTGACAAGCAGAACACAAAAGGTCTTATTTAAGTCTTCCTTTTCCAGATGCATCAATGTGACTTCGGGGGTGCCCCAGGGTAGTCATCTTGGTCCGTTGCTGTTCACCCTCTTCATAAATGATCTTCCTTCCGTCTTGCTTCATTCACATGTGCTCATGTATGCAGACGATGTTAAGCTTTGCCTTAGCTATAGCAATATGGTTTCGTCCAGTAGATTGCAAGCTGATCTTAATAATTTTCAGTGGTGGTGTCAGCACAATCTTTTAAACTTAAATACCACTAAGTGCAAGGTTATGTCGTTCTATAGGACCTCTCCTCAGATGATGACGTACTCCTTGAATAAGACTCCATTAGAAATGAATGATGAAATGAATGATTTAGGTGGATCGTAATTCATGGATCGTAAATTAACCTTCAACTCCCATATCTCTACGATAATCGCTAAAGCCACAGGCGTTCTTGGTTTTGTCAAGAGATGGTCGAAAGAATTCGACGGTCCTTACACTACTAAAATTCTCTATACCTCTTTGGTCCGTCCTATTTTGGAGTATGGATCA
Organism: Drosophila austrosaltans; assembly: GCA_035045865.1. NCBI lineage: Eukaryota > Metazoa > Arthropoda > Insecta > Diptera > Drosophilidae > Drosophila > Drosophila austrosaltans. The sequence continues at coordinate 1,037,947 of JAWNOQ010000089.1, forward strand.
TGCATATGGTCACCTTAATATGAGTCACACCAAATTAAAATTGAATCTATTCAAAAACAATTTCTGCTTTTCGCTCTTCGTGGTCTTAACTGGGATCGCAATGTCAACCTGCCATCGTACTCTAGTAGACTTCTTTTAATTAATCTTCCTTCTCTTACTAATGCTTGGTGTTATCTTCATGCACAAGCTCCTAATTGGTGATATTGACTCGCCTGAGTTATTACACCAAGTAGACCTTTCGGTACCATCTAGGCCTACTAGAAACTATATTCCCTTATCCCTTGCACACTGTACTACTAACTATGCATTGCATAATCCCTTTCGAGTCCTGTCGGCTGATTATAATCGACTTTATCGTGTGATCAGCCCAGAGCTCTCTTTATCAGTACTAAAATCCTCTATCATTTCCTACTTAGCTCGTAAATAGCTGTAGCTTTCGTTATTTGTCTGTTTTTTGTTAATTGTTCCCCGCGACTCGTGCCGTACGTCATGCGGTTTGCGCCCCTCGGTCGGTTGGTCGGGAGGTTGTGGGCACTTAGTGCACCCGATGGGATTCGCGCGAAAAAAAAAAAAAAAATTAATGTCAAACTATTATAAAAATCAATATTATATTATTATATTTTCTTTTTTTTTTTGCGTTGCTTTGTTTTAATTAAACTTTTCTTCAATAACAATTATAATTGTTGTGTCTGAGGTGCCGAGTATGTCTCTTTATTTCGGATGCTGCTAAGTGACTCTCTATTTTATACAATGTGACCAGATTATTCTAGTTAATGGTGACACAATTATTGTTAGTAGGGATGTACATATTTATCGATAACTTATATCATAAACATAACACATCTCCTCCTTTAAATTACAAACGGGTGTTATTTCTTAGCTTTTCTAAAATCATTTGGTTGAAAGCGATTGACTTCCTGGCGAGCTCGCGTGCTTTGGCGAACTGGAATGCTAGAAAGGCGTCTTGGTTTCTTTACTCGTTGATTCTGTGTCGGCCCATGGAAACTCTCTGATAAGTCACAATTTGGACTAGATCGACGATAGTCGACCGATGGTGGCGGCTCCTCCTGGCGCTGTACTGATTGATGAAGTGTTGGTTGTGGGATTTCGGGTACCCACCAAAACTTTGCCATATTGTCGTTGGATGTATTTTCTGACAGTTTCGGTTTCAGCTGGTTGATATGTCGTTTTACATACATAGCCATTCGATATGCGAACGATGTACATCATTTTCCCCACTGGACGATCAATATAGCCTTCGATCCATTTTTCTCCCTTTGAAAAATTGCGAGTGTAGACTGTTTGATTAGGAGCGTACTTGTTTATGGTTGGTTTCAATTCCTTGGGCTTTTCGAAAAGTTGGCTTAGTATAGTGCGGACTGTACGACCATGAAGTAACTCAGTAGGAGTTTTCCCTTGTATATTGGGTGTAAATCTGTAAGAAGCTAAATACTTAGTTACAGCTGTGCTAACTGGCAAACCTTCATGTAGATTCTTCTTGACAGAGAATTTAAACGATTGTACGAATCGTTCTGCCAATCCATTGGATGCTGGATGGAAAGGTGCTGTGGTTACGTGATTTATGCCATGAAGTCCCTCAATTGCAAAAATGGATGATAAAGCCGTAATTGTGTTTGCAGTTGTTGTAGACGTCATTTTAACAGCAAATGGAAACTGTGAGAAGGCGTCCACACAAATTAACCACATAGCGTAAAATATTGGGCCAGCAAAGTCGATATGGATTCGCTCCCAAGCTGCTGTTGCTGCAGGCCAACTTTGGTACTCTTTTGGTGGTGCTGGGTTGTTGCGCTTGCAAATGCTGCAGGTTTGAGAAAGATTTCTAATGTCTTCATCAATAGTAGGCCACCAAACATGTTGCCCTCATGTAGAAGTTTAAGGATGTGGGCACGCAGGCTGGTTGGTACTACGAGACAAAGGAGTTGTTGATTAATTGTTAGGGCAAACTTACGATTAAAGTATGGCGATAAGGCTTCGTTGCCAACTTGAATTTTTTCTGGCCATCCTTCAGTTACGTATTGCATAACTTGTTTGAGAATTTTGTCTTTAGCCATGTGTGTGCGTATGATTTCTGAATTGATCGGTGGTGATAATTCGACTACTGTATGACAAGCTTCCTTTTCCTTGTCGCAGTTAAGATCTGAGCCAACTGGAAGGCGCGAAAGAGCATCTGCGTTGCCGTGCGCAGATGTAGCTCTATACTGGATCTCGAAATTATAGGCCATGAGAATAATAGCCCAGCGTTGTATCCTGTTTGACGTCATTAATGGAAGATGTTTGCCTGGGTTGAAAATTGTTACAAGCGGCTTGTGGTCGGTTATTAATGTGAATTTCCTTCCGTAAAGATATTGGTGAAAGCGTTTCACTCCGAAAATGATAGAAAGTCCTTCTTTTTCTATTTGGCTGTACTTCACTTGATGTTTGTCTAATGTTTTTGAAGCAAAAACGATGGGTCTCTCTGTCATGCTGGATATGCGAAAGGACTACACCAATGCCAAACGATGAGGCATCCGTGGCAAGAACAAGTGCTAAGTTTTCGTCAAAGTGTGCCAACTGCGTTGCGTTGAGAATGTGTGACTTTAAAGCTGAAAATGCTTGTTGTTGCTGCGAACCAAAATGATATGTTGCATTTTTTCTACAAAGTTGGTTTAAGGGAGCAGCTAGCTGAGAGTAGTTTGGAATAAAGTTGCAATAATAATTTACTTTACCCATGAATGCTTCCAACTGTTGTAAGTTAGAGGGCGGCTTTAGTAGTTTTACAGCCTCCAAGCCGGAGCTCTCTGGAAGAACCCCTTTTGCGCTGATTCTTCTGCCCAAATATTCTATTTCCTCTTGGAAAAAGAAGCATTTTTCTTTTTTGCATTTAATACCATTGTCCTGAAGAACTTGTAGAATTTGCTCGATCCGTTTAAGATGTTCTTCGCTTGTTGGTGCTGATATGATGATGTCATCCAAATAGTTGCCACATCCTTCTATTCCCTTTAATATTTGTTTAAGGAATCTTTGAAATATTGCTGGTGCACTTGCTATCCCGTAAGGAAGGCGCTGATATTGGAATAAGCCCAATGGCGTGTTGACAACCATGATTGTCTTTGAAGACTCATCTAACTCCATGTGAAGATAGGCATCTTTTAGATCTATCTTGCTGAATTGTTTTCCATGACGAATTATATGAAACAGAGTTTCCTTTGTCGGTAAAGGGTACTGCTCTACGTCGATTTGTGCGTTGACGGCTTGCTTCAAGTCACCACAAATACGAACTGCTCCACCTGGTTTTGGTGCTAACACAATGGGGGATGCCCAATTACTAAATTTAATCTGCTTCTGATTTAAATTGATTTAGTTGCGCGAACGGAATCTGACGACTTTTGTAGAATTTTGGCGTTGCAGTTGGCTTTAAAGATACGCTGGCTTTAAAGTCTTTTATCTTACCGATAGCTGATTCAAATACTGATTTGAATTTTGAACATAGGTTATTTATTTTTTCGAACAGAGACTTATAGATGTTATTTATTTGCTTGATATCAAAATCGAATATATTAAATAAATCCATACCGAAAAGATTTGTTGAAGTCTTAATATTTGCAACAATAATGATTACATTTCTCTCGTTTGTACCACATTTTGCGACAGTGTGCAGCTCCCCTAGCAATGGAATTGGTGTGTGACCAATCGCGTATAAAGCTCGGGAAACCTTCTGCAATTTTGGCTTGTTTAACAGCTGATAGGTATTGAGGTTAATCACGGAGGCTGATGCTCCTGAATCCATTTGAAATGAAACTAACTTGTTTAAAATTTCTAGATCAATTATTTTCTTTTTCGTGTCGTTTTTGACTATACCCGTAAGACTGTGCACAAATTCGTTTGTTTGATTGATATTGTCTTTTTGGCCTTGAAACTTGAATTTAGCTTTATCTCACTTTGACAAACAGACGACTGCTATATGTTGCGAAACTTGCACTCTTCTCTTGCGTGAGAAGTTCCACAACCCGAGCACGATTTCAGTAAATTTTCGCGCGGTTTTTCAGCATTTGGTTTTTTATGTTGCTTGGTGTGCGTGTGGATTGCGTTGAGTGGAACTTGATTTTCCTTTTTGTCTTTCAGAATTGCTACTGTTTTTGTTGTTGTCTCATAGGTGTCTGCAACCATGAGTACATCTTCGAGAGTCGGTTGGGACTTCTGAAGAGCTGCTGCACGTACTGCATCATACGGTGTATGTACTATGATCTGATCCCGGATCATATCATCTACATAGTAAGATACACAACCATTAGCCTTACATTCGAATTGGCATTCACGAGCGATCCCGCGCAAGTCGGCTACCCACTCTTTGTGTGTTTGTCCATGCATCATCTCCCTCTTGAAAAATTCGTAGCGAGCTGCGACTACATGACGTTTTGTTGTGAAATGCCCGGTGAGCTTGTCTGTGAGCTCTGCATATGTATAGTATATGTACATACATATGTATTTAATGTATTGCTTCCAAAAAGATTTTTAAGCAATTCACATAAGGTAACGCCACACCACGAAAGAAAATATGCTTTTTTCTTTTGATCTGCACTGACCGAATAAGCATCGAAATGTTGAGACAATTGCTCCAGATAGGACTCCCAGTTTTGGTTGTCTTTGTCAAATTTGTGGAACATTGGACACATAGTCAATTCAGCCGCGGGGCTTGAATTACTAGCACTAGATGAATTATTTCTTCCAAGAAATTCTTGCATCCATTGTTGTTGTTGGGTTAACTGAGCGAGCAATGCTGTGAATACATTGTCTTCTGTCGGCATCTTAATGAAAATCAACGAATACGCGAACTTTTTGACATAAAAATTGTCGAATTTTTACGGCTTAATTATTCAGTCAAACTTTTTGAATTTTTATCTCGTCGCCAATATACATATGTACATATGTTGTGTCTGAGGGTGCCGAGCAGGGGCGGATCCAGAGGCAAATTTTGGGGGAGGGGAACTCAATATGAAAAAAATGAAAAAAATGTCAAAATTTTTAGTTAGTTCAATTTATTTAACCAATTTTATACGATGTTTGACCATTTTAGAAAATCTTTCTAAAACTTCTTTCGATGTCACCTCGATGTCGTAGTTTACATGGAGAAGAGCCAGCTCATTCAGTCTCTCTTGCAGCATCGTAGTCCTCAACCAAGTTTTGATACGGCGCAAAGAGGAAAAGACCTCTCAGCACTTGCGTTGGTTGCTGGCAATGTAAACAAAATATGAAACAGTGTGTGGATAATCGGAAAAATGTCCTTGTCACACTTTTGCAGTATTTCGAATGTAGGTGCCAACTCAATTCACCAATAAGCTAGTTGTCAAAATGTCATTTTTGAAAATCAAAAATGTTGAATCATTTCATAAATCTTAAACTATAATTACTCAAATAATTTAATAAACTTTTCAGAATGATATATGTATGATGTAGAACGAAGGGAATTCGAAAAAATGTGCATAAATTGGAATAGTATTGTTACCGCCAATGTTTGAATTTAATAGAAACTGCAATTAACTGCCTTGCCTAACACCTGGAGACGCGTTGAAAAAGAGGAAGGAAAAATACAAAGTTTTTTTGCGCATTTCATAAATAATAAAAAACCAACCATTTGTTAAAATGGTTAAAATAAATAAAATAAAGTGATTTGCTATAGAAAATTGTCGAACCTGTAACTCTCTTTCAACAAGTATTGTGCAGTGAATATGATTGAAATTTCTTAAGAACTTTACAATTTGTCATGCATCAAAATTAAGATATGTATTTTGCGAATAAATTAAATTTCATAAAACTTTAAACTTTATACCGAGTTCGAGAGTATCATCAATTCTCACAACTTTCTGTGTGATTTAAATAAATTTTGTAATATGAATTCGAAGAAAATAATATTGTTTTATAGAATATAATCAAGTCTTAAAGGCGATAATTCAATTATGATGAATTTAAAAAAAATTTTTTTTTAATAGGGGTATGTGACATTACAAAATTGCAGAACCTGAATGAATCGAAATTTTTTTTTTACATGGAATTTCATAAATAGGGTACATTTCATGTAATTTATTCAATGTCAATGAAACTTGCGAACGTTCCATAGAGTTTCAAACAATTCAAGTTAAATTATAAGATATTTTTGAAAGTTCGTCAAATTTAGTACAAAAAATGAACTAAAGACAAATGAAGTTTACAAAAATCTAGTACGGGTTGTCGTATAAAAATTTCTCAATTGCAAAACTTAAGTTCCACGTAAATGTTAAAGAACTTATTTACATTTGTTGATAATTTATGCCTTTTCTCATCTTTGTTCCTCGAAATTTTATAAAGAGTTGAGAAGTTCCGCTAGTGAAAAACACACTTAATATTTTCAAAACTTGATCATTTTCCGAGATTAAATATTCTCATTTGAAGCCCAATGAATTGTATGGAATGTCTAAAAATAATACAAATGAACTCATAATATTCTGAAAAAGAGCAGAATACTTTTTAGGCTCAAACAAATGATTGTCTGATTTTTTTTCCTTAGAAACCTTTTGGGGGGGGGAACTCTCCCCCAGTTACACCCCCCCCCCCCCCCCCCCCCCCCCCCCCCCCCCTGGATCCGCCACTGGTGCCGAGTATGTCCCTTTATTTCGGATGCTGCTAAGTGACTCTCTATTTTATACAATGTGACCAGATTATTCTAGTTAATGGTGATACAATTATTGTTAGTAGGGATGTACATATTTCTCGATAACTTATATCATAAACATAACAATAATAAAAACTGAAATTTATGTAGCAGTGCCGGATTTAAAATCTAAAAGAAATTAAGTTTTTTAGACTTTAGTGCATTGCAAGAAAATGGCAAAGATGCCGAAATCCCCTTTACTTGTTTATAGGGCATTTTCTAAACTGACGTGACGTTATGTTCGCACGATTAAACTTAAAAAAAGATGAAAGAAAAGGATTTGAAAAAAATTTTCATTTATTGATAGTACTTATGTAGAACTATATTCAAAAAAAATTGATAAGAATCGGATATAAGGATTTTACTTTGGCGTGACGTTACGCGCACGAAATGGGGTTTTTGACTTTCACTGACAAAATTTCGAAACTCTGCGAGTTGGTTAAGTTCTTTCGAGAAACTGTTTTTTTTTTTTTGTAAATTTTTCTTATAACACGAGTCTATTTTCCAATTTAGCAAATGAAAAACAAGTTTATAATTTTTTTTATTCGAATTTGAAATCGGGCATGACGTTATCTGGCGTGACATTATGGAAATTCCTAAGTGCAATTTTTCGAATGTTCTATATTAAGTATCAGTTTTTGAAAAAAATGCAGTTTTAGTTGCTTTTAGCTGACATCCGATCGATGTCGGTAATTTTCCGTATTCTCACATTCTGGCGTGACATTACGGAAGTTCAGACTAAAAAAAATATCAAAGAAGTTAACCTTGCAGCTTCACTGTTTTATTATTTAATTCAAAAACAAAAATTTTAAAATAATTGGTATAAATGTTTAACAAAATAAAAAAAAAACAAAAAAGAAAAAAACTCAACTAAAAATTTTCCCGTATTGACCGTGAATAGAGCCCACGAAACATCGAGCCATCGTGCGACCGATGTCTAAATACTACGCCACCATCCTGACTTAGTTTACTCAAGGTAGATTGACATACATATATAGCAAACGCATGGCATCTCGCTCTTTCAATTTCGTTCTGTGCAAAAACACAACGCAAATGTTTCTGTCTTTCACACAGTCCGCTTGCACTATGGGCTTTGGCTCTGACCGTTTTTTGCGCACTTTATTCAAAAGTTGGTTTCTATGCAACGCTTTCAATTTGTTGTCTAACGTAATAAATACAATTTGGTTAAATTTTTGGAAAAAATGGGCGTGGCAATAACCGCCCCCGGCCATAAAACCTGTTTTCCCCAAAAAGTATGCTATATAATCGTTTTGCCATATGATTGAAGAGGTTTTTGGAGTCCGACCTATGTTCCTTTTTCTGATAATTCGATCCCATAGGCTTGCATTGTATCTTTTTTCAACTACGTCTTTAAAGTTTGAAAAAAAAAAACATTGTTTTCATTTTGAGTGTGTTTTTTATAGCACAATATTGAATTTTTCATAATAAGTGGTCTATTAGGAGAACTACAGGAAATTTTAGTTCTCTAAGGATTTCTTGCAAGTATGTGTATTTCAAATTGTTGCAGGATCAGTTATCATTATGCCAAGATGCCATTTTCAAATCTGCTAACACAGTTTTTGCTATTTGACCTTTTTTCATCTGCCCCCCTTTTACTGAGTCCAAAAATGTTAATGTTGGTCCTTCAACCCGACTAATACAATTGTTAAAGTTTTTTCTGATCGTCCAAGACATTTTTTCATCATACTAGCCACCTTAGTATCTATTGAGCATGTTTAAATTTGACCTATGTTCTCGCCATTTCAGACACAATTTACAGCAAGGCTTTCGACATTTCTGCCTTAATTCCTTATTTAATATATTTTTAACACCATCATCCACTTGCCCATGCAGCAATTTTAATATAACTTCTATAGTCTTCGTTTTTTTCGTCTATTTGTGTCATATGGAAAAATTTTTCCTCTGGGGGAAAGTGAGGTTAGGCACTAAAAAACGAAATTGCACAATTTGTGGCTGTTTGTGGCTATTGTGACTAACCTAACTTGAACAAGAATTGCACGTACTACCAAATTCTGGAAGTTTTAGACTGGACACTGGTGGACATTTTTTTATAACTCTTTTCAAAGTTGACATTTCCTGACAAAATTTTTCTTAAAGTGACCCCATTTTTAATTTTTCCAATATCCACCCTGTAAGTTGAGCATAAAATTTTCACTGTATCAAGCAAACTCGTCTTCTGCAAAACACGTGTTTTCAGCAGCTGTTTGCTCAACAGTGTTGAAAAACGACAAAAATCATGTATGCAACATTGACCTTTGATGGTATGGGGTGTATATCAGCAAGTGGAGTGGGCAACCTTGACTTTTTTGAATCAAAAATGGGTCCTAAGGCTTATATGGATATAATAAAAGCCAACTTGCACAAAAGTGCAAGAAAATTAGGATTTAGTGGTGATTTTTGGCTCCAGCAGGATACTGACCCACAGCATACGGCACACAATGTTGAGCTGTGGTTGCTGTAAAACACAAAATAACAACTGGATTGACCATTCAGTCGTCAGATTTAGATGTTATTAAACATATTTGAGATTTTGTGGAGCGCTGGATTCGCCAACGAACTATAACTTCAAAGGATATGCTAAAAAGAGCAATCCTGGAGGAGTGGCTTTAAATTGGGCCGGAGCTTACCGAAAAATTGCCCAACTTTATGTCAAAACGACTGGCAGAACGTATAAAAGGAAAACAATACCCCGTCTCTTATAAATTTTTATTTTTTTTTAAATTTTTTAAATATATAAAAATAACTGTACATAATAATGGAATAAAAACTTGGAATTATTATTGCAAAATGATGTCTTAATCAGAGAAAAAAATAATTTTCACAATATCTTAATTAGAAGTATTATTTTTCCTGAATCAAAGTTTTGCATTGAGTGGTGTACGGATAGTTTTTCTGGCGAGTGTAAATGGTTGAAGCATGAAAAGTTAAGTTCCTTAATGCAGTATCCAAGTTTAAAAATTAGTCGGATCGGATAATTATCACCGAAGTTATTAACTAAAACGTGGAGGTACCTCGAGTAAAATAAACAATTTTCTTTGGCAGCAAAGAAACAAAAACAAATTCCAAGAAATCTGCCGTACAAATACAAAAGACCCGTGTTCGAATCCGCGCGTCACCAAATAAGAAATATATAAAATTATTGTTTTTTTGTTGTTGCATTTAAATTAAATTTTTACCCATACACCAATTTTGAACAAGATCGGATAATTGTGTTCTTACACAGAACGAAATTGAAAGAGCGAGATGCGATGGGTTTGCTATATACATATGTCGAATTAGCTTACGTGAGCTAAATTAGGTGGCGTAGTATGTAGAGATCGGTGGCACGATGGGCTCGGTGTTTGGTGGTTCAATGCTCGGTGAAGAAGTGAAAATTTTTAGATGTGTTTTTTCTTCTTTTTTGTTTTTTTTTTGATTTTGTTAAACATTTATACCAATTATTTTGCTGCAAGGGTATACAAACTTCGGCAGAGCCGAAGTTATCTTCTTTGATATTTTTGTATCAAATTGTAACGATAAACAAAGTTTTGCAATGTGATTATAATTGTACAACTACTCTTAGCCCAAAAAAAAATTTTTTATACTATGATCTTAAAAATAATCAAAATAGACAAAATACCTGAGCTTGAACTTGAAAGCTCAATATCTTGCCATCGGGTCTTCGAAAAAACTTTAAGCCTTTTAATTTATTAAAATTTAATTGACCTTCCTTCATAATCAATGAAAATGTCCCTGCCGACATTGAGTATACCCTGTACCAACTATATACATATATTAAATAAAGTCGAATACCCACGAGATCGCAATCAATTTAATTCAAAATTCCCTTAAACACGCAGCGACAGCAAACGCATGTTATCTCGCTCACTCTTGCCAACCAATGTCGCCCTAAGCGCTTCACTACAAAACGCATTTAAGGGGTTACATGGGTTTCACCGAGCAAAAAATGGCCTTTTTTTAACAATTTTTTTTTAATATAAATAATGAAATTTTTTATTCAAATTTAGTATTCCTATAATGATGTATGTTTCAACAACAATCCCAAAAAATTTTGTGGAAAAATATTCAAAACTCCGTCTTTGAAACGTGTCCTTCGGTGACTCCTCGAAAAAAAGACGCCACCGCGTTGGCAGAAGAATTTCTTACCGGATCATCTAAAGTAAAAAAGAAATGCATACCATCAACTATTAAATGAACAAAGGAAAAAAAAATGAAAATTGGATTTTTGGCAGTCCTTTTTACAAAGAAATGCAAATTTTAAGGAAAATTTCGCTACATTTTTTTGTTTTTAAATAGTTGTAAATGGAAAAAAAATCCTTCGTTCAATTCCTTAAGAATCGTATCTCAAAGACCTGTGCAAAATTTCATCAAAATCGGTTGGTTAGTTCTCGAGAAATCATGCCAACCTACTTTGAAAACACAGTTTTGAGAAAAACGCGTTTAAAGTTTTGAGCGCGGTGCGCTGAGCCTTGAGCACTCGACTTCTAAAGGCTGTATCTCCAAAACTATTGCTCAGATCGATTTGAAATTTTAACACAATATTCTACAGATATTGATGAAAGTTTAAAAGGACAAAAAAAAATTCGATTTTTTGAAACCTTGAAACCCATGTAACCCCTTAAGTATGTATATCTCCTATATTTGTTTTCCAATTTCGACTAACTTTGGTCAGATGATGCATATTAGCCACATTATTAGGTCTGCCAAATAAGAATGTGATTCCTTAATAACTGCTCTAGTAAATAGATTTTTCTAAACTGCGGGGGTGGAAGTGGGGGTGGCAAAAATTTTAGGCTGTCTTGATCTGCGTAGTCACTTAACAAATGTTTGAACACCCTCAAAATCGCAATCAATTCAAAACAAAATTCTCTTTTACATGCAGCTACTGCAAACGCATGCTGTCTCGCTCTTTCTTATCTGCCAATGTCGTCTTGGCATTCCAGTACAAAACGGATATAGGCATATCTCCGATGTTTATTGTCTGATTTCGACCAAATTTGGTCAGCTGGTCCAGTTTGGGTATATAATTAGGGTAAAAGGGTATATTAAACTCGCCAAAATGTATGTAACAGGCAGAAATAAACATTTCTGACCCCATAAAGTATATATATTCTTGATCAGCATCACTAGCCGAGATTGAGACATGTCAGTCTGTCTGTCCGTCTGTGCGCCTCTCCGTATGAACATCGGGATCTTGGAGACTACAAGAGCTAGAGGCACCAAATTTGGTTTCAAGATCTGTCTAGTGTGTACACAGATCAAGTTTGTTTCAAATTTTAGCCACGCCCACTTCTGCCCCCGCAATGTGAAGAAAGCGAATAACTAGAACTGCATTAAAGATATCGTATCTTATTTGGCACACTTACTTATATGGCTGAATTGCACGACCTGACCAATTAATAGTAAACACTTCAGTTAGCTGAAAAACAATTTTTATTTTTTATCGGGTGGCAACTCTCTTTTTATATAAATTGGCGCGAAAAATTTCATGCTCTTGAAAGTGCTTAAATTATTATTGGTTTCGTTTAAATTAATAAGTGTAATATGGATTGCAAAGCTCAAAGTATTTAGAATCTTTTATTTACGATAAATGTGTATAAATGTTCGTGGTGTTTTTAATGTCCAGTGTTATTGTTGATTGTATTTTTAGCAAAAATCTAACAAATTTAATTGTGTTTTTCTTGAAAAGTGCATATCAAAACATGCAACTAAAAATGGCAAGTTACTAACGAATGTGTCTAGTTTATTGTAGTAATCATTTTTTTTTGCTCCTTTTTGTTCCTTTTAAAAAAAATTGCACTTGAAGTTTCCTTTACGTTCAACAACAACACGCTTGTTGATATTTGAAACAACAACAATCGCAATGCTGATGCTGTCACAGCGTACATAATGGAAGAAGTAAATGAAGATAATTTGAACAAATCAAACATACAGCAAATTAAGGCAAAAGTGACTAATTTTGAATATTATATAAAACGATACTTGCGCAAATACAATCGAAATCTTGAGCGATTCAAGTCAATTCACACAGAATGGTTTGCAAAATGTATGGAAATAAAAATGAATGTGGAGGATACTGTTAAGCCATCACCATCGAAGATGGGTCGTCCAAAGTAGGATATGCCGAGGCCGGGCCTAGACTACGAAGGCAAATGGCATCAGAAGTTGCCGTTCAAAATGATTGCTCTACTGCCTTTTGCATGCCGCCTCTGCGTCTGCCCGTAAAAGTAATGAAAATAAATTGGTTGGCGTATTGCGAAATGTAATGACTGAGGAAAATGTTGTAAATCCCGAAATAACAAATCAAGCGGGACCAGATCGCATTTCTAATATTGAAGCATTAGCTTTTTTATTGGAGAATAATTTTACAAAGCAGTAATATATCAGTTTTACACAACTCAACAAAGCGCACGGCTGCAATATATGTCCCGGGTACGATCTACAAAATTGCAATGCAGACCGTCAGGAATTAGTATTTCCGAAACTGTGCACTATGGGGAATTTGACCGCTTTTTGCGCACTTTATTCATTTTTTGAAAGTTTATGAATTCAAAAAATGTTGATGCCTAATGATAGATAAAAGATCAAAGGTCAATGTTACATACTTGTATTTTTGTCGTTTTTCAACACTGTTGAGAAAAGAGCTGCTGAATACACGTTTTTTGCAGAAAACTAGTTTGCTTGATACAGTGAAAATTTTATGCTCAACTTTCAGGGTCGATATTGAAAAAATGGAAAATGTTGTTGGAAAAATTAATTATGAAAATTAATAAGTAGTCTTTCTACTATGTTAAAGTAAATCTCTATTGTGGAAATTGACAGTGTGTGTTGAAATATTTGATAAAAATTGGGGGTCACTTTAAGAAAAATTTTGTCAGGGAATCTCAACTTTGAGGAGAGTTATAAAAAAATGTCCACCAGTGTTCAGTCTAAAACTTCCAGAATTTGGTAGTATGTGCAATTCTTGTTCAAGTTAGGTTAGTCACAATAGCCACAAACAGCCACAAATTGTGCAATTTCGTTTTTTAGTGCCTAACCTCACTTTCCCCCAGAGGAAAAATTTTTCCATATGACACGAATAGACGAAAAAAACGAAGACTATAGAAGTTATATTAAAATTGCTGCATGGGCAAGTGGATGATGGTGTTAAAAATATATTAAATAAGGAATTAAGGCAGAAATGTCGAAAGCCTTGCTGTAAATTGTGTCAGAAATGGCGAGAACATAGGTCAAATTTAAACATGCTCAAAAGATACTAAGGTGGCTAGTATGATGAAAAAATGTCTTGGACGATCAGAAAAAACTTTAACAATTGTATTAGTCGGGTTGAAGGACCAACATTAACATTTTTGGACTCAGTAAAAGGGGGGCAGATGAAAAAAGGTCAAATAGCAAAAACTGTGTTAGCAGATTTGAAAATGGCATCTTGGCATAATGATAACTGATCCTGCAACAATTTGAAATACACATACTTGCAAGAAATCCTTAGAGAACTAAAATTTCCTGTAGTTCTCCTAATAGACCACTTATTATGAAAAATTCAATATTGTGCTATAAAAAAACACACTCAAAATGAAAACAATGTTTTTTTTCAAACTTTAAAGACGTAGTTGAAAAAAGATACAATGCAAGCCTCTGGGATCGAATTATCAGAAAAAGGAACATAGGTCGGACTCCAAAAACCTCTTCAATCATATGGCAAAACGATTATATAGCATACTTTTTGGGGAAAAACAGGTTTTATGGCCGGGGGCGGTTATTGCCACGCCCATTTTTTCCAAAAATTTAACCAAATTGTATTTATTACGTTAGTCAACAAAGCGATGCATAGAAACCAACTTTTGAATAAAGTGCGCAAAAAACGGTCAAATTCCCCATAATGCTGTGGCAAAGGTTTCTCTGCAGGATTTGCTAAACCACACAGCTGAACGAATATTGACCTTACAAAATGATGTTTTAGAGAAAATGGAAAATGTGACGGACTGCACCCCTATTATTAGCTATGGGTTTGATGGATCGACGGGTCAAAGTTCATATAAACAAAAATTTGATTCAGATGAACCTGATTTCTTAAATCAATCGCTGTTCGTATCCACTGTCATACCAATACGTCTAATTGATTCTTTAAATCGCGTAATATGGTTAAATAGAAGACCACAGTTAGTAAGGTTTTGCAGGCCTTTAAAAATTGAATACACGAAAGAGAGCTCCGCAAAAATCTTATGCGAAAAAGAAAATTTAGATGTGCAAGTAGCGAAATTGGAAAAGTTCAAATGGCAACCTAAAAATATTTCTGTGGATTTCAAAACATATATGTCATCAATTGTTGGAAAGGTATTAAACATCATAACTGGTACAAAATCCAATCAATGTTGCCCAATCTGTGCCGTGAATCCCAAAAGACTTATTGAAATCACAGATTTTAATTCTGAAACCTTTCGACCTCAGCCTGGTTCTTTAAAATACGGCGTAAGTCCATTACATGCATGGATTCGATTTATGGAATTCGTCTTGAATATATCGTACCGTATGGATATAAAGACCTGGCACATCAAAGGCGATGATAAAAATAAAATGATGATAAGAAAGAAGGAAATTCAGCAAATAGTATGGAA
Source organism: Drosophila austrosaltans (assembly GCA_035045865.1). Taxonomy (NCBI): domain Eukaryota; kingdom Metazoa; phylum Arthropoda; class Insecta; order Diptera; family Drosophilidae; genus Drosophila; species Drosophila austrosaltans. The sequence continues at coordinate 1,053,268 of JAWNOQ010000089.1, forward strand.
GGTAATGGGTTTGCATATTAACATACCGAAACAGAACGGAAGTGGTAACAGCAATGATGGTAACACGGCGAGACGAATCTTTGCAAATACAAAACTGTTTGCATCCATAACATTGTTTGATGAGGTCATTTTGAATAATTTTTACTAATATTAATAGCAATATCGTGTGAATTCTCAATCAGCCCAAAAAAGTACCGACAATTTTGTAAAGACACTTTAAATCTATATATGAAAACATATCCGTGGTACCCAATGTCTCAAACTGTACATAGAATATTAGTTCACGGAGCAGACATTATAAGTTTGTGTATAGTTTCAGTTGGATGTTTGGGTGAAAATGCATCAGAAGCTCGTAACAAACATTATAAAATGCACTGACGTTCTCATGCCAGAAAAAATTCTAGATTAAGTAATATGGCTGACGTTATTAATAGAGCCATGGACTCATCTGATCCATTAATATCAAGCTACTATATAAATAAGAGGCTGCAAAATTTGAAAAAGAAACCGCTTCCAATAGAAGTTATAAACCTTTTAGAGAATCCAACATCAGAGCTGAGTTCATACAATTTTTTAAATGATGAAGACACCGAATCAGACAACGAAAGCGATGACAAACATGAGAATTCTTTTGTTTCGGATGAAGAAGATTATTAACGTTTTGTTTTTTTAAGTTTGGAATATTGTTAAAACATGGTAAGATATTATTTTTTCTGTATTTTTATGCTTTGCTTTATAATAAAAATTGAAATTTTTGTACAAGTGCCGGGGTTATAAAGGGGCGGAAAATAAAGGCGTGGTCAAATTGACTAAAAAAAATCCGAAATCAAACTAAAATATTAGTAACATTTAAAAAAAAAATATCAAAGGAGCTAACTTCGGCTTTGCCGAAGTTTGTATACCCTTGCAGCTTCATTGTTTTATTATTTAATTTAAAAACAAAAATTTTAAAGTAATTGGTATTAATGTTTAATAAAATCAAAAAACAAAAATGAAGAAAAATCTCAAATAAAAAAAATTTCCCGTACTTACCGAGAATCGAAACCACCAAACACAGAATCATCGTGCGGCCGATCTTAACGTACTACGCCACCACACTCACTTAACTAACTTAAGCTAGTTCGACATATATAGCAAACGCAAGGCATCTCGCTCTTTCAATTTTGTTCTGTGCAACAACACAACGCAAATGTTTCTGTCTCTATAACATACCGCGTGGTGACGAATTTTTGCATATGTATGTGTGTGTGTGATTGCTTGGAATTTGTTTTTGTTTCTTTGCTGCCAAAGAAAATTGCTTATTTTACTCAAGGTACCTCCACGTTTTAGTTAATAACTCCGGTGATAATTATCCGATCCGACTAATCTTTAAGCTTGGTCTGGATGATCGATTAAGGAACTTAACTTTTCATGTTTTAACGATGTAGCTTAAAATTTAAGCTCGAAAACGTATGGCTAAACAGACAGACGGACAGACGGACGGACGGACATGTCTCAATCGACTCGGCTGTTGATGCTGATCAAGAATATATATACTTTATGGGGTCGGAAACGTATATTTCTATGCGTTACAAATATCTGACCAATTTTATAATACCCTCTGCGAGGGTATAAAAAAATTAAGCTCCTAGCTCTATTGGTGGACTGCCGCCAAAATCAACTAATCGCCCTTAGTGCACTGTTAAGAATATATTGATTTTCATCTAATTGGTGCCAAATTCGACTGATATTACATTTATGTCTGATTTTAACAAATACCGTAAAAGGAAATTAATCCCTTTTATATGTTTCGCTTGTATGTGATTCTGATCGAAAATCGAAGTTCACGACTAGAACATTTCCAATTCTTCACATCAGCAAATACAAATTAAAGCCCGTCACAGATTCTGTATTAGGCTGTGGCACGCGGATATGCTCTTTAGGAAGTTAAACAAGGGCCAACGCTTGCTGTTTATATTTTCCTTTGCATCAATGTCAGTGCACTGAGTACTGACTTTGACACGTTTTCTGACTTAATTTTAGTTTATTGCTTTATATATACACATGTGCATATAGCTATATACGTATGTACACTTCGTTGTCAACATTGCCCTTCTCGACACAAAAGTTGACCAATGCAAAGTGCCACGTGTTGTGGATGTTTCATCCACCGAAATGCTTTCGCTAACCTTTTCCATAATCGCTGACTGAACCGTTGACTTTTTCAGCTACGGGGGTACGGTACAGTATATTTATGCATGATGTACATAACTTGATCTTCTAACGTAAAATTAAATCAGCCTCTGCTTTTCCAATGCGCTCTTAAGGGTGGCGGTGACACAGGATTGAAAAAACAGTGTTTGTTGTTTACTGTTCTCACGCATGTGACTTTCAAATGACGGATTGAAGCAGACAAATATTTGTACAAGAGCGCTGGTCGTTATACAACTCCTGTGCCCTTATTAGATAACGATGATTGTATGTGGGGATGCGCACGCGCTTGATTATTACTTTCTGATAATGTTAATTATTTCCGTAATACATTCATAGACTTTTTTAAGGCAAAAAGAGACATAACTGTGGAGCACGTGGCACGGTTTAGCATACTGATAAGATGAAATCAATATGCGTATGTAAAACAAAAATGAGCAAACTACATAGTAAAAAAATTTGAAATGCGCTACAATTTTCCATATTTTTGCGTTCCGTACAACAAAGATACAACCCTAAGAACAAAAAAGAACTCGGATATTAAACTAACGAGAATTACTAAACTTTGATAGCTGTGAGATTGGTACAGATTTACTAAACCTTACCGTACATAAATAGTTTCCTCAGTATCGGTTTACTATAATTGTGTGTACATAAATGGGTGTAGACAGATCTCATAGACTGCTTATTAGGTTATGATAATCTGAGAGTCTCTTATCAAATTGGGAACCCGAAAAGATATGGCTCTTTTGTTTTTCCGTCAAACAACACCAATTCAACTAGACGCCAATAAGTTTCCTTCACACCGAATTTCGTTCAGATCGGAAATAAATACAGTTTCTATAAGGAAAACCTGTTTAACTTCTTGAAAGGGGCATGGGGTAGCAGGAGTAAGAAAATATATTTCTTACTATTTTTTTCTTTTATAATTTAACATACGAGCACATGTGCATAGCGGTGTGACAACAAAACTGATTTAGACACCGGTTTTATTTAAATAGTCAACAGTTTAATTAAATATTCAAGAACTGCAAGGGTACACAAGCTTCGGCACTGCCAAAGTTAGCTTCTTTGATATTTTAAATAGGGAAAGTCTATCAGGGCGGCCACTTGACTTTATTGCGTCCTTAGACTGTAAATGATGCTTTTTATGGAAACTCAAGTCTTCTGTAAACACTTGTCTGGCATTGCTCTGCTTGTGTTATATTCAATTAATTATTATTTTTGCCTGTGATAATTTGGGGGCAGACTATACAAATTTTTGTACTTTCATAAGTATTCATTATACATATGTATAAATGCAAACATTAGAGGATTGCAAGTGATTGCCAGGATTTGTTTCTTCATCAATCCTTTTTTCAAAATATTTGAACTAATTTTTTTAAGTTATATTCCCTTTTCCCAATTCCAGAAGAGACTTGTATGGTAGGTTCTCCATGAGTCAGTATTTACTGTGTGTTTGAGTACTTAAGAGGAAACAATTTGTTTTACTGACGTGGCTAAAACTTTATGATTCTACTGACGTGGTAGTCCATGAAACACCATTTCAACAACAAATATTTTTGTAGAACTAAATGTTACATCTAGTTTGTTTCTACATATTAGATTTTCAGTCTATTTTTTATGTTGAATTTTTTTAAACAAAAAATAAAGATTTCTATTTTCAAAATTAAAAGCTGTTTACGAATTCCATACAATTTAATCAATATTTTATAAACCTTCATCAAAACCATAAAAAAATAAACAAAATCCACCTTTTTTCAATTTTAAAATAGACCTTTTTAAAACTAATAACTATAGTTATCAGACTAGAAAATATGAGATAAATTCAATGCGTGATGTCCCAGGACTCTCTTGTTTACTCCAAATGAAACACTTTTACCCTTGTAGTACTCTTGTGGCTCATCTAAAGTTCGTTGTTTTATTTCTTAGCTCTTGACCTTCAACGCTTGAAACCATGTCGTCTTCAACGTGTTGGACTCGAAACTTGGATCTTTATTTTCTTCATCTACATAAATCGCTAAATTCACATTTGATTTCCACAAGCCACGCTAATATTTGATCTTTATTGCTTGCAAAAGTTCCCGCCGAAGTTCTCTTTCGGGTATTGGGTTCCCTGTTGTTATTTAAGTCAGCCACAATTTAAAAGTATGTAAATAATCTCATATTCAAAAATGAAGCAAGCAAGTCTTCCCTGTCGACATTGAGTTTACCCTGTAACTTATATTCAATAAAGTCGAACACCCTCAAGATCGCCATCAATTAAATACAAAATTCTTTTTAATTCGCGGTAACAATGAACGCATGCTATCTCGCTCACTCTTGCCAATAACGTCGCCTTGGCAGTTCAGTATAAAAGGCATATGGATATATCTCCGATGCCTATTGTCCGATTTGGACAAAATTTGGTCAGATGATGCATTTTAGTCAAATTCTTAGTTTTCTTTAACAATGCTCTTTTTTCTATTTTTCGGAGGTGGAAGTGGGCGTGGCAAAAATTTGAAATTTGATCTGCCTTTACAATCTCCGAGGTGTATATATTTTATTGGGTTGAAAATCCTACTTCCTGCCTGTTACATACATTTTAGCGACTTCAATATACCCTTTTACCCTATGGACAGAGGGAATAATAACGTTAAACTATAAAATAAAACCATTTTACTGAGGTGATAATATGATAGAAACTTACTTTAACACTGATGTAGTAGTCTCGGGGACATTTTTCTCTCCTTCTGCACTCACTGCGATCGCTCACCACACATTAACCTACACGCCAGCTCTTAAAGGTAAGGTACTAAGCGCGGCAACGCACAGTGGGGCCTCTGCCCGGATAGCTGACCAAAAATCATTTTTTTCACCATCGCGTTGGGCAAAAGTAAAAAGTGAAATCGATAGATAATATTTCAGAAGTTATGGATATAAAAAATTTTGGAAATCCGATATGAATTGTGGGTGCTACATCATCTCAAAGTGAAGACATTTATCAAGTATGAAAAAAATGAACAATTTTTACAAAAACTGGCAACTTCGAAACTGAGGGAATATTCACCAATCAGACCTATATAGTGTAGTATTGCGCTTTTTGCGCAAATTTGTCAAAAATCCAAAAAACTAATGCAACCTCACGTTAAAAACACATTTCAGGTACAAGGAAGAAGAACAACGCATGCAAATTTGTCAAACTGTTATTTGATATTAACATATTTATAATGAATCAAAATCATTGGAGAGCATATAAAACAAGACAAACCTACATTAGATGTTAATGGCTTAAAAAAAATGAAGCAAGCAAGTCGTCCCTGCCGACATTGAGTATACCCTGTACCAACTAGTTATATTAAATGAAATAGAATATCCTCGAAATCGCATTTTATGCGAAATTCTCTTTGACATGCAGCAACAGCTCACTCTTGCCAGCCAACGTCCAAAGTTTATTGTCCGATTTCGACAAAATTTGGTCAGGTGGAGCAGTTTGGGTATATGATTACGTGTGCCAAGTAAGAATACGATATCTTTAATACAGCTCTAGTAGTTGGCATGGCAAAAATTTAAAATAAACTTGATCTGTGTATGTATTAGACGCATGTTCACACCAAATTTGGTGGCTCTAGCTCTTATAGTCTCTGAGATCGAGGTGTTCATACGGGCGAACTGACGGACGGACAGACGGACATGTCTCAATCGACTCGGCTGATGATGCTGATCAAGAATATATATACTTTATGGGGTCGGAAGTGCTTCCTTCTGCCTGTTACATACATTTTAGCGACTTTAATATAGGGGAAGGTGGGGTATTTTGAGCCACTTTTTTTTTATTGCCAGAAATTTTCTATTTAAACAAGTTTTACTTCAAATTTGAGTACTGGGTGTTGTAGTATAAAGATCTAGCTGTCATTTGGCCACAACAGTTTGATGGAATATTTAAAAATTAGGTGATTCTAAGGCAATTTCCAAAAATACATTTTTTCGTGATTTTCAAAATTCTCGGGGTATTGTGAGCCACTTTTAAAATTGAATAAAAACATCGATTTTTGTTACGAAATTTTTTTATTTTTTCACTAGAATAAAAAAAATAATTGAAAAATTAGTTGTTGTAGTGAAAAAAAATTACGCACGTCAGTCTAAAATGCAATTTATGCAAGTCCAACATCTTTCAGTTATTCTGGCACATTGCAAGTGCACTGCACGATCGCAGACTTTGCAATGTATGATTTCGCCGATTCATTCTTTTCGGCATGTTTTCCAGACACAAGCATTCAACACATTAAAAAATGTCGTTAAATGGCAAGAAGCAAGTGGCTAATAATTCCCCGAACCCTCATTTTAGAAAATGTCTGCAAAAAACAAGAACAATAACAAAAACATGCAAAATCCCGTTATAATTTAGAAAGCTAATATACACACGTATATTTAAAACATAGTTACCTCCGTCGATTCACAGAAATAAAAAATATAAGGACATACACGGAGTGTAAATTATAAATCGAGAGCATCCAATTTCTATTTATTAATAAAACAAAGCACCAATATCGGTGCACACACTTGTTCATTATGGAAAATATAGGGTATCATATGACGAGTCGATAACAGTCATTCGCACCTGTCATAATTCACTGGGAAAAAAAATGGCGTTGGCTCACGATTCCCCGTGGCCCATGGCCCCGCCTTCCCCTACCCTTTTACCCTATGGGTACAGGGTATAATAACCATCCGATCTGATTCAAACTTGGTGTGCGGAGCAAGGGAAACTTGTTCTTAAACATTTACTCAAAGCTATTATTACTTATTATTTCACTTAATAACAAAACTTACAGTTTTGTTGATTTGCCTGCATAGACTTTGACTTTGTGTTTTTGATATCTTTTTTTTTGCATTCGCGCTCTCGCATACACATTAGTGTTGTTGTTTGTGTAGAGCTTGCTCTCGCATTTTTACATTGTCCGCAATCGCGACCATTACTCTCACGATTGTTCCAATCTTTGTTGTTGTGTGTTATTACTAACTCTCTTAATTTCTCTTCAGGTTTTTCTTCTGAAGATTAAAACTTTAGCACTTGTGTTACTTCTTGGTTCGTATACATTTTTAAATTTCTATTTTATTATTATTATTATTAAAGTATAGGATATAGTTATAAACTATCAACCTAACTATATTTTACAAGCACTGGCAACTAAGGCCTTCGGCTTAGACGAAAAACTACATCCATACACTAGCCTGGGATTCGAACCCGGATCCTAAATTTCTATTTTAATTTTTTGCGATTTATTATTTTTTTTTTTTCTTATCAGTAAAAAATGAAGCAAGCAACGACATTGAGTATACCCTGTACCAACTAATTATATTAAATAAAATATAAAATCCTCGAAATCGCCATCTATTTTATGCAGAATTCTCGCAGAGTCTCGCTCACTCTTGCCAGCCAATGTCGCCTTGGAAATTCAGTGCAAAACTCATATAGGTATATCTCCAAAATTGATTGTCCGATTTGGACAACATTTGGTCAAGTGGAGCAGTTTGGGTATATAATTAGGTGTGCCAAGTAAGAATATGATATCTTTAATTCAGCTCTAGTAATACGTTTTCCCGATTTGCGGGGGCGGAAGTGGGCGTGGCACTGGGAATCGAACCAACGGTGATTCGATTCGTCAAGCGAACACTATCGTCACAGCCACCGAGACACTTTGCAATTCGATGCAAAGATTGATTGATATCCTTTCCACAGGGGTATATTCACTTCGAATTGTCGCTGTTTTGTCGAAAATTACAAATTTGTGTCAAGCGGAGCGGTGTTGTAAAACTTCACGTCACACACACACTATGATGCCTGCCCATGTACCGACTAGTGCACACATACATTGACAGAACTTGCTCTCACTTGCTCTCACTTGCTCTCATTGAGCGTACGAACGTTCGGCTATTTGCCGAAGGTCTCTGGGGTTCCATGGTTAGGCTAGTGTTTGCAATCAAAAAATCTTACGTTTGTCCCATCTATGTATTGTATAGTTAGTGCTTTTACCCTATGGATACAGGGTATAATTAATAAACAATTAAATTTACAATGGTTGTCTGCTCTTCCAAAAAGTGCCCTCATCTCCAAAAAGTCCAAAATGACTATCTTTTGTGCTGGCTGTGTGATAACATTATGCATGTTAAATGCGTTGGTTACACAGCCAAAGTAAAGGATAGTATTGGAAACGGTGGGGGCTTAAAATGGAGTTGTGAAGCGTGCCGGTACATAGAAATGGATATGCGTCTATTTATGCGGCGCACGAGAGAGGGATTTAAATCCCTGTCGGCTGGTTTTCTGAAACTTCGTGATGAGTTTTCGTCTCTGGAAACTCAGTTTAATAGTTATAAACTATTAAACGAATCACCGAAGCGGAAGAAGACTATCCCACGGGATTTCTCTCCCGATCCGCCGGCATCTCTGCTTCTACCGGTTCCGGCATCGTTCAATAACTTCATAACTCCAAATGGTCAGCAACTGATATCGTTTAGAAGTCCTGCAGTGGCTGCAGTTGTGGGGACGTTTGACATTTCCCCTGGTAACAGTACCCCGCATGCTGATTCGATATTGGTTGTATATCGAATCGGATATTCCCAATAAAGTTTTATCTAGAAGAGCTCTCAAAGCGTCATCTGCCTCAGCAGTTCCAGCGCAAAATGTTGTTGCTGCAGTTGTTGTTGCACAGTGCTTTGTTGACGGTCTCCTTGAGTTATCTCTAACCCAAGTTAATCCAGTCCGTAACAAAAATGAGAGACCACTCGATTATTTATGTTAGATTCTTCTAACTGTACTGTTTCGAGGATTGATCCTTTAGTCGTCTCTGAAGACAGTTTCCATCCAACTTTAGACTTAACCATTGATCTACCTTTTCGGTTACTAACTGCTGGTACCAGTTCGACGTCTCGTACCCGTTGCTTTCGTAAAACTAACTTTTTCAAGCTCAATGAGCTAATTCTTCCCACAGACTGGTCTTATCTGTACTCCTATAATGATATGAATGCTGCCATTTGTTTTTTCTATGATACTATATTTTCGCTTTTTGATGCTTGTGTTCCACGTGTGACCCATGTATTGTCTAACAAGTCGCCATGGTTTACACGTGAGTTAACTAATTTGAAAAATGTGAAGTCTAGATATTATATAAAGTTCAAAAAATCGGGTCGACCGTCTGATTTCTCTCTTTATGCTGTTGCTCGATCGAATTTTTCAGTGCTTAATACACTATGCTATAAGGATTACATTAGGCGTTGTAAACTTCAGTTTTCCCGTGATCCTAAGCAATTTTATAACTTCGTTAACGCCAAACGTAAGGTAGCAGTGCACCCGTCCCATTTATGTTTTGAAAATAATAAAGCCAACAATGATCAGGCCATCGCAAATATGTTTCTTGATCATTTCAAAACAACTTATTCCTCCAAAGAGCATCGAGCTAACTTTTCATATCCCTATCAGTTGAAAAGGTCTAATTGCGTCTTTAATCCTGTGATCCATGAAGATTCGCTTCTCAGCGTGCTTACTTTAGTGAAGCCCGTGTACTCACCAGGACCTGATGGGATACCTGGTTGTGTACTCAGGTTTTGCGCTGAGACTTTGATTTCCCCGATTCTTAAGTTACTTACTTTGTCCGTTGAAACTTCCTCTTTTCCAATCATTTGGAAGGAATCTTTTATTATTCCTTTGCATATGGTAGATAATTCCATTCTTTGACTTTGACTTAAACATTTTTATACCCTGTACCCATAGGGTAAAAGGGTATATTAAAGTCGCTAAAATGTATGTAACAGGCAGAAATATACGTTTTCGACCCCATAAAGTATATATATTCTTGATCAGCATCACTAGCCGAGTCGATTGAGCCATGTCCGTCTGTCCGTCCGTCTGTCTGTCCGTATGAACACCTAGATCTCGGAGACTATAAGAGCTAGAGCCACCAAATTTGGTGTGAACATGCGTCTAGTGTGTACACAGATCAAGTTTGTTTCAAATTTTTGCCACGCCCACTTTCGCCCCCGCAAATCGGGAAAACGAATAACTAGAGCTGTATTAAAGATATCGTATTCTTACTTGGCACACCTAATTATATACCAAAACTGGACCAGCTGACCAAATTTTGTCGAAATCGGACAATAAACATCGGACATATGCCTATATCCGTTTTGTACTGAAATGCCAAGGCGCCATTGGCAGATAAGAAAGAGCGAGATAGCATGCGTTCGCTGCTGCTGCATGTTAAAGGTTTTATTTTTAATGTTGGTACAGGGTATACTCAACGTCGGCAGGGACGACTTGCTTGCTTCATTTAAAATATTTTTAAAATTTGCTCCTTATTTTTTGCATTTGTTAGGTTATAACGGTAAAAAAAAACTTAATAAAATCGAAAAATAATTTTATAATGTTATAATGATTTTTCCCACTTTATTTATTAACAAATATTTGCTTTCAATATTTTTTGTCTCAAAAACTGTAAACTTTTTTTTTTTTAATCTCGTACTTCTTCACTTGGCTATTTTTACTACTTTGGTCCTCTTGGGCACTAAAATAATCGAAATGACAAAACATTTGAATGAAATATCATTATAGCAAATATTTTGTATTATTTTTTTTCATTAAATCATTGTTTTTAGTTTTTTTTTTTTTTCAATTGCGCGACTTTTATGCCAAAAATTTATTTATTGAAAAATTTTGGAGTCCTTGCAAGAAAAAACAAGAAAAACCACTTGAATTTCTAGAAAACTAAAGCAAATCATACAGAATCTTAATGGTGATTAGTCCTCCTTTCAAAAAAGTCTAATTTAAATCTTCCTGGACACAAGGATATTGGGGGTGGGCGGCTCTGAACGAGATAAATGATTTTCGGGAAAGTGTAATTTACCCACTGATAGGCATTACCCTTACCCACTGATTGGGATTATCCTTATGGTAACTGCGTAGAAAAGTTAAACTTATTTCTATTTTCCAGTATTAACAAAACCTAGTCTTAGATTCGACTTCGGTTTGTAAATGCATCTTTAAGCTTCGGCACGGCCGAAGTTAGACCATCCTTCTAGTTTTTTTTTAGGCGATTTCTGGTGTGTTTGGCTTTATAATGGAACAGAGTATTTCTAAACTCGGCAAGAACGATTTTTTATACCCTTGCAGAGGGTATTATAAAATTGGTCAGATGTTTGTAACGCATAGAAATATACGTTTCCGACCCCATAAAGTATATATATTCTTGATCAGCATCAACAGCCGAGTCGATTGAGACATGTCCGTCTGTCCGTCTGTCCGTCTGTCTGTTTGTTCGCAGCTTTTCGAACTTAAATTTTAAGCTACGTAGTTGAAACTTGGTAGTTAGCTTTCTTAAAGGTGTAGGTAGACGAAGTATGAAAATCGGTCGGATCGGATTACTATATGATATATCCAATATCGGAATAATAGGGTTCCAATTACAAATTTTTTATTTTTCTATTGGAATATAAATCTAATTTGTACCAAAACACTACCCACCAAGTTTGACTCAAATCGGATAATTATTACGGCTACAAATCAATAAAACAAATCATCAATATAAGCAATTTACTCCAGCAACAAAAAATTTCAAAGAAATCTGCCGTACCAACACAAGAGACCCGTGATCGAATCCGCGCGGCACCAAATAAAAAATATATAAAAATATTGTTTTTTTGGTTGTTGCATTTAAATTTAATTTGTATCCATACACTATACTCCAAGTTTGAACTAAATCGGATAATCATTAAGGTTACAAATCAATAATCAAATTTGTTAGAAATTAAATTTATTTTAATGCTTACGCACACACATATGTACATATGCGAAAATTCTTCACCACGCGATGTGTGAGAGAGACAGAAATATTTTAGTTGTGTTCTTACACAAAACGAAATTGAAAGAGCGAGATGCAATGGGTTTGTTATATATGTCGAATTAGCTTACATTAGCGAAGTAATGACGGTGGCGTAGTGTGTAGAGATCGGTGGCACGATGCGCTCGGTGTTTGATGGTTCAATGCTCGGTGAAGAAGTGAATGTTTTTAGATGTGTTTTTTCTTCTTTTTTGTTTTTTTTTGATTTTGTTAAACATTTATACCAATTATTTTGCTGCAAGGGTATACAAACTTCGGCAGAGCCGAAGTAAGATAAGTAAGAGTAAGATTTTTTTTCGTTGTAAGTATTTTTTTTTAAAAATTTATTAACACGCTGTCTAAAAAACATTAAGGAGGAATAAAAAAAAACAGGTTTGTGCAAGTAAAACCTGATTGTACTGCATAAAAAGGATTTTAAAAGTTTTTTTTTTCATTAATTCTATGTACGTCTCGTTCACTTACATATGTGGTTCTGTACAAGTGTCATATTTGCTTACGATTATGGCCGAAATAAAAAAAATTTTTTTTTAAAGTCACAAAAAAGTAGTTACGTTCTCATCTACAAATAGATAAATGGTAATTTTGTAAGTAAGAAGAGGACGCATTTGATACCACCACATGTTCGGATTTCTACTACAAATTGTGCGACACATACAATTATGTGTTTTCGAGCAGTCGTTGATAAGTATCCCGTTCGTAATGTAAATATAATGAAAAGGCGTCATCAATTCCGGACAAAGAAAATCCCTTTTAAAGCACGAACGCCAAATTAAATTGTCTTTACTCTAACAATTTAAAACTTTTTCGTCTATTCTAATCCCTCAATGCATCTAAATGGTGTCGAATCCGAAAATTGGATTGAAGAGCAACGCCTACTCATTGCCACAACAGTAAAGCAACATTCATCCGTTTTAGTTTGCATGCTTCAGTTCCACCCCATTCTATGTCATAATGGAAGTAGCCAAATGCTCAATTGCGGTGTCGCAGGACATGTCAGAGTGCGCAGAGTAAGGGATTTAGAATCGTCTTCTTTGTCAAGTGGTGAACTGGCGATACAGCAAATGTAAACAGAAGCAAACAGAGATCCAATTACTTAAACGGTTAGTCTTTTGTTGAATCTGTGTCAATTTGCATACTTTCTAGTTTATTTATGTATAAACACTCAATGCAAATGCTTAAATTCGAAATTTTTCGGAAGGGATACTCGGCCATACCAAAGTTTCTATGCTTTCGCAGTTCTGCTTACTTTCTTCACTTATTATTGTCCTAGTGACTTAGCAATTTTTCTTTAATACAACTCCAGTTATTCGTCGCAAAATTTGAAACATGTAGTTGTTCTACATAAATGTTTGTTCTTATTGGTAGCCGGTAGCACAAGCTTTTAAACATATTTAGGTGTTCATACGAACGGACTGATGGGCAAACGTGTCTTTATCGGCATGTCGGTGACTGTTGTTGCTGATCAAGAACATAGTATGTATGTATGTATGTATGTATGTATGTATGTATGTATGTATGTATGTATGTATGTATGTATGTATGTATGTATGTATATATATATGTATGTATTCATGTATATATTTTATTGGATCGGTATTGTTTCCTTTTAAGTCTTACATACACCTATATACTCGTACATTCATATATACGCTTTTATCCATAAATACAGGGTAGAATATTTATTCGCTGTCAATTTAAGCTTGTAAGGCCACATATACTTCCATTATTTAGTACCAGGTTGAAGTAATGACCTGATGAAAGTGCATAATTCTCCGTTTGGAAAGCTTGTATGGTTGTACATCATGACATGCGGTTTTCTCGGATTAAAAGTGTCTCTATAGAATTTGGTATAAAAATCTTTTCTTAAGCCGCGAACATTAACTTATTAACTAATTTGCAAGGGTGTACAAACTAGGATTCCTATCGGGTAGCTCCCATAAGAATAAGTCGAGAAAAGAGTTTTAAAGCGCTTAGTACTAGTTATTTTAACATTTGGTCGACGTATCAAAATATCAATGGCCATACTTTCTTGAAATTTATTCCACAGATTAACAGAATCAGTTACCTGACAAAACGCTACTATGATGGCAAATAAATATTTTAGTGATGTAGCTGAACTGCAAGTAGCTGCTTCCGATAATGTGTTTTCCCAGTGAGAATCGTTTTCCAAAAGCCCCAGAGCTTTGCATGCTGCTTGATAAGTATTGTAAACAACACCTTGTACAGTTCTTAGGTGTGCAAAGGATGTCGGGCCTTTTACAATATGCAGTAACATTCTCAGATGAAAGCATTCGCTGTTGTTGGGATGAATCACATAGACTCTGCCAAGAGCATCCGTTTTTTTTACTCCGGGGAAACCATCGACCGCAGTACCTTGTTTTCGCCGTTGAAAGGTTTTAGAATTACTCTACTCCATGTATAGTAACATGGAACTCTGTCATATGTTAGTGTTTTCGCGAAATCATCTTGAGCACATAACTTGAAGAATGCGGTCAATGTTGTGTCCCGCGGGTTATTAACAACTTCTTGTATATTGTTCTCAGTGAAATATACTCTTTGTCCGTTTTCTAAATGAACTGCTAGGTGGACAATTGTGGGAGCCCGGTCGTGCACTTCGAATGATAAAATCCTCCATACAGCTTCGGAGCTGCAGATGTAACGTCCAGACTGATATTTTTCCACTTCATTTGATGATTGTATGCTGAAAGTGGCTTGGTCGCTACCTTTATTAATGTATTTAGTAACGTATTGGATTGACTTTATTGAACTGCACAACTCGACGTTGATGTGCGCATCAAAAATTTTCAAAAGAAGCGGATTATATGCAACGATCCATCGGTTATCAATATCGTGGTTTCGAAAGGTGGCACTTTGCCCACCCTGTTCTGGCGATCGTCGACGATATTTGGGATATCCATCATCGCTGGTAGACGTTTGAGTTTGGAACGACTTCGGAAATTTTTTGCTGCATTTGGAATCTCGCATGCATGGAGAGTTTGGGTTTAAAGTCCTGCACGGGCCGTGTACCATGTTTTTCTTTACGATTTCGAAAAGTTCAGGATCTTCTTCTTTGTCCGGTAATTCAGCTGAAATGACGTTGTCAATTTGATTTGGTTTAATTTTGTTTACTAACCACACCAGCAGATGTACATGTGGCAGACCACGTTTCTGCCATTCTATTGTGTACATGTGACAGCGTGGCGAACCGAAAATATGAGACTTGTTAATGAGGTGCAGGAGTTTGTGTACTTTTAACTATATCGTATCTGTCTTGTGGAGTTAAGTTGGGGTTAATGTTTTCTTTGATTTCTGGCCAATTTTGGTTACATGTTGCTGTTATAAATAAATCAGGTTTACCGTAATGTCTGACGTAAGTCATTGCGTCCTGCGATTTTTCATGTAAATATCGAGGTCCACCTGTGAATGATGAAGGTAGTATAACCAACTGTCCAATACCGTTGCTGTGTTCATTCGCCTGTAAAGCATCCTGAAGATGAACATAATTTTCAGCTCTCAATTTAGTTTGATTGTTACGGATGTAGGCCAATCTCTCGGATTCAATTTTCGCATATTGATCGACTAAATATTGATTTGTTAACATTCCATACCTAAGCAAGGTATTGAAATTGTTTCGTCTTGTCATTATCCGGTAGCAATAGTAGTTCATACATGACACTGTTTTACGCAGAGTTAGTCCACTGATTGGGTCAACTTGAGAAACATTAATGGCATAACCATCTTCTCCACGGCATAACATCAAAGGATATTGCAAGCTGTCATAAGATCTGTGTAACTCTGAAATTTTTTGCAAATTATCATCACGACTATGCAACACAATATCTCTTTTGTCAAATTGCTGTCCGGCTATCACCACTGCTACTTCACTCGTGGAAGGCGCATTATATCGTCCTCTGTGTTCTCCGACAGGAACTTTATTTGCATGGATTACGACATTAAAGTCGGGAGTACTTGCTGGAACACTCTCTATCGCAGTTTTAAAAGACTGTATGTAGCGATTATGCGAATGTAACATATCTTGGAGAGATCTAATCAAATCTCTATCAATTGGCTGTGCGACACTTGAATACCGCGTTGATGCTTGTGCGTCTGGATCTGCAATAAAATAAATTTGCAGAAATTTGTGATCATCGGGTCGAAGTGGTAGCAAGCTCCCTGCTTAGTGATACACTTGCCCTTGAATTTTAAATGTAGGCATGAAACCCCGCTCAACGACTTGATTACTCTTGAAAGAGGTCATTTGAAATGCGTTATTATAACGGCGTATATTGCGCATGAATTGTTTGGATTTCGGATCGTCACCCGTAAGTAGAGAGTGAAGTGGTTCAGGTGGAGGTAGAATTTCTTCTAATTTTATTTTTCCTTGCAAGCAACACATGCCTTTCGATTCGTCCTTGAATTTCAATGCCGAGCAATGTTCACACACTAATGACATGGTACCAATTGATACTATACGATCGTCTTTGTAAGGAATCGAAGGATCGTAATTCATGGCAGAATTTTCTTTGTTTACCCATGAATTAGTTACTCTGGCTCTCTGTATTCGATGTCTGCCTCGATCCTGGATACGGCGAGCCTCACGCTCTAGAGACAATTCTCTGGCTCTCTGAACTATATGTCTATCTCGATCCTGGTTACGGCGAGCCTCACGCTCTACGGAGGATTCTCTTTCTCTCTCAGCTCTATTTCTAGCCCGAAGCTGGCTGAGTCGGGCCTCACGCTCTACTGAAGATTCACTCTCTCTCTCAGCTCTGTTTCTATCCCGAAGCTGGCTGATGCGAGCATCACGTTCCGCTGACGTTTCTTCATCTCTTGCTGAACGTGTTCTTCTGGCATTCAATGTACTAAGACGTATGTTCGAACGACGACGTCTTCCTGACATGATTTTATTATTTCTGTACAAAACCAAAATAATAAACTCAACAACCAAAAATACTTAATCTATTCGGTTCTTTTTTGAACTTTAATACCTTAACTACTACGGTTCTCAAAATATTTAAAAAATGTGTTTATTTACGACTTCTTGAAATTATCAATGGTTCTCTAATTTATTAAGCATGTTATTGTACACAAAAACCTTCCTCTTGAATCACTCTATCTATTAAAAAAAACCGCATCCAAATCCGTTGTGTAGTTTTAAAGATCTAAGCATACATACATACAGACAGACACAGAAAGCGACTTTGCTTTATACTATGTATAGATAACTTTAAAAAATCGTGTTTCGTTTGACAAAAATTTAAAAATTTATAGTTAGAATATTGTGAAATACAATAAGTATGTTGGGTGAAGAAATGTCTAACGATAATATAATAAATATTTATGTTGTTTATTATTTACATTAAATGTCACTAAAACAATAAAAATCGAGTAAGACTTGCCAATACTTTTGACCATGACTGTACTTTTAATGGGGGTGTTGGCTTGTTGTTGTGGCAATGCAAATATTGCGTCGTTGTTTTAATGCTAGGCGTTGGCACCGTTGCCAATTAGTGATGTAAGAAAACATTCACGTGGATTTGAGCGAATATTTGCGAACGGAGACAACATTATCGCAACATGCACCAAATAGCGTTCTAGTCTTTGCTGGCAAGTATATATGTAGATACAGAAAAGAAACCGATTGACTCCAGATCGGCTAAGTCGGATTTGGTTTCCTCAAAAATATTTGTTCTTAAGATATAATTGAAAATGGAAAACATGACTGCTATAAAAGGGTTTGTTTTCTTGTTGTTATTTTGAATTAAATTTCTTTATAAATACGTTATAAGTGCGAAATTAAGAAGCCTACTATAAAAGCGTACGTTTGAAATAATTTTAATTTAAAAATAAGATGTTTTTTCGTGTTAATGTTTTAACCCCACATTGATTCACATTGATGTTTCTATTTATATTTACATCGCTATTCCCACTGCTTCATTCCACTGGTTCAGTGAAGGAAACCTCAAAGAAAACTGAGTATGCCATCATTTTAAAGACTAATGAAGAAGTTTATTTTTGAAAATAAAACTGGAATTCAAAGTTACATTAACAAAAATAATAACAATGAAGCAAGCAAGTCGTCCCTGCCGACATTGAGTATACCCTGTACCAACTAGTTATATTAAATAAAATAAAATATCCTCGAAATCGCCATCAATTTCATGCAAAATTCTCTTTAACATGCAGCAACAGCAAACGCATGCTGTCTCGCTCACTCTTGCCAGCCAATGTCGCCTTGGCAATTCAGTGCAAAACTCATATAGGTATATCTCCGATATTTATTGTCCGATTTCGACAAAATTTGGTGAGCTAGTCCAGTTTGGGTATATAATTAGGTGTGCCAAGTAAGATTACGATATCTTTAATACAGCTCTAGTAATACGTTTTCGCGATTTGCGGGGGCGGAAGTGGGCGTGGCAAAAATTTGAAACAAACTTGACCTGTGTATGCATTAGATGCATGTTCACACCAAATTTGGTGGCTCTACCTTTTATAGTCTCCGAGATCTAGGTGTTCATACGGACGGACAGACGGACGGACAGACGGACATGGCTCAATCGACTCGGCTAGTGATGCTGATCAAGAATATATATACTTTATGGGGTCAGAAATGTATATTTCTGCCTGTTACATACATTTTAGCGACTTTAATATACCCTTTTACCCTTTGGGTACAGGATATAAAAACTTACAAAATTATAGGAAATGAAGCAAGCAAGTCGTCCCTGCCGACATTGAGTATACCCTGTACCAACTAGTTATATTAAATGAAATAGAATATCCTCGAAATCGCCATAAATTTCATGCAAAATTCTCTATAACATGCAGCAACAGCAAACGCATGCTGTCTCGCTCACTCTTGCCAGGCAATGTCGCCTTGGCAATACAGTGCAAAACTCATATAGGTATATCTCCGATATTTATTGTCCGATTTTGACTAAATTTGGTCAGCTGGTCCAGTTTGGGTATATAATTAGGTGTGCCAAGTAAGAATACGATATCTTTAATACAGCTCTAGTTATTAGTTTTCCCGATTTGCGGGGGAGGAAGTAGGCGTGGCAAAAATTTGCAACAAACTTGATCTGTGTACACACTAGACGCATGTTCACACCAAATTTGGTGGCTCTAGCTCTTATAGTCTCCGAGATCTAGGTGTTCATACGGACGGACAGACGGACGGACAGACGGACATGGCTCAATCGACTCGGCTAGTGATGCTGATCAAGAATATATATACTTTATGGGGTCAGAAATGTATATTTCTGCCTGTTACATACATTTTAGCGACTTTAATATACCCTTTTACCCTATGGGTACAGGGTATAAAAAGTCAGTTCACAGGTCACAACCCTTTATACTATGGTTCAAGATTCAGAGAAAAACCAAATATTTTTTGTAAATAATATTTAGTTGGCCCATCTTTTCCATGGCACCTTTGCGGCATTGATTGAAGCAACTTTTCGGTCCCATTTCCCACATTACCGCCTCCATGCTTGAGTGTGGGTATAATTTTTTGAAGGTCAAGTGCCGTTTTTGGCTTTCTCCAAACTTTGCATTGGCCATAAAGAAATTTCTTATTGTCTTTGGATGAACGATAATAACGGAAAATGTCTCAACGTATTCCGCCATTTTTGGACCACTTATATTGGGGTTTTGATGGACTTTGGTCTTTCCTGTCTGGACTTATTTCTTACATCCGTGATGTCATCACTGTTGTTGTTGGCTCAAAGAATTCAGCTCAATACAGTATACGCGTTACGTTAGTTTTGCCATTTATTGGTCTAATGCAAACAATTATTTCGACTAACACAACCTAAAAATTTTCCAAAATATCCCGATTGAAGGTTAATTGATAATATGCATACATATGTACATATGTGTGTATTACATATGCAAAATAGTGTATGCCGATAAAGATATAAATATATATATATATACATACATACATGATAAGAAGAAGGAAGATGAGCTTGGGGGTGACAATTATGATGTGTCCAGATGGATCGTCAACAGTGGCTCTATCTTATAGTAGTCCGATCCGACTAATTCTTAAATTAAATATCTAATATAAATAATATAAATATAAATAATATATTTATTTAACCCCTATAAGTATGTATGTATATAATACATGCTTCCACCATTGATTTTTGTTTTTTTATCGTTTGAAGACAATAAAAAGATTGTTTGTTTGTTTAACAATTTGCTTGATAAGACAACTTAACAAAAACCTTATATCAAATGCACCGAAGCTTGTACACTCTTTCAGTTGTTGACAGTCGAGAAATATCTATGAAAAACAAAGCGTACAACAATAGCCATCTCAACCTTACAAATAACAGTTTATGCAAAAACACAATGTATGTATGCATGAACATGTTTATTATCTTTCTCACACAAGTGTAAATTAGCTGATTGTGTCACAGCAATTTATTCTATTGAAGATTTATATTGGCAACAGTTATCGAATCCGATGAAAACCTCCTGCAAGCTATACTTAGTATTAGGCAGGCAAATAAAAAAAACACTTTCTCATAAGAGCTTTATTTTAGTTTAACTAAATTTACTTATTTATATTGATAAAAAGATGCTTCAACTTATCGACCATTTGTTTAAATTTTAAAATATTTTTAAACCGATGGTTGACTGTAATTCACTAAGAACGAGCTTGATTATTTACCTTTTTTACCAGGTGACATCAAGACCCCAAATTTGATCAGCTTAGAAAGTAGTGTGTTGATAAATAATTTGGAAAGTACAACTCTTTTAGTCTTCAAGAGTTAGGTGTTTGTACAGATACATGGATGAATCTTAATCGTCTTAATAATATGATACTGATCAAGAAGTTAATTGGTATTTTAATCTGGACCGACAATTGTTTTGGAAAGTCTTGAGTTCAGTTGGCTTTAAACACCCAGCTGTGTGATGTATGTACGTATGTATGTATATCCGCTGCGGAATACAAATATGTATATGTTTGTTTGAATATACATATCTTCTAATTTGATAGAGCCTAGATTGGTGTCAATGCTCATTGGTTGCAAGCTGCATGTCACGGCAAGGATGAATGTCACATATCCATTCTGGCCAGTATAATAGAGCCCCATTGGGATTAGCTCGTCCTCCATGTGCGTTGTAAACACTACCTTCATAACCAAATTTGTTTTTATACCCTGTACCCATAGGGTAAAAGGGGATATTAAAGTCGCCAAAATGTATGTAACAGGTAGAAGGAAGCGTTTCCGACCCCATAAAGTATATTTATTCTTGATCAGTATCACTAGCCGAGTCGATTGAGACATGTCCGTCTGTCCGTCCGTCCGTCTGTCCGTCTGTCCGTCTGTCCGTCCGTCCGTCTGTCCGTCCGTCCGTCCGTATGAACACCTAGATCTCGGAGACTATAAGAGCTAGAGCTACCAAACTTGGTGTGAACATCCGTCTATTGCATAGACAGATCAAGTTTGTTTCAAATTTTTGCCACGCCCACTTCCGCCCCCGGAATTTGGAAAAAACTATAACTAGAGCTGTATGAAAGATATCGTATTTTTATTTGGCACACCTGATTATATAGCTAAACTGCTTCAGCTGACCAAATTTAGTCAAAATCGGACAACAAATGTCGGAGATATTCGCATATAAGTTTTGTACTGAAACACTAAGGGCGGCATTAGCTGATAAGAGTGAGCGAGATAGCATGCGTGCTCTGTTGCGGCATGTTAAACTGAATTTTCTTTGAAATTGATGGCGATTTCGATGTTTCGACTTTATTTAATATAACTAATTGGTACAGGGTATACTCAATGTCGGCAGGGACGACTTGCTTGCTTCATTGTATTAGGAGAGTTGAAAGTTTCGGATAAAAGCTTGATGGACTTCTAGCTTTGTCGTGTTGGGCAACAATGTAGTCATCTTGTGGCTTTGCTACAGTTTATGTATTGCCTTGGGCTTGAATTCCCTTACTTACAGTCTACGCCTGTTTGCCCATTGGCCAACCCAATTTGTCGAACTTGCTGATTTATCGGAATTTTCTCATCTGTTTTTCCTTAGTATGCCTTTTGTTTTTAAGGACATACTTGTTTTCGGTAAGGAGAGCAACCCTTGTGGCCGGCAGACTATTGTTCTTGACAATAAAGGCATGTGGAAGGGGCTTGTCTTCTTTGAGCTGAAGCCAGCGGAACTCAAATATTATTGATATAAGATTGGCAACAAGTTTTCTAAGCTATTAGCGAAAGGTATTCATATATGGAATGGCAAATTACTTAATCCATGTGGATGGCACAACCTTGGAATCTAGAGCTGGAGCCACCAAAATCTTTATGTGGTGTGTAATAATAACAGTTTCCAAAATTTACTGTATCTTCCATTTCCTTAATTTTATGTACGTATGTATATATGTACATTGCTATATACACGAATTCTCGACCAAAGCAACAGCTTAAATCTTTGCATTGCAAGGATTTCGTAAAAACAAAATCGATACTCGGGAAATCTTTTATTTTATTAAAAATGTTTAGAAAGGACACTTTATCAGTAAAATGACCATATAAAAACTAAAACTCAGTTTCCGCAACAACCTCAATTCTCAATTTACTCAATGTACATTAGTTGCCTTCTGCGAGGGCCGTCTGTATAAATGACCAGTCAGCTATAGAAAAGAAGCCACCCTGCAATAAATTCCTCCGTATCACCATTGATGCAAAGCGACCAAAGAGCAACGATAAAGGGGCTACCCGTTTCTAATTAAATGTCTTTGACATTTGTTCGCTTAAAGCATCGCGATTTCTTTACCGCCTTGTATTCCGTTTGGGCCGTGTTGGTAGAAGCCTTTCGGAGTTCCTCGAGTTAATGCGATAAATTTGCATATTTTGATTGTGTTGCGGTCAACAATAAGTTGCTGTCTGAATTAATGGGATTTTACAAGCTTATGCAAAATCCACCAAATATTTTACAATTTTAATTAAATTACGTCGCGGTTCTCATACGCTAGTGTACGCAAAATGGAGCTACTGGATTACTGCAAATTGCAAAAGTACAGCAAACGCAAATCAACAGCAATCATATTCGATTCGATAGTGAACTGCCGTTAAATAAACCGATTTCCCCCTATTTCTGCCTTGGTAAACGCAACAGCAAAACCACAACAGGCCTAGGGAAAACGCAATTTCAATATGGATATTGCGGACTGGTTTGGGCCCGCCTGCCTACGCCCTGACTGTTTTAATGAGGTTGAAACAGCAGCTCGTCTTCACAAGTGGCATAGGCATACTTCACAGGTAAAATTTTGTATGTACATACATACATACATATATACAATGTACAATGTAGACTTTTATACCTACATACATATATGTACAGTTCACACACACACCACACCTACACCTGTTTGCTTATGATGCTGTTGCCGTTGCAAAAAGTAACAGGTTTGGGCTGAGCCCTTTGTGGCAACATGAACATGTGTTTTATATTATACTTTGGGCTGTGTGCTGGGACAGTAAAAAATCCCGCACCCACCATATATTCGCCTGAAGGCAAGGAAGTCTTTGCATTATCCAGTTCACGCTTGGAATGTTTTTTTGCTGTTGTCCGGTATTCACAGCAAATTATGCTAAGGCGGGAACTGTTATCTAACTACATTGTATATTGCAAGCCTGGCCGTCAGTTAGTCTAAAAAGGGATTATTTTGCGTCACGTGTTCTATCCTAATCGAACGACACAAACAGATGTACTAATTAGCAACATAAACATAATTTGCAGCATAAACATGGCATTTGCAAAAACAGCATCTGTATTTCGTTAATCCAAACACAATCGAATAAAGAACATGGGTAATAAGAGATAATTTAACATAAGAGCCCATGTACATTGTACTGACACATCTTTAATAACGAATACTCATTCAGTGCTGCAAATTTTTACATAACAAAAATATCTGATTTTGGTGGGCAGCGAGTTGAAAAAATCTAAAAAATTTTCACCGAGCATCGAACCTTTAAAGACCGCGCCCATCGTGTCACCGATCTCTACATACTATGCCACCGTCCTTACTAAGGTAACGTAAGCTAATTCGACATATATGCAAACCCATTGCATCTCGCTCTTTCAATTTCGTTCTGTGTAAGAACACAACTAAAATATTTCTGTCTCTCTCACACACCGCGTGGTGAAGAACTTTTGCATATGTATGTGTGTGCGTGAGCATTAAAATAAAGTTAATTTCATTTAAATTTGATTATTGATTTGTAACCTTAATAATTATCCGATCTTGTTCAAACTTGGTGTAGGCTGTATGGGTAAAAATTAAATTTAAATGCAACAACAAAAAAACAATAATTTTATATATTTCTTATTGAGTGCCGCGCGGATTCGAACACGGGTCTTTTGTGTTTGTACGGCAGATTTCTTGGAATTTGTTTTTGTTTCTTTGCTGCCAAAGAAAATTGCTTATTTTACTCGAGGTACCTCCACGTTTTAGTTAATAGCTCCGGTGATAATTATCCGATCCGACTAATTTTCAAACTCACCATACTTGCTAGATCAAGGAACTTAACTTTTTATGTTTCAACCCTGTAGCTTGAAATTCGAGGCTGTCATCGTGATTCAAACAGACAGACGGACATGTCTCAATCGACTCGTCTATTGATGCTGATCAAGAATATATATACTTTATGGGGTCGGAAACGTATATTTCTAAGCGTTACAAACATCTGACCAATTTTATAATACCCTCTGCAAGGGTATAAAAAGGCGGGAAAATGTCTATTGTTTTTATCATCTTTACTGTTTTTTTTTATCGTTATCTTCAATCTCTTCTTCAGCTTTTCAAAGCTTCTGTATTGCGGCATGGGAACAAATATTGCTTACATTAACAGTTATATTACACTTAAAATAAAGGCAACACACCCGAGTATCATCAAGCACATTCTAGCGCAGCCAGGCTGGAATCTACATTGATTAGCCAGTGTTGATTAATGTCAGCTTTTTAAACCCTGTACCCATAGAGTATATAAAGTCGGAAAAATGTATGTAACAGGTAGAAATATACATTTCTGACCCCACAAAGTATATATATTCTTAATCAGCATCACCAGCCGAGTCGATGGAGACATGTCCGTCTGTCCGCCCGTCCGACTGTCCGTCCATATGAACACCTAATGCATGGGCAGATCAAGATTGTTTCAAATTTATGCCACGCCCACTTCCAACCCCGCAAATCGGGAAAACGAATTAATAGAGCTGTATTAAAGATATCATATTCTTACTTGGCACACCTAATTATATACCCAAACTGATCCACCTGACCAAATTTTGTCCAAATCGGACAATAAATTTTGGAAATATACCTATGTATATGAGTTTTGCACTGAACTGCCAAGGCGACATTGGCTGGCAAGAGTGAGCGAGACAGCATGCGTTCGCTGTTGCTGCATGTTAAAGAGAATTTTGCATGAAATTGATAGCGATTTCGAGGATATTCTATTTTATTTAATATAACTAGTTGCTACAGGGTATACTCAATATCGGCAGGGACGACTTGATAGCTTCATTTTAGTTATAAAATTAATTTGCTGCAGCCGCAAATGTCTATGTACATATACTTGCATATGTATGTACACACACCTGCACAATAAATACATACAAAAAGGAAGAGCAAGATGTCGTATGACTGTTGTACTCGTATACTACACAGATTTGCCGAAAAGCGGAAGCGTAATGTTTTGGGTTGGTGCTGTAGTAGGTGGCGATCAGATGGGCACAAAATGTGATCCACTAAGAGAAGAAGTTATTATGCCCTTGGGTATACTAATTTTAGTCAGGAGTTTGCAACGCATAGAAGGAAGCATTTCCGACTATATAAAGTATCAATATTCTTTATCACCTCGACGAGCTGAACTGATATAGCCATGCTCGACTGCCCGTCTGTTTGTCCGTCTGTCTGGATCAACACGATCTTCTTAGAGACCCTTACAGCTACAAGCTGAAATTTTCACTTAGGCTTCTTTTTCTGCAGACATTGTGTATCTCGGAATCATTCCGATCGGATGACTATATCGAATAGCTCCCATAGTAACGATCGGTCAAGAATACAGTTTTGGAGCAATAACCTGGGTGATTTTAAAGCGATTGTCACGAAATTTACCATTTGGAAATCAGTATGTATATGTTAAAATGTCTGTGCTAAGTTTCAGCCAAATCGGTTTACTATATGCTATAGCTCCGATAGGAAAAATCGGACCAAAAAATTCTTTTTGTCGAATTACATTTTTTTCTCCGACCACGAACGTTAAATGTGAGTTTGTTTTGTTTTAAATGCCTTCTAATGATTTTTTCACATTATAAATATGTTATTGTTAAATAATAGTTTGCAAGGGTATACGAACTTCGGCACGGCCGAAGTTAGCCCATCCTTCTAGTTTTTATTTTACATTAAACCCATTAATTTAAAAATTGTTAATAAAATACAGTGGACTCTCGTTTTTGGAAAAAAAAACTTTGCCTTAACAACCATGATAATTAAACAGAGTGGGTTAAAAAAGTTTTTGGATTGAGATGGATTTTCTGCTTTGCGCCTTGTTTATTATGGACAGGGCTCCTTCATGTCCACCAGGTTTAAAAGATGGTCTCATTGATGAGTTAAATTCATTAAAGTTCACTTTTTACCTGGCTAATACGGACCAGTAAGTTATTTCTATCTTTAAGATGCTGTACACTAAAGAACTTTTTCAGCATTACTTTGACGTGACTGAAAAAAACAATCTCGATCCAAAAGAGTTTTGGAAAGAACACTTCCGCATAGTTTGCTGTCTCAAAATTATTGAAAAGGCATTGAAAAAATTTTGTCCAGAACGCTCTGAAGAACTCGACGTAGTATCTACGGATACAATAACCAGCGGAATTACATTTTTGACTGAGATTAGAGAGGCGAAAGTAAGCCTTTCGCATATTATTTTTATTAAAGCGGTGAAATTCAAACAAAGGGGCTCCGGTTGAAGCTTCGAGAATCAGAAAATTTAATTCTTTTTTCTCTGCCGTAAAGGTACATTAATTTTGGTTTAACGCTTGCAAAGACGTAGAATGAAGTACTTCCAGCTATACCAAGAATATGTATATGTTTTCTTGATCAGCACAACGACCTGAGCTGATATCTGTTCTAACAATAACCAATAACAAATTAAATGTTTGTCTTTTCGATGGTTAACTTAATTTTCAGTAGTTTAATCTTTCTGGTAAGTTAAGGAGAGCGCAAGGGTATAAAAGCTTCGGCATGACCGAAACTATCCTGTTCCCCTAGTTTTGTATTTTTTTCTTCTGATTTTTTTCAATTAAAGGCTTTGTGGTCAAAAACGGGAACAGGCTATAAAAACGCTAGTCCGACAATTGTGCCTTTCAGAATTGTTAGATGATCTTTTACAAAATCGATATACGGGGTGGACATGGCAGGAATTTAAATGCACTAAAGGTAACTGCTACTAAGTAATGCTTATAGATGTCGACTTTAAAGGACCAAAAAAATTATTGGTACAAACTGTGGTCTACAATGACATCTTACTTTCAAAAATTAATGGCCGTACATACATTCATGATTAGCTTGTTGATATTAGGCTATCGGAAAGTGTTGATGATGTTGGACCATTTGCAGCACGTGTTGCTGTCACAATCAATTTTATTTTCCCTTTTATCCCTTTTACTTTGTAAAATTGTAACATGGCTCTACATTGATTACAATAACATGTTGACAGCAACCCACCCATACCTTTGGCCTTGAAATTTCTTGGTTGTGACTCCAGTGGCACTTAGATTTGAAACAGAAATTCTCAGTGGAGCACATCGCCTACATATAATTACATACATTTGTATACCTTGCTACACTTTTACATTCTCAGTTGTGTAAAGGATTGTTTGAATGGTTGTTACCACGGTTTTGGGGAAACGAACAAAATAAAACAATCTGCTACATTGTGTAAAGTGTTCAGACAGCCGCACCCTTCAAAAGCGTTTGCAACATTGTCGTGACGTCTTTTGGAACAGAGCATTGTTGACAAATGCACATGCCCACTACAACCACCCCCTGAAATAAATGGCTTAAAAACTGTTATGATTATTGACGCTCTTTATGTTTTAATAATGTGTCAGAAAAATATATTTTAAGGGTTAAATGGGCAGCCCACGATACATGGACTCCTGGCGTCTTGCACAATAAAACTTTGCAACTCGTTTTAAAAAAAGGCGCCGGCTGTTTTAAATTTATAGCATCATTATTAGGTAACAGACGTTTCATATTTTAAAGTTCAATGCGCACATGTATGTATAGCTATTTACACCCTGTTCTTGGACTTATAAAAAAGTATAAATAATTTAGTGCTGAAAAAAACAGAACTGAAAGGTTGAACTATGTAGCTTTATCCGTGCCGAAATTCGTATACTCTTGATTATTTGCTATTTGTCAATAAACCACTATGGGACATTTAAATTTCAAAAAGTTTAAATTTAAGAATTCGGAAATTCCAATTTTATTTGTATATCGCAAATATATGCAAGATTTAGTCAACCGACCGAACTTGTCAAAATTGTCAGAATCATAAAAAAATATGTTAAACTAGTAAAAACAACAATCAAGGATTAACCAAGCTCATTGTGCTGATCAAGAAGATATGGCATATGTTGTCGAAGACCAAAATGAATATACAATTATTGATAGAGTATCAAAATCAATACAATATAAGCAATTATAACCAACATAAAACGGCTATACTGGAGATGAGCAGCTCTTTTAATATACTTTAAAATTTATAGATCACTTTAAATTTGTATTTCTAATAATACAGTCAAGAAAAATTTATTTTTACATAAAGCTAAGGCAGCATTAAATCTCAACTAGTAATAAAACTGATATAAAGTTGAAAAACTCGTAAAAATTGAGTGAATAAATTTACTTTTGGTTTCGTTTCTTAAATAAGTTACCAATCTTTAGATCATATTTCGTAAGACTGTAAGATATGCACAAATCAATCAATGTTAAAACAATTTAAATGTTTACTAAATACCCCGAAAATATGATTTTAGGTAGGCTAAGGTGAGCAATTAATAATAACGCCATGCCAACCTCTTTGAAATCAAAATACCTGGACAACTCATTCCAGCTTAGTAGGAGAAATAACAGCAAGTTGGGACTACTTCGAACTCTTTAATAAATTGTTTAAATCTAACTGTTTTTATACCCTTCCAGAGGGTACAAAACAGGTACACCCTACGCCAAGTTTGAACTAGATCGGATAACTATAAAGATGCAAATTAATTAAATGAATTTTCCAATAAGTTCAATTTTTTGAATGCTCACGCACACACACATGCAAAAATTCTTTAACACGCGGTGTGTGAGAAAGACAGAAATATTTGCGCTGTGTTCTTCAACAGAACTAAATTGAAAGAGGGAGATGCCCTGAGTTTGCTGTATATATCGAAATAGCTCACCTGCATTTAGTTAGGACGGTGGCGTAGTATGTAGAGATCGGTTGCAAGAATTTTCGGTGTTGTTGGTGGTTCGATTCTCGATGAAGACTCAAAAATTATTGGAGATGTTCTTTTTTTGTATTACACGGCCAAATTGCATCAGCTGACCTAATATCAGATATCAATAATCAGACAATAAATATCGGAGATAAACGCATATGCTTTTTGTATTGAACTGCCAAGGGCACATTGGAAGTAAGTATACATACAGTGACGAACTTAATTTTTGGCACAGTAAGCTTTTTGAATTTCAAAGCTGAGTTATGTCTTTTATAAATGGAGTAAATGTAAAACAAAAATTTTATTAAGGAGATCAAACTATTTATTATACATTTCCAAAAAACTTTTTTCAAAAACATAAACTTAGTATTAAAAAAAATCAAAAACTAAAAAACGACATATTTCATGAAACAAAATTATTGGCACACCCCAAGAAAAACTTAAAAATAAGATACATAACAAATTATTAATATTTTGTGTTAAAGCCCTTATCCTTAATGACGGCTAATAAGCGAGCTGGCATCGAATCAACTAATTTTTTTGTTGTTTCTTCCCCTATTTTTACCATTCTTAGACTAGGGCTTGCTTAAAGTCGGCTTTCGTTGATATAGCCCGCTTTCTTATGCGTCTGTCCAATTCTTCCCACAAATGTTTTATTGGATTGAGATCCAGGGACTGTGGTGGGTGCGGCAATACATAGGCGGTATCAGAAGCATCGTACAACGCTTTAAAGGAGCCTCAAACTTGGAGACTTCCAAACATACTGGTCGTCCAAAATCTCTAAGCAGCCGCGAATGTAGCAAAATCATCCGAATAATAAAAGTGGACCCCACTATATCCTCCACTCAGATCGCTGATGATTTAAAAAATGATATGGGGACGGATGTTCACCCGATTACGGTACGCCGTGTACTACACGAGTCCAACTTTCATGCGCGTGTGGCTCGATGAAAGCCATTTATATCAGAGACCAATAAAAAAAAATGTTTGGACTACGCCGAGGATTATATAGGCAAATCATCTGAATACTGGTATCAAGTACTGTTTTCTGATGAAAGCAATTTTAATATTTTCCGTTCGGATGGTCGCCAAACAGTATTCGCACTTCGGCACGGCCGAAATTAGCCCATCCTTCTAGTTTAATGGAGTTTTTGCTCTAGTTTCGATACCAAAGCTCATGTGGAACCAAATATTTCTATGGGTGCTATGTGTACATAGCTTAAGCATCCGTTATAACATGTAAGAGTATTTTCGGCAAAGGTAGGGAAAATAAAAGTAATCTTTTAATTTTTTGGTTGTGGTAAAACATTTTCTGAAATGCCCATATTTGAAAAAAAAAATTGTTAACCCATATTTCTCAGTCCATTGAAATCAATGCATATAGATATTTTCATTATTTGCTTTGCGGATGGACCACCCACCGTATCAAAAGAGAATATCCTGTCGCTTATAGTGGCTGGAAACATATACATACATATGCTCCTTGGCCTGTCTTTAGCGCTGTGGTCCCGCACAAAATGTTGGTTTTCCTGTTGAAATTTCCACAATATCCTTTGTGCCCATTGATAGAACAGGAAGGGCACACAGTCCCGTGTTTGTTGTTGTGGCCGTTGTAGAAAGGATACCCCACTGTCAACCAGTGTTCTTGTCAACTGTACTGAAGCGGACACAAGAATAATATACATGCCATTTATCACTTTGGCATATTGTCCCGCTCCGAGATTGGCATCGTAATGAAACCATTTCCCGCTTCAGTGCCACATCTCGAACACCATCTTTGCCATCACATGTGCTTCGCAATATCATAATAAATAAATACCGAACTGTCCGGCAAAATTCGATTGAATAGGATGACCTTTTCGCTGTCATTTAATTTCAAGCATTGTCTATTCGCTTTGGGAACGGAAACCCCTAATCTGGCCATGATGTTATTCGAAGTGGTATCATTAGGACACACGTCCTTTATGTCTATGTATGTATGTACATACATATATACATAAATATTTATTTTTATATATAAATGTATTTGGGGGATGAAAATTGTGTTGAGCGTTGCTGAAATACATTCTCTGAATAAACTCTGGTCTGTGTTGTTCTCTTTATTTTGCTTTTCGTGGTAGAGAAACACATTTGAAGTCAAAATATTTACGTTCAGCATTTTTCTTATTCCAAGACCTTCATCCCCAAGCGATTTAAAGGGAAAAAAAATAGTCTGGACCTCTTCATGAAACAGTTCCATTACAATTCAATTACAAAATGTCGGGAAAAATACATCATTATTTATGACAATGTCAGTATATGCATACATACACACATACGTATGCGCCGCATCGTTCTTAATTAGCAACAAAGTGCTGAACTGCCAATTGTTTTTGCCTGGTTGTCATAGGGCACATTAGAGTGTCCAGCATAGATACCTAGAAGTCTGTTTACAGATACAGATAAACATATGTATCAAAGCATGTCGCAGGACAATAATAGTTAGTTCGACCCGCACGGTTTGTAGAGGAAGGAGTAGAGCAGCAAGTCGAAGTGTAAATCCTTGACCTTTAGGTAAATGATATTGAAATTTCTTCTTGATATCATGACGTCATTTTGGAGACTATGAGCAAAGGGAGGAACATACCAAAGTTGATGTGGGACATCAGTCCAATTGCTTCTTATAAATCAAGTCTGTTTTAAAATTTTTCCATGCCCACGATTACACCCACAATTTAGAAAAAACAAATACCTAGAGCAATTTTTTTTTTTGGTAGTAGGCAGAGATGACTTGTTTCCCTTAGTTTCAACAGTCTTTAACCCTTGTTCTATCGGTTTGAACAAGTTTCATTGAGTTGATGACATGTCATGTGTGTCACTAAAAATCGTATTCATCCTCTTCCTGCGAATGTGTATGAACGGAAATTAAAATTAAGTTTTATTTTCACATCCGCTTACGCAGCTCGCAGCTCGCTCCTCACGCAGACAAGACTTTTTTTTTTTTTTTATACGTTTTATTTATTTTGTTGGATCTCTTATTGAACTTTATAAGACTAACAACAATTTTCTAGTTTTATCTTAATCTATTACGTAATCTAGCATTTGAAGAATGCTACATTGGTCTATGTCCCTGATTATTAGTTAGAGGGTTGGAAGGTCTTTTCTTTGGAGACGAGTTCTATCACATACTCGGGTTAATAATTGGGCGAGGGTATTCGGATGTGCCTGCAGTTTAGCGGTGTACTTTAGCTGTTGTACCTTTATTTCGGCTGTTACACTGTTAATATGTAGATCTTTCTGTACGTTTTCATTTCGGATATACCAAGGTGCTAACGTGATAGTTCTGAGAACCTTAGATTGCGCCCTTTGTATGGTTTCGATATTGCTCTTACCTACGTTTCCCCACAGTGCAGAGCCGTACATCCAGATGAGTTTTAGCACCGAGTTGTAGAGAAGAACTTTGAACTCTAAACATAGGGGAGATCGTGCATTGATAAGCCAATGTAGTCCGGTTGCTTTAAGATTTAGCTGCTTTTTCTTGGCTTCGATGTGCCTACGCCAAGTTAATCTTCTATCCAGGTGAACTCCAAGATACACAACATCATCAGACAAGACATGGAAAGAATTTCTGAAGGTTTAGATTTACCTCAATTATGCTAATGAAATTGTCTTCTGTGGAAGAACTTCGCTAAAACTCCGGAACCAGATATCGAAGGCATTTGACCTTCAAATAAGGCGTTTGATTTCCTCGTCAAAATTATCTTCCTTGTAGTCTTGTGGAAATATGGTATTTAATCTCAAGTCGCCCACTATGCATTTGCATTTGCACAGCCAGCAGTGCATCTAGGTTTTCTTTATATTGCAGAACCTCCTCTACGTTGTCTTTTGGCCAATCCGCTTCGTCCATGTAGAAGAAATGTGGACCAATAAATCATCGAATTCTGGTCATTTACGGCGTCAAAGGCCACATTGTCACATCTAAAATGTTGACTATATTTGCTTATATCTGATCGAATCCAGTATAGAATGTCATTAGCTCCATAAGGAGTACAGAAACGGCGCCACCTGCGTCTTTGATACCACCAGTAAACAGCACAGTTTTTCGTGCAACTCTGCACTCAGGAATGGCAATGGCGTCTGTCAATGTATGCAGTTGCACCTGGTTGATTAATCATCGCCCGACATCTGGAAATTCTTTGTATGTCTTCTCGGCTGCTTTGTCGTTCTATTGGAGCGCCAAATATTTTGCAAAATAGTTTTACTCTTCTTTTCATGGATTTGCCCCCAATGCTTTCTTAATAGTTCTTAGTTGCTTAAATACATACTTAGTTGCTTAAATACATTTACGATATATTTCGGGAATAGCAAATAAAAACAAAAATTTTTTAATAAAAATGACTTTATTGTTTTTAAAATTATTCTCCCTGATGATCAATACACTTATGAAGTAGTAATGGAATAAAAATTGATCTTTGGGTGCTAAGACAGGACTCTAGGGCGAATAAGTCATCAGTTCGATGTTTTGACGGGATAAAAATTCAACTTTTTACTCTGAAGGGTGAGAGCTCGCATTGTCATGATGAATGGTTTGTTTATGGCAGTTGGTTTGCGATTTTCTCCGAAAATCTCCGGCAAACATATGGTCGTGTACAACTCAGAATTGACAGTCCTACGCTGTTTTAGCGGAACAGTAGCCACATGACCCATTCTCCCGAAGAAAAAAGCGACCATTTGCTTTAACGTGCTTCGCAATCGAACTTTTTTTGCATTCGGCTCATATTGAAACACCCACACTGTCGGTTGCTGTTAAGGTTTCAGCTCATACGCTTAGGTACATATGTATGCACATATGAATATTCATGGATCATCGGTTGTCACGATATTATAAACTTATTTTGAAGCACCACGGTCGAACTTTCTACGCATTTCCTTACTAGTGCCCATATCTCACGATGTCACATATCGATCTTAAACTATCAGTTCATATTTTCCTGATTTAGACCCTTCAGCATGACACCATTCATTATATCTACTTATAATTTTCAAAAAAAATTAAAAATATTTTTGCATATTTCCATAGATACACATAGATCCGGCAATTAGTTTTAAAAAGATAAGCTTAGATGTAGGGACCTCTACTCGCGTTTTACCTTAGATTTAACGGTTCCCAAAAGTTTAACTGCGTTTTTCTCGAAACAATGTTTTCAAAGTCGGTGAGCAAGATTTTTCGGAATCGGCATAACCGATTGGATTGAAATTTTTACCGGACATTCTTAGATAATGATCGAAGGAAAAAGGATTCTGAAAACTATTTCGATTTTTTAAGCCACCTCAAAGTCAAAAAAATTAAAAAAAAAAACGATTTTTATACCCTGTACCCATAGGGTAAAAGGGTATATTAAAGTCGCCAAAATGTATGTAACAGGCAGAAATATACATTTTTGATCCCATAAAGTATATATATTCTTGATCAGCATCACTAGGAGAGTCGTTTGAGACATGTCCGTCTGTCTGTCCGTATGAACAAAAATTTGGTTTGTAGATCTGTCTAGTGTGTACACAGATCAAGTTTGTTTCAAATTTTTGCCACGCCCACTTCCGCCATCGCAATTTAAGAAAAACGTGTAACTAGAGCCATATTAAAAATATCGCATTCATATTTGGCACATTTAATAATGTGGCCATTTTTAGAAGCCGCCATTTTGTTAAAAATCAAAATTTTGAGTAATTCTTCGATAATTACCTGTATTCATCTATTCTTTTAACAAATCTTTTGAATTTTTTCAATTCGGATAATCTGGACCAGAGATATCCTGCTTATCGCAAGACACATTTTTTCGGAGGACCTCCAGGAGATGTCCTACAGGAGCTACGCGTTATATGTTTTGAAAAACATAACATATTCTAAAATTTCATTGAATTTTCTATATAATCCTTTCTTTTATGTTTTCATTCAATAAACAGCCTCGTGGAAAATAATTTTCAAAAAAGCACGAATTTTCGGGCTCACAAGTATAATCTCTTTAGTGCCGTTGATAGCGGTAGCCACATCTCAATCTAAAATCGTTTTGCTGTTATTTGGATAAGTAACTGTAAATATGGAAGAAAACTAAAAAAAAAAAACCAAATGTTTACTGATTTCAAAATCTTATGGTTTCAGTTTTCGAAATTGTGCCTTTTCTTTATGACTTTTCATAATGTTCATTGTCATTGTTCTATTGTCTTTGTTGTGTCGCTATTCAGTATTAGTCAGTCAGCCTATTTGTCAACCTAAAGAGGTCGTCTAAAAGTAGTTAGGCAGTAGCTTCTCGGTGTTCCATAGTCTGCATTGGGCGTTCATCATCCATTGACATTAATGACTTTGTTGGCGTATGTACTCCCAAAAAATCCAACACGAAGTAACTCTTCATATTGATTCCAAGATCACGGTCACTTTGTTACTGCCCAGTCCAATAATTGGCGTTAGGGTTTGCTTTGCATTGCCGACTGATTATTGTTAATGCTTTCTTATATTAAGTATTAGCCTCCTCTTTGCTTCACAG
The DNA here is from genome assembly GCA_035045865.1 of Drosophila austrosaltans. Classification (NCBI taxonomy): domain Eukaryota; kingdom Metazoa; phylum Arthropoda; class Insecta; order Diptera; family Drosophilidae; genus Drosophila; species Drosophila austrosaltans. Next base: position 1,089,359 of record JAWNOQ010000089.1, read on the forward strand.
TTATGTTGTATAAAACCAAAAGAGCAACAAAATTGATCATTGCTTCTCTGGCTACTGCTCATCTATGGGTAGTGACAACAAGGGGCCAGGCGATGGTTCTTGGGGAAACCGTTCCTGCGCAGCTGAGCAATTTGGTCTTTGGTCGATCTTTTGGACAAATACTCCCTTCTTTGTTTTCTTGTCTTGTAGTGAAACATGGCGATGCCAAATAGCCACTTGTCCAAAATTGACAAGTAAAAATAGTGGATAATCAACTTTTGGTAAAATAGCCGAAACTGTTTGTCGTCACGCCAACTTTGATCCCTTAGAAGAAGGAAGAAAACTTTTATTTCCTGTTTCCATAGGGTAAAACGGTGTATTGAAGTGAAGTGAACATTTCCGACCCCAATAAGAATACATATATGTACATATATGTCGGGAACTGAATACTTTTGCAGCATCCATGACGTCAGTCATCTTTGTATTTTGTTTTTATGTCTTTTCTTACCAGAAGCTGAGTGAGTCGCGATTGGTCTCGAGCGTGTCTCTTCCCAAAGTAAATTTCCTCTTGTTAGCAATTTGCCTCTTGCCCCTCTTTTTCACTTGACACTCCTGCCACTTTTTTACCCACCGCCAGTGCGCCACACTAGGCCGATACAACCCTATGGGTTTTGAACCTAGTTCCCTGTAAGTTTGACATTGGTCTCTGTAATGTCCGGTCATGACTTTCATTTCATGTCTGTTTTCTCAACCAAAAGCCCAGGATATGATGGCATCGATGCAACAACTCTTAAGGCCCTCCCATTAAGTGCATATACATACATAAGGACCATATTTAACAGCATCATTCGGCTTTACCACTTTCTATCCCAATGGAGATTCTAATGATACTGAAGCCTGGCAAACCTGACCACCTCCCGAATTCTTACCGTTCAATAAGAACTACTGCGTGATACCTGCTCATCGTACAATAAATTATAAATACATTCGAAGAAAAAAAATACAGCTCATAAGTCTTTCTAGATGTCAAACAGGCTTTCGACCGCGTCTGGCACCCTTGCTTGCTCTATAAATTGAAAGTCCTACTTCCAGCTCCATACTATCTGTTCTTTAAGTCATACCTTAGCAACAGAAGATTCTACGTAAGGTGCGAAAATGACGAAATGAGAATATGATGCATTAATGCGGGAATTCCGCAAGGTAGTGTGCTTGGCCCTGTCCACTACACACTGTACACAGCTGATTAACCTCTTATTGAAAATAATCAGCTCCTTGCAGCTACCTATGCCAATGATGCGGCATTTGGAGCTACGTCAACAGACCCAACTGAACCGAATCACCATCAATTTCATGCAAAATTCTCTTTAACATGCAGCAACAGCGAACGCATACTGTCTCGCTCACTCTTGCCATTCAATGTCGCCTTGGCAATTCAGTGCAAAACTCATATACATAGGTATATCTTGATATTTATTGTCCGATTTCGGCAAAATTTGGTCAGGTGGAGCAGTTTGGGTATATAATTAGGTGTGCAAAGTAAGAATACGATATCTTTAATACAGCTCTTGTAATACGTTTTCTCGATTTGCGGGGGCGGAAGTGGGCGTGGCAAAAATTTTAAACAAACTTGATCTGTCTATGCAATAGACGGATGTTCACACCAAATTTGGTGGCTCTAGCTTTTATAGTCTCCGAGATCTAGGTGTTCATACAGACGGACAGACGGACGGACAGACGGACGGACAGACGGACAGACGGACGGACAGACGGACGGACAGACGGACATGTCTCAATCGACTCGGCTGGTGATGCTGATGAAGAATATATATACTTTATGGGGTCAGAAATGTTTATTTCTGCCTGTTACATACATTTTAGCGACATTAATATACCCTTTTACCCTATGGGTACAGGGTATAAAAATGTACAAGATGAATTGGCTACTAGGTGCTAGGTCACAACTCAGCCTGAACAACAAGCTTCTACTTTATAAGACGATCCTGAAGCCAATCTGGACGTACGGAATTCACTTGTGGGGCACAGCATCCAACTCCAACATCGAGATCCTCCAAAGATTCCAAAACAAATTACTACGTATGTAGGTTCGTAAATGCTTCGTGGTTTGTCAGAAGCTTTACCATACATGGAGACCTGGAGATGCCCTCTATAAAATCAGAGATCCAAAGACTGAGCGACCGTTACTGCGAGAGATTTGACAACCATGAAAACTATCTAGCACTTAATCTCCTGGACAATAATCAACAGATCAGGAGACTTAAAAGAAACCACCCTCTTGATCTCCCATTCAGACCACAGTAAGAGCAGGGGAAAGAAATAAAAAAATTTTAAATTAAACTTATTTAATTTATTTATTATTCCTACTCAATGTCGGCAGCGACGACTTGCTTGCTTCATTTAAGCACAACTTATAAAAACCTTGCTTAAGGGTACATTGAGTTTGGGAAGAAGTTTGCAACTCATAGAAGGAAGCATCTATATTCTTGATTATGATTGATTACGATGAGTTGAGTTGATGGAGCCCTATCCATCTGTCCGTCTGTCTGAATCAGCACCCGTTTAGCTACAGAGCTATATCATATGTTAAAACCCCTTGGAACGATATGTCGAAAATAGGATTTAACATCAATAACTTTGTTTTTTAGTCGAATATCACTAAATATGATATCCATATAGACACATACATATGTACATACATCCCCCAGATATGATCGGTCGAGATCACAATTTTGGAGCAATAACTCGTATGCTGTAAGAGCAATTGTTGCAAAATTAGGTACTTGAAAGTACATATGTATATAGAAAAATTTTAATTGAGTTTTAGGGGTCGAGGAGCAAAAAAAATGAATGTGATTTGGCATGATATGAAGAATTTTTTCTAAAGCCACGGATTTAGAATCTGGATTTGACTAGTTTTATATTTACTTTCTATTGGTTTTGCGTAATAACATACATATTTATATTGCCGAAAACACAGTTTGCAACGGCTTACGAACTTCCATTAGGAGGGTGTTAGACATAATTTATTTGAACAAAAAAAATATTAGAGAAGCTAACTTCGGCCTTGCCGAAGTTTGTATTCTCTTGCGTCTTTAGAAAATTAATTCAATTAAGAGTAAAAAAAATTGAGTTTAAAAAAAATAAAGCAAGCAAGCCATCCCTGCCGACATTGACCCTGCACCATTAAGTTATATTAAATGGAGTCCAACACCCCAAAATAGCCATGCTATCTCACTCACTCTTGCTAGCCAATGTCGCCCATGGATGATCGTACACTGCTGTTTTTTTTTGTCTCATTTCGACCAAATTTGGTCAGAATATGCATTTTGGACACATTATTAGAATGCGATTCTTTGAAAACCGCTTTATCAATTGTTTTTCCGATCTGCGTAGACACTATACGGATGTTCCCTCGAAATTTGATCTAACTCTTATAACCTTCGAGATCTAGGTGTTCATACTGATGGACGGAAAAACAAACGGACTGACATGTCTCACACTACTTGGCTGGTGATGGTGATAAAGAATATATATACTTTATGGGGTCGGAAATGCTTCCTTCTGCCTGTTACAAACATTTTAGCTACTTTAATATTCCCTTATACCCTACTGGTACAGGGTATAAAAAGGATAAAAAAAATCGTCATCCCCCCTTTCGCAATTCTGCGACAGATCTCTATTTAATCCGCCACAAACCCAACTATCGTTGATTCCTCTAAAGCAGCGCATTGCATTTCGATATTTCAACTTTGTTGTCTGCGAAGAAACATTCAAAGGAACATAGCTAGATCGACTCGGATATTGATGCTGATCAAGGATGTATGTATATGCATGCTTTTTTTGCGCTGCGTAAATCTGACCAATTTGATTTTTTTCTCTGCAAGCGAACATCGCAGTTCTTGACTACTTTACTCTACGTACTTTTCTGTTACATCGGTTTGCTTACAAAATTTGAAAATTAATGTTAAATTCATATACTGAAAGTAAAATAGTAACAGAAGCGTTCGAGAACTCGCGTCTTTTAAGTTTGTAAGGCTGACCTCCTACTACAACACCAAACCAAAACACTCTTAATATATATACATATGTAGGTACAATTTTAATAATTCTTATTGGGCAGGTAAACACAAATGCATTTTATAATGGATTTAAAATACTGCTTTCGATTACTTGGTACAGGGTACAAGAATGTCATTAAAAGATTGAAATAATCTAGTTATTTGACGGGGGACTTAAATATGTTTTCAAATATTATGACCGTGAGACCAGTTTAAAGCATTGACTCCAAAAATGAAGCGATCAAAAGCGATCAATTAGTGCGGTTGACTTGCCATCAATTTTAAATGTGAAGCACGTCTTAACCGGCTACGTTCATATTATTGGGAGTCCTTAACAAGAAATATGAATTTATAATCATAACTCGAAAACATAAAAACTTCTTTTTTTTGAACGATCGACATTTTTGGCCTTCATAAATATAAAGTCATCAAGCATATGACAGTTTTATTTTCATTTCGTTGCGGTAAATGTTTCAGCGACAAGAGACATGAGTTTGAAATTATTAATGGTAACATATTGTTCGGCTTGCCTTATATGGAGCTGTTACTGAACATACAAAGAATTCGAAAAGAACAAACAAAAATACCATTTAATAAGAATGGCCAATTAAAATATTCAACGCTCCCTTCTAAATATTGCATGTACATATGTATCCATATACATATATACATGTGTACATACATACACAAACTAGAAGGCCGGGTTAACTTCGCCCTTGCCGAAATTTGTGTATCCTTGCAAATTTTCTATTAGATATTATATTGCTTAATGAAATTGTTTGGTCTACAAACTACAAACTTGAACTAGAGGCTTGCAAGGATAATACGAAATTTTATACATAAGTATATGATATAGTCGACCGATTTCGATCAAATTTGTGAGAATTGTTAAGGGCGTCCCGAAGTTTTTATACGCTTTAGAAATTATTTTTTTACAACTCTATATAATTTAGCAGAAGCATGTGAAAGCGCATGAAGCAAGTGAAATCTGCTTCTTGAGAAATACAAATTTTTTTGTACTTATTTTTTCATCGGTCCGATTGGATTCGCCTGAAACTCAAATGAAGCAAGCAAGTCGTCCCTGCCGACATTGAGTATACCCTGTACCAACTAGTTATATTAAATGAAATAGAATATCCTCGAAATCGCCATAAATTTCATGCAAAATTCTCTATAACATGCAGCAACAGCGAACGCATACTGTCTCGCTCACTCTTGGCAGCCAATGTCGCCTTGGCAATTCAGTGCAAAACTCATATAGGTATATCTCCGATATTTATTGTCCGATTTTGACTAAATTTGGTCAGCTGGTCCAGTTTTGATATATAATTAGGTGTGCCAAGTAAGAATACAATATCTTTAATACAGCTCTAGTAATACGTTTTCGCGATTTGCGGGGGCGGAAGTGGGCGTGGCAAAAATTTGAAATAAACTTGATCTGTGTACACACTAGACGCATGTTCACACCAAATTTGGTGGCCCTATCTTTTATAGTCTCTGAGATCTAGGTGTTCATACGGACGGACGGACGGACAGACGGACGGACGGACAGACGGACAGACGGACAGACGGACATGGCTCAATCGACTCGGCTGGTGATGCTGATCAAGAATATATACTTTATAGGGTCGGAAATGCTTAATTCTGCCTGTTACATACATTTTGGCGACTTTAATATACCCTTTTACCCTATGGGTACAGGGTATAAAAAGGCACTTTTATAAGGTGCGCGCAATAAGTAAATGGGACACTGCGTTGAATAGCATAATAACTGAACCGATCAACATATTTAAAAAAAAAACAAATTTCTAAATGAACTTAAAAAAATTGTCAGTATATTTTAACTTAATTAAATCAAAAAAATATCAAAGAAGTTAACTTCGGCCGTGCCGAAGTTTATATACCCTTGCAGTTCTTTACTCTTTATAAATTTCTTTATGAGATCAATACAACTTTACAACAACAGGTTTTTCTTAAGCAAATAAATTTGATTAGTTTCTTTATTTTTGTCGCAATTAAAAAAGGCGTTTTATTGAAAGTACATACATATAACATTATAAATTAATTATATATAGAGGTCCTCCAGCAATAAAAAGAAGAATTAAATAAGAATTAATAAAATAATTAACACCTAATAACTAATAAATAAGTTTTAATAAAATAAATAAATTAGCAAAATAAAAGAAAGAAACAAAACTAAATTTTGGAATAAGAAAAAATACTTATATTAGGTCATGGCTTCCGTCTGCATTGTAGGATAATAAATATTGCTTCCTTCTGCTCTGAAAAACAAGATCAAAATAATTAGTTGAATTGTTATTTATTGTTATATGTAGGTCTGCACATTTTCCTCCTGAAAAATAAGAAAATTATGTTTAAATCTTACTCCTTGTATGGGATCCTTCCTTAGGGTCGAAGCTTTATTCTGAAATGAAATAAAATTGTTAAGTATAAAACATAAATTGGGGAATTCCTTCTGCTATATTGGGGACATCCTTCTACACTGAAAATAGAAAAAATTTAATTAGTAAAATAAATAATACTTAATAACTAATAAATAAGTTTAAATAAAATAAATAAATTAGCAAAATAAATGAAAGAAACAAAATTAGATTTTGGAATAAGAAAAGATACATATATACTTATGAGGTCGTGGCGTTCTTCCATACTGTAAAATAATAAACATTACTTTTAGACTTCCTTCTGCTCTGAAAAACATGATCAAAATAATTAGTTGAATTGTTTTAATCAGGTCCGGGCTTTATCTCCTGAAAATAAGAAAATACTGATTAAACCTTACTTATTGTTTGGGATCCTTCCATAGGGTCGAAACTTTATTCTTCACTGAAATGAAATAATAGGAATAATTAGGAATAAAATATAAATTGGGAGCTTCCTTCTGCTATAATGGGGACATCCTTCTTCACTGAAAATAGAAAAAATTTAATTAATGTATTTGCTGAAAATAGAAGAAAGTTATTAATGGCAAACAAATATTCCGTCATGGTGGCTGTATGGGGTTTCATAGACTTGGGCTCTGATGTTTGCCAAACCAGTTGAAAATGCCCAGTCGATTTCCGTTAATTGTTTTGTTGTTGGGACTTTTTGAAGAAGAGACGTTAACCCCAGGCCATTCAGTGTTAATTCTAGCTGATCCTGACCTGTTGAGCGACATATATTAAAGTCGCCCAAAACAACTATTTTACCATACAGCTCTTTTAAATCCGTTAAATATGAGGAAATTATACCTCTGAATTGATTTCCGGGAAACGATGGATTTCTGTAAGTCACGAGATACACAACGTCAACGTGCTTAAATGTCACGATCTGACATATTTCATTGGGATTATTCGTTTCAATACTCTTTTGCTCTAAAACCACTATGTTTTCAACAATTTGTGGTTTCGCATATATTATAATCCCGTTGCGCGATCTTCTGTTTTGTTCACAGGTGCGCCCATTAATTCTCGCGATTATTTCAAATCCAACAGTGCCACATTCTTCCCCCTCTCTTGACCAACTTTCCACGAAGCATAAAATGTCTGCTGATTGTAGGAATATGTCTTCCAATATATCTGCATTGCGCAGATGCAGGCCTTGAACATTGTGGTAATATGTCAATATATTATTTGATGGCTTATCAAGAAGCCACTTTAGGCAGGGTGTCAGAAGTTTATCAGTTCTGAGGCTATTTAGCTCAATATAAACTGCATCTGTTTGCTGCATTTCCCTTGGTGGAGAAAATTTACCAATAATATATAGTCCTCCTGCATTGGTTGCTCTGCTGCAAGCTACATAAAGTGCAGATCGACTCATGCCATCTTGCAAATTCACCACTACTTTGCTATACGTTGCACCTTGGCTCTTATGTATAGTTATAGCTTCAGCAGGCACCACAGGAAATTGACAACGCTCAATTGTTACCTGTTCATTCTTGCGGTATTGAAAGGATCTTAACACTCGTACAATCGGCGTCCAATCAGGGTGAGATCTATTTCCGTTCTTCGATCTTGCTTCGGCTCCAACCGAATCCTCCAGAAACTTTATCCAAAGCGTCGACACTATTATGTTCGATCCACTTGGTAAGCAGTCAACTCCCATTAGTTGGCCACTAGCTCCATTTACTAATCCGTCACTGGTATCGATATTCACAGTTATCATATACTTCGCAGTGGTTTTTAGAATTAGTGTGTATGGAAGGCCTTGAGTATCCGATGTTTTAAATCCTTGAACATTTTCCAAAATCTTTGTTTTATTCGCTGGAGATATAGAAACTGCTTTTATAGTGTCATTCGCAGTTGAAATGAACTGTTCAGTATTAATTTGAGCAAGTTTTAGAGTATTATAATTATTTGCTTTCGCATTTGAATAAAAGAGCCTTACTGCTTCATCTGGGATATTGATAATTTCCCGAGCACTGACTTCTCTTTCTTTAATTAAAGCAATATCGCTATTTGTCATTTTTCCTTCCGACATGTTATTCAACGCCACAGCGAAAGCGCAATCTTCCCGTTGGCGCATAATTTCCGTAAGCTCATAAAACTTAAACAGGTCCCAAAGCGGAGTTCCAGTAATGACACTGTAATTATCTCTTGGGTTGGCACAGAATATCCATCTATCGCCAACTGGGGGTAGCTGTTTCAAATCTCCAAAAGCAATTATTGAAATTCCGCCGAAATATTCATTCGTTCGAAAGATCTGCTTTAATCGACTATCCAAATAAGATAGCATTTTAGCACCAACCATTGATATCTCATCAATTATGATTAGCTTAAGATCAATAAGCTTTGAGTGCATTGTGTTCAAAACATCGTTATTTAATGGCCTCAATCCATTTGAGGACTGATTTACTGGCAATGAAAAGAGTGAGTGCAACGTGAGACCCCCAATTCCAAATGCAGCTTTTCCCGTTGGCGCGGAAAGCAATACTTTGGTCACTTCTGGGTTGCTACCCGCAATAGTGGTAAATCTCAACATAAGTGACTGATAAATAGTAGTAATGAGTCTACTCTTCCCCACTCCTGCGCCACCTCCGACATATTCATAAAAAGTTTTATTAGCGTTCATGCTATTCATTACATGGGCATAATATTGTCGTTGTTTATTATTAAGCGAGCGCACCAATTCATGTAAATTATTTTCAGGAATCAATGGGGGCAATCTTATAACTCTGGGCCCATTCTCTTCAGAGTTTTGATCAGGTTCGTTTTGTTGGAACACGTTAGGGTCTCTTGCAACTTCGGGAATTGCAAATCCTCTAAACTCTTCATCCAAAAGTTGTGAGGCAGCAATTTCTCGGTTTTCATTATCGTCATTTTCCATTTGAACGTCCAGTAAAATTTGGTCGAAGAGCTCTTCATTTATCGCATCATATTTCTTCCTGTTGGCATCAATTAACATTTTATTATTGTTGTATGTCGCTTCATTGTCATTATTAATTATATCGCACTCTTCATTGCGCCAAGGGAAAAACAGCGTTACAAGTTCTCTGTAATAATCCAATCTGGATACATTTTTGCTGAACCTTCTCCATCTTAGGATGTAAGGATTTTTTCTTTTCCGCATGACGCCTGATCCGTTTTGCAGTTGATATTCTTCCGGTGATTCATCAAAATCTTCCTCCACAATTTCTTCTGGAGGATTTTCGTCATCCTCCTCTATATTTCCGTCCGCCTCTCTTCGTCTTTTCGAAGATTTTCGTTCATATAGTGCGGCAAAATCAGCCAGACATTCATGTTCCATAGATTCTGGTCTGAGTATATAGTAATCGTGAAGTCCCGGCACATAAATATTTGTTGAGTCAGGAGGAAGTCTCTCCAATTCCTTTTTTGACTTTATCATGCGAACTCTTTGATCAGGATGCGATGTATTTACGAAAATGTTTCCATTGCTCGTTTCTGACAAATGAAGCCCCAGAATATTATACACAGCTTCTTGAGCTGATATTTCAGTTCCGTTAATGAACTTGCTTCCGAGATGTTGTAATTTCTCTTTAATTGATCGATCTCGATGGCCTCCAGCAGTAATTTCATCCATGGCCTCACGAAGCAGTTTTGATACACCTCTGTTTGATTTATTTATATAATTTATAATGTAACTACAGCATCCATATGCATCCAAAATGAATTGAATATCCATATTTGCTCTATGTAGTTTTAGTATATCATGATTATATGCATTCAGCATTATATCAGAAAACTTTCTTTGCAGAAATATTTGAGGTTTCTTTAAGGTTGTCCTTATTGATAAAATATATTCATCATAATTAATGCCCAGGTGTGTAAGAAAATTATCAAAATTGTTAAGATTTATTTGTTCAGCATGCGAAATATTAATTTTGTCATCCAACAGTTCTTGAATGCGTTTCCAAGTTTGTTTGTAAATTGGATTGGGAGTTTCTTCGTCGTCAAACGGATACAAAATTTTTGTTTCACGCATTGGAGGGTATGGAATATTAAACCGACATTTGCTTTCTCTACGAATTTCTTTTTTACAAGTGGCACTATGTTTGTGGTATTGATATCTTAGAACATCTTGCAACTCTTCGTTGTCTCCATTGGTAGTGATGAACGTATCAATAAATCTAACCACTTCTTCTGTGTTTAATGAGCCGTCACTATTCTGTAGTTTTGGCGCTCCTCTCAGCCAATACATGCCATGGGAGTGTGGTGAGCCACGTTGTTGAAATTCGATTCTCCAATAATAATGAGAAAGCTGGAAATCACCGAAAATATCATTGCTTTTGAAAAGCTTCATTAACTGGTGCAGTCGGTGGTCAAAATATCTGGAGCACGTCGCAGGATCTGAACGGATTAATCTTGCCTTTTCAGAACTTGGCAGATTCGAAGCTTCATCCTCACTGATAACTTTGTTATCAATAAGAAGAGATAGAATGACCAGGAGTTCATTCCATTTGGTCTCGGCCGCGGAGAGGGTTATGAAAAATGTTGGTAATCCAAACTGGCGAATCATGGCCAGAACTTTTTTTTTTCCGCCTCCCAATGAGCTGGGGCAGAACGCAATCCTTTTAGCAAGTGGTATCCATCGTCGTGCTGAACCAGGGTGTTCACAAAGTTTTCATCCATCATATTTGCCGCAGTAACATGCGCTGTGCCAGACTTTTTTCTAAGGCAAATAGAAATCGCATTCTTGATACGTGTCATTTCATAGCACTTGTACATGTACAAAATTTTTGGTATTTTCGCACAGCGGCGGTCGTAGTACCGAAGTTGGGACTTTGCTTTTCGTCCATATGTGGTTTTGCAGTTAAAAATTTTTCCGCATGATATTGAAGGAAAGGATAGTTCTTCAGCATCTTCCTGAGAAGTCATATCTACAGGACGCCGACCCTCACCGGGAGCCATTGCAATTCTTTCAATAATTGCATTATTTTCAATTGGCTCATTCTCCAGCAAGGTTTCCTGACCACCGGGATTTAAATTGTCTTCATCCTCGTTGCCTTGTGGATCAGGATCTATCTCCATTCGCTCTGCAAGAAGTTGTTCCACGATTGGTCGATCTTCTTGATCAGCAATAAATGGAACTTCTGCATTATTTTCAAATGCCGTGAGCCAATCCGTTAATATTGAAATGCCATGCTTTTGGTATAGCTCAGTGCTTAACAAGAATCTTAGCGCTTCCATTACTTTAGCTGGTCTTATAGTCTCCGTCATGAAACTGTGTCGATATTCCAGCTTGCGCTTTAGGTGTACTTGCACCACATGGCTGTTATCAAAGGAACGAGGCAGCGCAGTTACCGTGTCGGAAACGGAAATGGGAACATTAACCACGGCTCCTCTTACTGCGCACTGCTTTTCATAGCCCAGGGATATAATTCTCATGAATGGAATTATCGGCGATATCAGTCGTTCTTCTAGGCAAGTTATGTCTTTGAGGCAGTCGGGAATTTCAGGGAAATCGAACCCTTCGGAAAGGCAAATGTTTGGTATTTTACCTTGATTATTTATTGATTTGTGACACGTAGAGCAAAATGAGTAAGAGTCATTTGTGGACGGAAACTTTTCAGACAAATAAAAGGACTTTGTTATATCCAACAGAGGATATTTTAGGGAAATTCGATTCTTGTCCAAGTACTTTGTGTTGTGCTTAAAAAATGTGCCTCCACAGCTCGTACATATTTCCGTTGGGCCCATCTTTATTTGTCTTAAATATGTTTGGCGTGCCAGACTCATTCGCTGCTGCATTTGCAACTCTCTATGTTGCAGCGTCTCTTCTTGTGACATTGCAGCTCTGGCTTCTCTATTACGTTGGGATTGTCGTTGTGACTCCGCTTCACGATTTTGAGAATTTTGGCGATAATTAATAACCCGTGCTTCATTCATATGTCGAATTTCTTCAGCAATTCTCCGGGCTTGCATTCGAGTCACTCTTCTTTGAGATGAATTCAAATTTTGCTCTCGTCTTCTTATAGCCACATTTCGTCTTACATTTTGACGATTATTTGCATCACGTTCCCGCTCAGTTTCTCTGTACTCCACATTCTGTCTTCGAACAGAATGTTCGGCAGTATTACGGTCTTGTTCCTGCCGCCTCGCATCCAAATCTTCACGTCGAATGGAGTGGGATAATGCGTCTCGTTCGCGCTCTGTTTCCCTGTACTCCAAATTCTGTCTTCGAACAGAATGTTCGGCAGTATTACGGTCTTGTTCCTGCCGCCTCGCATCCAAATCTTCACGTCGAATGGAGTGGGATAATGCGTCTCGTCCGCGCTCCGTTTCCCTGTACTCCAAATTCTGTCTTCGGACAGAATGTTCAGCTGTATTACGCTCTTGATCCTGGCGTCTCGCATCCAAATCTTCACGTCGAATGGAGTGGGATAATGCGTCTCGTCCGCGCTCTGTTTCCCTGTACTCCAAATTCTGTCGTCGGACAGATCGTTGAGCAGTATTACGCTCTTGTTCCTGCTGTCGAGTAGATATATTTTCCCTTCGTATAGTATGAGAAGCAGCATCATCTTGGCGCTCTCTATTTCTATACGTGGCATTACTCCGGCGTGTAGAACGTGACAATGCATCCTGTCCGCGTTCTCGAGCTCGAGCTTCCAAATCATTTCGGCGATTATTAGCCAAACGTTGTGAATTTGTTTCTCGAATTGAAACAGGATCATCTTCATAGCGTTGCTGACTATAATTTACCATTTCTCGGCGACGTTGTTCAGCAGATTTTTTTTTTAAGCGCGGCATTTTAAATTTTTTTGTTCGGCGGAATTTGACGTTAAATTGAATAGCTGTAAAAAATATTATATTATTCTGAAAACAAGATAATATGATGTGTAAAGGTGAAGATTAAAATTATGCTGAAAATAAAGGGTTATTTTATATGTTTGTATATTGTATGTAAAAGACTGCTACTTGGAAAAATAAATTCACAAGCCCTGAAAAAGACAGTATTTAAACAATAAAATACAAGAGTCTTGAAAAAGACTTGTATTTAAATAATTTAAAACACTTGTCTTAAAAAAGACTAGCAATTAAAAGGCAATTTCAAAAAAAAACTTACGAATTTTTCCAGTGTTGGCAGCGTCAAAAGGGCAACAGCAACTTCACTCGCGATCGCGGTGGTTTAGGAAGCGCGCTCACTATTTAAACACTTACACGTTTCACAACACTTAAAAAAATCACAAGTTTTAAACTTTCAGAAACGGCGCCAAAAATCGAGAAACACAGATTAATTTTGCGAGCAGCAGTCGGACAGCCTTCATCGGTCGGGAAATCGATTAAGACTGAATCGAATTTTAAATAGCAAAACCACGAAAGCTATCGAGTTTCATGTTCCGATTGTCATTTTATTCCAAATATGAAACTATTGCTATCCCTGTCTCTCTCACAATGTTTCAATAAGAGCTCTCTTAGAGAAACTTTTGATAGTTAATATCTAATTTAAATGACTTACTAACTATTCTATAAGCTAAAATAGAAAAGCATTTATACATACACGCCTGTATATATGTTCATACATTTTGTATAGTAATTACACCTTAATGAAAACAACTCTCTCCGCAAATTCAAAAGCAATTTGTTTTTTTCCCACAAAAGTCTACCCCTCCCCCCCTTATCAATAAGTAAAATATTTCTCACACTCTTTGGCGGGCGTTTTCATCCAAAAACTCACTCACGACAAATATACATACATAAATACGTATGTACTAATAATGTGTAGGATTACAGATGATTTCATATATATGTATGTAAATACAGATTAATACCAAAGTATGTAACTCTTGTCTGTATTTTGCAGCGTTCTTAGTTAGTTAGTTTTAGTTTTTTTTGACGTGAAAATACGCAAAACAGGTCCAGTTCCAAGAACTATGGCATAAGTTCTCACTACTCTTTCGTCAAAATTTTTTCTCACGCTCTAACCTTGAACAAATATTGGCACGCTTTTAATACAGATAATGGCAAAAATTACATAAGCAATGTAACTCGTTTCATCTTATTTCCATAAGCCTTAAAAAACTGACAAAAAGAAAGCCTTTTGTCTAAATATATTATTCTATTTATTCTTGGAAACATGCAGAACAAGTGCCATTCCACGAAGTAATGCGTAAGTTCTCACGCCTCCCCCCTGAACAATTTTTCTCACGCTCTAACCTTGAAAAAAATATTAGCGCGGTTTTAAGAAAAAACCCGTAGACAATTTCTATACACACACCTACACATTGATTTGACTGTCAAGACGTGGTAACGCACAAGTGTAATTCCATAAAGTGGATCAAAAGTCGCCTGGAAAAAGTCTTAGTACTAGGCAAACAGAAAATTTAGCAAGGAGTTTCAATACCATTCGTTTGCATATTCTCTTTTGTCTTCGTTTCATTCCTCATAGTCCAACTATTGCCTAGCCTTTTGGCATCATAATGCCATCTCTTTTATTCTTAAGGCTTAAGATGATCGCCTAAAAAACCTGCGACATATACACACATACATATGTATTCCATTGGTTCTCACGGTCCCCCCTCTCTTACGTCCCTTCGACTAAAAGATTTTTTCTCTCACGCTCTAACCAAAAAATTCCCGGGCATATTAAATTAGTTCTTTTCCCGAAATATTGATTTACGACCTTCCACACGTGATTTTGCAAGTTCCACATGCATACATGTACTCTAAAATCAGTTGCCACAAGTGATTCTATATCAGGAGAAGAGAAAATTTAGGCGAAGTCCCAAGTTTCATAAACATATTTTTATTCCGTTGCGAAATCTTGTCCCGCTCTCGGGTAGTGCTGAGAGAGCTTCTCTCAATTTTACTCTTTACTACATACATACGTACATACACACATATATATGCATCTATGTATGTTCAAGGTTCGTATCTACATATGTACATGCATTTATATATGTCAATATATATCATAATAACTAATCCATATGAAGAAATGCACTTGCGTCTATATTTTTTGCCAGAACTAAAAAGTTTCACTTGACCAGCTAACGAACATGCATGAACACGATCGTAAACACAACGCAAGCTTACTCCCACAAGTTTAGTTTTCTACACAAAAACAACAAGGGCTACGTTACACTCATTCCTCTCAAATTTTAGTCTTTCTCTACAGAAATATATGTACATACATACATATGTACATATGTATGTATGTATATTTATGAAACTTGGGATTTCGCCTTCATTTTCTCAAGCATGAAAGTAAAAGAGATGGCATCATAGTTTTTACCAGAACTCTAGTCCAGAGTTGAACCATGAAGAATGAAACGAAGACATAAGAGAATATGCAATAGAAATGATATTTAAAATTCGTTGCTAAATTTTCTGTTTGCCTAATGCAAAAACTTTTTCCAGGCGAATTTTGATCCACTTTATGGAATTACACTTGTGCGTTACCACGTCTTGACATTCAAATGAATGTGTAGGTGTGTGTATAGAAATTATGTATAGGTTTTTTCTTGAACCGCGACAATATTTGTTCAAGGTTAGAGTGTGAGAAAAAATTTTGACGGGTGAAGGTGGGAAGTTATGTCAAATAATAATTAAAAGCTAAAAAACAAAAAAAAATTGCACCATGGTAGTCAGCGGGTTCCCCACGCCCACAAATTGAACCCCTTCTTGCGACGTTAACGCAGCTGATCTCTACCCATTACGCCACCAACCTAACTAACTTAACTTCGCTATTATAATATACATAGCAAGCGCAGGGCATCTCGCTCTTTCAATTTCGTTCCCTGTAAGAACACGATTCTAATATTTCTGTCTCTTTCAATAAGCTTTGAGCATTAAATAAATTGATTATTTTAAAAATTTAATTATTGATTTATAATTATCCGATCTGGTTCAAACTTGGTGTATATGGGTTCAATTAAATTAAAACAAATAAATTAAAACGCAACAAAGAAAAAACAATATTTACTTAAATTTCTTTAATACGGCGATGGGATTTGAACCTAGGTCTTCGTGTTTGTACGGCTGACTTCTTAGAATTTGTTTTTGTTTCTTTGCTGCCAAAGAAAATTGCTTATTTTACTCGAGGTACCTCCACGTTTTAGTTAATAGCTCTGGTGATAATTATCCGATCCTACTCATTTTCACACTTTTCATACTTCATAGATTAAGGAACTTAACTTTTCATGTTTCAACTATGTAGCTTAAAAATTTATGGTCTAAAACTTGATAGAAACAGACAGACGGACAGACGGACAGACGGACAGACGGACAGACGGACATGTCTTAATCGACTCGGCTATTGATGCTGATCAAGAATATATATACTTTATGGGGTCGGAAACGTATATTTCTATGCGTTACAAACATCTGACCAATTTTATAATACCCTCTGCAAGGGTATAAAAAATTAAACAAATATGAAAAAATATTTAAGTAAATATTTTCAAACGAAATAAATAAGTGGGACAAACTCATAATTTGTGTCTAAAAATTAAAAAATCCCAAAAATAACAAAACAAATGATTTTAAATCATAAATACAGTTTAAATTGACCACGCTTTGTTGTTTAAAACTTTTAATATACGAGCTGGCATTGAATTAATCAGATTTTGGAGCATTTGGATGTCAAATTTTTGCCATTTTTGAATTATGACTTTTTTTTAAATCTTTTAAACTTCCTAACTGCTTTCCGTTGGCATAAACTCGTTAAGTCAGGATGGCCCAAATATATTCTATTGCATTTAAGTCCGGGATGCGTGCTGACCACTCTAAAATTGGAATGATCGAGTTCCTGAAATAGTCCTTAGTGAGCTTTATAGTGTGGATAGGTGCATTATCTTGTTGGAAAGTCTAAGTATTACCGAAATAATTTTCCCCAAATGGCACTAAGACAGTCTCCAACAGTTCCACATCATTTTTAGCATTCATTTTATGTGATATAAAACACATCGGAGTCTTTCCATTATATCTAAACGCAAATAACATCGTTATCCATCAGGGTCTTCTAAATTAAACTTTTTTCGTCACTGAAAATTATATTTCTCCACTCAGTGTCTTAAAATTCATGCATATTGGAAAAATGTAATCGGGTTGCTTTTGCCTTGGCAGAAGCTCAGATTTCAGGAGTTTTTTTTTCATATGAAACATTATCCGATCTCTTTAAAATTTTTTGCATACGTCCTGTGGATATCGGCAAGGACAAGTAACTTTTAATTTGAGATGCGCTGATAGTTTCTCTAGCCGCTAGATTTTTTATTCGCCTTTTGTCCCGGTTGAACGGGGTTTTCTTCCATGTTTTTCTAGATCTTTTAATAATTTTTTAACTGTTCTCTTATTTTTTCGAACATTCTCTGTAATTTAGCGAATTCACATGACCATTTCACGCAATGCAACAATTCTCTCATGTTCTTTATTAGTTAAACGAGCGAAACTCGACATTTTTTTATAAAAAAGTTAATTCTGAATTTTTACAAATGTTGAGATTAGTTGGCACTTCCCTATTTTTATACCCTTACAAAAAAGGTATATTAATTTTGGTCAGATGTTTGCAACTCATAAAAGGAAGCATCTCCGACTATATAAAGTATATATATTATTGATCAGTACAACGAGCTGAGTTGATATAGCCATGTCCGTCTGTCCGTCTGTCTGTCTGGATCAACAGCTTCTCCTCCGAAACCCTTAAAGCTACAGAGCTGAAATTTTGCACCTATGCTTTTTTTTGCTGCAGGCATTGTATATCTCGGAATCATCCCGATCGGATGACTATATCATATAGCTCCCATAGGAACGATCGGTCGAGAATAGAGTTAAACCTCCAAAACTTTGTTGTTTTTCAATGAACAATATTACAAAATTTGTTGTTTATAAGTTTGGTATACTTTCTAGCATATCCACCAAGTTTCATTAGAATCGGTTGACTATATCTTATAGCTCCCATAGGAACGATCGGTCAAGAATATTGTTTTAGAGCAATAACTTGGGTGTTTTTAAATCGATTGTTACGAAATTTGGTATTTGGAAGTAAAGTACATATAGAAATAGCTGTGCTAAGTTTCAGCCAAATCGGTTTACTATATGCTGTAGCTCCCATAGGAACAATCAGAAAAAAAATTTTTTTTTGTCGAATTACACTTTTTTCTTAAGCCACGAACATTAAATGAAAATTTGACTTCTTTTATATGCTTTTTAATGTAATTGTAAATATGTAATTGTTAAATAACAGTTTGCAAGGGTATACGAACTTCGGCACGGCCGAAGTTAGCCCATCCTTCTAGTTTTTATTTGTTTTGATATGTTACATAAAATGTAAAATTGAAACTTGGAACTACACGTTGTTTTTGATCCACAAATGAAAGCAAAGTAATCTGTCCCATTTGCTTATTTCGTTCGCGAAACTCTACAATGGCTTTTTAAAATCAAATTAACGGAAAACCTAGCGGTACATTTTTGCAATTCTTTGTAAGCTCCCTTGCATATTTATAAAGTCACTTTAAAAATTGTAATATTTCGAAAACTATTGACTGTAGTGCAACACAATATATTACGATTATGAAAAGAAATTAGAGCAAAAAAAATCGGGACTACAATTCGCTTACCCCAAACTAACGGTATTTTAAAAAGGAAATTTTTCTTAAATCACCGTGTTGCATATTTATAAAGTCAATTGCAAATTTGAATTTTGTGATGCTATTTGAAATTAAATATAGCGCGGTACGATCCAAATCACTAAAAGGACAATAAATTTGAGAAACTGCTTAATGGTGAATCACTTAGTAACACCGAAAGGACAAGAATATAGCGCTGAAGGACAGTTGTACGAGTAAAAGGGGAACTGTACTTTAAATTGGATCTAATCAATTCGTTGTGCAAAACTCTATGAAGTGAAAAACGCGGAAAAAACCGAGATTTAAGCCAAAATGTGCGCACGGCAAGCAATTCGTCAATGTCCTTATCGCGTTTGTATTCGGCAAATAAGCTGATGGTTTCGATTTTTACCATTTTTTGGACTTTTAAACGTTCGGAAATATTCCAATACGAAAATATGAGGCAAAGGCCAAAGCCAATACCACATCTTAAGACTACCACATTGAATTTCGGATTAAATATTTTGAATATAACATGGAATAAGCATCGCCCAAATAAAAGGATATTCCGAACTCGAAAATTTTAAGCAGTTCATTCTCAGATCGTTTTTTTAGACTAAAACAAATAAAATTAGGATGTATCAGATGTTTTTCAAAGCTATTGACATGATGTAAGAAAGAAACCACTCCAACTTTCCAAGATAAATTTTGATATTAGGAGTAATATGGTACTGATGCATTTACTGATATGAAATACCTATCAATGCAACTGGGAGCATCTTGAATGAGAAGCGTCTAGTATATTTGAACTCTGGAATGCTATTTGCTATCATTTTTGAATGAAAATGGCTATGCACGACATTTTTTTTTGCAGGATAACGCAATATTTCACATAATCCGTGAAACTAAATGTTGGCTTCAGAGTGTCCTGCCTGTTCCCCGGATGTGAACTCAATGAAAAATCTTTGCGGCACACTAAGCCAAAGAGTCATTATGAAAATCCGAAAGTTTTTAAGTGTAAGAGAACAACTGGATGCACTTTTCGTTGAGTGGACGTTTGTGAACCTTGTTAAAAGGATACAACGACACATTGAAAAGGTAATTTTTTCTCGTAGCAATATTATTTCTTAGTTAAAATTAGTTTTTCTTAGTATATTTACGCTAATGTTAAAATAACAATCAAAAAATGTTATTGACTTTATAAATATGCAACACGGTGATTTAAGAAAAATGTCCTTTTTAAAATACTGTTAGTTTGGGGTAAGCGAATTGTAGTCCCGATTTTTTTGCTCTAATTTCTCTTCATAATCGTAATATATTGTAAAGGAATATATTTCTAAGGAAAAAAAATCAGACAAGTGATCTTCATTTGTTTGAGCCTAAAAAGTATTCTGCTCTTTTTCAGAATATTATGAGTTCATTTGTATTATTTTTAGACATTCCATACAATTCATTGGGCTTCAAATGAGAATATTTAATCTCGGAAAATGATCAAGTTTTGAAAATATTAAGTGTGTTTTTCACTAGCGGAACTTCTCAACTCTTTATAAAATTTCGAGGAACAAAGATGAGAAAAGGCATAAATTATCAACAAATGTAAATAAGTTCTTTAACATTTACGTGGAACTTAAGTTTTGCAATTGAGAAATTTTTATACGACAAACCGTACTAGATTTTTGTAAACTTCATTTGTCTTTAGTTCATTTTTTGCACTAAATTTGACGAACTTTCAAAAATATCTTATAATTTAACTTGAATTGTTTGAAACTCAATTCTGCAATTTTGTAATGTCACATACCCCTATTAAAAAAAAATTTTTTTAAATTCATCATAATTGAAGTAGAATAAAATCAACTTCGCCTTTAAGACTTGATTATATTCTATAAAACAATATTATTTTCTTCGAATTCATATTACAAAATTTATTTAAATCACACAGAAAGTTGTGAGAATTGATGATACTCTCGAACTCGGTATAAAGTTTAAAGTTTTATGAAATTTAATTTATTCGCAAAATACATATCTTAATTTTGATGCATGACAAATTGTAAAGTTCTTAAGAAATTTCAATCATATTCACTGCACAATACTTGTTGAAAGAGAGTTACAGGTTCGACAATTTTCTATAGCAAATCACTTTATTTTATTTATTTTAACCATTTTAACGAATGGTTGGTTTTTTGTTATTTATGAAATGCGCAAGCTTAAAAAAACTTTGTATTTAACCTTCCTCTTTTTCAACGCGTCTCCAGGTGTTAGGCAAGGCAGTTAATTGCAGTTTCTTTTAAATTCAACAATACTATTCCAATTTATACACATTTTTTCGAATTCCCTTCGTTCTACATCATACATATATCATTCTGAAAAGCTTATTAAATTATTTGAGTAATTATAGTTTAAGATTTATGAAATGATTCAACATTTTTGATTTTCAAAAATGACATTTTGACAACTAGCTTATTGGTGAATTGAGTTGGCACCTACATTCGAAATACTACAAAAGTGTGACAAGGACATTTTTCCGATTATCCACACACTGTTTCATATTTTGTTTACATTGCCAGCAACCAACGCAAGTGCTGAGAGGTCTTTTCCTCTTTGCGCCGTATCAAAACTTGGTTGAGGACTACGATGCTGCAAGAGAGACTGAATGAGCTGGCTCTTCTCCATGTAAACTACGACATCGAGGTGACATCGAAAGAAGTTTTAGAAAGATTTTCTAAAATGGTCAAACATCGTATAAAATTGATTAAATAAATTGAACTAACTAAAAATTTTGACATTTTTTTTCATTTTTTTAATATTGAGTTCCCCCCCCCCAAAATTTGCCTCTGGATCCACCCCTGTACAAACATATGTATGTATATACTTTATATTGTCAGAAATGCTTCTTTTTATGTGTTGCAAACTTCTGATAATTAATATACCCAATACCCTATTTCCAATTTTCTATCAGATCTGTGCTGCTATGGAGAAGGCTCTTAGAGCTTATTGGTTGCTAATGCAAAAAAAAGTTATCCTTAGATAATAAGGTTAAGATGTACAACTTTATTTGGGACTCAGTGTGGAAATACGGTGTTTGGATATACATATGGTATAGCGCTAAATGTCTTCTTTACAAGATAAGAGCGACACAAGCCAAAATATTGCGTAGGGTATCTAATTCTCCTTGTTATATAAGGACAATTAGAATTGAAATTTTTATTGAACAAATCGCGGAACACAATATTTAAGTCGAGGCATCCGGAGAAGAGACCCTATTGGAATTTACCCTGGTCATATGCTGCAATAAATAAGCACATTTAAGTTCTAATCTTTAGCTATAAATATTTAAATTATTGTGAAATACAGTGGAACCTCGATATAACGAACTTCGTTATAACGAAAAACTCAATATAACGAATTTTTATTTAAGTCCCTTTTAAAAACCTCGCTTTTACGAAGTTTTTCATACAAAAATGCTCCATAGCTATAACGAAGAAATTCTGAGTCTGAAAGACTCTATATAGCGAAGCAATTTTACGAACACCTCTATACAACGAAAATAAAATAAGGCAAAATCAAATTTGTGGCAAGCCGTTACAGTTCCGTTATCCCAAACTTCATCATAACAATGTCTTACTTTAATTGTTTCTATACAACGAAGTGAGAACAAAGCAAAGAGAACGTTATCACTGCCAAAGGAGTTCAACAAATGGTTGAAAAGCTCCAAATTTTTTTGAGGCGCAGGAAGCTGTAGTATTTTAATAAAAGCAAATTGAAAAAATGCATAATTATTTTGTATATCCACCATATTTCAGTGCAGATCTATCATTATTTTAATGTATACAGGTAAAAACAGGTAATTTATAATGAATTTTCTTTCAGATCTCTTTAAATTTTATTTTACCAAGGTTTTACAAATAAGTACATATAGCGAAACAATAGATATAACGAACAATTTTCTGGTTCCCTTCAGATTCGTTATATCGAGGTTTCACTGTAGTTACAAAAAATCATCCCCGTAATTTGATCAAGCTCTCAATCAAGGAAGCAGCAAGCTTATTCATTACCAATTAAAACATTGCAGTTAGTCTCCCATAATAAAAAAAAAACCAAAGTTTTGTCATTAATACATCTCTGAGTCCCTCTGGTTAATAATACAAAACATATGTATGTATATATGTATATGTTTGTCATTTGTTTGTATGTATCTGTATCTCTGCATACTTTCCTTCCATTGTGTATAATCTTACATGTGAAAGACTTCAGCAGGTTTGAAGTATTTTCGGATTAAGATTTGAATGATCTTTTTTTTTTTTTTTGGTGCAGTATGTAGACACATATGTACATACAAAAGTACCCACTAGGATTAATAGTTTACACAAACGTATTTACACGTTTCTTACTCATACATACAAGTAGAATTCAGTATGTGTGTATGTTGTATATATCGAAATGCAGGAAAATTCAAACATTTTATACATCTTATTGAAAAAATCGATCTTTTGAATAAAAGTTATTGGTGTATTATATTACAAAATATATGATCATCTGTTTTTGTAGTCGTAAAGCCACAGGCTCTTGTGAATTAACATTTTAATTATACGCCTAAATTATGTGGAATAAATTAGCAGTCTCGTTCCCTGTTTACCACTTCCAACTCCAACTGTGCTCAAAGTTTTTAAAATATAGACGCTCTGGATTAACGACAGTCATCTAATGGGCGCCCTTTGCGTTCGAATGTGCTCAATAATTTTCTTCAATTCAAACTGTCAGTCGAGGTGTCAAATCGCAGCTACTCCTGCTGTGCTCTCCTTGCAGGGAACGCTTGTACCGCCCTTGAGTAATTTAAATTAAGCATCTGACACACACCTCTGCGTATCGTTCAGTCTCCGTGGCTGTCCCCTCTAACTTCGGTCCGACAGCGACAATGCGATGATATGGGTATACAGCCACTTAACGAGGCCAACTCAATGTCTGAACGTTGATTGCTCTCTTGGTAGTGCGGATTAAGATCGTTCACATTAACAAATCCATTTTCATCATGTGGCGCGATCAAACTGCGAATAACTCAAATACCCATGTGGAGCATGAAATAGATTATACCAATCATTATAATATAAAACAAATTTTAAGTTTTATTTATATAATAGTTTTTAAAATTGTTTGTCTTTGTCCATTCTTGTATGTACCTATATCTAATTCACAAAGTGGCATTAATTCAATGTATCATGATCGATACGAAGACTTTTTCTTTTCTACGTTTATCTATTTGCTGAGTATCTCATAATTCTTATAAGATCAACTACTATTGATCCGTGGCTATAAGGTAAGAGGTCATTTTTATGTCGTTGTTGTTCTTAAAATAATTGGTCACATGTTTGTAACGCATAGAAACATACGTGTCCGACCCCATAAAGTATATATATTCTTGATCAGTATCAACGTCGATTTTGAAATTTTGCTAGTTAAGTTTCTTAAAGGGGTATACATACTTGTCAAGTTTGAAAATTGGTCGGATCAGACAATTATAACGGGCTTAAATCAATAAAACATAAAGGTACCTCATATAAAATTTTCTTCAGCAAATACGAGAGACCCAGGTTCGATTCGCATCGCCAAGAAAAGGAAACAATATAAATATTGTTTTTCTTTGTTGCTCTTTTTTTTCTTATTTTATAAAACACTAGCTGCTCCGGCGAACTTCGTCTCGACATATTTTACGTCTCTAGTCGCAAAAGAAAAAAAAAAACAAATTAGTGCCACCTGTTGATGAGTGGCATCAATGGGCATATTATACAAACGTTCCCCGTGGAAAATTACATACATATACACTTTTCATAATAATTGGTCCAGTAGTTTTTGAGTTCATCGAGTACATACATTCATTTTTATATAGTATAAAGATTTATATTTTATTTTTAACAAAAATAAAAAATTTAAATGGTTTAAAGCTGCAAGGGTATACAAACTTCGGCAATGCCGAAGTTAGGTTCTTTCATATTTTTTGAATAGGTTGGGATATATAAAAATAAATCTTTTGATTTTCAGCAGAATCGGTTGCCTATATGCTATAGCTGCCATAAGAACAATTGAAGCAAAAAGAACAATTATTATTAACAACTTGTTTTCTCAAGCAACATTCAATAAACTTAGATTTTACTAGCTTTATGGATTATACATACTTCCTAATAATAAGCTGAATTGTATATATATACATAGTTGTAAAAAGTATACGGACAAATACAAAGGGTATACAAACTTCGGCACGACCGAAGTTAGCCTTACCTTCTAGTTTTCAATTATTCTTAACTGGTAACTATGTCTAAACAAGGTCTTCAACATGTTGAGAACAAATGTGATTGTTTGGCGAAATGAAAACCAGTTATTCTTATTCCCTATATTCTCTTTTCAATTGGTCATCTTAAATTTGATCGTTTTCGGTTAGCGATAATAAAATGTGTTGTAAGTCTTTGGATCAGAATTGTGTGCGAATGAATAATATGAATCAATTATCATTACCCATGAAACCTAATTTGAAGGCATGCTGCACACGTGTGCAGACGTTTGTATTTTTTAAGCTTTATATTTGTAAAAGTGCCCTGTATACACTTGCAAGAAAATTCTTTGATCTCTTTGTTTTTTGACAGATCGCAAATGAAATCAAAGACCAGCCGCGGATGCAGTCTGACATACGCGTCAAAATATGTGTGTCGACATCAAGTTAATTATTGTTGATGTGCCCTATCATCACCTTTCCTCCGGAACTCGGCCGTGTCACTCTATTTGCGGTGTGGTGCTCCCTTTAACGGCTTTAGTCGGAACACCATCACGGGACCATACGTTTAGTGTGTAATCCCAGACAAAATGTTTCGTCGTTTACACGGTTAATATTGAATTCCATATATAATTACATGAAAAATAAATGTTCTAAAACTCTGCATTCTGCTTCGGTTCCGCTTGGTTAAATTCAAAAGAGTGGGCTGGATTTTGCTACAGAAAGACCAGCAGTTATTTACTGCTATATATGTATGTATGCTTTCTTGTCTTCAACAGTTCGGTGATTTAGTCCCAGCATTGTTTTTTTTTGGGCGTGATCCCGGTATGAATGAAGTAAGCAAGTTGTGCCTGCCGACATTGAGTATACCCTGTACCAACTAGTTATACTTATTAAATTAAGATTGGCATCAACTTAATTCAAAATTCCTTTTATCATGCAGCAACAGCTACCGCATGCTATCTCGCTCACTCTTGCCAGCCAGTGTCGTCCTAAGCGCTTCAGTACAAAACGCATTTACGTATATCTTCGATATTTATTGTCCGATTTCGACTAAATTTAGTCAGATGATGCATTAAGAATGTGATTGCTTTAAAACTTCTCTAGTAAATCGTTTTTTCCAAATTGCGGGGGCGGAAGTGGGCGTGGCAAAAATTTTCAACTATCTTAATTTGCGTAGACACTAAACAAAAGTTCGAAAACCCTCGAAATCGCAATCAATTCAAAATAAAATTAAAATATCAGCCAATGTCGCCTTGGCAGTTCAGTACAAAATGCAAATGGCTATATCTCCGATGTTTATTGTCCGATTTGAAAATTTGGTCAGTTTATGCAGTTTGACTATATAATTATATCTACCAAATAAGAATTGTATATCTTTAATACAGCTCTTGTAAATTGATTTTAAAATTTTCTTTTTTCATTTGCGGGGGCGGAAGTGGGCGTGGCGAAAATTTGAAACAAACTTGTCCTGCCTAGGCATAAGACGGATGTTCACAACAAATTTGGTAGCTCTAGCTCTTATAGTCTCTGAGATCTAGGTGTTCATACGGACAGACATACATTTTAGCGACTTTAATATACCCTTTTACCCTATGGGTACAGGGTATAAAAATGCCATCCCATTATCATTATACATGCATGTATGCCAGTATGTATTTGTTTGCCCTCAAATGCCAATATCTGAATCGATAAGAACGGGGAAACGAGGCATTTCGAAAAGAGTAAGTCTAGAGTACGTAACTAAATGAGCCGGAGAAATTCCAAGTTTAATTGTAATATTAATAATAATGAACCAAAGCTAAAGACAGCAAAAATATTTTTGGCATTTTGGCTATAGCAATTACTTGTTGGCCGCCCCTCGCACATTGAATT
Source organism: Drosophila austrosaltans (assembly GCA_035045865.1). Classification (NCBI taxonomy): domain Eukaryota; kingdom Metazoa; phylum Arthropoda; class Insecta; order Diptera; family Drosophilidae; genus Drosophila; species Drosophila austrosaltans. The sequence continues at coordinate 1,116,546 of JAWNOQ010000089.1, forward strand.
GAAACAAAGGGACGGAGAACAATTAAAGGTTGAGGCAATGTGTTAACTTTTGCAAACACGTGTTTTTATGTAAATTCTTGCAGGCAAAATTATCATAATAATACAAAACACACTAACTTTATGCTGTCGTGTCAATGGGAATCAAATTTTATTTACAAAGGTAGTTTTATAATTCAAAAATTAAAAAAAAAAAAAAAAAATGTTTAAAACAGAAATTTGATTCAGCATCGAACTACTTCGTAACTGATATAAAAAATTGTCCAGATTTGGTGGTAATTATTTTATACCCTGCTAGCGTAAAGAGTATATTAAAATCGGTAAAATAAATAAAGAAAGCATTTCCGACCCCACAAAGTACACAAATTTATGAGCAGTATCAACAGTAAGCGACTGTTTGTCTGGCTGCTCGTCCGTCTAACGTATGAACCTGGATCTCAGAGACAATAAAAGCGGTATTAATCAAGTACCCTACATGATACAGGCCATACTTAAAGTCGACTTGCTTACTATGTGAAAACAGGGTATTGAGATCGTACAAGTGTCCTGTCAACAACTTAAGATGATCCCAATTATTCCTTGCTTTAGCAATTTTCAAAATTAATCGCTAGTTAATGCTATCCAACCACAAGTCGATCTTAATATTAATAATAATATATTTTATATGAAAATAAAGTTACAAATATAAAAGAAAGAAGTAAAATATATTTGTTTAATTTCTTTTCCATTTCCACAAAAAGCTAATTTAAATAATGGTTATGTATTATGTGTCCCATTTTTTAAGCTTGTATAGTAGACCTTTGCATTTTAAATATCAACAATAGTCTCTACAAACTCATTTTTGTCGACTTTGTCACCCAATCGCATTCATAATGGACTTCATGTATAAATCAACGAAAAACCAGTAGCAAAAAAAACGAAAGACCATCGAAATTAAGCTGACAATCATTTTTATGCAGTAAGTTGTTATTTCTATGCCCAGCACTTTAGTGTTTGCTCCGCTTTGACGCACAAAATATCAGAAATGTCAGCGCCGTTAAACCTCCTTTTGAAATTGGAACGGATCTGAGATGTCAGATTAATTCAGTCGTCCATGCTCTTATAGTTTTAACATCAGAATGATTTAATTATGAAAATATTTTCCATTTCAAAAAGTTTTCTCAAATAAAAATCATTCACCTTTAAGTCTTCCCTGGCCGTACCGATTTCTGCTTAGATCCGATGCCGACTAATCGGTTTACAGCATTACTCCATTATTTTATTTAAACCAGAACATAACCACAGCTCTGTATCTTCTTAAAGTTTCGATATTAAGCTTCTTTTGTCATTGTATTACATTTTACATATGTCTACATTGTTGTAGATTTAGAAGTCTTTAGCCATCATAGTATGTTATCACATGTTAGACAGAACTACTTTCAACTTCAACGGATAATTCGACAACCCATTTTTTTAGATATTATGTTTTTAAAATGTGTATCGAGATATAAATGAAGCAAGCAAGTCGTCCCTGCCGACGTTGAGTATACCCTGTACCAACTAGATACATTAAAAAAAACCTTCGAAATAGCCATCAATTTCATACAAAATTTCCTTTACATGCAGCAGCAGCGAACGCATGCTATCTCGCTCACTCCTGTCAGCCAATCTCGCCCTAAGCGTTTCAGTACAAAAAAAATATCCGATGTTTATTGTCCGATTTGGACAAATTTTGGTCAGCTGGTGCAGATCGGCTATATAGTTAGGTGTGCCAAATAAGAATATGATATCTTTCATACAGCTCTAGTATTCGTTTTTTCCAAATTGCGGGGGCGGAAGTGGGCGTGGCTAAAATTTGAAACAAACTTGACCTGTGTAGACACTAGATGGATATTCCCACCAAATTTGGTAGCTCTAGCTCATATAGTCTTCGAGATCTAGGTGTTCATACGGACGGACGGACATGGCTCAATCGACTCGGCTAGTGATGCTGATCGAGAATATATATACTTTATGGGGTCAGAAATGTATATTTCTGCCTGTTACATACATTTTAGCGACTTTAATATACCCTTTTACCCTATGGGTACAGGGTATAAAAATCAAGACCTATATATGTACATATTCCTTCCGACTTTAAAAATGAATGCTTCAACAAAATTAAGAGAAAAATATTAAAGAAGCTAACTTCGGCCTTGCCGACAATTTTATTATTTTATTGTAACTACGATAAATGTTTTATAAAATAAATATCAAAGAAGCTAACTTCGGCTCTGCCGACAATTTTATTATTTTATTGTAACTACGATAAATGTTTTATAAAATAAATATCAAAGAAGCTAACTTCGGCTCTGCCGAAGTTTGTATACCCTTGCAGCAAAATAATTGGTATAAATGTTTAACAAAATCAAAAAAGAAAAAAACACATCTAAAAATTTTCACTTCTTCACCGAGCGAACATTGAACCATCAAACACCGCGCACATCGTGGCACCGATCTCTACATACTACGCCACCGTCCTTACCTTGCTAACGTAAGCTAATTCGATATACATATACTATATATGTATTTATATACAAACCCATTGCATCTCGCTCTTTCAATTTCGTTCTGTGTAAGAACACAACTAAAATATTTTTGTCTCTCTCACACACCGCGTGGTGGTTGAATTTTTGCATATGTATGTGCATACATATGTGTGTGCGTGAGCATTAAAATACATTTAATATCTATAAAATATGATTATTGATTTGTAACCTTAATAAATATAAGATCTTGTTCAAACTTAGTGTAGTGTGTATGGGTAAAAATTGAATTTAGATGCAACAAAAAAAACAGTAATTTTTATATACATATTTCTTATTTGGTGCCGCGCGGATTCGAACTCGGGTCTTTTGTGTTTGTACGGCAGATTTCTTGGAATTTGTTTTTGTTTCTTTGCTGCCAAAGAAAATTGCTTATTTTACTCGAGGTAATTTTTAAACTCTACCTACACAAAGGATTGAGGAACTTAACTTTTCATGTTTCAACTATGTAGCTTAAAATTTTACTATCTAAAAGTTGATAGAAACAGACAGACGGACAGACAGACAGACGGACATGTGCCAATCGACTCGGCTGTTGATGCTGATCAAGAATATATACATATACTTTATGGGGACGTTTCCGACCGTATATTCCGTATATTTCTATGCGTTACAAACATCTGACCATTTTTATAATACCCTCTGTAAGGGTATAAAAAGCAAGCAAAAAAATCTCTCGTCATCCCCCCACCATCAACTAACGTTGATTCCGCTATTTCGATATATGTACATACTTATGTATGTATGTACGTATATAGCAAGCGCGAAGCAATTTCTCAGCGAGAACACAATGCCATTGGTTTTGTCGGTAACACCCTCTGCATGTGATGAACTTTCGCATTTTGTCGCATTTTTATTTTATCTTCCATTCCTTTTATTAATTTCTAACCTTGAAAATTATTCGATCTGGGTGAAATTTGGTGTACCGTGTAACGGTAAAAATTAAATTTGTGTACATAGAAAATTGATTATAATGAAAATATATTTTATTGAGTTACACGTACAGTTTGACAACAAAGTGTTTACACAATGCAAAAAATTTTGAATTTCTCACTTTAAGATGAAAAAGAAACACTAATTAAACGTTTTTCGTAATTTTTTTTAATTAAAGTAGATTAGCTAAACTATTTACTTATAAGAATTATAAAAAAAAAATTTAAATATCTTTCCAACAACAACAAAAAATAACAAAAACTTAAGAAGTCACAAAATTCAGCTGCCAACTAAGTGTTTACACATCACGCTATTTGGGTTCTTTTCTTCGAATTTTTTGCATGTACCGTTGTTTCTTGGAATTTTAAAAGCGTACATCTGTAGCAGCTTCAATATATTACGTAATTTTGTCATTCGGCGCAAGAATTGGTTCGATAACAACTGTCAAACTACTAATTTTAGATGATTAAGAGATGCCATGCAAACGGATCCGTTTTGATATGTCCTAGTTGGTTTATTATAACCATACCGTCCGGAAAACGGCAGCAGAGTTCGCTGACATGTTTCTAATTTCACTTAAAACCGTGTATAACATCCTAAATCGTGCCCAAACAGCAGGAAGGCGTGAAGCAAAGCCTACAACCGGACGGCCTCGCATCGTAACACCCAGAGCAGAGCTCATTCTGCTCCGAAAATTAAATGAAAATCCTGCAATCTCGACCAGGATTCTTTCCAGTGAGCTGTAGGAGGAATGTAGCACAACCATTTCACGCGAAGGTGTGCGGAAAGCCCTGAAACGGAATGACTTCTCATTCCAAGTTGCTGGCAAGAAACCATTGAAGTCGAAAGAGCGATTTGAAAGGCGATTAACATTTGCCAGGATGCACGGAGGACAACCAGATTCATATTTTGAGGATGTTATATTTTGTGACGAAACCAAAATGATGCTATACTATAACGATGGACCCAGCAGAGTGTGGCGCAAGCCGTTAAAAGTCCTAGAATCAAAAAATATAATACCGACCTAAAGTTTGGCAAACTTTCGGTGATGATTTATGGGTGCATCTCAAGAGTTGGTGACTGATGCTTTATTGAAAATATTATGGATGCCAATCAATATATGGATATACTCGGCACACATTTGGTGGCCAGTGCCAACAAATTCGGGTTCTTTGTTGATGGTATAGGTAGCATAAGGCGAATATTGTTAGGTGCTGGCTGCTCCATAATTGCAAAAATGTTTTGAACACACTTGCCCAAAGTCCAGACCTAAGTCCCATTGAGAATTTGTGGGCGTATCTCAAAAAACGTACCGCCAAGCGACATCCTAAAAGTAAAACTGATCTTAAGACCACTATATTGGAGGAGTAGCAAAATATCTCGGTGAATTACGTCCAAAACCTAATTCAATCGATGAACAGACGGTTGGGAGCCGTTATAGATGCCAATGGGGGGCATACAAAATATTAATTTTAATATGAGGATATATAGAAATGAAAACTCTTATGTTGTGTAAACACTTAGTTGGCAGCTGAATTTTGTGGCTTCTTAAGTTTTTGTTATTTTTTGTTGTTGTTAGAAAGATATTTAAATTTGTTTTTGTAATTCTTATAAGTAAATAGTTTAGCTAATCTATTTTAATTTAAAAAAATTACGAAAAACGTTTAATTAGTGTTTCTTTTTTATCTTAAAGTGAGAAATCGAAAATTTTTTGCATTGTGTAAACACTTTGTTGTCAAACTGTATATATATAGGGGGTAAAAGGAAAAAAATTGTTGATTTTATTATAGCAATCCGATTCGACTATGTTTTAAATTGACAAACCTACCAGCTAAGAAGCTTTAGCTTCTTATAGCTTAAATTGAAGTCTAAAAGCTGTGAAGAAATACACTCAGCTAATGAGGCTGATCATGAATATATGTACATATATGTATACTTTATGAGATACATATATGTATATAATGTTTGTATAAATAAAATATTAATAATAATAATAAATTATTCTGCAAAGGTATAAAAATAAAAGAAAACATTTATTCGTTTCGACCTATTCTAAGATCGTCTGCTAAGCTTTATTCACATATGTATGTAGCTTAAAAATTAATTATAATCTTAGAAATTATCCTTCGAATCCGAACATTATTCTATCACTGTCTGCAAATAAAAACCAGGTGAGACCCCAATTTCAAGTGCAAGAGTTACTAGTAAGAATAAAATATATTTTGCAGTTGTCAACTTACGAATTGCCACAGTTTGCGAACTTCTCAATTTATCCGATCATTTAAGTAATTGGATTAAGATACCTTAAGATTGTAAGTGGCAATTTACAACTTTACATTTTAGTTGAGGAACAGCTTGGTAGTACCGCTGAAGGGCACGCCGGCAGACAGTTCAACCTTTCCATGCGAATTAATTTTCCCAGTTGGCAACTATGTATAATCCGAAGACTAACAATTTGAGAACTCTATTCGTTTCAAATTTCGCCATTTCTGAATAAAGCGGAATGTTGTGCAATGCAACATGAGTGGTTAAACTTGTAAATTTTTGCTTCGTATGCATACCCTTGCGCAGCTGGGGCAACCAGTATATCCATACATATGTATGTATGTACATATGTATGTATGTAGGACTTAAGAACAAATTCTCCGGGATACCTTGTTTTAAGAAAGGTTGTGAAATGTACAATAAACAACGTGTTAACAACTGACTAATGTCATTTAATTTTCCAATAAATTCCAATTGCATTTCATCTTGCACAGACGACCAGTCGTCTTAAAACAGTTTTCGAAATTCAGTAAAATATTGTGAAATTTTGGTGAAAGCAAAAAAAAAATTAAGCAAACAAGTCGTCCCTGCCGACATTGAGTATACCCTGTACCAACTATATATAATAAATAAAGTCGAATACCCACGGGATCGGAATCAATTTAATTCAAATTTCTCTTTAACTTGCAGCGACAGCTAACGCATGCTATCTCGCTCACTCTTGCCGCCAAATGTCGCCTTAAGCGCTTTAGTACAAAACGCATTTAAGTATATCTCCTATATTTATTTTCCGATTTCGACTAAATTTGCTCAGATGATGCATATTAGCCACATTATTAGGTGTGCCTTATAAGAATGTTATTCCCTAAAAACTGCTCTAGTAATTAGTTTTTTCTAAATTGCGGCGGCGGAAGTGGGCGTGGCAAAATTATAGACTGTCTTGATCTGCGTAGTCATTAAACAAATGTTCGAACACCCTCAAAATCGCAATCAATTCATAACAAAATTCTCTTTTACATGCATGCTCTTTCTTATTTGCCAATGCCGGATATAGGCATATCTCCGATGTTTATTGTCCGATTTCGACCAAATCAGCTGGTGCAGTTTTGGTATGTAATCAGGTGTGCCAAGTAAGAATACGATATATTAAATACAGCTCAAGTTATCCTTTTTTCGAATTGCGGGGGCGGAAGTGGGATTGGCTAAAATTTGAAACAACTTAATCTGCCTAGATATAAGACGAATGTTCGCACCAAATTTGGTTGCTCTAGCTCTTATAGTCTCCGAGATCCAGGTGTTCATACGGACAGACGGACATGTCTCAATCGACTCGGCTGTTGATGCTGATCAAGAATATATATACTTTATGAGGTCGGAAACGTATTCCTCTGCCTGTTACATATATTTTGGCGACTTTAGCATACCCTTTTACCCTATGGGTACAGGGTATAACAAATGCTAATTATGCTTTCAGCTGGTTAATAACCACAAACTCTTTATATAGAAGTTCTCAATGGCTGGTGTTGTCATTCATCAGTTTTCTGCGCACTCTGCGCCTCTTTTGTTTATGTTTGCGAATGCGTTTCCGGTCAGCGACACCGCCGCAGCAAAATTTTTTTTAGCTATTCAGCTTTTTTGTTACATTGACCGCATTGACAAGATGATACATACATAGCTACATTTGCATATATACATATACCCGCACAGACAAAACACTTTAAAACTAGACTCAACTTGTGGATTGGTTTTTGGTTCTCCCAATTGTGTATTATTTTACCCTCAAGTTTATTGGTCCGTACACTCTACCTAGGACTTTCCTATACTGAACTGAAGCCTTTTTATATCCTTGCAAGGGTATATGGATTTTGGCCAAAAGTTTGCAACGCATAGAAGGAAGCATTTCCGACCACATAATGAATATATATTCTTGATCAGCACGATGAGCTGAGTTGATTAAGCTGTGTCCGTATGTCTGGATCAACAGCTTCTTCTATGAGACTCTTAAAGCTACAGAGCTGAAATTTTGCACATAGGCTTCTTTTTGCTGCAGGCATTGTATATCTCGGATGACTATATCATACATGTATCTCCCATAGGAACAATCTGTCAAGAATACAGTTTGGAGCAATAACTTGGGTAATTTTAAAGTCATTGTCACGAAATCTACCATTTGGAAGTTCAGTATTTATAAAAATGTCTGTGCTAAGTTTCAGCCAAATCGGTCTACTATATGCTATAGCTCCCATAGGAACAATCGGACCAAAAAATTCTTTTTGTCGAATCAAAATTAGTTATATAAAAACTAACTTAAATGTAAGATACTCTCAACTTGTACAATCAACTTAATTGAGTGTACTATTAAACTCAATTTCAGGAAGAAAAATAATCAATTTGAGTCTGAAAATAAACCCAACGAATTTGTGCATAGTTTAGTTCTCAAGTTGAGTGCTATATTTGATAACAATCGAATGTAAGGGTTTGATTTAATAGCCAAAATAAGATCTGGCGTGACGTTACGCGAACGAAATGGGGTTTTTGACTTTCACTGACAAAATTTCAAAACTCTGCGAATTGGCTAAGATTTTTTGAGTAAATGTTTCTTTGTAATGTTTCTAAAGAACACAAGTTTATTTTTCAATTTAGCAAATCAAAAACAAGTTCATAGTTTTTATTTTATTCAAATTCTAAATCTGGCGTGACGTTACGAAAATTCCCAAGGGAAATTTTTGTCAAAATTAATCCAAAAAAATTTTTAAACAAAACTAGAACATTGTTTTAAATAAAAAACAAAATAAAAAATTTTAAAAAATTGAACTTCTTAAAGAAATAAATTTTTTATCCATAATATTGTTAGGCACCATATTGGTGGGAATGGGAATATTATACATAGTATGGAAATATAGAAAAATAGTCTCTATTAAGTATCAGTTTTTGAAAAAAATGCAGTTTTAGCTGCTTTTAGCTGTTTTTCTTCTCCACAGAAAAGAAAATGCATCCGATGGATATCGCGAATTTTTCGTATTCTCATAATCTGGCGTGACGTTACAGATGTTCAGACTAATTCGAATTTTTCTTTGAACTGTATAATATAACTAAAACTTGCTTTAAAGTTAAAGTTTCCCTTAATTTGTATTGTCAGTTTCGAAGCAACAAACAAAAGTGTGTTTTTTTTCTGGCGCGACGTTACATTAGAACATTTTTTTTACAAATTGTAACGTTAAAGAAAGTTTTGCAATATGAGTATAATCGTACAATTACTCTTTATCCAAAAAAAATTTATATGTACTGTGGTTTTAGAAATAAGCAAAATAGACAAAATACCTGAACTTGAACTTTAAAGCTCTTAAAGAACTTCGAAAAGCTTTAAACCTTTTAATTTATTAAAATTAGATTATTCTTCTTTCATAATCAAAGAAAACAAATTATTTAAGTGTACTTTTAATTTTTTGGGTCGAGGTTGACCTTTTTCAGGAAATGCCCATATGTGAATATATTACTTTTATGGCAAATCTCAATGGTATAAGACTATTTTTTGAGAGATTGTAGAGAAATCTACATTTGTAATAGTACAGAGTATCACAAAGTATCCCACATTTGTCGTTGCAGCATAAGAGGGCAAAACATTTTATTCATTACAGAAGTAAAGGCAAAGCAGAAGGTAAAATCTGTCTTTTAAATTAATATTTGAAAGAATGAAAGTCGAATTTTGAATGAAACCAAAGCAAAAGTCCTTCCCTTCTTTTAGTTTTATTGCCATAGGAACTAGCTTTCGTTGGTAAAAATCAAATAAGTATGTATTCTAATTGCACCAGTCTATACCAAAGCCTTAAGCAAGTCGTTCCTGCCTTCATTGAATATTCCCAGTACAAACAAGATACATATATTAATTACTATAAATATATAAATAAAGACGAACACCCTCCAAATCGCCATAAATTTTATACAAAATTCTCTCTTACCTGCAGCAACAGCGATCGCATGGTATTTCATTTACTCTTGCCAGACAATGTTAAATGTTATATATGTACATTTTAGCGACTTTAATATTTCCTTTTACCCTATGTGTACTGGGTATAAAAAGTTTAAGTTTAATTCTGCCGATTGTTCCTATGGAAACAATAAAAAGTTGGAAGAATTTGAAGCACAGCAGAAAGAACACTGCACACCAAAAGACATACATATGTACATATGTATGAACAATCATAAGCTTTACAAAGGCAGCTTATCCTGCTAAGCAAAAATAATGAATTATTAAATACATGTTCTTTAACTTAACTTCAATATGGCGAATTAAGCATGAAGAGATATTTTATAAAGTCAACAAAATTTGTTTAAAAATATCGCAAAAATTTGCAAAAATTCAGGATAAACATGATCTGCTTAAATGCTGGGCAGAGAATAAAAAAAGATTTGCTACAAACTATGTGAGCATGTAGTTTTAAAGAAAATATTGCTGGTTTTTTGTAATGGTTATTGGTTTCATTTGATTTTATTAAAATATTTCATTTTACAAATAAGGTGTTGCAAATATATTACATATACATAATACCACTGTTTCCTTTATACGACTATGCTCAACATTTCAATCAGAAATTACATTGGCTTACTTGCGTCACTGGTACGTTAGAGCATTTATTAAAATATTGCTAGAAGACTAAACTCTACATTTTAATTAAACAACGTGACCACGCCTCACTGCTTACGCAACTTTTCGGATATGAACAATTAGAGTCACACTGGCGGCAAACCGATTAGCACCCCACTATTTTAGTTCAAGCTTCAAATCTACTAGTTAAAAGACAGGTTTACACTAAACTTTAACAATGAAAAATCTGAAGAATACTAATAATTGCGATTTCCTCTTTGGTCAATTTTAAGCAAGATTTTTAAAGAACCGATACGAGTGTACTGAGAAAAAAAACACCTTATTTTTCTTTATTTTTTACTATAGCACTACCGCACATTACTTTTACTTCTTATATCCAAATTGATAAAAGTGATTTATTATCGATGCATATATTTCAATCGATGTTTTCATACCATCAGCTGGTCTCAAAAACGCAAATTACTGGATAAAAATCTTTCTGCAAAACTTCTTTTAATGTAATCACGTGATAAGGTAGATTCAAAGTATGCTAAGATGCGTAGGATGCTAATCGGCTGATGTAATGATGTTTAATTTTGGAGTTTCCATTTGTTTATTTATTTTTTTTTTCATTAACATTGGAAACCAAACTCATGGAGTCTCCTAGGCCCACATGCAACCTTGACAGTTTGGGACACCATATTATAGCAACGACAAGAGGTGGTTCGTTATAATAATAATGAATTTCATGTTGGGTTACAACGTTTAGTTTGTGGCTCGATAGCTCTAACACTGATTTCAAATAGATACAAACACTTTGTACAATCAAAAAGTCCCAATCCTTACGTTTTTAGCAAAAAAAAAAAAAAATTACGAAACAATTTCTGGTTGAAGAAATTATATCTTCCCATTAACTAAAGTAATTGCTGTTTTGTATTTGTATATGTTTAATTAGACCAATTGAATGTCTTTTATTTTATATATGCGTTGATCTATATTTTATATACAGTTGATCTAATTTACACTATTTGCTTAGGGAGCTATAATTATGCCAGCTTACATACGATTTGTGCATAAAGTACAGCAAACACAATGTATAGAAATTACCAATATATGATATATGTAGGTACATACTTACATTTGTAAAAAAAAAGTCAAATTAATAAATTAGATTTACAAACGACAGGAACAAATTGTTAACTTAAGACGATAAAAACAATAACAACTAAATCAGTGATTCCACATGTTTTGTTTCTTTTTCCTTTCCTTTCCTTTTATTTTTTTTTTTTGTTTAATCTGTTTTTTTTTTTTTGGTTTCGGCTACAATTGAGTCCAAGAAGAGATAGATGTAGGGAGGAATATGCTCAGACGTTTGGATTGATATGTTTTGTGTTCTCTCACACGTCCTTTAAGCTATTTGATTGAATTATGCCAATATTAAGAAGAAAAAATTATATGCTGTATGTGTTCACACTAATATATGCATAAACCAAACAAGGTAAATTTTTACAAAGAGATCCAAAAATCAATATATGGACCATTTTGAACTTAAAGCGTGAATCTGGCTTGCTGGATTGCTGATCGATTTGCTTATGTGCTAGAGTGCCGTCGGCCTCGACATGGAGGTCCGACTATTGGCCTATGGTCATGCTGGTTATCGAATAGCACATCATAGTTGCTTGTTTCACTAACTCTTTCAATTTTACATTCTATAAGCTCTGATTGCATATGTTGTAAGTATGTATGTATTAAAAAAAAAAAAAAAAAACTGTCCTCAAATTTTTTTAGGATTTCCTTTCTCATAAAATTGCACAAAGTCATTGGCAGCGGTTGGATGTGCTTACGGTTCCAGTGTAAAAGGAACCACTGCTATCTGCGAATTGGCGTGCTTTTTGGTATAAGCGGCGTTAATCAAAATACCGAATAATCACATGTAAATTATTGTCCGAAAGTATGCCTTTCTTTGACCAACTTGGTGAGTTCAGCGTGGTCAGCCCAGGGTTGAGTTGCTAGAGTTGACTATGGCCGAAGTAAAGCCAGTTTGGGGGATCGCTGTTTCAAGTGTTGCTCACGAAAAGCAATCAAGGAGCGAAACGCCGAAATTGGGGGTGCAGTTGATGCGTTTGAAACAGCCGACGGATCTGGGGACGCACATGCCGATGGATGTCATGGGTTTGCACTAAGGGATGTAACATTTACGCCAGGTGAGATTTTCCCCGAATTCGAGGAAGAAGATGAAGCGGTCGAGTTGCTGGAAATTGGTCCCATAACATTCTGCGCCGAGGATTGGGCACTACTTGTCGGAATATGCACAACATCGCAGCCCATTGAAGATGATGAGCTAGATGCCGACGGGGATACAACAGGAGGATGTGCTACTTGCTGAACTCCAGTGTTGCTCGTCGTAGTCAAGCTTAAAGGAGCAAAGTGAGGCCCACTTGTCGCACCAGACACTGCTGCTTTCCACAACAACGGATTCATTCCAAGACCATTATGAGCTGCTAGACTAGCGCCGAAAGTTCGCTGATGTTCTAGAAATTCCTGCGTTGGTGCACTTAAATGTGCCGCAGCCGTCCCGTAAAATCCCCTGTACAGGTCAGGTCGTACATATGGTGCATAGTTAGGGATCCGAGCTGCCAATGGGGACATTATCTTACCGGGCGAGGAGAGCTGACTTGGATGGCCGTAAAAGCCTGGATGCGACTGTGCCAACTCGCTGGCCGCGCTGTCTTTTGGCATAGAGACTGGTTCCTTACTATCTTTCGAAGCCATATCGGCCAGGGACCATATACGAGGCTTAGAGGTGCCGCCTACCGATGTCTGCTGTGCCTGTTGATGTTGTTGCAAAAGTTGCTGCTGGTGATGATGGTACACTGCAATATCTGGAGGGGAGCCCGCCGGAGGGCGAAAGTGGTGATGAAGTGCTGCAGGGTGAAACAATGGATGTGTTCCAGGAGGCATGCTTCCTGGACGGTCGTATAAGTCAGGTGATCCGTTTGGCGAACCTGGCCGAGATTCAGACCATTCACTGTTGTTACTTTCACCAGGACGCTCTGTCAACATATCACCTAGCCTGCCACTACGGTCCTTATCCTCGTTAGAGCCTAGACCAGAATCTTTTGCATCTGCAATCATTCCAATATAAATATGAGACATTAGTTATGTATGGCATAAGTACATCTAAGCTGCATATGAATAGAACTCTTAAAACCATAGGAAATCTAAACAACAGACAGGCGAACAGGTCGTATTAAGAAGAAGAATGTTCATACGTTTATAATAAATTATAGGTTGTAAAAACTATTCTTCACTCCATTATATAAATTTTGGTGAATAGATTCCATTATATGTAACATTGAAGTTCAGCTCTCTACGTACTACAACTAATAAACTTTGTTTACGTTTGACATTCCGCCCAATTTGTAAATATTAAAGGGCAGGAGTTTGGCCTTATTATCAATTATCATTTACATACCTAGCAAATCATTCTCCTCTGTATTTTTGTCATCGTCGTCGTCAATATTTGCTTCGTCGTCATCAACACGGTTTCGTGGCTCCCAAGTCATCTTGTTCTCTTTTTTCAGTCTTCTTCTCGCATTCGCAAACCAGGTTGACACCTGAGTGAGCGTCATTTTTGTAATAATGGCTAGCATTATTTTCTCTCCTTTGGTGGGATACGGATTTTTCTTATGCTCATTTAACCAAGCTTTAAGTGTAGACGTGGTTTCGCGGGTTGCATTCTTCCGTCTAGCGCCATTCAAATCCATTCCGTAACTAAAAGAAATGAGCAAATGAAAAAAAAGATTTAGAACTGCATTCATTTACTGGCGTCACATGACCCACCCCAAAATATGCAAATTAATTATTATAATGTGTTTCAAACCGGTTAAAACAGTTCTTCTCTACCCACTACAAGTGCTACCCAAACAGTACAGAACAGAGCTTGGCAACTGACCAGTCAACAAAATGTATTGGCTTTAGTGGCGCAGCTGTTGCCGGCCATTTAGAGATCTTTGCACTGCACTGTTTTGCACCCCACAATTGTAGCAATTTGTTAAAATGGTTGCGTTTTTGGGAAGTAGGCTTCATTGATGATGGGTCTAGGGTGCTGCCTGAAATTTGTTCATCATAAACGCATTTGTACAGCCAGCAGTATTTTTTCATATGTACACATCTACATGCACACACACACACACGCGTGCATATATATATGAGTATATACTCGCAGTTTGCGGTCGGACACATTCAGGGTCTTGCTGACTCTGAACGCTGCCAGGCAATGCACCATGTATTGAGTTCGATGTGCAATGGAATGGACAACAACTGTCTTTATCGTTTTTTTGTGGGCAGTTAACATGAACAAAAACATCCACACACACACACATGCACGCAACACTGATACACGCACAAGTGTACGTACTACACGTACACACATACATAATATGCATATACGACAGTAAACATGTGAAGGCACCTACACATTGTTTACTTCCATACGAAAATGTATATACATATGTACATATGCACATACGTGTGGAGGCCTCGCTTAGTTTCCAGCCATCTGCCTGAACGACGAACGAAGAAAGCAAAGTTAACTGATGTTCTTGCATTTGAATTAATTAATTTAAATTTAAATGGAAAGTGTCACTGTGCGAAACACCTGCGCAGACAGCTATAATGCCTTTGATCATCTGACAGTTGTATAAATTTTTTTAAATTCCCCATTGACGACGCCCAGTATACAAAAACAAAAGTAACGAATTGGACAGCACTACAACTACAAATACATACATATACATCCTTCTTCCTTTTTTACTTTCTTCACTTTTCTAACTTCTGTCCTTCCATTACTCTGCCTCTTAAATTTCTTGCTTTAAACTATGTTACTAAATTTTTAAATAAACGAATCAAAAAAAAATATCAAAGAAGCTAACTTCGGCTCTGCCGAAGTTTGTATACCCTTGCAGCAAAATAATTGGTATAAATGTTTAACAAAATTAAAAAAAAAAAACAAAAAAGAAAAAACACATCCAAAAATTTTCACTTCTTCACCGAGCGAGCATTGTGAACCATCAAACACCGAACCCATCGTGGCACCGATCTCTACATACTAAGCCACCGTCCTTTCTAAGCTAGCGTAAGCTAATCCGACATACAGTTCAACTGAATAGGTTTGACTTTTTTTTTAAGTTCAACATGTTATATCTCTATAACTAGCATTCCGATTTACACAAAATAAATTTTATTTTACAAATAAATGTATCATTTATGAAATAGAAAAATTTCAGTTTTACATGTTTTGTTTTTATATATTTTTTTACATTTTTTAAAAAACATAACAAAATATCTTCTTTTTTTTGGCTCAACTGAATAGGTTTGATTACTAAAACTTATATTTACTAAAATTTCAAGACTCTGGGTGACTTAAACAATAAAGGATACCTATTTAGTTGGATTTAGTATTTTGTATGTCCACCCTTATTCTTTATAATTTCGAACATACGATTTGGTAGGGAATCGTACAATTTTTCAATTTCATTTAAGGAAATTGTTGCCCAGGCTTTTTATTTGCTTCTACCAGGGTCCCAGAGTCATTAAACTGTCTTCCCCCTTCATAAACTCTTCTTGTTTAAAGTCCCCAAATGTTTTCGATAATATTTATGTCCGGGGAGTATGGTGGCCATTCGAGCAATTTAACATTTTGTTCTTTTATCCACTGTTTTACAACACGGGCAGTGTAGATGGGGGCGTTGTCATGTTGGTAAGTCCATGGAATACGACCAAAAATTTCCGAAAACTGGGGAAAAGCATTTTGGAGCACTATCTTATAGACATTAGAGTTCATCTTTGACGTTACAAACTGGAGTTCAAGTGTGATAACGACTTAAAAAGCATTCCTTCTTTCGTATGTCATGAAAATAAAAGTTATATCCGTCTGGTCCATCGAGGGTGAACTTTTTTTCGTCGGAAAAGACCACAGCCTTCCACTCCTTGTTCCAGGTCATGTGTTCCCGGGCAAATTGAAGTCGTGCTTCTTTACGGATACCATTCAGAGGGGTTTTTCTTTATTTTTAACCTCTTTAAGTGTTTGGCACTTTGAATAATACCTTTGACTGTTGCCAAACTAGCATTTACACTGCTTTTTTCCCTGATTTTGCTGACGGAGAGGCAAAAATTTGACGCAGTTCGAAGAATAAGTCGTCTCTCCGATGCTGTTATTCACATTTTTTTTTTCTCCATTCATATTTTTCCCCTATTTTGCCTCATTACGTAGAAAATTACTAATAGCGCTTTGGTTTCGACCAATTTTCGTTGCTATTTCATTATGTTTTTGGCCAGATTCAATATAGCCCTTTATTAGCCCTTTTTCAAAATCGGTAAAAGGTTTTTCGCGACCCATTTTACAAAATTCTAACAGTAAATACTTAATTTTAGAAAACCAAAAGGTTTATGTCTTTTTATTTACACAGTTAATAAAAAAGTGAAGTCAAAGTTTTCAAATCTAATCAGATGAGCCAAAAGTAGACCACACATTTAGCGAATTTCACGGGAAAAACAATATTCTGATTTACCGTTACGTAGATCCCGTTACTTCACTTTTGCATGATGCGTGTAAATAAATGAAGGTTCAAAACAAAAAACATTGATGAAAAAAACTGCAAAAGGAACCCAGATAGAAGAAAAAATATAAGAAAATTTTTTCAAACCTATTCAGTTGAGCATACATTTTTATTTCTATCAAATATGATTATTGATTTGTAACCTTAATAATTATCCGATCTTGTTAAAACTTGGTGTAGGGTGTATGGGTAAAAATTGAATTTAGATGCAACAACAAAAAAACAATAATTTTATATATTTTTTATTTAGTGCCGCGCGGATTCGAACTCGGGTCTTTTGTGTTTGTACGGCAGATTTCTTGGAATTTGTTTTTGTTTTTTTGCTGCCAAAGAAAATTGCTTATTTTACTCGATGTACCTCCACGTTTTAGTTAATAGCTCCGGTGATAATTATCCGATCCGACTAATTTTTAAACTCTACCTACACAAAGGATTGAGGAACTTAACTTTTCATGTTTCAACTATGTAGCTTAAAATTTTACTATCTAAAATTTGATAGAAACAGACAGACGGACATGTCTCAATCGACTCAGCTATTGATGCTGATCAAGAATATATATACTTTATGGGGTCGGAAATGTATATTTCTATGCGTTACAAACATCTGACGAATTTTAAAATACCCTCTGCAAGGATATAATGAAGCAAGCAAGTCGTCCCTGCCGACATTGAGTATACCCTGTACCAACTAGTTATATTAAATAAAATAGAAATCCCCATCAATTTCATGCAAAATTCTCTTTAACATGTCGCAACAGCGAACGCATGCTATCTCGCTCACTCTTGCCAGCCATTGTCGCCCAAAGCACTTCAGTACAAAACGCAATCACGTATATCTTCGATTTTTATTGTCCGATTTCAACTAAATTTAGTCAGATGATGCATTTTGGCGACATTGTTAAGTGGGCCAAATAAGCATGTGATTCCCTAAAAACTGCTCTAGTAATTCGTTTTTCTAAATTGGGCGTGGGAAAAATTTCAAACTCTCCTGATCTGCGTAGCCACTAGACAAATGAAAATGGCACTCAATTCAAAACCAAATTCCAAACGGATAAAGGCATATCTCCGATGTTTATTGTCCGATTTCGACAAAATTCAGCTGGTCCAGTTTGGGTATATGTATAATTAGGTGTGCCAAGTAAAAATACGATATCTTTAATACAGATTAAGTTATCGTTTTTTTAAATTGCGGGGGCGGAAGTAGGCGTGGCTAAAATTTGAAACAAACTTGATCTGCCTAAGCATTAGACGGATGCTTACACCAAATTTGGTGGCTCTAGCTCTTATAGTTTCTGAGATGGAGGTGTTCATACGGACAGACGGACGGACAGACGGACATGTCTCAATCGACTCGGCTGTTGATGCTGATCAAGAATGTAAATCCTTTATGAGGTCAGAAATGCTTACTTCTGTCTGTTTTTGCGACTGTAATATACCGTTTTACCCAATGGGTACAGGGTACCATACACATACATACCATATGCATACAGGATCACATATACATATACATATACATATACATATACATATACATATACATATACATATACATATACATATACATATACATATACATATACATATACATATACATATACATATACATATACATATACATATACATATACATATACATATACATATACATATACATATACATATACATATACATATACATATACATATACATATACATATACATATACATATACATATACATATACATATACATATACATATACATATACATATACATATACATATACATATACATATACATATACATATACATATACATATACATATACATATACATATACATATACATATACATATACATATACATATACATATACATATACATATACATATACATATACATATACATATACATATACATATACATATACATATACATATACATATACATATACATATACATATACATATACATATACATATACATATACATATACATATACATATACATATACATATACATATACATATACATATACATATACATATACATATACATATACATATACATATACATATACATATACATATACATATACATATACATATACATATACATATACATATACATATACATATACATATACATATACATATACATATACATATACATATACATATACATATACATATACATATACATATACATATACATATACATATACATATACATATACATATACATATACATATACATATACATATACATATACATATACATATACATATACATATACATATACATATACATATACATATACATATACATATACATATACATATACATATACATATACATATACATATACATATACATATACATATACATATACATATACATATACATATACATATACATATACATATACATATACATATACATATACATATACATATACATATACATATACATATACATATACATATACATATACATATACATATACATATACATATACATATACATATACATATACATATACATATACATATACATATACATATACATATACATATACATATACATATACATATACATATACATATACATATACATATACATATACATATACATATACATATACATATACATATACATATACATATACATATACATATACATATACATATACATATACATATACATATACATATACATATACATATACATATACATATACATATACATATACATATACATATACATATACATATACATATACATATACATATACATATACATATACATATACATATACATATACATATACATATACATATACATATACATATACATATACATATACATATACATATACATATACATATACATATACATATACATATACATATACATATACATATACATATACATATACATATACATATACATATACATATACATATACATATACATATACATATACATATACATATACATATACATATACATATACATATACATATACATATACATATACATATACATATACATATACATATACATATACATATACATATACATATACATATACATATACATATACATATACATATACATATACATATACATATACATATACATATACATATACATATACATATACATATACATATACATATACATATACATATACATATACATATACATATACATATACATATACATATACATATACATATACATATACATATACATATACATATACATATACATATACATATACATATACATATACATATACATATACATATACATATACATATACATATACATATACATATACATATACATATACATATACATATACATATACATATACATATACATATACATATACATATACATATACATATACATATACATATACATATACATATACATATACATATACATATACATATACATATACATATACATATACATATACATATACATATACATATACATATACATATACATATACATATACATATACATATACATATACATATACATATACATATACATATACATATACATATACATATACATATACATATACATATACATATACATATACATATACATATACATATACATATACATATACATATACATATACATATACATATACATATACATATACATATACATATACATATACATATACATATACATATACATATACATATACATATACATATACATATACATATACATATACATATACATATACATATACATATACATATACATATACATATACATATACATATACATATACATATACTACATTTACTTTGAATTCTCAGGTTGGCTGGAGAACGGTAAGCACGTCATGACGAAATAACTCAAAATTAATTTATTGTGAATGTTATTGATAGACAACAAAAAACGACTGCGACGGCAACCACATTAACAACAACAACTCCCAATCACGGCATTGAATGAGTCAGCTTTCAAATTTTGTTATGAGTGTCAATTACAGTGGAAAGAATCAGAAAAGAATTGTACCTGGACGAATGAATGTAAGGTGACGTGACGGGATGTTGTCGACTGTTTAATGTTCAATCGCCAATTGTGTTTGGAAATTTATGTCAGTGACAATGGGGGTACATCGAACGGCGGAAACAACAGACAATGTGCACACGACCAATTACAAGTTAATAAATTTGTGGTTATGGAAAAAATAAAAAAAATCATGCGTGCTAAAATGCATGACCACTTTTACACACTCTTACAGTGAAAACGTGGGAGCAATGTACATACATTACGCAAACTCAGTCAGCATTTGAATGCAGATGAATGTACTGGACTCTAGCTGGCAAGGCGTAGGCCGGCTTCACTACGTGTGCATTGTATGTATGAGTAAACTGTGAGTTGACTTGCAGCTCACGTTTCGACGCTTATGTGGCGGTCGACGCCTGTCGGACCACCGTACAAGTTCCTACCAAAAGGTCCTCAAATTGATAATGCATTGGGTTCTTCAAGCTTTCCAAATTAATTATTCACTGTGTCCGAATATCAATGTCTCTTTTGTACATACAAAGGTAAAAGTGAAAAACATTTTACTCTTACCTGTTAAACGGATAGCCCGCGAAAGCTGCATCATATGGGTGATACATTGAGGGATATGGCCATGGTGATGCACCGGCAACTAGGTTTTCCTTCAGATCGATTCCGGCCTGAAAACAAAAAACATAGCGAAATAAGTTGTGGACTCAACAACAACTATAATTTAAATAAACTGATCGACTAGCAGTCAAGACCTTAAACCCAATATTATTTAAAATCATGTTAAACAAATCGCTTATACATACTTCACCTGTCAAGTTTATTTTCGACTTTCGGATTAATCGGATGTGAATATGTTATCAACTCGTCGTGCACTGTGAGCGGATTATGACTAAAAATTTCGGGTTTCGTTCCAAATTTGAATTTCGGTCTACTGGTTGGAACCCTACGCGATAAGAGAGCATCTATCAGGCACCCACCATGTGAAGAAGACGTGTCATCAAGCGACGTTAATCAAACGTACTCGTTCGTCTACATTACATATTCATAACACTAAAATCACCAATACGCCATTATGTATTCATGGATGGATGTACATATCTAGGAACTGCCCTATATAACAATTCAACTAATTACGGTAAAACAAGAGTGCCGAATGCATACGAGTATATACAAAGAAAAAAACTAATGACGGATCAACAGGTCAGCTTGATTTGCAAAAAGTTGATTGAGTTCAACACTATAATTATTTACACACATACACAAGCGTTTAGTAATTTAGTCTTGTTCAAAATACACTTCGACAGATGTCAGCTGTTCGTCATGTAGTAAGTGATAATAATGGTAGATTGCACACAGAACATTGTCTGAGGAAAATCAGAAGCAGCTGTTGTGATGATAGCACAAGTGTAGAAACAACAATACTATGTATTAAGCATCGGCAGTGATCGGCAGCTTGCCTGTATACATACATCTACATCTACATCTACATATACATATACATATACATATACATATACATATACATATACATATACATATACATATACATATACATATACATATACATATACATATACATATACATATACATATACATATACATATACATATACATATACATATACATATACATATACATATACATATACATATACATATACATATACATATACATATACATATACATATACATATACATATACATATACATATACATATACATATACATATACATATACATATACATATACATATACATATACATATACATATACATATACATATACATATACATATACATATACATATACATATACATATACATATACATATACATATACATATACATATACATATACATATACATATACATATACATATACATATACATATACATATACATATACATATACATATACATATACATATACATATACATATACATATACATATACATATACATATACATATACATATACATATACATATACATATACATATACATATACATATACATATACATATACATATACATATACATATACATATACATATACATATACATATACATATACATATACATATACATATACATATACATATACATATACATATACATATACATATACATATCCATATACATATACATATACATATACATATACATATACATATACATATACATATACATATACATATACATATACATATACATATACATATACATATACATATACATATACATATACATATACATATACATATACATATACATATACATATACATATACATATACATATACATATACATATACATATACATATACATATACATATACATATACATATACATATACATATACATATACATATACATATACATATACATATACATATACATATACATATACATATACATATACATATACATATACATATACATATACATATACATATACATATACATATACATATACATATACATATACATATACATATACATATACATATACATATACATATACATATACATATACATATACATATACATATACATATACATATACATATACATATACATATACATATACATATACATATACATATACATATACATATACATATACATATACATATACATATACATATACATATACATATACATATACATATACATATACATATACATATACATATACATATACATATACATATACATATACATATACATATACATATACATATACATATACATATACATATACATATACATATACATATACATATACATATACATATACATATACATATACATATACATATACATATACATATACATATACATATACATATACATATACATATACATATACATATACATATACATATACATATACATATACATATACATATACATATACATATACATATACATATACATATACATATACATATACATATACATATACATATACATATACATATACATATACATATACATATACATATACATATACATATACATATACATATACATATACATATACATATACATATACATATACATATACATATACATATACATATACATATACATATACATATACATATACATATACATATACATATACATATACATATACATATACATATACATATACATATACATATACATATACATATACATATACATATACATATACATATACATATACATATACATATACATATACATATACATATACATATACATATACATATACATATACATATACATATACATATACATATACATATACATATACATATACATATACATATACATATACATATACATATACATATACATATACATATACATATACATATACATATACATATACATATACATATACATATACATATACATATACATATACATATACATATACATATACATATACATATACATATACATATACATATACATATACATATACATATACATATACATATACATATACATATACATATACATATACATATACATATACATATACATATACATATACATATACATATACATATACATATACATATACATATACATATACATATACATATACATATACATATACATATACATATACATATACATATACAAACAAGGCTTAAAAATGACAACCTTTCCGAAGTTCCACGAATCTTTAATATTTATTGAACTGAAACCGCAGGCAAATCGCAAACTGCTTAAAGGTCAGTCCTAATGATGCACAACCACATGGCACATGGCACTGGGACAGGGACAAGAACGCTAACACCACAGGACTCCTGAAAGAAATAGGTGCTGTGGAATCAAAAATCAATTGTCTGTGGCCCAGTGGCCTTTACCACAGCGACTGCTTTGTATTGACGTCTGCCCAAGAGTTTAGCCAAAGCGGAAAAATTCTTCCGTCGCCAACATGGGAATGTTGCTATCGGGAGGAGGTATCGACGACTCGCATTCGCAGCATGTGGTAAGTGTGAGTACTGCGATAGACTGATAAACTTGGATCAGCAGAATAAAAGGCAAAGTCGGTGCTAAAGCCATGTTGACATGTTCAGATCTGCTTCATGCCAAAGGAAGAGAGAGAAAAGAAAAACAATCCTCAGCAAGAGCAGTTCGCAGAAGTCATTTAACAAAACTTTTACAACATTTTGGTGAGGGCAGACAATATTGAATTACAATACTTGAATGCGTAGCAACATTGGGATTCTTATTTCTCAATGAAGGCAAAAGAACCGGTTTGCGTCTTGCTTCTGCAATTATCGCACCGAGCTATCAAACCAGCACCCATGCATATACATACATATGTACATATACATGTGTACGTATCTACATGCAAGCAGAATCTGCACGGGATCGGGAAGTCCATTCACCAGTTGTAATTGAAACAAAATTTTTGGTTTAAGCCTAGTGCATGTCGTTTGAAGTGCGTGCAGAATACAAGTAAAGCCCATTCAAACTAACATACAATAAATTGTACTTCTTGATTCCATTTAGAACCGACACCGGCATCAGCAACAGCACTGACATAGTACCGGAGCCTCTGTTATTCCCGGTTGCTACTGTTGCCACTGTCATGAATAGTCTTTTGTACACACCCATAGCCACCCGACCGCTGACGCTCCCGTGCCGTTGTCGAGATTTGTGCTGGCGATCTGTAATATTTACAACTTTCGACATGTTTTCAACTGCGTTTGCGTTTAATAATAACCACGCTGCGATGACTGCCGATGATCAGGCGGCAACTTGAGTCCCCGACCTGTTCACGAGATGTACAAATACATATTGCAACATTGGCAGACATTACTAGTCACACAGGTGTAGCTGCTGATGCAGCGCAATAGTTGCTTGATAGCTGATTGTTTCAGACGCTATACTATAGCTAGTCATCTTATTCCATAATAATAAAAAAATGTTTTTATCGAAAGGGGTTTCCATCTCAATGAAAAAACGAACGTAACGCAAAATTTAGTACGATTTTGGAGTTCAAAATTATTATTCAACAATTTGTAAACTGAGCGATATATCTACATACATGCAGATAAAAAATATAGCCGAATGGACGTACGGACGGGTAAACGCAAGATAAATCTCTGAATACACTGTTCTAAGATAGTATATTAATTTTGGGCCGGAGATTACAACGTATAGAAGAAACCATCTCCGACCATATACAGATTCTGCACGGCGATGGGAGTTTTGTTTATATTAAAACCTCGTCAGAATCAGTTGACTGTGTGAAACAGCTCCAATAGGAACGATCGGTTTAGAAGTATTCTTTTCAATTTGAAAAACTTGAAAGTTTCAAGCTTCTGGCGCTAAACCTACAACTTATGGGTCACACAATTCAATGATAATTTGCAAAAAGAGTTAACTTTCAACAAAAGATCCCGTTATACTGCCAAATAGAGAGTTAGGGTATACAATCAACGGCATGATCGCATTAGAATGGCCTCCTCATTTAACTTTCTAGTTCAGGCAACGTATGAACTAACGCAGCTCCCGTTGGTATTCAGAAAATTAAATAATTTAAATTTAACGGGTAGTTTATCTTCATTTTCAAGTAATTTCTGTGTTCTGTGTTTCCTTCACGCGTCAAATAAAGACTTCTTGGACGTGGTCACCGACGGCTTCAGCGCTGGCACGGGCACCGGCTCCTGTGGTCCGTTGCCTTGATGCGCTACTATGCGAATGATGCGTGTAATGACGGGTCGAGTTAATTAATTGCTGCATCGATTTAAAAATAAACCCACGTTTTCATTGCGCATTCCAGTCTGTATTCAACGGCTGGGTCCGCGACGCATTGACAGAAATATTGAATCGAATCAGAATGGAAACTTCTATTGAAATCGACAACATCGAGGACTTTGACTTCCGAAAAAGAATGTATCAAGTACCTTTCCGTTGTTTCCAGCACCAGTTATTCAATGGAATAGAGGAAACTCTCTTCGTTTCACGCAACTCAGCTGAACGTAGTACAACTCCTCGCAACGCGCTGACAATTTGTGCACTCGCTTATAAAGTTGTACGAATAGCGTTGTTGTTATTGTTGCTTATGGTCTTATTACTGGTTGTTTGTGCGTTGTTCATTTGCGTTGCCATGACTGCTAATTTTGCTTGTTGTAGGCAGCCATTCACACTTAACACCCGCCCTTACACAAACTTTGGCTTTGGCTCCGGCTCCGGCACTCTCTCTCCGTCTCTGTCTCCAGCTTCGGCTTGGCACTTGCCTTCCTACCTTTCTTGTCCCTTATCGTTGCTGTTGTTTATGTAAGTCTTTCTTTCCTTCTGCTTTCTATTACCACCGTGCTCTTTTGTGTACATGTGAAAACCATATAAAAGTGCAAAATTTACTGTTAACGAACATTTTCAACTTTGCCAAAAAGCCAAACAACAACAGCACCAACACAAAAACTTTCCATAACACTTACAGCAACAACAATGATATTGGTAAGAGCAGTAAATGTATTTAGTACTTGGTCTAGGCCCACGGCACAACTGCCCTCACTTATACCCATTCCCATACCCAAGCTTATATTCATGCCCTGGGTATGCTATGTCCTGTAACCCGCAATCCGAGGTCCATGCCCCATTCTCGTCACCTTGCCATTAGGGCACCAACCCCCAAAACAATACGACAACACTTCGACATTTTGAAAGTTGACAAATCAGTGCATGTATCCTGGTAGTCCCCAGTTCTAAATTGTAGGAAGAGGATGGATTTGAATTGTTGCTTTTGTTGGGGTTGTTTAGTATCTACCGTGGAACGCAAGTGCGTCTACATAACTGTGTGTGTGAGTGTGTGCAGAATATGAGTAGGTATTGACTTGACTGAGTGAGTGAGTAAGTGAGCCCTCCTATTTGAAGTTCATTTCTGCTACATTTTGCAGTTAACTTAACAACGGCAGAATTTTTGTGGCTCCCAAAGGATATGTAGGTGGCAGTCTCTGTTGTCGCTCAGACGCACAATGGAACACTGAGGTTCATGGCAAATTTGAGTATGTTTGCGAGTGTGAAACTTCATGCTTCCATTGCTATTTTTACTTTTGATGGTACTCCACGCAGAGTGCAGAACCCTTATTGAAACACACAAAGATTCCTTTGGAGATATTTTGTTAGTTTGGAAACGTGAATAAATGAACAGCTACTCCTTGCTGGCATCAGGCAACGATATTTGCAATCAATAACTTATTTAAATGGAAGTGTCCACATAGCAACAATACCAGGTTCAGTAATTTACTTCGACGCATACCCTATGTGCTATTGTACTGTATGTTTCATCTCTATCTATATCTCTCTCTTTGAAAAGAACCTTTAACCGCGCACATCTAGTCCTCAGTCAACTGACTAATTGAATAATTTTAAGGATGTAGCATATGGGTCGACGTCGACGTCTACATTGAAGTCGACCCTAAGGATAAAAAGATAAACGAAAAGACTGCTGGAAGGCGGGTCGCAGGCGGACAGCCTGTCACTCGCGTGTTGACAAATTTATTAATAAGATATAAGGCAGCAGCCGTCAACGCCCTCAACAAAAACATCAGGCGTTGGTTCGGCCCGACCTATTTGTTAGCGGGCGGTGCTCTTCAAATGTTCCTTGCCATTTGGTATGACACCAATGCCGCTTTACACGGTTGCACCACCATCAACATACTTTCGACCATCCACCATTTGCAGTTACATCCAGCGTTTACCATGTGCATGTGCCGAAGATCAAGAAATATATTCCCGCGCTGCGGCAAAGTGACAGGCGCCTGACAGGTTGTGTCAAAGTAATGAATCTGCCGCACCAAGCAGACACTTTTACAACTCTGGTTGAATGATATTTACCGATAAATGCAAAGAAAAATTGCTCTAGTTTACGCGACACTAGCGCCGTCGCTGGATGTGGAAACGCCGAAGTGACTAATTACGGCCGCCAAATGATTTATGCAGCTGTGCGACATTCAGAAAAAGATTCAAAATGCTTGACTTATCTTTTTGATGTAGGCATCAATGTATGTAAGTACTCTGCATGGTTAGAAAATATTCCTATTTACGATATAAACAGACATTTCAGATATCTTAAACTGTCCGACATTTACCTTCAAAATAAAATCGAGATGTTTCAAAGGTTTTTCCGAGGGTGTCTCGTAATCAAACAAACAAAGTGCCTTTTATAATATGAATAACACAAAACTAACACAAGAGCCAACCAAAAGCTTTACTGACAGTTCAGTTTAAAGTTCAAATAATTGCTGCTGAGACTACAGAAGCAAAAGATGGAGAAAACCACATAAATTTTTATCAGTAGCTCCGGCGATTCACATACAACAAAAAGAAAAATAAAAATTTAAGAATTTTTAAATTTCTTCCTATGACCATTTTAGTAATATGCTGTAATCCCAATCAACTATTCTGTGATGCTAAATCAAATTACTAGAGAGACTCTAATATTCTTATCACGGTGTTCACAACGATTACTAAATTAATTGAAAAATATGATCTCATCATTTGCATTTAAGTATTTCTATAGAATTACCGACTACGTGGAAGTAAATTGGCATGATCAATATCTTACAGGTCATTCATTAAATTCGCAATGTGTATTTTATACTCGCCGGCTAATTTTGTACTTTAGCTTTTCAATTTTTGCCGAGCAGCTCTTTTTAGAGTTTTAATCATTTTATTTATTTTTTCCTTGTAAGCAAATAAATTTTAATTCTTGTTTTCTTTTGTTTACTGTCGAAAGCGACTTGTTTTTAATTAATTTTAATCAGACGAATGTATGGCATTGCACAAATTAAGTATTTCTCTTAATAAGAGTTCTTTTAGGATTCTTAGCAACAGAATGCGAACCCGAACCCCAACTCTGAACCCAACCTTCGCCCTTGGCACAGCATGTGGCCCGAGTATTGTAACCAAATATAATTGTTTGCAAACGAAACCAAATTACACTATGCTATTAAAAAAAACTTCGGCAAACAATAGGCTAGAAGTGAAGCGCTGGACACGCGGCTAAAAAGACATTGACCAAAAGATAGTCCATTGTTAGGCTATCCCCGACCATTTTAATTTGAGACCCAGTGCCAGTCCAAATGCTATTTAAACAAATAATACTCTCGCTGTGGTCTTTTGCTAATATGACTTGAAATATCACTGAGAGCAAGTCAACCGACGAAAGGTCAGGTATGGGCACATCTCATATGTATTTTCGTAGCTTACAGCCTGGGACTCAAGGCTTGACAAATCTGTTTGGGAATGCTTCTACACAAACAAGATTCAACTGCATGACACATGTTCGGGAGCAGAGCAGGCGTAGATTTGTATACGATCGAATGTCGCCGAAGACCCCGATGACGATGACAATGATGGTGGTCTCTAGCTCCGACGTTGGACAAATTTATAAATTTATTGTCCCATTGTTCACTCATGTGGCTTACAAACAGGACGCCCAACGGAATTTCCACAGGTACATGGTAAAGTTGACTTACCGGATTGGAGTAGAATGGAGGCTGTTCGGCTCCAATTCCTGAAAGATATGCAGACATTCCCTCGGGGTAAACTCCGAGAGGTACACCTCCAGCTGCTGCAAGACGCTGGTAGCTAAGCATATCATACTGGCATGAGCAGATTGATTGCCCACTGACCGGATCCGTATAGATGGTTCGCCCTGTTTCACAGCATCGGCTAGGGTTTGAGGTTACTGTAGCAGGAGCGGGAGCAGGTGCATGAGGGCCACTTGGTGCCTGGCCAAGGGGTACCAGAGCTTGTGGGCCTGTTGTTGGTCCACCTGGCGAGATGGAGCCCTCTCCTTGCGGTACCGTAGATGTAACCATACCACTGTGCCCAGTCCCGGATGCGGGCACAGTTAACGGTTGGTTTGAAGTACAAGGTAACGTTGGCAACGTTGATGGCGGAGTTTGTGGGGCGTTGGTGGGAGGCGTGTTCGGGGACGAAGTAGCTAGGTGAGTTGAAGCGGCATTCTGCAAATATTAAAAAAAAAAAAAAATTTAATAACTTTAATACATATATTGATAAAAAAATATTGCTACATTTTAATTTTTATTTCAAAATGACAGACCATCAATGTTTTTAATGGAATAGTATGTATTAATTTGGTAGAACTCAACTATGTAGGTTCGTCTGGATCAACGCAATTAAACATTTTGCTCATACGATATGTCTATCTCAAAACCATTCCGATCGGAAGACTTTATCTTAGGAACAATATACATACAGCAAAAAACATGCTGCGTTGTAAAATTGTTTCTTTTCCCGATTCCTGGATATCATGGTCGTCGCTTACCTACTGCGACTTGTCTCGCTACCTGCCATAAGTAAAATTTAATTAAAACACATTTCTTTTCATCAAGACGATAAGCACGGGTCATTCTAAAGTTACTGCCTTGTTCGGCCCTTTAAACCCCTTTTTACTGCGGCAATCTTAATAAGTAAAATGAGACCCTCAACGGACTTCCACGCGATCTTCAAAGTCAGACCGCCATTACTAACAAATCATGTTTTCGATTGACAACATTGATTTAAATTACACAGCCGATTGCTGCTAGCAACGACATCGGCAGCAACAGCAATAACCGACAACAACTAAAAGCAACAACTGCATCGACAACTAACAACGTCGGCAACCTCCTGAGATCAATTTGATTGTAAGTATGTCCAATGACTGGTTGGTTCAAGATATAGCCACAGCCCTCGGAATACTCTTGGAAGAGTGTTCTGTGTAGAGAAACGTACATAAATACATACATACATATAAGTATAAGCCTATCGGGCAACTTTGTCGACACTTTTAGTCAGCCAACTGCATCGCCAGCAACAACTGAAACAACAACAACAACAGCAACAACAGAAACAAACAAGAAACAACATTAACAAAAAAGATATGCGTATGCATGTATGTATGCATGCATATCCATGCAAACATACGTTCACATAGATATACATACATACACACTTGCATAAAGAGACAAACAAGTTTCAGGTTTATTTATCGTCTTCTCTTTGGTTGCTTTCGACAACTTATTGGTTTCGGTTCCCCGCTGTATAGATTACTCTTTGCATTTAACATTTTACAAATGATCCATCCAAGAAGAAAAATACGATTTTCGTCGCAGACCATAGTTTAGTATGGTACGGTATGGTATATATGTACATAGTACGGTAAAATATAGTATACTCGACTGACACTGACTCGTCTTTGTCTCGTGCTTCTTTTAAGTGACAATTCAAGTGGCCCTTCGCGATTAAAAATTAATTCCCGGCGTTTGAGTCGACGTAGAGTTTTAATATACATACATATGTATATATGTATGTAGGTACGCGACCGATGGTTCGTTTCATTAATGCTGCAAGCGCTCTTATCAGCTTTCGCTTTGAATTAACCGCTCCGACCTGATGATTATCGGAAATGTGGTGTGGACTTTATCTGACCATTCGTTAAGCATCGTCAAATTATGAAAATTAAATTCATAACCAAATCCAAAGTAAATAGCAAAATTCTTCTGTTTAATTGGGTACTTTAGTGGTTTTACATAAAGAACTACTTAAAAGTGTTGAATAGCTGTACATAAGTGTTTCTTGTGTCAAGAGCAATTTTTTTATCTAAACACGAGATTGTTATTTTGCTTTGCCTTCAATTCGAACTTTAGTTTTGGTTTCAAATTCATTTCTGCTATCGGCCACATTTTTCATTATTTGTTTATTGTAGTTTATAACCGACTGTGTGTGTATGTGTGTTGTTAAATCTCATTTGATTACATTTGGCAGAAACAGCAATTTTAGCTTGCAATATTTTCCATCAGATCAGATTACCATGGGCTACATTTACATGCATACATAAATGCAAAAGAATGCATATTTATATATACAAATATGTATGTATGTAAATACATTCGTATGTATGCATATGTATATGACTTAAAGATACTGTATTTGTATGTATGTATGCATACATATGTATATTCGTTTATATGCATATGTCAACGAATTAAAAAACTAAATACGTATGTATGTACATATGTATATAGATACATATATCTATGCATTTGTACATGTACATACGTATGTACATACATCTAAGGCAACATGTGTTATTTAGAGAATACATAAGAATATGCAAGTTCTTGGCAAAGGCTGGTATGTATGTATGTATGTGATGCTAGCATTTTATTTACCGCTCTTTTAAAATACATGCTCTTAATGACCTTGCTTTCTAGCAATTATTTTTCTTATTTACCAAGAAGAAGACAAACGAATGTCCCACGAATATAATCATGACATTTAGTGATTTAGGGCAGATTTGGCAAGTATTGAGTGACTAACAATTGCTTTTAGATTTACTTGCTCTATCTGAATGCCTGCTCCATTTATTTACCGCATTTGACAAATTTAAACATCAATGAACTCGTTTTTTATGGAAAACAATTTGTCAAGCAATCCCTTTTTCAAATTTTCAATTAGTTGCCAATTAGGATTCGATATGTGCGTACATACATACATACATATGTAGATACATTTCTCTCTACAGACAAAATTTTTTCTTACTACATATTATACTATTATTTTTATTTGTATGTCTATATGAATCAACAATCTATATGTACATATTTACTCGGCCTAATCGAATGTGCAGCTGACCTTATTTTATATTACCGAACGCAATATTATCATATCAACTGGTATAAATGTTTGTTTAAAATTAATGACGTCAATCACACACTTAATAATATTAAATAATTTTAATTTTATACGCACCATTACTAAACAGACACCGGTTTCATTACTGTGCACTGTCATTTAATTTATATTTCGGCTTCCAAAACTAACTTCAAATAAATCCTAAAAATATATTTTTGTGCAGCGGGTTTTATTCAAAATTTCACTGGTTCACTGGCAACTGTTGTCGATTGTTTATAGCGGATCAATTTGCAAATTATCAAAAAAAAAAAAGGAATCGTGGTCAGTAAACACCTTACATTTCTACATTTATTTTTTATTAATTTTTATATTAAATACTAGTATTGTTGTTTAAGTCAGCAAAAAGCTCCTTCATAAAAAAAAAAAACACAAATTTTTTTTTTGACGCAAAATGAAATTGATTTCCCGGCGGTTTATTTGGATCTACTATTGCCGATGAAAAGTGAAAATTACCGTCAAGAGTTTAATATGAAAGAGCTTCGTTTCGTACTACGGGCTTAGTTAAGTTCCAGGTCTACCAAAAAGCGAATCCGCGACGGCTATCCGCAAATGGTGCGACGGAAGACGAAGTCGTTTTCGAATACCAACGAACCAACGTGAAGAACAGTAAATCGAGCTCGAAGCGACGAAGCAGACGAATACAGAACGGCACGGGCACGAACGATACGAACAATCTGCGTAACAGTCAAAAGTAGACTAACATGAGTTTCTTGAGCAACTACAAAGTGTACGACAAATGGGAATTACACGACAACCGACAATCGAAAACAGCGAAAACAGCAACAACAACAAGCAGCACAACCTCATCCACATCTGTAGAAAGCAGCGCACACAGATACGCGGCCCGAAATACACAGATACACAGTGCTTTTGTTGTGTGAGTGAGTGACTGTGCGATGAGCAGAAGCGAGCGCGCGGTTGGCAAAACTTGTTTCTCCCCTCATTTTTAGTCTGGCTGTATGCATGTATTCATTTATATATACATATACACAAACATAAATGCTTTTCATGTGTATATATAAGTGTGTATTAGGTACGTATCTATAAGGAAATATGTATGTAATGTATTTATATGTATGGATGTATGTATGTATGTGTAACTTGTATACATACATATAGCACGGGCCCACGTGTGTCTGTGTCTTTATCTGAGTGCTAACAGAAAAAGTAACAAACGATGACGACAACGACGACGAACACCACCACACCGAGCGCAACAAAGGCAATAATGATTATCATTATAAGAGGGCTGGCGCTGAATCTGGATGTGTGTGGTACGCGGCCGAGTCGAAGGCTAGGGCCCGAGATGAACGTGTGAGCGAGACAGCGTTGCGGGAGAACCGGTCGTGTCATGGGGGGGGGGGGGGGGGGGGCATGAAATAGCACAAGCACAAAAAGTATCTGAGCTGCTGCTGCTGCTGTGACCATAAATAAAGTATCTGGTAGCTGTTGTGAGCAAGAGCGAGATAGCAAACAAAGCTAGCCACGAATCGCATTCGTTCAGTTCACTGGGCTAGCAAAAACGGCATCGGCCCGCCAGTTGCTGGCTGTTGGCCGTGGCCTGTATAGTGTGTGCGAGCGAGCCAGCAAAGGAGAGAGAACATGAAAAAATTAACTTAACAACTAGAAAAATGGCTGTTATTGCGTGTTGTTGTAAATGCCAATGTATGTATTTGTAGTCACTGTTGTTGTTGGCGCTGCTGCTGTTGCAATGCTGCTACTTGCTGCTGCTGCTGCTGTCGTGGGTGTTGGTACTTGTATTTGTTGCCATAAACAACACAGCAATACGGACGTTCAAAGTACGAGACCTAAGTGCTTGCGCTCAATGCTCGTTGATTTTGCCGTTGGAAAAACTTGATGAACAAGAATGAAAATCGTCAAAAAGGGTGGGCCAACGCTTCGGCAGTGCTGCGCTGTGCAAGTCTTTATCATCTACCTCTATCCCAAACCCTTTTAACCCACCCCCATACCCATCTTTGCTGTCACTACCGCTCGCAGTTGCTGACCGCTGTTTCTGGATTGGTATTGGTGGCATCTTCCACACTGTTACCGCTTTACAGCCGCCGCAGCTGCTGCTGCTACAACATGCGCTCTTACATTTTATTATGTAGGTATTTGTTTTTCTTTCTTTTCCTTTTTTCGTGGGTTTTCTTTAACTTTTTCTAATTAATTGAACGCCACTCTAGGGGAGTGACGGTGGCATGTACGCAACGGCAAGTAAACGAGAACTTCGTCATGCTGTTTGTACCGTGCATACATACATAGATTTGTATGTATATATATAAAAAGACGCATAGATATATGTACATTGTACATACATATATATCAAACACATAGCCGTATATAGTATGTGCGTATACATACATACATATATAAATACATACACACATGTGTATCTATATGAACATAAACGCGACATTGTCGTCTCAAAAGCAAACTTTTGACTATTAACTATACTGAATAAAAAAATCAAACAAAAATTAAAAAATACAGACAAAGGACCAAAATACAAATTTTCACAACATTTTATTAAATGAATCCACTTTGACTTGCAAACTTAGAAACCACTTTTAATTTTTATAATATTTTAGAAAATTGTAATGCCGAACAGCATCAAATAGGAACATAACTTAAATTCGTTAAAACGAAAATTTAGAAAAGCCTTATTCGGGAATTGTAAACGCCCATACATGTGTAAAAATGTTTATGTAGTCTTCAGGATAAAACGAACCAACCTGATTTATCCAAAATTAAGTAGAGCCATATCTCTCTCTGATAGTTTTAACAAAAAATATGTACTTTTTAATGGATTTAATATAGTGGCCCTAGTGTTAGTCAGTAAATTAAAAGGTTTCCAAACATAAAATATTAGATCTAATACCAATTGATAAGTTAATCTCTAAGGTTATAGTAAAGAAATTTATTAAATTTCCATAAGCGTCAGAGTGAACAATTTGTGGACATCAACCAAATCTAGTACGTCAGAAGGGAACTTCTATTGATCTGTATAAAGTCACACGTTTATGTTTTGGAACAGTATAATTATTTGTTGAATTTGTATGTATGTACAATTGAGATTCGTACAATACGAATGGTATAAAAACCGAAACATTGCGTATATAAATGGCTTTAGGTTATTAGCTTAGTAGATTGGCTTCTTTTGGATCTTGTGAAGTTGATCAGAAAATTAAGAGACGCATTTTTATACCCTTACAGAGGTTACAA
This sequence comes from Drosophila austrosaltans, assembly GCA_035045865.1. Classification (NCBI taxonomy): domain Eukaryota; kingdom Metazoa; phylum Arthropoda; class Insecta; order Diptera; family Drosophilidae; genus Drosophila; species Drosophila austrosaltans. The sequence goes on from JAWNOQ010000089.1 coordinate 1,153,498, forward strand.
CAAAATTAGTCAGATCTTTGTAGCGCATAGAAACTAGCGTTTTCGACACCATTAATTTATATACTTTAGTTCCATACGTAGTTACTATCGGAGTAATCGAAGGCACCTCCAATTCCTCTACGTATGAATGCACCATCGCCCAAATTTAAATCAGTTCGGATAGCTATTACGACTTTATATCAATAAAATATCTTGAAAAGAATCAATTTACTTCAGCAGAGTGCGAGAGAAATAAAAAGCATTTCCATTGTGATCATATCGAAATTTGAAAGAGCGGGATGATTTGCGCTTGCTGGATACATTTATATGTACATATGTACATACATATGCATGTATGAACGTATATGGAATACATGCAAAAAGAAGCGGACTGATGATGTATATTTTGGCCAAGTGATGTATTAAGTGGATATCATCATGTAAAAGAAAGAGTACATTTTCTAGAACTGGCCGAAAATCACAATTAAAAATAGTTTTACTATAGTATGGGATCTTTCTGCCAGTGAAAGAAAATATTACTTTTGACCCCTTATCGTTAAATTACTTCGATGGATTTGTTACAAAAAGAAATTATCTGCATATGTACATATACAAATACTTAAATCATCGTTTGACGCATATCAACGTATTTCCCGGTGTCGATGGTGACTGGGTTGGGAGCAACAAATTCCGATTACATTAAGTCATTGGTGCGGCGGTATCAATAGCATTGCTTTCGTTGCAGGAGCACGCAGCTCGCAGCGGTGAGACCGCATTAGTATTGCCATTGTTCAATTCAGGGGCTAGAGATTGGCCACCAACCTCACTTGGCTTACCCTCATGGGGCGGGTGCTGGCGTTTACTGGCGCTAAGGGGCGCGACAACTTGTGTAGGCGGTAGAAAGAGAGAGACATTGCAACGACAGCGCAGGCACAAAGAAGTCGCGCAAGAGACCGCATGCAAAAGCGGGAGGGCAAGATAATACGCTATGCCCGCAGTGGCAGCGCAACGTCGGCGACAACGACAGCAGCAGTCGTTAGTCGCAGTCGATCCAAATTCAGAAACAACGTCAGACTTTGTTTAACGATTTTTATATTTCGAACAAGAGATATATTTGTATCCTTTGTGTATGCTTGTTGGCACAACTGCAGTGTTTATATGTACATATATATATATATATATATATGTATGTATGTATATATATATAAATGTATCTGTATCTCTGGTTGTGGTGGTCTGGAGGAGCAGATTTAGATTGCCTCGCATCGTTTCGCATCACCCTTCTCTGCGTTGGGTCGCCACGTGACTACGTTTTTGTTGATTTTATTGTTGATGTATGTATGAGTGTGTGTGTGTGTATTGATGTATATACATACGCGTGTAACAGCAGCAGCTCAGATTGTTATTATAGGCATTGCCCACTCCTTATCTAAGTGTCGGCGGAAAGCAAATGATGATTGCGAATTTCAAGCTACTACGAATAGTACCTGTATGTATGTATATTTGTGTGAATCACTACCTACATACTGTACATACATACATTTTGGATAAGAAGAATGCATGTAGTGGCAGTGCGTATAAAACCGCGTCTACAAACATCGACATGAATTTTAATCTAATAGATACAAATGAAGAGATGTTCGATTGTTCTGGTCTGCTGTAAGCTATGTTATTCGGTTGCCAAGAACAGTTGCGGTCTGCGTCTGAGTTGGGCTCTCATGAGAAATGTTTCTTACAACCATTGATTAATTTTAAGCTTTTTTTGTTTAGCATATTTTGTTACGTTTTTGTGTTTTTTTTTTTCTTATCATAACATCTAACATTATAGGGACTTTTCACGCACTGTTAATTTTCCAGTTAGCTTTTTAAGCGAAATGGTTCTTCGCGTAATTTAATTATTTAACGGTGGTTTCAAGAGTTTGTGGTGTTAATGTAAAAACATGCTTTGATATGGGATTATATACATATATACACATATTTGTATTTATCTCCGAATAGCTTAATTACAAGGAATATGTTCTATATGCAATATTTGTAAGTACATTTACCTAAGTATACATACATATGTATGTATGTACATATATGTTTGGCGGTGTATTTATAAATGATTGGACGAAGTGAAACCGCAGCATATCAAAGGCATTGGCGATGTATGCTGAAATCGATGGAAGAGGCGTAACTACAAACAAACTTGCTGTTCCATTCATAGACAAGCAGCAATCCCAGTATTGCAAACAACTTGACCAACCAGCCATTAACGAAGAACATAAAAAGAAAAGCAAAACTTATGAAATAAAAGCAAAAAAACTGGCAAAGGTGTGTTCAAAAGTATCTGTGTGGGATGTACTTATGTTTGATATGTGTGCATGTATTCTACTTGGCAGTATGTACATGCATACATACATACAAATATAGGTATAAGCATATACTTTTATATATGTATGTAGGTATGTGTATGTGCCGCGGGGCAGGGTGAAACCAGCAAACCAAATAGATGCTCCTCGAAACACTACAACCATCTTGGAAGTCGACATGCGATGAACACAAAACAAGTTGTACACAGATAATCATAAATAACGAGGCACCAGTGATGAGAATCTAAATAAGAGTCAGCAGACGCAAAGAGAACGAAAGCATAGCTTTAGTTTTAACTTAAGCTTACTCGTCTGAGAGAACGGTTAGCGTGTAGCGAATAGAACGAACACGAACGAAAAAGCTAGCGCCAGGCTTGATTCCCGAGCACAGTACGATTGGCTGCGCAGAGGTACGGCCATGGTCCATGCTTACACTCACATCCATACTGGCAATCGTACAAATACAGTAAAGCAGATAAAAAGATACTTTTGCACTGCGACAGCTACACACCAGCGCAATTCGTTGGTCTCACTCGCACTGCTCTGTGAGCCGTGCCTCAAACTTTAGCGACAACGACGAAGGGAGCGAAGTACTACAGCACCACAGTACCACGAACTTAAGCCTCGGCATGAAAAAGATGCCGTTTACACTCAATGTCAATAGTACGACGCTCTGCTGAATTCACCGCCAATTTGAAACACCTTTGGGACCATGGCGCTGCTTTTGCTGATGTTGTTACGAATCAACTTGCTCAGTTTAATTAGAACCGCATAGCTTATGAAAAATAATAAGGGTTTGGTTTAAAAGAATGGCCAATTATTTGAAATTTTCAAATTTTTTAGGCGTCGGAATAATTAAATTTAGGCAAGCCACACTTTTCACCTCTGTCGCGTGGGTCACATACATACATACATATATGTATTTCTCTTTCACTTTGTGGTTCTTTGGCTGTTGTGGTTGTGCGTACATATAATAAATTTAATCAAAAACTGAAAACTGAAATAAAATGCGTTTAGTTGCGCTATCTTTTTATGTCGCTCGCTACGAATGAGCTGAACCCAACGACTTAACGGAAAAAGAGGTGAAGTTCGTTAGCTACACATACATATATGACCAATTGATACATACATATGTATGTACATGGATACCAAAATATTTATGCATATATGTTCACATGTATGTATGTACACAAATACTCTACACTTTCATTGGAAAGTATTTCTCTGTTTTCGTTGCACAGCTTACTTTTCCACAACCATTTTTGCCAGATTTCAATGTTGTTACTTCATTTTTATCGCGTTAAGTGAATATTGGACAAGAGTGCTCTCTTCTACTCCCCAAAGTCCTGTTCCGTGCCGTACTACACATGTATGTATTTTTGTATATGCATATCTATGTACGAATGTATGTATCTATGCATGACTGTATTTATGTATGTATACAAACTTTCATATTGGTTTTTTTTTGTTACGTGTGTTTGTGGCTGTTCTATCGTTTTTTGTTCGGTTTAAGTGTTTATCTTGGCTGTTTCGTGCGACTCTTTTCGCTTGTATCTAACAGTTGTTCGTGTTGTTGCCGTCGCGTCTACATGTACTGGGCGTGGCTTATGGTCAACGTAATAAAAGAAAAAGGAAAAATCGCTTCGGGAAGGACCCAGAGAACGCGCCATCTCCATGTACACAAACGCGACTGAGGTCGAGCCCTTAGGGGGTTGAGAGCACACCCTTCCCGGTACCGCTACTGCCGCCATTCTCACTCCTAGGACCGCGCGGAAGGGGAACTATACATACATACATGTATACATATACGAGATTATGTACAGTGTCGTTCGAGACGGATGGAAAAAAGTAAAATTATGAGTATTTCTGACATATCGTCCTTTTATGCAGTACTTGTTTGTCCTTACTCGATATTGGTTTAGATGAATTTAACTTCGCTAGGTTAATAATGGTTCCCAAAGAATAGTATGTCTGTATGTTACTTTAGTCTATCTCAAATTTTCCTTTGGTTTCCACAAAAATCAATCAGAGACGTGTAGTTACATTGGTTGGCTTTTGCTATAGTACACGGATAAATACAATTGAACTTCCCTTGCACGAAGTGCCATAACCCCGCTAAAAAATTAGAGTTACTGGGAATTCGAGTTAGAGAACTGCTGTTTGACTGTATAATATTAGACATTGTATACATAGATATGTTTAAGCCAGATATCTTTTAATTAAATAAATTTAATATAATTGATATGACTTTAATATTCCCCAAAATTATCTACAAGATTGTTAGCTCCCAATTGGTTTATGAAAACAAAATCGGAAAGTGAAAATGAAATAAATTACTTTCCGATTAGGATAAAAACCCACGCTTAGAGATTACGTGATCTAGTGAAATTAAAGCCATATCAATTATACATATATCGATAAAATTCACAAATAAATCTATAGGAAACATAAGGATGTAATTACGGTATTGTTTATCCCAAATAAATATCCTTATGTTACATGGACAGTATTTACTTAAGCATGTTTATCTGTTGTTTGTATTTACTTTTTAAATGTTTTCGCTATATATGTATATACACATTCATTATTAATATTGCACATCTAGATTCATGTATACATAAAAGAAATTATACGGTTAATTTTCCAGCTAATCTTGAAATTGTGGAAGCTGCTTTGCTATTTAATAGACTACCAAGAGCTCTACTTATCATCAATTGACAGCGGCCAAGATTTTAATTTCACATGTTGACTGCGCGACTCTATTTATTTTATGAACTTTATTAACGCTCTTCGCACGTTAACGGCTTCACGCCGACCGGGCCACCACCCCCCTTGGGCCAGATGGTGGTTGGGAAGACCAAGTATAATATTAATAACAAGCTTGAACCTAATTCCTTATGATAAATTGTAGAAGTCAACAACCCTCAAGTTACTAGCGATGCTCCCCCGTTTGCGCTTCTGTAACTGTGGCTGCCGTTTCTGCCGACGCAGGCGGATGAGACGAACGGGGGAGCAGACACAGAGAATTTCATTTACACGCGGCGGGATAATGTTCTGATGATGGCATGTTTTTTTGCATACAAAGTATGCAAACGCAAAGAAGCGGAAAATATTTATGAAATTGCCGCAGAACTGGCAAGCAAATGTCGTAAAAAGTTGGAAAATTAGATTTTTTCTGTGTTATACACAAGCGAGGGGCTTTCTATCCCAAATATTTCGTAGATAGTAATGCTTGGAACCGGGGGTTGTGTGCGAGGTACGGCGCTGGGATGTTTTTACTACGTTAAATATTTGCTAACACTCAACTCAACCATGACAACTCAACTTGAAGTAGAGAATTTCACCGCCATTGTCCAGACTGTTGTGGGGATTTCTGACTGATGAGTATTTCTCTTTTTGATGGTGTTGGAAACGAAAATTTAATTCCCAAATTTAAAGGGGCATTTAATTTATTACTTTATAATGCTAGTTTGATTTGTAAGCGCAATCGTGTAGAAATATGTAGTTATAGGACACTTGTGTGTTTGATTCTTACTACAAATTTGTAAGAATTTTTTTCTGCGGGTAAACTTATCATGGAGCTAAAATCACAATCGACGCGTCGCCATTGCGCAGCCGAATCATCCATGGCCCTCTCTAATCCGATTAACTGCGGTAGGTAGCGCAATACAAAATCGCTTGAACTTATGTATGTACGAGGGACGGCTGAAAAATAATCGCCTACCCGAGAAACGCTTTACCAATAAGTTATATTAAAAAATAGTAAAATATACAAGATGGAATATTATTAAATTTCTTAGTATATCAACTTATTGTTGCTTAAGACATAAACGGCAGCAGGATATAGCTGAGAGGATTTCTATCACCAAAAAGTCAAATTCGACATTTGAGACCAAAACTTTTACACACGGCTTAATATTTCTATGATTGATTAATTCACAAAATTTATTTCGATTTCTATCATTTTCTATTACTCTTTTATAGTGAATTGTATAATTTTTTAAAGGTAGTGGAATAAAGCCATTAATTTGACTTTGCCGCCTTTGCATATGTTTTTATACAGTCAAACTCCCCTAAAATTCACCACCATGAAAGTATATAAATTTGTGTATATTGTTCTGCCGAAGTTTCAAAATATAGAGATTTGCCAAAACGGACGAATTAAATTTAACTAACTTAAAGGATGATTCAGAATAATGAGCGGCGAAAAGAAGGTGGGACGCCAATTATTATTCAAGTAATATTACCAACCCAAACAAGTTAGATGGATGGATAGCTGTTGGGCTGTAACCATATTAATCTTGAAATGAAACAAGCAAGTCGTCCCTGCCGACGTTGAGTATACCCTGCACCAACTAGTTATATTAAATGAAGATCGGCATCAACTTAATTCAAAATCCCTTTTAACATGCCGCAACAGCTACTGCATGCTATCTCGCTCACTCTTTGCAGTTAGTATCACCTTGGCAATTCAGTTCAAAATGCACATTCGTATATCTTCGATATTCATTGTACGATTTCGACTAAATTTGGTCAGATGCCACATTGTTGGGTGTGCCAAATAAGAATGTGATTCTAAATTGCGGGGGCGGAGTGGGCGTGGCAAAAATTTTAAACTTTCTTAATTTGCATAGACACTAACCAAAAGTGCGAACACACTCGAAATCGTAATCAATTCAAAACAAAATTTCCTTAAACATGCGGCAGCAGCGAAAGCATGCTATCTCGCTCTTTCTTATCTGCCAATGTCGCCTTGGCAATTCAGTACAAAATGCAAATGGCTATATCTCCGATGTTTATTGTCCGATTTGAACGATAACATATAAGAACTCGATATCTTTAATGCAGCTCTAGTAAATTCATTCATTTTTTGCGGGGGCGGAAACAAACTTGATCTGCTTAGGCATAAGACGGATGTTCACAACAAATTTGGTTGCTCTAGCTCTTATAGTCTCCGAGATCTAGGTGTTTATACGGACAGACGGACATGTCACAATCGACTCAGCTGTTGATGCTGATCAAGAATATATATACCTACTTTATGGGGTCGGAAACGCTTCCTTCTGCCTGTTACATACATTTTAGCGACTTTAATAAACCCTTCACCCTATGGGTACAGGGTATAATGAAGCAAGCAAGTCGTCCCTGCCGACATTGTGTATACCCTGTACCAACTAGTTATTATATTAAATGAAGTCAAACACCCTTGAAATAGCAATTAATTTCATAAATAATTTTCTTTAACATGCCGCAACAGTGAACGCATGCTATCTCGCTCACTCTTGCCAGCCAATGTCGCCCTAAGCGCTTCAGTACAAAACGCATTAACGTATATCTCCAATATTTATTGTCCGATTTCGACTACATTTAGTCAGATGATGCACTTTAGCCATAATATTAGGTGTGCCAAATAAGAATGTGATTCCTTTAAACTGCTCTAATAATTAGTTTTTTCTGAAATGCGGGGGCGGAAGTGGGCGTGGCAAAAATTTTAAACTTTCTTGATCTGCGTAGTCACTAGACAAATGATCGAACAACCTCAAAATCGCAATCAATTCAAAACAAAGTTCCCTTTTACATGCAGCAGCAGCGAGCGCATGCTATCTCGCTCTTTCTTATCTGCCAATGCCGCCTTGGCATTTCAGTACAAAACGGATATAGGCATATCTTCGATGTTTATTGTCCGATTTCGACAAAGTTGGTCAGTTGGTCCAGTTTGGGTATATAATTAGGTTTACCAAGTAAGAATACGATATCTTGAAAGCAGCCCTAGTTATCGTTTTTTTTCAAATTGCGGGGGCGGAAGTGGGCGTGGCTAAAATTTGAAACAAACTTGATCAGCTTTGACATTAGACGGATGCTCACACCAAATTTGGTAGCTCTAGCTCTTATAGTCTCTGAGATCGCGTGGCTCATACGGACAGACAGACGGACGGACATGTCTCAATCGACTCGGCTGTTGATGCTGATCAAGAATATATATCCTTTATGGGGTCGGAAACGCTTCCTTCTGCCTGTTACATACATTTTAGCGACTTTAATATACCCTTTTACCCTATGGGTACAGGGTATAAAAATATATATAAAGATTTTATACTTTAGTATAAATCAATCATCAGTTTCAATAGTCGAGTCGATTGAGACTTGTCCGTTTCAATGCGTTTGTCTCTTTGAATGAACACTGAGATCTTGGAGATTAAAGAGCTAGAGCAAATAAATTGTAGACCCGTTTACTACTAAGCAGATCAATTTTCTTTTAACTGAAGAAACAAGTAACTATAGCAGTATTAAACATGTCCTGTTCCTATTTCGCACATTTCTAATATTATGAGTTGTATCTATACTGCACTGAAGTGTCGCTTGCAATCTTGGCTAAAATGAGTGAGCGGGATAGCATGCGTTCGTTGCTGACTTTTTGCATTATCTCTACTTGGTACAGAATAAACTTAAAGTCGGCAAGGTAGAATTTCTCGCTTTGTTTTGATAGTTTAATTATAATTATATATATAATTATAATTAATTGTCGATTTGTCTTTTGTTATTTTATAAAAAATAAATACGGCAAATGCTACGATGACAAAAAAATCGGTAAGTCATTTGATTTGAATGAGAAAATTGAATAAAATGCTTCAATTAAATAGGTATATATTATATTACATACTCGTACACTCTTTTGATTTTTTTTTATTACCACGACGAGTTCAGTTAAGCTGTCTGGATTAACGCAGACTAGTCGCTCAAAGATAAAATTAACCCTGTAAATACACGAAAAACCGGCAGGATTGAATGACTGTATCATGTAAATATATTACAAAATATGCGCGGTTAAATATGTCATATAGCTGCCATAACAACAATATAAACACTTTTCCACTTTTGGCAAAGCGTCAAAGAATCTTAATGATCTTAGCAAATTTCATCAGAATCGATTGACTATATATTATATAGCTTTCGTAATTATTTTACAGAGATTTGGCTCTTAAAAACATCCCATTACACTGAATTACAAAAAAAAAAAAAACAAATTTGCAGAGGCATACAAATAATGGTACGGTCAAAGTTAGTTCGTTTTAGTTTATAATTATTGAAAGGATAAAAATGTTGTTAGAAACAAGGGGAAACTTACAAGAACAAAATTTAAGGATCATTTATGGCAGTCTCTTCGAAAAGGGTTTCAAATAAATTTGTCAGAAGTTTGCAATACAACCTTTCCATAACATATATTAGGAAGAATAAAGGTCAACCCTGTCGACTAAATATCTCGATATTTAGTTTGCAATTTCGACAAATTCAGTTAACTGGTGCGTTTCAGCTTTGTTGTTAGGTATGACAAATAGGGTTGTGATATCTTTTACGTGGCCCTACTTTTTCGGCTTTTCTGTCTATTTTGCAAAAGCGAAAGTATGGTTATGGTTTCCGTAATTTTGGTGATCATGAGGACGAAAAGCCGGACAGGCTCAGTTGATGATGAGAAAAAACATATACATATAATATAATAATATTTATGCCCTTTTACCCTATGGGTACAGGGTATAGTAACCGTTTCCGTTAAATGCAGCTATTTATAAACTGTGCCCGTAAATCGGACAATAAATAACAGAGATGTACGTTGGTACTATACTCAGAGTTGCCAAGAACGATTTGCTTGCTTTAGAGTCTGCTGCAATGAAAGGAATTATGTGTATCAAGGACTGCGTTTTGCGAGGGCGTACTGTACGTAACAAAATCTTTGGCTCTTTTAGTCTTTCTGTCTGTTCGGTACCTAATTGTTCAATACAGATACATAACGAAGGCATCTCACATTACGCGCTGCCATTGTTTATTTTTGCAACAAACGTCACCTCAATTATTTGCTTTCACTTATCCAAATGTGTGTTTCCATAAAGTATACATTAGGACAGCATCAGGCAATAGTGTTAGTTTTGGGTACATCTGCGTGAGTGTTAATGTATGTACAATTCGGTGAACTTGCTTTCTTCGTTTAACAGAGTCCAACAATGGCATCTGGTGATTAGTGCCTTGTGTCTGCATTCCACGTCACCGAGAAACCCCTTTGTGCTGCAAGCGTACTTTAGGATTTAGTAGTCTCTAGCATTTCCATTCCCATCCCTCTATTCAAATATGACAACGACACATTCATACTCGCACTCAGCTATTTAACGTGTTTTCATAATTGATTGCTAAACTGTTTTGTTTAGACCTTTGCATATATTTTTATGCAAATAATTACCAACGAGCTCATAATGGGTTGCTGTCACTGCGGCTGCCGCTGCTGTCGTTACCGCCACGGCGGCGGTTGCTCTTGGGCGGTGGTGAATTTAGATAGCAGTTGGCATTGGTGTGGCTGGAGCGCATGGCAGGCAGTCAGTACCACTACTAGTACCAGTGTACCAGTACCAGGCCAGCGTCATTGCCAGTGGTCTGGCCTACGATGCAAGCTTACTTTGTTTGAGCACGTTTGGGGTTTGTTTGGCTTTGCTTTTGTCATTAAAATATTTTGTTTTGTTCTGATTTTCCCGCAGAACTCGGGCCCTATGTTCTATTACATTTCGGTATTTTTTCGCTATTGCAACCAACTTTTTGGAGCTATTCTATTTATACCCTACACCGAAAGGGTGAAAGGGGATATTAGTACTCTCTCTCTCTCTCTGTCTCAAAAGATACGCTATGAAGCTTTATATTCTTCAACGGTCGAGTCGATCGAGTGTCAAGCCCAAGATTTCGGAAGTAGCAAGAGAAATTAAACCACAGAGTCTAATAGTTAATACTTATGATAAAATTCAGGGCAGGGGGCAATCGAACCCCTGCCACACCTGAACAAAAAGAAAACAGTTACTCGTGCGTACAATGAGATAGTATATAAATAATAGGGTTTTCAGTTGTTTCTTTTTTTGGTGGCGGGTATCATCAAGTCGTAGCGACTTCAATTCATCTTCATTTTATTCAAAAGCGCTGAGTTTAATTAGCTCCAGCTCGAGCATTTTTGTTCTGTCTCACTTTTTGTTAATTTATTAACAATAAGCTTGTGTTTTAGTGGCATCGAGGTTAAAGGGATGTTGGTGCTGCACGATTTATATTCAGCGGACGAAACCATATACGTTTTTACACATGCATACATACATATAAACATACATACGTGTGTATATGTTTGTATATACATTTGCGCATGTTTATATTAAAAAAGTTTAAAACAATTTTCTCTGTGCTTTTAAAATGGTACTATACGGTTTCAAATCAATTGGGTGTGAGAGCTCCAGACAAATGGTATTGCAACGGAATTAAATTCATCCAATTGAATTTAACATATTTAAATAAAAACAGAAAAACTTAAAGAAAAGCCACATGCAGACTTTATTTTTTTTAGTTAGGGTAATTTATTTACCGGTTTGGCCGAAAATGGTTTTTATCATTATTTTGTGCAAAACAAGATTATTTTTAAAACAACGATAAGGTAAACAAAAGATATATTCAAGCAACGAATGTTTCACTAGTGCGGCATCTATCTACATAGTTTTGTTAGATCAAAAAATGCAGTCCACAGCAAAAATTAATATAAGTGGGCACAAAACTGTCCGGAGAAAATCCGCTTAGAATAATTACAAATTTGCAAACCTAAAAAAACACTTCGAGTGCCTAATATAGCCAAATATAATCGGATTTCGCATTAGTGGCAGACAATCACTTAAACAAAATGTCCAGCTGACTACAGGCAACGACCGCTGATTCCCATGCAGCAAATGACAGAGCTGAAGAAGACTGGCAAAAGAGATGTCGCTGGTGACAATGCAATTATTAAACGGATGCAAACAAATAATCTCTAACAATAGAAGCGACTGTGACAGTCGGAGAATGATGAACAAACACCATAGGCAAAGAATATGCATTCTAAACAAAATGGCAAAATATTCGAGTACGGATAATATCTGACAAGAGTGAAATAAAATGAGCAGTGTGAAATCGAAAATGATCGTTGTTCATGTGCACAGCTATGGCTATAGCTATAACGGGCATGGTCTATGTATGATTGCCATCGCAGGCTTGGGAGACTGAAACAAATGTAGTAAAGGTTTATGTTTTCAACGAAATGAAAGCACATTTCTGACAAATCGATTATTGGCAATGAATTAAAGTTGAAGATCTTATTAGAAGCAGATGTCTATGGTATGTAGGAAATGACGATAGATAGTCTTATTAACCAGTTGATGTCGCAGTCAATTGTGCCTGCTTTAGTTGGTTTCATATTGTCATTTCGATTAAGATTTGTGAGATACATTTACTGTCATTTTGTTTTCCTCACTTTTTGAATTATATTCAACATAACTATATAGTGAACCTAAAAAGAACAATCGCTTGAATCTTTATCCTTCCTGTCGGTTGTGTTTGCAACATGTTTCTCTGATTTCCATTGCAGAATTATAACCTTAATAGGATTAAAGTATTTTGCAGTTGTTTTGACCTTTTTATCGCCGGCTGCCGATACAGGATTTTAACACAACTCATGATTTCCTTTTTGTCTTTTTCTTTCATTCATTGCCGATGACTTCGTGAATTCACCCTGCCATTCGTTCTAGAATCTAGATTCCTCTGAGTATGAATGAGGGTGCCTGCCTCTGCTAATCTAATTAGTGCAGAAATAATAACAGAATTTTGGACTAACACAAAAATTTTCAGGCGTGGTCGGAAATGCAACTGTATATGTCCTGGTGGCTGAAACGGCGTGATGAAGCCAATCGCATTTCAAAGGAGATTACTAAACGGTAAAGGAACTTGGGAAATTCCAGAGTACTCTCAAACTGCCAGAGTAGAAAAGAGTACGCCATTTGATGCTGGGATGTAGAGATGTGTAGTTTTCGGAGTCATTAAACACATAGTTTAAACAACAATTATTTATTTTCTTTTTGTCGTGTGTACATACTGGTACCCAATTATAATATCTAACTTTGAAAGTAAATATATATATTAAAACATACAAATAGACATGGACATTTCATCCCTAGGTAGAATCCATCCCCCGAGTAACATCCTGCTAAGCATTAATAATACGCTTGAGCATAGCAATAAGGTTCCCAATTGATTGACCGGGTGCCACATATAGGGAAGGAAAAGGCAGCAAAAAGGCCAAGCTATCCGAATAAACTTACTATAGTAAAATCATTTTTAAGGGTAAGGGGATGCCAATTCCCTTCAATGACGGTCAATAATTAATTTTACAACTCAAAAAGAAAGAACCTCCAGTTTGAATATGTATAACTTACATATATACTCAACACCTATCGAAAGATTCTCGATCTTGGAGACTAGAGTCACGAATATATACTACAGCGTATCGAAAAATTGGGAAACTATATTTATATTTCTAATCAGGGCAACAAGCTAAAGAAGAAATCCATAATTTTCGTGCTATGATTATCCCAAGTTTGATCGTGGTCTGAATAGAGGAGTGATTGTCCATCTATCTAATATAATCTCACTATTGCTGCAAGTTTGAAAGAAATTAAGTAAGTGAGATTTAAAGGAAGATGTTAGATAAGAGTATACATAAATAACTGGTCTCAAACTGTTTTAAATTATTAAGACATTTTGATATTTCTTCAATATGGCTAAAACAAACTTTTGCTCTTGTGGCTTAATTTATCACAAGTGTCTGCAACTTCGAGCACGGAAATTTCGAATTTGAGGCATTCTTTGAAGCAGATCGAAAGTTACAACATATTGTAGTTAGGTGGACTCTGAATTGCAAAAGCTCTTGAAAGGCTGACACATTTGTATGTCTCGATTTTACCTATACCAAAATAACTATAATTTTATTAAAAACAAAACAAATCCTGTTTTTTCCGGCTTCACTCGTCAAAAGTTTAAGTTTTACTGTTGTCGTCTAATTAAGAAACGCAATTAATGCAGAAAAAACGATATGCTCAAGCATAAACTTAACGGGTTTTCTCCAACAAGTAAATAACGAGCCAAGTAACGGTACTACAAAGAGAGTATTTACTTGAGCAATCATTTGCATGGGAGAGAACATTTAAGTGTTTTAAAACTATACATAAGCCACTGACAAAGTAAATAATTAAGAGTTTGTGGAACAGATCTTACAAAGTTTTTTAACGCGATAGCAAAACTGTATACTACTTTTAATTACATGTATGACTGTTATTTTGACCGTCATATCAATCTCACTAACGGTTAAAGAGAACTACTGACTATTAAGCTATTGACACAGATCTTTAGCTTTAATCATTTTTAATGACAATTTTAAATGTTCTGCCAAATTTGTTTCGTTTAGATATATAGGTGTATGTAGTACTTTACCGAGAAAAGTTACAAAAGTGATCGGGATCTGTTGCTATACTACCTATTGAAGTACCAGAAAATTTGCAAGGTGATAAACATCGGCATGGTCGAACTTTGACGCGGGCCTCCATTTGGAGTTCACACATCCACTCGCTAACTGGGTGTCATGTATTATAACGCTGCCTTCGTTTTAAGACAGAAGACAATGTTGCGCTGCCAGTGTTCAAATATGGATAAAAAAATATTTTGTTTGATTTATTTCATAATTGCGTGCTCTTAGCTGCATTTTATAGTAGTCATGTACAGGTGTAGGTGGTGTGGTTCTGGGCAACAGTAAGGATGGGTGCCTACACTTTTTATGTACATATATGTGGTGTAATTGCAGGTTTGCGAGTAACGCGATCCAAGATAAGTGCGCCCTAGACATTAAATTACAGCTCAATGTCCAAAAAACTCGATTGAGTAACTACTTTTTTTTTAGCCATATTTCATTAGTATGGACATAAATATATATTTAGTCAAAATAATACTCTCTTGAGAGAACCAAACTGAATATGCAGGTGCATAGGCGGCGGTAGTAAAAGTTACGAGTTTGTCATTTTACATAAAATAAATTTTCCTATCACAATGGAAACACAAAAAGTACACTGATCATAACATGGTTATAGTCCAAGTGCAGCCGGCACAGTGCCCGAATTTGATACTTTGCTGAAGATATACATAAGAAAAATGAAGCAAGCAAGTCGTCCCTGCCGACATTGAGTATACCCTGTACCAAGTAGTATTAAAATCAAAATCGCCACTCGTATATCTTTATCACCAGATGCATTTTGGCTACATGGCGGCTTTAGTATACCCTTTTACCCTATGGGTACAGGGTATAATGATGATATGTTTGTACGGCAGCAAAAAACATTTCAAACCCTGTTTAGTTTACACCCACGGTTAACGGACAAAATTGGTAAGATACGTTATGCGTTCCAGATTGGAAAAAAATACACTCAAATATGTTTTAATTCGAACTTTTACTGAAAGAAAATAACATAAAATAAATTGAAAACTAAAATATCAAAGAAGCTAAAACTTCGGCTCTGTCGAAGTTTGTAATACCCTTGCAGCTTCATTGTTTTATTATTTAATTTAAAAACAAAATTTTTATAGTAATTGAAGAGAAAACTCAACTAAAAATTTTCCCGAATTCACCGAAAATCGAACCCACCAAACACCGAACCATCGTGCGACCGATCTTTACGTACTACGCCACCATCCTCACTTAACTCACTTAAGCTAGTTTGACATACATATACATATAGCAAACGCATGGCATCTCGCTCTTTAAATTTCGTTCTGTGCAACAACACAACGCAAATGTTTCTGTCTCTCTCACACACCGCGTGGTGACCAATTTTTGCATATGTATGTATGTGTGTGTTTGATTGCTTGGAATTTGTTTTTGTATCTTTGCTGCCAAAGAAAACTGCTTATTTTACTCGAGGTACCTCCACGTTTTAGTTAATAACTCCGGTAATAATTATCCGATCCGACTAATTTTTAAACTTTACCTGCTCAATCGATTGAGGAACTTAACTTTTCATGTTTCAACCATGTAGCTTAAAATTTAAGCTCGAAAACGTCTGGCTAAACAGACAGAAGACAGACGGACGGACGGACAGACGGACATGTCTCAATCGACTCGGCTGTTGATGCTAAAATTTAAGCTCGAAAACGCATGGCTAAACAGACAGACGGACAGACGGACGGACGGACGGACGGACAGACGGACATGTCTCAATCGATTCGGCTGTTGATGCTGATCAAGAATATATATATTTTATGGGGTCGGAAACGTATATTTCTATGCGTTACAAACGTCTGACCAATTTTATAATACCCTCTGCAAGGCTATAAAAAACAAGAACGAAGAAAAAACAAATCTAAAAATTTTCACTTCTTCACCGAGCCCATCGTCCCACCGACCTCTACACACTACGCCACCGTCCTTACTTTGCTAAAGTAAGCTAATTCGACATATATAGCAAACCCATTGTATCTCGCTCTTTCAATTTCGGTCTGTGTAAGCACACAACACAAATATTTCTGTCTCTCTCACACACCGCGTGGTGAAGAATTTTCGCATATGTATGTGTGTGCGTGAGCTTTAAAATAAATTGACTTTCCATCAAATTTGATTATTGATTTGTAACCTCAATAATTATCCGATCTTGTTCAAACTTGGTGTAGGGTGTATGGGTAAAAATTGAATTTAAATGCAATAATAAAAAAAACAATAATTTTATATAATTCTTATTTGGTGCCGCGCGGATTCGAACACGGGTCTTTTGTGTTCGTACGGCAGATTTCTTGGAATTTGTTTTTGTTTCTTTGCTGCCAAAGAAAATTTTTTATTTTACTTGACGTACCTCCACGTTTTAGTTGATAACTCCGGTGATAATTATCCGATCTGACTTATTTTTAAACTCTACCTACACAAAGGATTGAGGAACTTAACTTTTCATGTTTCAACTATGTAGCTTAAATCTTTACTATCTAAAATTTGATAGAAACAGACAGACGGACAGACGGACCTGTCTCAATCGACTCGGCTATTGATGCTGATCAAGAATATATATACTTTATGGGGTCGGAAACGTATATTTCTATGCGTTACAAACATCTGACCAATTGTATAATATCCTCTGCAAGGGTATAAAAACTGAAATATTTATTGAAAGAAAATAAAATGAAACGAACTCAATATGTTTCGAACGGAAGAAGACATCGGAAATGGAAAAAACGGTCACACTGGACAGCGCTCTAATGTGTGTTAGTGGTTTTCCCTGTTTATTTACTAAACACAGGCAGAAATTTTACACGCAATTAGGGTTTCCACCTTTTTTATTGGTCGTTATGCGAAACATTATCCGTTAACCTAAACTTTTTTCACCAAAAAAATCGGTTCGATATGGGTAATGTTCGTTATCCGAGGCGTTCGTTAACCGAGGCTCCACTGTATGTATATATCCCAATTAACATCAGTGGCCAAAGCCAACCTAGCCATGTCCGCCGTTTGTCTTTTTTTCGTAATTTTAGGAATTAATTTTAAAGTTAAGAGGATGAAACTAGGTAGCTTTTTAGATATGTATGTCCGATGTGGAAGTTTTGGAAGTGGTCGGATCCGACCGCTTTAATAACCACTATCAAAAAATAATTAGTTCAGGGTATACTTAAAGTCGACAGGGTCAATATGCATAATTCCTTTTTTATAGTTTGCAAGGAATAGAAGGAAGCATCCACGATTAAATAAAGTATATATATTCTTGAACATCACGACGACCTGGAGAAAGGCATCAACGTTGATGGTGTTCGACTTTATTTAATGTAACTAGTTGGTACAGGGTATACTCAATGTCCACAGGGACGACTTGCTTGCTTTATTAATATATTTACACACTTTTATAGTAATCGGTTGACTGTATTGCATAGCCTCCAATCAGTCAAGAATAAATGTCTAGTTTGATATAAGTATGTATATGAAAACATCCATATTGAGTTTCAACAGAATTGGTCGACTCTACGCTATCTATATAAACGCTAGGTATATAAACAGTCGATCCAAAAAAAAAAAAAATAAAGCAAGCAGGGACGACCTGCCGATATTGATGCACCATTTAGTTATATTGCATAAAGTCAAACACCTTCAAAGTTACCATCAATTTAATACAAAATTATTAGCAGTTCAGTACAATATCTCTGATATTTGTTGTCCGATTCCAGCTGGTTCATTTTGGCTGTATGATTACGTGAGCCAAATAAGAATAAGATATCTTTGAAGAGAAGAAAGTGGGCGTGTCGAAAATTTGAAAAAAGAAAACTTGATCTGTGTATGCGGATGTTCCCACCAAATTTAGTTGCTCTAGCTTTTATGGACTTTGAGATCTAGAAGTTGGTACAGACGGACAGACGGCCATGTCTATATCGACTCGGCTGTTGATGCTGATCAAGAATATATATATATATATATATATATATAGCTTTCACATATATATATATATATATATATATATATATATATATATATATATATATATATATAGTGAAAGCTCTACTCGCGGACAGCACCTTCAGGCGGACAGCTCCCTTAGCCGCGGACACTCTTTTTTTTATACCCTTGCAGAGGGTATTATAAAATTGGTCAGATGTTTGTAACACATAGAAATATACGTTTCCGACCCCATAAAGTATATATATTCTTGATCAGCATCAACAGCCGAGTCGATTGAGACATGTCCGTCTGTCCGTCCGTCCGTCCGTCCGTCTGTCCGTCTGTCCGTCTGTCCGTCTGTCTGTTTAGCCAGACGTTTTCGAGCTTAAATTTTAAGCTACATGGTTGAAACATGAAAAGTTAAGTTCCTTAATCGATCATCCAGATCAAGTTTAAAAATTTGTCGGATCGGATAATTATCACCGGAGTTATTAACTAAAACGTGGAGGTACCTCGAGTAAAATAAGCAATTTTCTTTGGCAGCAAAGAAACAAAAACAAATTCCAAGCAATCACGCACACACACACATATGCAAAAATTCGTCACTACGCGGTGTGTGAGAGAGACAGAAACATTTGCGTTGTGTTGTTGCACAGAACAAAATTGACAGAGCGAGATGCAATGGGTTTGCATATATATCGAATTAGGACGGTGGCATAGTATGTGGAGATCGTTGGCACGATGGGCTTCCTTGTTTGATGGTTCAAGGCTCGGTGAAGAAGTGAAAATTTTTATATGTGTTTTTTTCTTTTTTGTTTTTTTTTTTTTGATTTTGTTAAACATTTATACCAATTATTTTGCTGCAAGGGTATACAAACTTCGGCAGAGCCGAAGTTAGCTTCTTTGATATTTTTTGTACATTTTTATACAAAACATTTCTCTCAGGCGGACAAATTTTGGGAAATACAATCGTGAATATTTTTTTAATGAAGACAGCTCCTTGACCACAGAAGACGACAATATTAAAATTAATATAGCTGATCAAAATGAAGTTGATTTAAGTGATTCAGATGATAAGATTATTGTGCAGCCAATTGACTCAATAAAATCGTACTGCGAGGCATTGGAACAAAGGGAGAGGTTTAAGGAACTAGCGAGCCTTGATTTTATATCTTATCAATCCTTCAACATTTTTCAAAGTCGCATTGAACACTTATGTATATCTTAAGCATAAGCAAGACAACTCTAGGCAGTCTACAATTGACCAATTTTTATACCCTGAACCCATAGGGTAAAAGGGTATATTAAAGTCGCTAAAATGTATAAACAGGCGTTTCCGACCCCATAAAGTATATATATTCTTGATCAGCATCACTAGCCGAGTCGATTGTCCGTCCGTCTGTCCGTCCGTCTGTCCGTACGTCTGTCCGTCCGTATGAACACCTCACTACCGCCTCTGGAATTTAGAAAAAACGTATATTTAGAGCCATATTAAAAATTTCGCTTTCTTATTTGGCACATCTAATAATATACCCAAACTGCACCAGCTGTCCAAATCACTGAAACGGCAAGGGCGACATTTCCTGGTAAGAGTGATCGAGATAGAATGCGTTCGCTGTTGCTGCATGTTAAAGGGAATCTTGTATGAAAGTAATGCCTATTTCGAGGGTGTTTTATTCGATTTCGATTCGACCATTACTCGTTTTCTAAAGATCGATAAATGCATCAAACCGAAATATATATAACTAATGTTCGTTTTCTATGCACGGGGTGGCGTTTCCAATAATCATGTTGGGTCGCCCAATTGGGTGTCGCCGTCCTCCCAAATTCATGACACAGTCTTTTAACATAAAGCTCGGAAAAAGGCTCTATGCAAAACTATCAAAATTGTGTATAACTTCTCCCTTGTCTGTTCGTTAATTTCAAGAGAAATAATTTGCATCCGAAGTGTCTAAGACAAATTCATTTGCCGTATTACACCGTACCATGGCATCTAAATTAATTATTTACGCATTTGAATTGAGGCATTGAATTAAAAACTGATTTCGAAATGGTTGGCAAGAGCCCGCCACTGCCAAGGCCCCAGAGGGAACCCTGCTCAATATATGTACATAACTACGGGCGCCGGTCATCGGCCAACCGCCTTAATTTGCCAATCAAAAACTCGTAATTAACTTAATTAGCCGACGAAAGGGGGCTGTGCGTCGCGTGCCCCAAGCGGCTATCAGGCATTGTCTGCCCTGGACCATATAGTGGATCGTCATAATTGATGCCTAGACGCGCGAGCTAAATGGATTACTCGACGCTCTCTCTTAGAAGCAAATTATGGCTGGCCCGTTATAAATTGAAATTTAAAGCAGAGGTCCGGGTATTTTTTTTTTAAATTTATATTGTTTTGAAAATTGTACAATTGATCAATCAGCTGTAACAGTTAGTTGATTTCGGATCGAAATATAGAGTTTAATGACGATCTGAATTCAATATAATATGTAATTCTTTAACAATTTTTCTACTTTCTGGTCAATGTTAGTAGATAGATAAATACAAATTACTTACCCGTTTAATGATTTCAAATTAACAACACGAGTATATTGTGTGCCCAACAATCTTCGACCATATTGGAAAGAATCATGTTTGCTGCCAATAATCATAAGGAAAAGGATAAAGCAAGCAAATTATCTCTGCTGACTTGGAGTATTTCTTCTACCATGTAGAGCTACTTCAAAGTCGCAGAAACGAACACATATCTTCGATATTTTTTATTCAATTTCAATTTAGTCAGCTCGTGATTTTTGGGTGTGCTAAATAAAAATCCGATACGTTACGTGTCCTCATCTGTTCGGCTGATGATGTGCAAATCAAGAATATATGTACATATATGACATATGCATTTTACGTACATATTAGTTGACGGTATAAAAAACTTTTGTTGAACCGAAGATATTTCTCGCCGATCTTTTCAGTGAGAGGTAACATATTTTTATAAAAATTGCGCCATTTCTTATACTAAAAAAAAAATATTTCTCTAAGAAATCACACAGTTAAAGATCTAACGATTTGATTGTTTCTGAGGGACCTACATATGTATATAAATAATATACCAGTTTGATTTGTTGTTTAGACAATACATCGATCAAATAAAGGAAGATTCAATTTTTGGTGAAGTGAATATATTACAACAAAAGCTAGTATAAAAGCAATAGGATCATGTATACAACTTGGTAACTGTATTCTACTTCCCTACTTGGTATTTCCAAGCAGACTCTATTAATAAAGTTCAGCGCAAAAACAGATTTTCCCTGCAATTTGTAACTATAACCACATTGGAAACAACTAACGGCCAGACATAGGCGTCTTTCAGGAAACAAAGGATCCCACAGGCACAGCAAGAAGCACAGTATCGTTAGCAAATATTTGTTTAGGACTAGTTGTGGTTTTGCGCATGCGCAGCGAGGGGTGTTGTTGTTTCCAAATTAAACCCAATTTAACAGATATCAGACGGACTAAGCGGATATAATCTGTAGGTTTTGCTCATCTTTTTGCACCACACATGCATATATTTAGCTTATATTAATAAAGATAATATTGGGTATAGTTTTAAATTAGCACCTCAGATATGAATTTCATTTCATATTAAATATTTTTTTATGATTTATATTTGTCTTATACTTATATTTAAGTTTAGTTGCCTTATTTAACGATAATCTTTCCTTTATTATTTTTTGCTAAGCTAAATTCCTTTTTGAGCAAAGTACGAAAATACAAGTTCATTATACCCTGTACCCATAGGGTAAAAGGGTATATTAAAGTCGCTAAAATGTATGTAACAGGCAGAAATATACATTTCTGACCTTATAAAATATATATATTCTTGATCAGCATAACTAGCCGAGTCGATTGAGCCATGTCCGTCTGTCCGTCCGTATGAACACCTAGATTTCGGAGACTAAAAGAGCTAGAGCCACCAAATTTGGTGTTAACATGCGTCTAATGCATACACAGATCAAGTTTGTTTCAAATTTTTGCCACGCCCACTTCCGCCCCCACAATTCGGGAAAACGAAGATATCGTATTCTTACTTGGCACCTAATTATATACCTAAACTGCACCAGCTGACCGAATTTGGACGAAATCGGACAATAAACTTTGGAGTTATACCTATATGAGTTTTGCACTGCATTGCCAAAGCGACATTGGCTGGCAAGTGTGAGCGAGACAGCATGTGTTCGCTGTTGCTGCATGTTAAAGAGAATTTTGCATGAAATTGATGGCGATTTTGAGGATATTCTATTTTATTTTATATAACTAGTTGGTACAGGGTATACTCAATGTCGGCAGTTACGACTTGCTTGTTTCATTTTGTAATAAATTTCTCCAACTAAAGGTACATTTTGTGATCACTCATAGATAAATATTTAAACTGAACGATAATGGGCATGAAACAACAAAAAAATTATAGCAAAAACGGAAAACACCGTGACATCATAAATTATCAATAATCATACTTTGTTTTGACAGCCTGACGACTGTTGTCTGCTTTGTTTCCCTTGCCTGCATGGGTTCAAATGTATAGACTGCCGTACATTAACAGGATATACATACATTTGTTCATATGAATGTATGTGTGTATGTATGTATGTGTGTATACTGCAATGCATCAAAATACATTACTGCAAGCTGGGAGGTAAAGGCAAGTATTAAACTCCTATTGTCAGCAACAATGACTCAACAAATGCTGCTGATCCAAATACGAACTGTACGTCTCACTTGGAGTGTCCTGTAAATAAGGATAAATAAATCGCAGGATGCGGATGTGAATGTTGTGGCACCGCATCTCAGTACATACATACAGTATGTACTCTTACCCTATAGACCCTATTCGTTGTGAACACTACGACCACCGAGGCCACCAGGATGGACTGTCATAGGAATTGAATTTATGGGCAATCATTTAAAGTATATGGGAAAAGAGCCCTACACTACCCTACACCAACTTAATAGATTTTGTGGTAGGATTTTTCTACACCGTTCAGATAGATAATACGAATACATAAAATCGTTGAAAAGCAATATGAAATGATCATAGTGTACAACCTCTTAAAACCACTGCAAACCACTGTTCGTTAAAGGTAAGCAGCGGCAACCTCATAAAGATAAAAGCAATCAGAAAGCCCGTTGATTCGTTCAAAATTCTAATTTGAATATTTATCGATTAAAGATAGAGCAGGTACTAACCATTAAACACGCTACTAAATGGGCTCACATTAAGTGTATGCACATAAGTACATGGATATGTATGTGTGTGTTTGCGTGTGGGTCTGTGTGTTTATATACATTTCGAATCTACAATATTAATAACGCTGATAAAAGGCGAATAAAACATACGCTGAGGCCCATTTGTTTTAACATTTCGTCGGCTAATCAACAACGGCAGCAACCCTAGTAGTAGTTGTAGTGGTAACAAATACAGCTAAGGCTATGAATTTGAAGTCCAATATAAAATCCGATACAGCAATGACAACGGCAAACAAATGCAACAATAACAACAATCATGCGAGTGGTAACAAAAAGCTTTTTAGTCAGCGATAACACTTATGAATGTATTGTACACGTATTATTAAATGTCATGTTTTGTTAACGGCCGAAACCAAAACCAAAACCGTTCCCAAAATTGTCAGTCTCTACCTACACAAGCGCTCACACAAAGAAGGCAACAACAAAGTATGTATAGTATGTATGTATGTATATATGTATGAATCTGTTGCCGTTGTTGTTACAATCAATGTTGGGTCGTCTGCGGCTGGAGGTGGGGATAAGGGCTTTTATTTGAGACCCACTGTGTTAATGTGTTTTGTGTAGATATAAAGGGGAAACTGAATAAACAGACGTACACATATCAAAATTTAAAGCTGCTACTGGTTTTCAATCGATATGTAAGACTCAATGAGTTTAAAGCCCATTTCAATGGTTTGGTAAAAAGAGCATATCAGCTTACTTTTACTATTGACCATTTTAAATAAATGTTTACAAGAATTATAAAATTAACAAAATTCAGGTTGTACTTGTTCGAGCACTAAACAACTGACCATTAAAGACGCCTGTAAATAGTATATCCCAGGCAAAGTGTATTTTTAATTAAACTATTGGAAGTATTTTTAAATTTATACGAAGCAAGTGAGTCGATAAGCCAACTTGAGCCTTTCCTGTATCCCGTACCCAGGGATCCTATATCTATCATTTTATTACATTACATTATTACATTACATTACATTTATTCACTGATTTTTGGTATATACATTTATGTGAGAGTAATATTTTTACGGTTAAGGGTTCATGCTGCATTGGCATTTTCAACTTAGATATATAACAATTTGCTAACATTAATGCTTAACGCTAATACATATAATACAAGATAAATTGGGGAGAAAATTTGATTAAAAACCCCTTGATATGCTTTTAGATAAAACTTACAACTAGAACTAGATATTATACTAGGAAATTTATATGAGGATACGTTGAATACAAACATCTATTATCTATTATGGAGACGTTCGAGTCTCACAGCCACCTGTTCAACATTTGCTCTGTGGTGTAGTTCACTTGTGGAAAAATGCCAGGGCAAATCATGTATCATTTTAAGTAATTTGTTTTGAGTGATTTGTAATTCTTTACCATGACAGTTAGCTATATCATCCCAGACCGGCGCTCCGTAAAATAGTACACTTTGAAATATTGATCTGAATAGATACATTTTGTTTACTAAGCTCAGTTTGGAGTTCCTGTTTATAAAAGGGTAAAGAGAGCGAGTTATGAGATTTGTTTTGTGCCTGACTTGACGGGTATGTTCATTAAAGGTTAACTTCTTGTCTAGTATATGAATACATCAAGTTATTTTTATGATATTCATGAAAGATGTTATGCGATTGCGCACACATTAATAATTCTGATGCAGAATTTGTCCTCCTCAGCCGATCAGTTCGATATGAATACCATTATGAAAAATTTCAAAGAAGCTAATTTTGGCCTTGTCAATGCTTTTTCGCTCTCTCAATCTCATAGTGTAGATATACGTTTGGCTGAAGTAAATTTTTATTGTTTACGGAATTCTGTTATTGATTTGCACCAGCAATAATAATAATTATCCGATCTGATTCAAAATTCACTGGTGCATAAATACAAATAACATTTCCACGCCACAAGAAACAAAAAGTTTTCTTGACACCGATTATTCCGATAGTGACTATACCTTATAGAAGTTCGATCTGACCAATTTTTAAACACCTAATAATGTGGTCAAAATGCTTCACCTGACCAAATTAAATTGAAATCGAATAAAAAAAGTTTGTATACCCTTTCAGCTTTAGACTTTTTAATTATTTTATTTTAGTTGATAACAAAAGTTTAAAATCAAAATGTAAATGTTTTATGCCATGAGAAAAAAAGGATGAACCAATGGTTCGTCGATTCTGCGGCTGATCCCTATCTACTACGCCACCAACCAAACTACGCTATTTTGCTATACATATATAGCGAGCGCAGGCCATCTCGCTCCCTGAATTTCGTTCCCTGTAAGAACCCAATGCAAATATTTCTGTCTTTCTCACACACCGAGTGTCAAAGAATTTTTGCATGTGTGTGTGTGTGTGAGCATTAAAATAAATTGATTTTATCAAAAATTTTATTCTTGATTTATAACCTGAATAACTATAGATCTGTTTTAAACTTGGTGTACGGGTACAATTTAAATTAAAACGCAACAAAGAAAAAACAATATTTACTTAAATTTCTTTTTTGCGGCAATGGGAACCTAACCTAGGTCTTCGAGTTTGTACGGCTGATTTCTTTGAATTTGTTTTTGTTTCACTGCTGCATAAGGTACCTCCACATTTTATTGACAATTATCCGATCCGACTAATTTTCAAACTTGACCTGCTGACTGATCAATAATATATACTCTTTATGGATTCGCAAAAGTATATTTCTATGCGTTACAAACATCTGGCCAATTTTATTATACTCTCTGCAAGGGTATAAAACTGCTAAGTTTCAGGAGATGCGGTCTATTATATGATTTGCACTTTATTGTTGGGTGTGCCAAATAAAAATGCGATACCTATATTAAAGCTTTAGTCATATGATTTTTTCTTATTGGGGCGTGACAACCTTTATCAGCGTGCATTTTTAACAGACGTTTATCTCAAATTTGGTAGCCCTAACTTTTATAGTTTCGGAGATCTTGTTATTAAATAAAACGGTCATTGATGGTGACTGCAATACACTTTATGCTTCCTTCTGTTTGTTATATATGGATGTACATTTTACCGTCCTTAATATACCATTTTAGAGTAGACATATTACGAGAAGGCTAGACTTTTTAGCCATGCTGAAGTTTGTATACGCTTTTTCATAACAAGACAAATTCTGTTCATTTGGATAAAAGCGTTGCACGGCCAATACAGCCCACAGTTTTATTCAATTTTTTATAGTTGCTATATGCTAAAGTCATCAAATATTAAATCAGTAAAAAGTATACAACTATGAAACTATTTATTTGCACATTGTGACTTTAACTTTTGGATAAGATACATTTATATTTGTACGTATATATATATCGACTCACTGTTTCTGTATATGTACATATGTATATATGTATGTCATAGGCGTTCGTGTGAAGCCTGCAGAAAAATCCTCAGAAGGATGCTTTTTGCAAACTTTCGACCAAAATGAATAAACCATTTTTGGAAGAGTTGAAAAATAGGTTACTGTTTAGAATCACATATTTATTTTTTTATAATGATTTCTTCTCGATGTGCTGAATGAGCAATGCTTATATCTTATATCTTCAATATTATAATTGCAGGGTATTAAAAACATCGTCAATAGTAAATAAAAGGAAACCCTGATAGCCCCAGCCTCGTTTTGAAGTTTGGTTGGATGACTGAATAACGATGACTGAACTGGGACGCAGAAAGTGACTTGCCTTAAACAAAAAACTCTTGCAACGTCAGTTCTCATAATTGTGTTGAGTGTCAGCCGTTGTTGTTGACTCTTAATGTTGTTTTCTTTGCATGCTGATTAGTTGAGCTCGGGAATGCCCGTGTATCTCAATAGAGTTTCAGTTGCGGTCTCGGTTGCAGAATGAAAATCGTTATACACTTACATACAAATGTATGTATATACAAACACTGCATATAAACATATGTATATATGTATACATATACATATGTGTGTACAGAAATCACCTTCTTTTAACACACAGGTACTCTGCCAGCGAGCGAGTGTTTTGATTAATGATGATACATGAAATTAATTTCAATTCGTACTCTGCGCGATTGTTTGCGTTTGAAATGAAAGCCTTTTCACACCGCTCCTGGTTCAGTTCAATTGTGGTCCCTTAATTTGGACCCGCATTCAAAATTCATTTTTAATAAAATATACGAGGCTTCTTATCATACCCTTGCCAAAAGGGTATTTCGATTTTGGTTAAATTGTTGGTAAAATATTTTCTGGCTTATCTCGACAAACTGAACTCAAATAGCCATGGATCAACGCGTTCTCTATGAGTTTTAAGACTACAGTGATATTGATATTATTCCGATCGGAGTATGTAAACTAAAGCATCTAAAAACTTCATATTTTTAATCTGGAGAAAATTAAATCAGAATCAGTTGGCTGTATAATATAGCTGCCATAGAAACGGACATTTTTTGTTCCTAAGCAAAACGCATTATTTGTCTATGTCCGTGTAGATATTGTAATTAATTCCATACTTTATTATATTTGATAGATAAAACTCTAAATAGATTCGGGAATTAATACAAAAGGCTACCTAACAATCAATTGCCTAATAGAAATTTTGTAAGGGTATACAAATTTCGATATGATCCAAGTTTTACTGACCTTCTAGTTTTACCACTTTTGACAGCATCATTTTGTTCACGAACAATGATACGAGATCTGAATCCGACTACGGCTTTTACTTTAAAGAAATCGTGCATAATGTCATTAGCGCTGCATCATCCACCATCCTCTTAAAACTGTTCAATGAATATCGTCAGAATGGCTTTGTTGTGCTTACATTAGCCTCCGTAATGAGCTGATTTCAATTTAAGAATTCCACTATGCTTGTTGCATAGTTGCTTATATGTATATATGTACATATTTACCGATGAAGAACTTTAAAGTAAAGTAAGGGCTTAATGCAAGCCTTATAAGTCCGTCTGACTGTTTGTCCTGCTGACTGGATCTAGTCCTTCGAATAACTCATATAGATCCCTTAGAAACCATCGGTGGGGATCAGAAATTTATATCAATTACCACAGTTACTAACCAAACAATTAATATTAATTAATAATAATTGCGTGCTGTGCTCTATGTTTCGCAACGCTAAGATTCATGTTCTTAGACCTTGACGGACTAAAACGAATTTTACCTTATTGCAAAAAAAAGTTTCGTATATAAATAAAGTTGGCATTGCCTTGCAATTTGAACTATTTTTCCCAGTATTATTTTAAAACGAGTCAAAGACTTCTTGTTAAATTGTTATAATTGAATTAGTTAATAAACTTTATAAATTGTAAAATAGAACTCAAATCATATCCGGAAAATAAATAGAACTTGGAAAAGAGACTTTTGTTTTAAACTATTTTTCTTACTTGCCAACTCGTGCTTGTCAACCTGATTTACTTGAGAATTCCATGATATTTTTAAGTAATGATAACACGTCGAATCTTGATGGTCCACAGGGTTCCTATAAACATCATATATTCTAGATTCTATATCGAAAAAGGATTTGTTCAGTTTGTTAACTTAATACTTTGTTTAGTACTAGCTTTTACTATGTAACCTATGTTTGTCAATGGCCTATCGTTTTAACATTTTAGTTTTGCATACTTCCGGCTACTAGATGAGGTTTTCTTTACAAAAAGGTATTATAAATGTATATAAAAATCAAGACTTGTCGGTATTCATCAGGCTTGTGATATTATCCATGTACATATAATCATTATATAATAATATAATCATATCATCCTGTTGTTTAATTCTTTAATTCTTACCCCCGTATCTTACATTTATTGTCTCAGCGTCGAATCTCTTCAACAAATCTGTCCATATCCAGCAACAGCCACATGCATCAACCTACACAAGTATCAGAATTAATGTCCGTGTATATATATCACAAATTTAAAACGTTAACGATTCTACGATCTAACATTGAAAATCGTTTAGCGGCAATTACAATTAAATGTTGGAAACTCTTTGAAGTGCAGCGATAATGGGACGCCAGTAATCCCAATTCAGTCCAAACATTTCATGCATTCCTTTTTCAGTTCCACAAAACTGTGGAAGCGGCTCCGACTGAGGCCTTGTAGCTGTGGTCCCTAGTCATATCGCATGAGCCGGCGCACGCGCAGTAAAACTACCAGCGGCATCTGTTTCTGCTTTGAAACCTGCAACAGAACCGACATCGCCATGATCCAACTCAACCGAAAGCCGAGGTTAATACGCTGTCACCAACGGCACACACATGTACGCATCTATGTACATACATACACATGTAAATATGTATATACAGAGGAAGCACAGTGCATGCAAATCGCTTGCCTCGATGCTCTGCGTACCAATGCAAATATGCAGTTCGGAAGACACAACACAGAGAGTGAATGGGTAAACAAGACAAATGATAAAAGGCAGCGAAGAAGGTAAAGCAACAGCGACCACGGCCAGCGTTGGTAAAACCATCAGCACAGCAGTTGAAGTTGATACGTTATTTGACTATATTTCGTTCAATGATTCGGAACAACTTACACCACACGGTTCTATATCTATTTGGCTATCACATCAGCAGGCATGCATCGGATTCGGAATAGGCATCGATCAGTGATGCCTAAATAGACATCGATTTCTATTTGCTATCCGCAGATGCAAGAAGAACAGCGAATCCCCGATGCTGCCCACATATTTACAGTAGTTCAAATGCAATGGCGACCATCATCGTGGTTCCACAATTTGACGCTATTTCTGTTTGGTAAACGCATCTGCAGTTGCTATCCACTCTTAATCAGTAATCCGTTAAATGTGAGCAAATAAGCAGCTAGTGTCGAATGTCGTCGTTATGGGAATGTGATAGTGCCGAAGATTGTATAGTCCACTTATACGAACGCCGACAAACAAAGCATACATACATACACACCACACGTATGTATATGCACAACAAACAAATGCATGAGTAGAAGTTAAAAGCTATGCAAACATTTTTTCTTTCTTTTTGACTTAAAATATTAAATTGAAATAATTGCTTTTTAGGAAAACAGGCACATACACAGACCCTCAAGTATTTGATCAATTTCATTTAAATTTAAACTGCAACTTGAATGTGTACATGTAAACTGCAATGCAAATAATGATAAAAATGTTTTTGGAGTTTTTATAGGCTTGTTATACATACAAACGCAGTAATTTCTTGATCAACAGAGCGCTGACTTAATATAGCCGCTTCACAAAAATAGCCAATATTGTGCATAGAGCTAGTCACAAAAGTATTAGCTGCAAGGTTCCTGTTCAATAAAATAGACATATTTTTTTTTGAAGGGAGTCGATACCGTAGCAGCTAAAGTTAAAACCAGGTTCTTTCGGAACTACAATATATAATAATAGTCAATTTAAAACTGAATCTTAATATATAAAATTAATTTGAATGTTTGTGACATGAAAAAAGTTTTTCTTCCCAAAAATCATTATTGGACCGATTGCTCCTTTGGGAGCTGTAAAAATTAATCTTAAACCCTATTTTCTTTAGACGACCAGAAGAACACAGCTTTAATCAATCAGCTCGTCGTTGTTGTGGTTCCGAAAACATTTACTTTATATAGTCGGAGATGCTGTCATTTATGCGTTGCAAAATTCGGACTTTATTTTTTAAATTGATGGCAATTTCTTAGAGGGTCAACTCAAAGTCGGCATACACGACTTGCTTGCTTCAATTAATTCCATTGCATTAGTCTTCATATTTTGCATTTATACCAATTTAATAGGAAAAATGATCAAATTAGTTAATGGAATTGTGAATGTCATTAAGAGTTTTCACTTTAATAAGAAGTTTGCAACACACAAAAGGTAAAACCTTTGTTGATCTGTGGAATTCGAATTCTTATACTTTAGGGTTTTCCCAAGTAGAGTGTAGAAACTTCGGCATGGCTGAGGCTAGACCAATTAAATAGTTTTAACTATCAATAATTAGGAAATACTTACATATTTCTCAATTGAAAAAGAAAAAGTCCTTAGAAAAAATGAATTTTTCTATTGCTATTTGTGTGTTGTGTCTACCAGCCAATAGACGTTACTTACATCAAGTTACATGAAGTGCCTTATCAAGCAGAATACCAATGTACATACATACATTAGTATGTATGTATGTATATGCAATTATCGACTGACCATCGCCAGCAGCTGTGCGGAACTTTCATTCTACGCCGTTTTGTATGATTTTGTTCCAGGAAAAGTCATAAAATTACTGCGTAACAACTGCAACAAGGTGTTACGAGAATGTTAAGTTCTAGTGCCCAGCAGTGAGGCTACCGGGGAAACTGTCGGTAACATTGTTTGTTGCTTATAGAAATAAAATTGTTAATTGCCAAATGCTTGACTTAGCTTTCCCTAACTGATTATTGAGCAAATGAAAAAACAACGTCATTGTTGGCAGGACAATTCGAACAGGGTATAACGACGTCGGCGACGAGGCTTGCCTTTATAATATACTTCTTGGTGGGTGCTGGAATATTGTATGAAAAAAGGGTCGTGGGAACGTCACGGGCCACATTGTGAAACTAATGTTTAAAGAATCCAGTAACACTTTGCCCACTAAATGTCAAGACATACGCACTTTTCGAACCCGTTTTACTTATAAAGCGTTGCTTCTTGCTGATATTGAAATGCAGTTGTAAACACCGCATGAAAACAGGCTCCGTGGAGTATGCACACTTAACATTCATTTATGGACGAATTAATTTCTAATTCATATGCAACGCGGTGACTAGTTCGCTTCGCTTAGGTCTAACAATGGATGTTAGCAGCTGAGCTACACATGTTTTCGCCCAAATCTGAGCTACCATGCTATTATCACGTACATCACCCAGTAAGCTGCATACGCATAACCACTTATTATGTATAAAATAAATCGTATTCTTCAGTCTCCAGTAAGGTCAGACTCTCAAATTGTTCGGTATATTGAATGGAGAAAGAGAGAGAGAGAGAGAGAGGGAGAATGACTTTACAGTATACGATAATCTCATTATCTTTTCCTTCTCTTCAGAATATCACAAATGAATTAAACAAGTCGACTTGACTAAGTAGAACTATTAGGTAAAAGCCAAACTACTTTCAAAATCGCCAGTAATTGAAAATTACTACGCTCTTTCAATCACTCTGTCCTACATTAACATACTAGCGCACTAGCATGAAATAAATTTGTTTATTTAAGGTTACCATTCGCCAGCCTATTATTTGGGAACGCGATTAATCTAAATACCTCAAAAATCGCTGTCATTTCGACAGATTCCTCCAAATTATTTCCGAACTGCAGCCGCTTCGACCGCTTTAATGAGGGCGAAAGACTATCCAGTGGGTTAAAATGGCTGTTAATACGACTTAGTAGATACCACAGACTTAATGACAGTAGATTCTTTACAGCCCTTAACTGAAAGACAAGCCTTGTTTGTGTAGCAGATGGTCAGCTGAATACTATATCTGTTCTTATAAAGAAGTTCAGGTTCGAAGGATTAAATTTGAGACTGATCCCATGATTGAGACAGTGGAATTTCGATAGCCATGCATGTATAGCAGCTATATAATATGGTCATATACTACACTACTATCCAGTTTGACAACAGTAGCTTTAGAATCAAAATGCCCCTTTTTTAAACACATCTTGAGATCGCTTTAATGCCATGTATATGAACACAAATATATCGAATAAAAATATTTCAAAGCTTTAAAACGCTTTAAGAAGATTTTGATGGCCCAGACAAATGGACAAAGGTGATTCCAAATCGAGTTGGACGACTTATCCAATAAATCTGATAAATAACAAAACGATCAGCAGAAATGTATCAATTAGCTTTCCAGCAATCACTTCCCTTCAATGAAACTATGGTGCATGCAACAAAGCTTAAAGATCACTTAGTCTGTTGGTCTCAATAAGAGGGGATAAAATGGATATCAAATATCAAAAATATATTATATGTATTATATTATATATATTATATAATAAGCAAGTCGTCTCTGTCTATATTGAATATACCGAGTATTAAATACATACATAGATGCGTTCAATAAAGCCGAACACCTTCAATATCGTCATCAACATACGGCCAAGTCTCAATCGACTCGACTGTTGATACTGATCCTGAATATATACTTTATGAGGTCGGAAGTCATTCTTTTTCCATGTTACAAGAGATAAATGGCAAATAAAAGAGTACAACATTAGCAGAAGTTTTTGGCATAGCCAATGACTGCCAGAGAACATCGCAGATTCGGCGATGGCCGTCCCGTAATTTTTTAAATTTATGCACGCTCGTATGTGTGGATATACATGCACTAATGCATGTATGTATTTTGTCTGTCTTTTCCCTATGTATATATGTATGTATGCATATGCATATATGAATGGACAAATGTTTTATATTGTGCACGCAAAATGCTGGTAACAGGCAATTATCACTTTGGCAGCGACTTTTACACATGAGAAGCACAGTTATCAGCTCAGCGAGTCAATCTTTGTGAATTTCATTTGGCATCATGTGCTACACGATATGATGAATACACAGACGAAATTACATTAAAAGCAGTGTGTTCTAGTAATAACTGTATACTACTAAGTAACTGAAAGCCCAGGAAAGTGCAGTAACACGTTTCGTGTGTCCAATCTGACACCTAGACTGGCGTAGGGCATCACTAAATTTAGATCACATAGCAAAGCAATGGCCATTCGCGTGCATTAGGGCTAAATTGAAAATAGAGCCAAAATAAGATAACGTTTGCATTGTTGGGACTTTGAATGGAACAATGAGAGCTTAACAGTGGGTACTTAGATAGGTATGGACGCATGTATGTATATATGAATATTTGTATTGTATGTATGTTCATACAAACATACATATGCATGAGTATTTACAGTGTTCAGAGCTTGCATTAATCTCTTTTCAAAGAAACAAAAGTTTCACGCTTGTCAAATTGTTTTCAGTGTATTTTGCTTTCATTTAATAATACGGTTTCATAAACAATCTTATTTGTTTCTTTAGCTGACCACAATCACATACACAGACATACACACATACATGCATACACACACAAATATATACATACGAGTCGTATAAAATATGTGAATGGCTACACTGGCACCTCCCACTGTGATTCGCATTGCATTCATTTCTGCTGCATCTGCAAAAGTCAATAAAACAGTCGCCCACAGCGAAGCAACAACGAATGTGAAAACTGTCGGTAGTGGGGATGGACAGGACGGGTAGATTGGGGAAGTACCAGAGAAATTAATAATAATAAGTGCTGAAGCAAAACATAATGTAAACAATTAAAATGCGCTTGGGCTTGACGATTCGCCGCGCCGTTGTCAATTTGCAATTCCAAGCAACAGCATTGCATTGAGGGCGGAGAATGGAGCTTTTCTGATCTGACATTGAGGGACGAATGCAAGCCCAACAACGGTCGATGGTAACTCTTCGTCGTTTGTTTGTAAACAACAAAAAGGTCACAAACTATTTATGTAGAATGTCGACCTCCGGCTCTTTGTGTGCGCTCCCACGTACACACCTAGAATACATACTTTCATTGGAAATACATACAAATACATACATATGTAAATACATACACATTGATACATTATATGTACGTATGTTACTCTGTGTGTGTGTGTGTGTGTATAGAAGTGAATGCTTGTATACGGAATCACAGAGATAGATACTTATGTACATATATACATACATACATAGATACATACATACATACATACATATATGTAGGGTAGCGCCTTTTCCAGTAAATGTTTTAATTGCAGTTTGCGCAAATGGCACAAAAGCAATTAATTAATTGGGACCACCATCACACACAAGCATTCCGCCCACATCACACGACGAAGATATGTAGTTCATGCGCATACACGCACACATATGTACATGCACACATACATATTCAACTTTCTACATGTGTTCATGGAATGTTGACACGTGTTCCCATATATGTACGAGTATGTACAATCCAGCACACATTCAAACACACACTCAAAACATCCACGGGCAGTTTCAGTTGTCATGCTCTGCACTCCGCAGTCCCCACTCCGCAATCCACACTTACCCGTTCCACATCCACCCTTGCCTATGCTAATGGGAATCGCAACTATGCAAAATTATCCCCGTACAAACAGAGACCTATGCTATGTTTGCCTGTCATAGCTTAATTTAAATAAGGAATTGTTTGACTCACAATCAAAATTAGCGCTCTCATCAATGTTAGCATGTTACAAAGACTTGCGACTTGCATCTTGGTTAAGCAGTAGTCTTCCACTATATACTACTGAGCTAACCATTGAAATTCGCAAGAATGTTGAAATGGTGATAAAACATTAGTTTTCTGATCTTTTCTATATGTGTGCATGTATAAATGCATACTTACATGCATTTGTTAGATTCAAAATCACCAAAAATATGACTACAACCCAGCAACGAACAGTTTTTACTCATGAAGTTACAAATCGTTTTTAATTCGACAAAAAAAAATCATACATGGCTCAATGGAATCAAAAGAGTATTGCTATGTTATAGTGGGAGTTGAAAAACCAAAATAAAATCTATTCAATTTAAAAACTAGAAGGATGGGCATTGACATCGCTGAAGTCCGTATACTCTCGCAAACTGTCTGTTTTATATATATGTATATATAAGACAATTAATTTTTTGATTTTAGAAATTTTTTGCTTTCGGTTGTTTTTATGACAGCTATAGCATAAATTGATTCTGTTGAAACTTAATATATTTCTTTATATACATACTTATCGAACAAATACCAAATTTCGAGAAAATCGCTTTAAAACAACAAACTTATTGCTCTAAAGTGAAATATAAAGATTGTTTCGCGAGAGCTATGTATATGATATAGTCAACCGATGTTAAATATGTTTTGAAGTATAACAAACTAAGAAATACCGAATAGCGTGATATCCGAATAAAAAGCAACAAAGTTTTTATGTACATATAGCTTTAT
Source organism: Drosophila austrosaltans (assembly GCA_035045865.1). Classification (NCBI taxonomy): domain Eukaryota; kingdom Metazoa; phylum Arthropoda; class Insecta; order Diptera; family Drosophilidae; genus Drosophila; species Drosophila austrosaltans. Next base: position 1,190,377 of record JAWNOQ010000089.1, read on the forward strand.
TCCCGACCGATCGTTCCTATGGGAACTATGGGATATAGGCATCTGAACGATTTTATTTCGAGATATATAATGCTTGCAGCAAAAATTAGTTAATGTGGAATTATGGGGAATATCAACTCGGCTCGTCGTCTGATCATGATAGTATACATATGTTTTATATAGTCGGAGATCCTTCCTTCTGTACGTTGCAATCTTTTGAATGTAAAAATTAAATTTATTTTTTTTATTTTGGAATACAATCCATCCCGCCACATTAAGAGATTGAACCAGCGTCAATTTTTTTTATTTCCGATTTTGAATTGATCTTATAGTAGTCCGATCAGAAAAATTACTGCTTCCATATGGCTCAAAGAGACTTAAATTATATTGGTATTTACCTACCTAACCAGCTTGAAAAACGAAAACCAAATTTTTTCGGAAAATAATATTGTTACTGATATATGTAGGCCTATCAAACGATGCAATCTTTTGATTTTTGTTTTTAGTAGCAAGCAGGAATGCATAATTCAGTTTTTTTTCTGTCCCTCTCCTTACATGCATTTGATGTTCTTGTTGACGCTCAATAATCACTGAACCAACTCGCTTTTACCCAAAACTAAAACTATATTTATACATGTAATTAACAAAAGCTATTCCGCTTTCTTTATTCATCTATTTGTTTGTGTGTGTGCGTGTGCGTGGATATTTCTTTTTTCTCTTAGGAGGTACAAGTTGATAGTAATTTATGGACAGATTACAACTAAGTCTTTTAAAAGTATTTATTCCAATGATATTGTGCTATGTCAGCTTTAGCCCATTTTGCATAATGTTCATACATACCTTAATGCATGTATGTATGTATATATAATTGCTATTGAGGTTTTTCTTCTTTCGAATAAAGAGTTGCAAAGAGTGGCTAACGTACGTTAACACAAATACCCTACCAGTGCATACACTTATCATTGCATCTAATCTAAGTGAAAAACGAAATTGAATAAAATTACTCATTTCCACTTCCAAGGAAACGTTAAGTATGCCGCTAAACAAGCGACTTGCACACCCGGCCGCGGCTTGCCCACGTATCTGCTGTGTAGATACATTCTCATTCTCATTCTCATTCACATTCATAAATTTGAGTTCGCTGGCTTACTTACATACATCGATACAAACATACATACATACTGAATGTGTGAGCGAAAGAGCTGAGCTCAGCTACTGGCTACAGCTATTGCTACTGGACGTTTGGTCTTGGCTCAGGCTGCGTTCATTTATTCGACGCGACCACCCGATTCGACTTTGGCCAGCAGTTCGCGCGTTTATTTGACTTTTTGTGGGCTTGCTTGGTTCCGTGGCTGGAATTCTTAAAAACAATAAAATAAAATTAAGCAAAACGGCATTTTAATAATGCTGCCGCCGTTCTTTCCCTTTGTGTTGGCTCACCCCGATGGTTCAGGTGTAGGCAGAGGCCGGCTGCGACTGCGGCTACTGTTGTCTGCTGTTGATAGCCTTTTCTCTTGGTGTTCGTAATGGGCCATAATGGATCTTCCTAACAATTTGATGATTTATGTTGTGCACCTAGCGGTTGTTGTTTCGTTTTGGTTCTTTATAGAAGTTTTATTACGTTTATAGCGTTTCTGCCTGGGTATTTATCGCCAAAACCCACACTTCTTTCCCATATATATATGAGTCGGCGTTAGCAATGGGGAAGGCGATGTCGTGCGCCAGCGGGGATCGTTCTTAGGCGGATGAACGCCGACGCCGCCGCCGCTGCGCATGAGCCGTTGCCGTCGCGACACATTGTCATAATAAAGCCCTAATAAAAAGCAATTTTACGCACCTGTCTTTCAAGGATTCTGCCTTTCGTTAAAATTTATGACCTGTGTTTATAAGTAATGAGCTCTCAAAGTTGCTGTTTAACAATTTGCTTTATTAAATGAATACACAAAAAAGGTATCGAACAGTTCTAAGTGATTTTTAAGTAGTATTAGTAGGTAGGAAAAAGATCAATCACAATTCAAATGCATGTAAAACGGTTTACCAAAATTTTAGCATAGTCATTCATCAGTTCTCATGTGTGTTAAATTATATTTAAATTAATTTGTTTTCTCCATGTCGCCAATATTCATGTTAATTTTATTAATATTACGCATTAATAATAATGGACATGCATAAATAAAAACGTTGTTTGGTGTTTTGTATTCGACACTCGATACCCACTATACGTACACATATGTAGGTATGTACATCGGTTTCCTTCTGATGAGTTAACCCTGATGGCTGAAAATCAAAAATTTTGAATATTGCTGACAGGAAACGACGTCGATACACTCTCAATCACGACATGCCGCGCATAAGATATAAACATGTGTTTTATATTTAAAATTCCATCGATAGATCGAACGCCCAATCGTTTGATTGCCCGGAATATCATCTGAATTTAGTTGTCGTCACACACAGTTGACAATTGTTTTAGAAACAGCAAATGTGTCAGAAATATTGTCGTGAGTGTTTTTCATTTGTTTGTGGTACAATGGTCGTAATTTGGGACTTTAAAAGCTTTCAATGTGTCGTTTCTGCGTGCGTTGCAGGAATTTCAAATTAATTATTTTTTTGACCCCACACAATGCTCGTGGTTAAAAGTGCTTGGGAGCACGAATAATGTGAAAAGCGTTGTCATCGGCAAAACTCTATATGCTATTTGAATCGATGTTTTGGGTTTGTACTTAGATACAAACGTATTGATATGTAAACACATACATATGCATATATTTATACTGAACATATCAGATTTGCATCATGGGTACGTGTGGGTGTGTGTGTACGTGTAGTGTAGTGTATTTATGTGGAATAGAAAATATATAACATTTTTTAATGTTAAACAAACTCTTTGACTTTCAGAATGAATAATCAGATTATACACAAGTTACTGCAGATACAGAAAAAGAGAACATATTTAGTAGTTAAAAAGTGAAGAGATATGTAGGTATGCATATGTATTATACTACTGACTTATGTTCTTGGAAAAGAAGGCCTACAATTTAAAAAACAATTTGCAAACGTTTGCCCTGTCTCTGAACAATGGATTGGAAAGGTGTGAATTAATTTGCTGCGCACGCCGAATGTCAAGTCACCACAGAGAATGCCAATCGGTCCGTTCAGTTTGATCCGAATCGCTACCACCCTTTAGTCGTTCAACATTCTCAATTCCCAATTCTGAATATATTTATACAAAAAGTTTGCATTAGCATCCCTTTAGCGGCTCGAACAACCTCGGGTTTTAGCACTGTGGTCGACTTATCAATGACAAATCTCCAAAATTGTTTCCTTTTTGCTTGTGTTGTAAATTTAGCTTGCTGCCACTTCTTCACCTTGCGTCTGGTTCTAATACAAAAGCGCTCAGTGCCAGTGTTAACAGCCAGCATGGTTTTGGATGCCCAACGCCCGCCAATCAGTGTTCAACTTTGGTTTAGCCGCACTCGTCGGTATCTCCACACATACCGCACTTTTTGTGATTTCGTGCCTTGACTCCTTATTTTCCCGGTGGGATTTGAGGCTTCATGAATGAAAGGCAAAACCCCAGCGGCACATTTTTCAGTGCATTCACACGCAGACACAAAATATAACTGACGAGCGGAAGTAGAAGTAGCCGTGACTGCCGATATCTTGAGTTGCCTGTGCTTCAATTGAGACACTAAGCAAACCCAACTAAATCAAACTGTCTGTGATCCCTTGACAAAAGTACAGTGTCCTGTTATATGTATGTATATACATACATATACATATTTGCACTACAATGTGTGGACCCATCCTCCCCTTTGTACTTATCGTGTCAGTGCTTGAAAACAGGTATTAGATTGGGAATTGCTTGCCTGTAGTAAGTGGAGTTGCATGTTTGTATTATTGTGATTGACTGCGCCCTTTCCCCGGTTATGAACAATCAGGCCAGGCGGTGCTTATAGTTTCAATACTTTAACTAATTTTTAGCTGCATCTAAATAAATCTGTTTAATTGGGCTCTTTGAATTGTCGTTAAGATGAAATATGAATTTGACTTTATGCTTTTTATTTACATACATACAAACGTACATACATGTACATACGTATATGCGTCTGTTCGTATGTACATATGTGTTTATGTATATATCAATGTCAATAATGATTAGGTCTACGAGCTTCACTGAGTAATAGGATCAACATCGGACCCTGTGTACCCAATCGTCGTCGCTGGTCGCAATCGAGACACATTTATTTAATCAGCACGTTGCTCGCATTGCAGGAAAAGGCACTGATTGCCCTTGCCTGACGGTGCTTCAACATTTCGCGAGACAAAAGTAAAAAGCAACAGCGACACAGACATGCTGACAATCGAAATTCGAAATGCTGAATGAAGGCGCAAACTAAAACAATATCTGATTTGAAGCATCCGGTCGCGATTGTCATTGCCACCTATTCCACGCCACCGACTTGGCGACACGCGTGGTGGCGGTAGCGAAACAGAGACAGGCCATGCCATGCCGAAATGAGAGCCCCAAACTCACTTCCTGCGAATGTCTGTCCAGCAGTTTCTCTGTCCAATAAGACTCAGTCCTGTTGCCGTGGCTGTTGTTACTGTTGCTTTGCTGTCGCCATTGTCACTACTGTTGTTGTTGATGGTGATGCTTAGGCTGTTTTTTGTCTGCATCCCCGAGTCAGCCATCTGCCTCTCACTTTCCCTCCTCCTCACCATCTCTCATTCTTTCCTTTTATCTTTCTCCTCCTTCTTATCCTCCTCCGCTACCACCAACTCTTCTACTATCCACCTTAACCGTCCGCTATACGACCCATGCCCACACCCGAACTCGGATTCACTATGCCTGAGAGTGCGAGATCAATCGTATTTGATTGTAGAATGCGCGGTAGGTAAGCGTTAACGATGTTTTTGAAGTTTCTGCTCTGTTCAATTCTGGTATTTTACTGTTGTTTTTGGAACCAAGGAGCGCAGCGACAAAAAATTGCGACACGTTATTTCAATTTAAAATGTTTATAATTCAGAGTGTTCTTTGGTCTTTTTTGCTACCTCGTTTGTTGTTGGCATTCGCAAGCTCAGAACGAACTGTCGCCACTTCTGCCATGTTTAACAAAAACAAAAGCGCTGGGAAACCAATCCAAACCAAACCGAACAAAGCAAAACAAATCCAATTCAGCTCTAGCTCCGTCACAACCTCAATGCTTTGCCATCAATGTATTGTATTTAAAGTTTGAACACGAAAGATTTGTTGGATTGACATTAACGTGAACGTGAACCCTTATCCTTATCCATTCACTTACCTCTACCCTTATCCATACCCTTACCCATATCCAGAACCCCAACAATTATTTCCCCAACTGTGGTGTTGAGCCTCCTCCGCTGGTAAAGTGACAGTCAGGCTTTGCCTATTGAGTGCTTGTATTGTTCGGATATGTTTAAACATACCCTGGGCTTTAGGCAAACAGCCATACAATTTTGTTTTGCGGTAATTTCGATTTCTGCTAACACGGAAGGTAGGCCAAGAACAAATAGAAATTAAATGCACTAGCCACATCTTCTCAAATTGTCTCTGTTCTATAGCAGGCTTACGGATTCAGCTATCATTTTATGTATATACTTATGTATGCCCATATGAAGATACGTAAGTAAATGGGTATGTATGTATGCATGTTTGTTGTCTACATATACATTTAAAAGGGCAACAAGAAAGGCTGTGAATGCACTACCCAAGAAATGACAACAATGTGTGCTTGGGTGGCGGTGACCAAGGACCCATATAACTTAAATTTAAACTTATGCCAGCCTGTGTGACTGATGCTGGGTCCATTAAACAGCAAATACATTTATGACCGTAATTATACCCTAAAATTCAAATTATATCCACAAACCAAAAACCGCACATTGTGTCCGTGTCCACGCTGTGAAGGCTCAATTCGAAGGCATAGACTCGCCATGGTCCTGCGGCTTGCCCTGGACAAGGCAGTCCAATAAAGCTTCTGAATCGACTCCGGCTTGGGCTTCCGCCCTACACCCGGCACACACTGCCCTTCAGTGTTCGCATTTATTTTTACAAGCTTGTACCCGAATAGTCGTAGGCTTTGTCGGCACGCCTACACCCATCCTTTATCTTCAACCTGGCCGAGAATGGGCAAGTCGTCCTTGACTTCGAACAAGCCATGCCGGATAATCCAGCAGTGCTAAAAACTTTTTAGAAGTCATTAAAACCTTGTAGTGGTAAAATTAATTACTTGTAGTTGCAAACAATGTAGCCACGCCGCAAGCAACATTTCCATTTTGTCTTCTTCTTGGCATTCTGTTTGCTTTAGCCAGGCCGACACCATCGTATAAGGTTCTACAATAGCAAGGCAGTTAGTTGGTGAAAACATATTCACTTTGAAATTTATTAACTTCGCGTGTTTTGTTGAATTAAGAGCCTAAATATAAAAGTTTCGACAATGTTTTTAAAAGTCACAGACCCATTCACAACTCATACATATTTATAATTTTCAGCGGAAGATATGCAAGTACACTTAGAATACGATTTTAGTAACCAATTAAAGTGCTGCAATACAACAAACGGCTTAACCATATCACCTTAACTGAGTTTAGAAGAGGCCTACTTTCACAGCTTACATATCCATGAAAAACCTCATTTGATCGACCTGACTTCCCGTCTGTCTGTCCAATGGTTCATATTGATACCACTAATCGAGAACATATTTACATAGAATACCACAATTACTTCTATCTATTACAGTCTTCTGCCCAATGTTTAAATTAACTTGATAAATGTTTACGATTGCGTATCTGTGATAAACTCTCAATTCTGTAACCGCATATTTTTGAATTGGCAAGTGACGGAAGATATAAATGTGTGCTTATTTGATTGCGTAAACGAAATGATAGCTAATGTTATATGTGCTTTAATTTCTTTAAGAGGATCCGAATATCTTGGTTAATCTTTTCTCTTTAATCGTATATTCCTTACATAATGGGTGGAAAATTGTGTATCCTTTAATATTTCCTTTAGATGGTGAGCTATTAAATATATCCAAATATTAGTACATCTTTCCCGTTCCCATATGATGAAATTGTAATTAAAGTTTTCAAATTGTTTAAACGGGGCATCAATAGACAAATCAGTTAAGATATAACCGAATGCCCTTATGAACATTGAATCGTGAATCCAATGATGGGCTTAGCTAACAAATCTGTTAGAACAAATTTGACACACTGTATTATTAAAGATGAATTTCTCGAAAATCAGACTACAAACATCGGATATACATCCACATAAAAAAGAAAGAGAGAGTGAGGGGTTGTCCAGAAACTACTTGGTGCATTAAGGGGAATGTGAAAGTGAAATGGGCTTAACACAAGCGTGCACGACAAATCGTATTTTGGAAAAAATGAAAAAGAATTGGAAAAATTTGAAAAGCTAAAGCTAAGTTACGTAGATTACGGACAACCCCTAATGGAAGGTGTGAAAGTTCTCCATTGACCGGAGATAGTTTTGGTGGGACTTGACTTTCTAAAATTTAAGTTTATACCTTGTACCCATAGGGTAAAACGGTATTTTACAGTCGCAAAAACAGACAGAAGTAAGCATTTCTGACCCCATAATGGATTTATATTCTGGATCAGCATCAACAGCCGTGTCGATTGAGACATGCCCATCTGTCTGTTTGTCCCTCCGTCTGTATGAACATCTAGGTCTCGGAGACTATTAGAGCTAGAGCTACCAAATTTGGTGTGATCGTCCGAAGATCCAGTTTAATCAAAACATAATCAAAATTTAGAAACATTATTTACCAGAGAAGTTTTGAATGAATCACATTTTTGTTTGGCCCACCTAATAATGTGTCCAATATGCAACATATGACTGAATTAAGTCGAAATCGGACAATAAATATTGGAGATATACGTAGAAGCGATTTTGTGCTGAAACGCCAAGGACCCTTTTTTTGCGAACTAGTTACAAGTAGTTTTGATTCTCCAAAAAACCGCGAACTGTTCCATACGGCTGATTGGTTCCTTAGTACTTATCGATTCCGTAGTACTAATTGGTTTTAAACGAAAATTTTGCGAGGGTATGGAAACTTCGCCACTGTTGAGTTACATATGTAATTTTCTCTAAAAATATTGGGAAATTGGAAAAGCGGGAAAAATTAGGTGGAAAAAGTAGAATATTTCATAAAGTACTTTTAAAACATAGGCGTAGCCAATAAGTGTATCCCTTACATATGAAAGTTTCGTAGCCAACCCGAGTCCGCTGCCGGCAAAATGCTAATTTTTTTCAATTAACGACGACTTAATTGAACATGACGCATTTATGAGTTTGGCAGTCGCCATTTACTTTAAGACAGGAGCCAGGCACAAAACGAGTGAAATGTGTGTTTAGTTTGACATTTGATAAATATGGAAGTTTTACTAGCCTATGTACAGCCAGTGTACACACTTGCATATTTTCACCTTTCATATGAAAAATACATTTATAATTATATAACGTATGAAGAGTTTGCAATGTTCCCAGGTTACAGTAGCTACCATCGGTAATTGTCTATGGGCCACAAAATTGTGCAGAGGCTGCAACAAATGCGAAAATGCAATACGCCATGAATCATATTATGCCAATTAAGCATGATCCAACATAGGAGCTATCGGCAAAATTATAAGCATAAGCAAAAGCCATCGACGGCATTCTTTCACTACGCCGGATATTCAATGTAGACAGCATTTGTGACTGGGGCGTCGACAACAGTTTGAAGCAACCGCCTCCGTTCGCCAGTCGGTCCAACCGGATGGGCTATTGGGACCACCAAAGCAGCAAAACTGCACACACAATTAACTGCATCGCTTGGTCCACGAAAATAATTGCAAGCACTGCACTGCATTGCATTGCATTACACGGCACTGCACCAGGCCAGGCCAGACCGTTCGCGACTTCACATGTAGTTGTAAGTACGATCGCCGATCATATTTCAGTCGCGGCTTCAGCCCCGTTAACTGGGGGCCCTGTTGATTTGTTATGGACTGTCCGAGCGACCCCCCAGTATGTGGAAATCACATAATTTCCATTTAATTACAACATCCATATTTGCATTTGATTTGTATTAACAGCATTTTGCAATTGAATAAAAATTAGTTCACGCCGCTGAGGGTCGTGACCGAACTGCGCTCTGCTAGTAAACACAACTGATAAGTACATGCATAGCCTATAGTCAGCAATTCGTTCATATTCGCTTCTTTAATTTAAACCAAAGACGGAAGACAACAAATGACAGGTTAGTTTACATTACTTGACACTCTCGTAGGTATCAAAACAAAGGTATGAAGGTAATTATTCCTTCTTTTGTCCCAACTGGGCGATGGTCAAAAGAAATCGGACTTGCTAATTTGTTTATATATAATAAAATAATATTATTATTTAATAAAACACCTGGGCTGATCGCAAAAAATTGGCAGACTTTTAGTCTTTTGTATACAACTCAGAATCTAGTGCATTAAAAGACAGATTATACGTTCATGTTGATATAGTCAATGTGTACATTACAACATTTTATACTGCTTCGATTACAAATAGTCCAGAATTAAAAATATGAAATTAATTTAACGGATCGCCCCGACTTTTGGATGTAAATATAGCTGATACGTAAGGGCGCGATTCAAAAATTGTCTTTATTTAAATTTAAGTTTCCCTCAATTACAGTATATAAAATTTTAATTAAATGTAATCAAATTATTCAGATCGTATAATTTGATGTGCCAAATAAAAGTAGTATATCTTTAAGTTTGTGCTAATTATTCTTTTTTTTTTTAAATTGCAGGAACGGAAGTGGACGTGTCGAATACTTCAAACACTTTGATCTACATTAATAGTTGCCAAGATTTCGGACGGACAGTAAGATAAAGAATATATATAGTTTAGGGGATCGGAAATGATTTACACTGCCAGTTACGTATTTTGTACTTAACAGGCTACAAAAATGAACTTTTATTTAAATAAGGGTATTTTGATGCGGGGTGAAAGAAAGTCGCATTTGATCACTGTTTTCGTATTTTATAAATAGATTCAACTGTACTAAATGTGTGCCACAGTTAGTTGTTTAATTCAATTAAATAATTTGATATCGAAATAAACAGAAATTTCTGGCCATATGATTACTTTGAAGTTTGCGAGTAAAATTTTTAATATTTAATTGGGCAAGAATCAAAAAATATCAGTCACCAAATGTTTTAATTATTTTTGGTATGTATTATTTCGATACATTTTGTCGACTCGTTTGAATTAATTAAATGATAACTAGATAAAATCAGAATTGTAAAGGAAATTAAATTAATCATATTCCTTACCATACTGTATTCCTCTCGTCGTCCCCTTCACCGAATATTATTGGAAAACATAGTTGTCCCAGTTGGCGGCTTATCGATTGTGCGTCGGCATGTCGCCAGCCAGCGATAAAACTGAGATCTGTCCAAAGTGCAGAAACTTTTCATTACGAATAAACTTCCTAAGCATTTCTGAGTCAATTGTTCCATGGATACTGTTTCATATGCGGTAGGTACGATTCTTGTTTGCGCTGTTGGTATTAACGAGCAGGTGAAAATTAATTGTCGGCCATGTGGACATGACATAAACGATTAAGAGACCGAATGGAACCGAAATTTTAGTCGCTGCACATAAGAGGCAAACATCTATTAGGCGTTTAATTAAAAGTTTCGCACTTACCACAATACAGTGGCGGCAAAGTCAACAAAGTTATTGTTGCCATCGATAGCGTTGGGAAGTCCATTCCGGTTGTCTTTGTCTAATACTTGGACAAAAGTGTCGATTTCACGCATTTCATGTTGCCGCCTCCAGATAGCGGCGAAGAGCAAACACAAATATTTGCCTACAATTGCTTACGGCCTGATAGATAGACCGTGGTCAGCTGGTCGTACGAGACAATTGTGCTCTACCCCTTGGGTACGCATGCATACGTATACGTTACGTATATATACATGTGTTTATATGTGTGTGTACGGTATATTCGTGTGTTTGTACATAATTGGGCTATCAGCTCAATGGCCATAAGCGGCGGCTCGGCAATACCGGCAATTAAAATTCGATAGAACGATTTGGCATCCGATTAAGTGGCTGAAGTGGATCTGGCGACAGACTGACCATCACCCACACTCATCACCATCCCCATCCAGATCCATATGGCGCTCATACTGGGACTTGGAGCGGGGCATCAGTTGTCAAGGTAGGAAGAGGATTGCTCATGTCGACAGGTGAAGTCATTAAACCACTAAATCAACGTTAATTAATGTTGAAAGTATATCTATTAGCAGACAACAGCAACAAGAAAGGGACTTACTCCCCTACCCAGCTGACCAGCACCGTAAATGCAACACCTGTCGGTGGACTGTTGTCGATACGGAAAGTCAGTGACTGTGTAATACATAGTGTTTTGGTCAGCCTAACCGCACAGACTACACTCATCCGATTAAACTTTTAAATAGATGTCAAACAAACTACATTCTGCTAACTACAAGGACTTTCGTTGTTATCGTACAGGTCGAGACCAACATCCACGACGACGTCTTAGGCATACATACGTATAGCCTCACCCGTTTATGTTGCTTTGGGTCGGCGGTCGTATGTATGTACGTACATGTATGTACATATGTATCTTTGTATGCAGGTACATCCATACATACGCACATGCATACATAGACATACATGTAGTAGATACATACATATGTATGTATGTATCACAAGGCCGAGTTCCTTAACCACCGTTGCCCTTGGGCATGACGGACAAACGTCCGAAATTTGACACTGTAAACGAAAGTCTTCGGAGCATATTTAGGGGACGGTTTGGTACACGGAAGGGTATGTATGCCAGCATTCCCTAGGCAGCAAGCAATTCTATTCCGCTAGCGGTTGGGCGGGGCTGTGTTCTGAAAATTAAAACTTTCTATATTCAATATTGTGTTTACATAAACCTGGCATGGCTTTGTTGTCAACATCAAATAGTATTTAAATAAACGGTAAAACTATCTCATTTGTTAATTTAAGTCATCAGTAGTGAAAGAAAGTATTTGAAATATTAATTATAGTACGGCAAAGAGGAAAGAAGATATAGCATAAATACTATGGCCATTATTCGAGTGGCATATATGTATTTGAAACAAACTTGTACAAATTCTATACATATATTTTAGCAAGGTCTATTACCCAAATTTGATCGAGAAAAGAAGTAATTGAAAAGGGTTTCTACATGGATATGCAAAATAGTTTTGAATGGCCCCCAACAACTGTCACTGCCTCCCCCCTGTGGGCACTTATCATGGTTTCTCGTAACCCTCATATCTTGATTTTGACCCAACTGAATAATAGTAAGAATTATGGTAATTATGGTTACTGTTCACTACATTTATGGAAATATCTCTATGTGTAGAAGGTTTTAAAACAAAGCAAATAACCAACAGACAAAAAATAAAATTGCAGTTTTTTTTTTGTGAAATTTAGCAATGTATTGAAAATTAAAATGTGCCTCATAATCAACAATGAAGAACAGCGAATGCAAAAGAAAATGAGAAATTATAATGACAGGAAATCGATCAGTGTCAAAGAAACATTATGGGTATAAATAATCCAATCAAGTAATTTCAATCGATTTATTTAAAAATAATTTAGTTGAAACCATTATTCTGACATACATATCTGAATGAATTTTTGACAAAAATGTTAGTAAAAACCAAAACATTTAATTCAAACCTGAAAATAGTGGATTCTTATAACTTATACGCCTAAATCCTTTAATATCCACTGTGAAATAAAGTGATAATAAAATACCCAATCCAGCAGTGTGCCAATTTAAAAAATTCAAAAAACAAAGTTTGTCCGAAAACAAAGAAAAGTGTGGATGGGGAACGAAAGAGTATTAGCATTTTGTAATGGCTAAAATCCTCTTATCAAATCTCCATATATTACTTCTACACCTTAAATCGAATCACTATTGAACACATGTGTATATATTAGAACTACTTCTTTGACTCTAGTTCTATTTACAAAGTGAAATTAGCTTAAACTTACATATACATATTGTTACGATTAAACATTGACAAACGTCTATGTCTCTTTGTAAGTTTTCGGACCAAAAAAAAAAGTGCATCAAAATCGAACATACACCTTTCACTCTATATAATATCAATATTTTATAATTTACGTATGTACATACGTACATTTGTACATGTAATAAACTAACAAAAACCGATTTGTTGCACTTACATAACGAGTAAGTAAAATAAATGCATCTTTTATAAAAAAGTTAAAAATAGCAGAAGAGGCCTTTATTTTGTCAAGTAATACATTTTGACTATATTCAGTACTATTCTACTATACTGTGTTGAACGGTTGTGTATACCAAACTTCTTGGCCCTAGCTTGTATAGTTTTCGTACAGTCGACACAGCAATTGATGCTAATAAAGAGTTACTTTAGTAGCTGGAAACATTTACGCCTACGTTTATATACATACGAATTTTAGTACAACCTTACATAACATCCAAGTGCATAACAAAAAATCAATTTTTTTCCGTTGGTTGATACTTCTTCTACTCTTTTGATTTTATAAGAAATGAGATAAATAAGTAATGTGAAGATCGTTAAGAAATAATAAAGGCAGTCTATGTATTATATAAATATATATTTATTTTAATTTGAATAAAAATGGCGTAATCTTATAAACCAAAGTGGCATTTGAACACACGCCAGTTTACAATAATCAGGCATCTAAAGCAACGTATTCGTAAGTGCATACATATGTAAGTACATACATACATACATACATACATACATCTATAAAAATGTATGTATGTATATAAGCAAGTACCAAACTTTTTTGACTGCAATTAATTTTTGTGAAATAATGAGAAATAAATTTATTTGTAAATAAATGTTTCTGCGGTGTTTAGTATATATTTAATCCGTATACTTTGGACAACTCTATTAGATATGTAAAACATCAATTAAAGTTCTGTTCGGATTATTTCGCAAATAACGAAAACAGAAGAACTCTACTGAATTATTATAGGCAATGTGTTTGTATGTATATGGCTTTGTGTATTTGTGTGTGTGTGTGGTATGTGCCAGTGCGAGTGTGTTTTTGTAAGGGGTGAGAGGGAGAGACTGAGACAGAACGAGTTAGCTCAATAGCTGTACTTTTCACTCCAACTGAAAGAGGGCTGCAGATAAATTAGCAGCCATTTTTTTCCGGGCGGTGCTTGGCCAATGCATGTACACGAACACATTCAACCAGAGGAGAAATACTGGGAAATTATTTTACAAAGTAAATACCAGTATACAGTACCTTCCATTCGAATTCACTTGAGGCGTGGACTTGAAAAATATGACTTACAAAGCAGGAAAAAGTAGTTGACGATTTTGGGAGACTGCGCGTTGCCTCTGGAAAATGTCCCAAATGTTTAAAGTGCATTCTAGGGTTCATCTTATGACTAAACACAACTATCGGAGTCATTTAATTTGAATGAAAAGCTTTTTACTCCCGCTGAAAGCTTAGCGGGTACAAAGCTTTTCACTGCAACTTGATAAGCTGCACCTACACGTTGCGGTAAATAGCTTAAAATGGCGGGCCAACGAAGTCGACGGAATCGGCATGCCTATAAATCAAAGAGTCTCATTTAAAAACTTCACTCGGTTTCGGCAAAATGGAAGCAGCAGTCCGCCTCAGCCAAAAGGAAACAAGTGCCAGCGGCTTTTCATCAGAGAGAATTAATCAGGGCAGATGATACAACAACTAAAAAACACCAGCGCGGTATCTTTTAAAGGCTTCTCGTTATCTGTTTAATCGTCAGAGTCGAATTTCAGAGCGTGGCCACGACTGGATTTTGGATGTAGACGCAGCCTTTATGTATGCATTCTTTTACGTAAGTATGTATGTATGTGCAACTGCAGGTATGTTATTCCACGTTGCTTATGTAATATATGAACATACATACGCAGATACGCACATATGTATTAAGATTTTGTGCTTTTCAGCAATGGAGATGTGTATTCTTCAACTACTAACATTGATTCGGCTCAGGCATCTATCAAGGGCGCTCCCAACTCATGTCGAATTATAAATTCTAAAAATTTAAATCAAATTTTCTCGCATAGACTTTGACATATTCAAATACTTAATGGATTTCGCTTCGGCCTGACAAGTACAAGCCCATTTAATCAATAATTAACGTAATCCATCAACTACAAAGTGTCAAATGCATTCGCGAACACACCAAACCTAAAAGGATTTTTCAGGAAGCTCGTCGTTAACGTCGTTAAAAAAATATCAAGTTGTCGCTGTCACAAGCGAGACACAGTGAAAAAGACATACAAAAAAATCCGCGCTCGTCATATCTTCCTGTCACACCAGCCAGCAGTCCCAATCCCAATGCGAAAAACAACCCTTGAACATGGCCACCAGAGTCAAAGTAAGGGCCAGAGCAAGCGTTGAAGCGCTGTAGATGTATGTAACTCTAACCCTCTGTAACCGTCTGTCGTCGTCGAGATAGCAGCTCAACAATACCTACTAAGCAGCAGACGCACAGCTTATCTAAGCCAAGAAGCCGACCTCGATCAACCAAATGCACCACCCCTGGGGCTGTGACATGGTACGACAGACATATAGATACCTACAATTACAAAATACAGCATGTTTGACTCTCTGTTGAATAAATGAACATCGGACCATGGATAGCTACCTACATACGTCAAGTTGACAATTTACCTGTACATTGACTATGCCTCTGACATTGCCCCATGATATTAGCTCACTAGCCCTCATCCCTCTGCCAGCATAAATTGTTTCGAAAAGCAAATAAACAAACTAACACCCACCAAATCGCTCTATAAATTAGCCCTTGACCAGTGGTCGATGACCAGTTGGCTTACCGACGGGCAAATGACCGTGAAATTTTTTCAATATGCTGCGTTCTAGTTACTGTTACTGTTACCATTGCCACCACCACTGCGGCCATGTGCTCATCCTCCTTTCTATCCGGGTAGGGCCAGCCACGGAGCGAAAACGTCCGGTATATATTTATAAGAATGAATGTGAGCGTGGACCAATGCTTACCCTGACGTACGCATAAATTACGCCACTTGGCCCTGTCGAATGGGCCCCTTCACGATCACTCTTTCCACTAGTTAACATAATTTTGAAGCTAAAGGCAAATGCTCCATATATTTATCCATGGCATCTGCCAGCAATTGTTGACATTTCTCCGCTTCGCCGAGAGAAATTTATATGCCACAATTTGTCAATTATTCCAATTGCTCTATCTTACATTAACATGAATGTATGTTTTTATAAGTTTAATTTATTTGAACATATAGACATACATATACATATGTATACATATACGCATATGTATATACACATGAATGTACATATACGCTCCCACAGTACCTGAAAATTTGGTAATCGACTCTGTATTTTAATACGTAAAATCTATTATTTAGCAAACAAATGCTTATGCAATACCATTATAAATACATTTATCCTTCTTTCGGTTTCGGACAAATCTTTTTTAGGCTTAATATTTATAAATTTCTTTGGCAGATACTTAATTTGACAAGAATAAAAACATTATTGAATTTTTTATTACAATAAATGTATGATATAAACGGACGTTAAAATAAGTCAATGTATGATGTATCATAGATTGTCATACATACATACATAAGTGAGAACCAGGCAGAGAAAGACCAATTTAATAAACTAGGTGGGGAATCTTTTCATTCCTCTCATTTTCTGTATTTTATTCGAAATAATTTTATTGTTACATTTTCATTCATTCACATTTAATTCTGCCGCATGCAATCTATATATGGAGTAAGTTAGTGCATTTGTATATTTAAGCCCGATCAGACTGTTATGAAAATCCATCGCACCATCAAAGCCAATTAAGATACGGGTCTAAAAACAACCACTAAAGGAATACGCGGCCGATTTCCGCGACAAAGCCGACAAAAGATCACATTCACATCCAATGTTAGCAGTCAGGCAGCGGCATTTTTGTCGCAACACAAGCCGTTAAATTAAGAACTCTGATTGGTAACAAATGTTTTTGTTCATTCGAGTGATAAAAACGTAGCGAACCGAAAAGATATAAAACTCTCTTTAGTGTCGTCTCAGCACAGCAATGATAAAATATTTAAATGAACTCTGAATAAGGAGGTTCTTGGACATTTAGGAAATCAGAGACCAAGACCTTAATGGACGTGAGCACGCACTCCAGACATAGCCGCTTAGACATGGACACACAAGGGACAGTGGGTACGATTTGAATGAAAAAAAAAATGGGACAACTCACATAGAGTGTTGTCGCTGGGCATGGCAATGCGTTTTGCTTGACTTTCGTCGATAACCACTGTATCTGTATCCGAAGTAAGTCGATCGACTGTCATGATAAAGAAAAAAACCAAAATGCAAACGGTCAAACTAGGATATTAAATTACAGCCATAGCAGGTTTGGGATGCACTGCGACGAAGGAGAATACAAGTATAAGCAATGTCGGCAGGACAAAGTCAGACCGTGTACCTGGTAAAAAAAACAGACAACCCCGACAGAGTAATAAAAGGGCAAGCAGTTGTAAAGAGCCAAACCACAAATATTGTGGAATTGAGTACTAAAATCTTATCGAGCTTGGAACTGATGAACTAGCCTCTTTGACTCGGCGGTTGACAAATAAGAAAATGGGTATACAACAGGTAGTTTATTGTAAAAAATTGAATGCATATTGAAAATAGTTGTAGTATATTAGGATTGTTATTCTCTCTGTTACAGATATTCGTATATGTACGTTTCCACTCATTGATCGGAGCACTTTGATTCATGGGACCAGGCGGGTGACATGTTGACCTTCTCCACGGGTAGTGAAGTTGCGTCGGCAATCAGCAACAGCGCTATTGTGCGACATCTTTGGCGCCAGCAGGCCCGGAGCCTTCTTCTGACCAGGGTATCTCTGTACATGGTACTTGCATATATGTATGATAGGTACAGCAGCAAGATTGTAATTATTCGCTCAATCTGTGTAGATCATAAATTTCCTTTGTTTCACTAATATTTTGCGGATATGTATTTTATTTTATAAGAAAAAATGTAAGAAAAAATTTAATGGTAAAACAAATTTTAAAAAATTCATATTAAATTTTTGTATAGAAATTAAATAGTTTATTAAATTTGACCAATTGTAAGTAGCTATTCTTTTAAAACATTTGAGTGGAGTTCAACTATTTGTATGTAGCCAGAAAAACTATCTATACGAATACAGTATTTATTCTAGCCGTATATAAAAGGAAGTTTTACCTTTTGCAGTGAAGAGTTGTCTGAGTGATAATAAACAATTCTTTTATTTAAAAGCAGCATATTTGTAAAAGTACACGGGTGCTTAGCCACCCCAGCAAACTGCTACCACCGATACAGCCTTGGAAAGTATTTGATTTAAGGGTGGTAGCAGCGGCACTTGTTCAATTTATCTTCCATCATGGGACATAAATTGGATCACGTGTCTGAGATTACAAATATATTTCTAGGCCGTGTGCCATTATGGGCGAGAGTCAGTGTATTGACCCTCATCTGATCTACCTTGAATAATATGTACTTTGAATAGTTCAATTATACTTCTCTTTCCTTTTATTTGCAGTATGTATGCACATACATACATAAATGTGAGTATTTATATATAGCTTACGTTGCAGGGCACAACGTAGTTAATAAAGTTATTAATGATTGCCTCATTAACTACATATGTATGTTCCAGCTTTTTTCAGGCTTTTCTCGTTTACTGCTGCCCAAATGCATGGTTATTTAGTGGTATTGGTATTCATTGTTGTTCACTGAGGTAGGACTCTTCTCGTGATTTGCAAGCGTGGTTGTAATACAACACAACGCTCTCATATTTAAATTGGCAGCGGCGCCACCTGTCAGTCCGTCTCTATACGGTTGCACGATCTGACACAGCACAATCGTGTGGCCCCTTGCCTCTTTTAGAGTTCAGAAGCTAAGCGATCGCCAACGATGCAGGCATTCGAAATCTTGAAAAACATTGTTCTCGGTTTACAATAACCATCATGGCCAAGCTGGTCGTGGCCAGTGTTTGGTAAAATGTAAGAGTTTGGTGCCCACAAGGGCCACACAGATGCCGATTACAAGTACCCTTGTACAGATAAGAGAGTCAAAGGACGTTGGCGATAAAACAACAGAAAAAATGGTTTCATTCAAAAGTCAAGCAAGGATTCTAATTATATTTTGTGGAATAGTTTTCCGTCTTGCTCAGAGGCAGAGACAGCCCTTAACCACAATGACCCTATCGACGCAGGGCATTGTCTGAACTAGTCTCAGAGTCCATTCAAAAAAATACTTAAATCAAGAGCTGAAAAAGTAAAAACTTCAAAATTTACTAATGCGCCGACACCCCGCTGCGACGTGAGCATATAGTCGCCTTAAATTGAGTTATACATACATACAACCGAATGCCTGACCCTTGGTGGTACCTTTTTAGAGGGTTGCCAGCGGCTTTACGGACAATGTTTTGACATAAATAAATGCCTGAATGACTTTAAGTGATGGCAATTTACCGACTTTATACCCAAAACAATTTTGCATGAATTATGACGGCATTCCTACTGGCAACTGAGAAGGTATGTATGTACACATAAAATATCGGCACTTTCTTCAGCAGATAAGATTGTGTTTTCAGGTAGTAGACAACACACAATTCTCAATCTCACAATGTCTTATATTTAAATCTATTCATAAAGGTAAACAACATCTAAATCAAAAGACAACAACAGCGTTAAGAAATTTGATATCTAGGTATATACATACTTATGTGCGTAAGTTTATACATATACATACATATCAGCAACATTAAAAAGTAAGTATATTCTGAAATAAAATATATAAATCATTTTAATATTTTAATCATTTGCCAAAACTCGATCACTAACACTTAAATTCCAGCATTAAAAAGATTGTAGATTTAATACTGTTGGCAGACATTGCACTGATCTAAATATAGGAAAGGAGCGAAAAGGACCGAATGTTATACCCTTTTTACAAGATATAAATAGTTCGAAAATAAATGCTGAGTTTGTCAAAGTTTGCGAACCCCTACAGGTCTAAACTATTCAATCGGAACAAGTTGTTAAGCGCAACGCTGCGAATATGATCTTTAGCCAATAAAGGAAACAAGTCGACTCTGTATACTCGTGTACACTCTGTACCAAGTAGAGATATTCTGCTAAGGAGTTATATCTAATTAAAAAAATTAAAAATTTTTTTTTGCATATTTTGAATACACATATATCTAAGAATGTTGTGTGAAAATTTCACATCGATTCGGATTGAAATTTTCACACGATATTCGTAGATATTTTTGCCAGGTAATGATCGAAGAAAAAAGGATTCTGAAAATTATTTCGATTTTTTAAGCCACCTCAAAGTCAAAAAATTTTCGAAAAAAAACCAATTTTGATTTTAGAAGCCGCCATTTTATTAAAAATCAAAATTTTGACTAATCCTTCGATCATTACCTGTATTTATCTATTCTCGTTTCAAATCTTTTGGATTTTTGCAATTCGGATAATCAGGACCAGAGATATCCTGCTCACTGCAAGACACTTATTTTCAGAGGACCTCCAGGAGATGTCCTGCAGGAGCTACGCGTTCCAATATTTTTTGCAAAACATAAAAAACTCTAAAATTTCATTGAATATTCGTCACAAAAGTTTTTCAAAAAAGCACGATTTTTTGGGCTTACAAGCAGATGTAACCCCTAAAATCAAACACTTTCGAAATCTTAATCAATTTAAAAAAAAAATCTATCTCGCTCACTTCTACCATTGAACAGAATATAGGCGACTCGCAGCACAGAGCACCAACGAATGATGTGTCGCTTTTAGCCCTGAACACTTGAAGTTATTTGTTATACCCTGTACGCATAGGGTAAAAGGGTATATTAAAGTCGCTAAAATGTGTGTAACAGGCAGAAATATACATTTCTGACCGATAAAGTATATATATTCTTGATCAGCATCACTAGCCGAGTCGATTGAGCCATGTCCGTCTGTTCGTCCGTCTGTCCGTCTGTCTGTCTGTCCGTCCGTATGGACACCTAGATCTCAGAGACTATAAGAGCTAGAGCCACCAAATTTGGCTAATTTTCGTCTAATGCGTACACAGATCAAGTTTGTTTCAAATTTTCGCCACGCCCACTTCCGCCCCCGAAAATCGGGAAAGCGAATTACCAGAGCTGTGTTAAAGATATCGTATTCTTACTTAAAAAATATTTTAAAATTCTTAAATCGGACAATAAATATCGGGTATATAGCTATATGAGTTTTGCACTGCATTGACAAGGCGACATTGGCTGACAAGAGTGAACGAGACAGCATGCGTTCGCTGTTGCTGTATGTTAAAGAGAATTTTGCATAAAATTAATGGCGATTTCGAGGATATTCTATTTTATTTAATATAATTAGTTGGTATAGGGTATACTCAATGTCGGCAGGGACGACTTGCTTGCTTCATTTTTATTTTAGTCTGATTGGGTAACTGAAGGTTGTTCAAACCGATTCACTCGTACGGGCGCACCGCAAAATAGTAAAATTATCTTGTAGGAACAGGCTGTAAAAATCTAAAAATTCCCAACCCTATGTTAAACCACAATCCACTACTCCAACAAACAGTATCTGTCTAAGAATTGATCTCTTTGATCCCTTTCGCATTTTGCTTAAGATACAAATTTATTCTATTGAAGCTGTTCGATCTGAACAAATTTTTGTTTATAGATGCCGACATATACATGCATTGGATATATTTTTTGTACATTGGGTTGTTGTGGTTGTGGATGCCCTTCGTTTCTATTGTGGTCCGAGCTAACCCATTCAAAACTTATACATGATAAAATGCTTATACATATATGCCGAGAGTCGTCGGAAAATAAAAGCACAGTGGAAATCATAATGTTGAGACTGTTTTTTGCTGACTATATTTATACAGTCCTTCTACAAGCGGATTGCGATTGGATAAAACGACCTGAGAATATGTTTTTTCCGAAATAAATAGATTAGCTGAAAAATGTATAAAATTAGTTCAGTTCTATCAATACGTTGTTCTTGTTGTTGTTACTAAGCTTGGTGATTCAAAAATGAGAAAGATATTTGATGGTTTAAACTCATAAGCAGGACTGGATCCAGGAAAGCCTATTGATCAAAAAATGATAGCCACATTGTAATCACATATGTAAATTAATTAGTGTTCTCGAGTTCGAGTCTCATTGTGGTTGCGCAACCTATACACCTTTTAGTAGACTCCAGCGAACACGAAGGTGAGCGATGAAGGTTAGTTTTATTGCTTTATAAAAGCACACGATCAGACGCATCAAAAAAAAAAAAAAAAAAAAAAAAAAAAAACACGTTATGGCAAACTCATTACACTAATTCATTTCAGAATTGTTTGTACGTGACACATTGGGATATTGGACGATGTTCTTCATATATCTATAGAATTTGAATCAACAATTCAAAAATTTCATAAATTTCTATACACACTCAAATAGGCATATTTGTTTGTTGCTGTAATTGATGTCAATGCTGTAGCCTTTAACATGATATTTTTCAAAATAACGGTTTTGAATTTTATCACTAAAATAATTTTTTGTTGCGTGCAAACAGGGATATACGCTGAAAAGATGCCTCTTTTTTCGAAAACCCTAAAAATATTTTCTGTTGCATCTTTTCAGGGCAAAAATTCTCTAATGTCTGCAATTTAGAGCAAGAACTAAACGTTTGAACCGTTAGCACTAATGTTGGTGCAATAATAACATCTTAGCGGTGTGTTGCGGGTAGTTGGAATTTCATTAAAATGAAGCGAACATCCTTGCTAACTATGCGTCTATCCTGTACCTTGTACAGCTAATAATTAGATCTCAATTGAATTTTGTTAACTCGCAGCAACAGCGAACGCATTCTATCTCGCTCACACTTGACGGGAAATGTTGCACTTGCCATTTCAGTACATGCCGCGCCTACGTATACATATCTCCGATGTTAATGGTCGAATTTCAATTTCATTAAATTTGGTCAGCCTGTGCAAATTGGCTGTATTTTGAGGTCAGCTAAATAAAAATACGATAATTTTAATAAAAATACGATATTTGTAAAAAAAAAAAATGGGAAAATGGGCGTGACAAAACTTTAAATCTGGACTGGACGGATCTAGTATCCAAATTTATTAGCTCTAGCAATGTTGACACGACTGTTGGTGCTATTTCAAAATATTTCGAAGGATTTTTTCTCCTAATTTAAATTTTTTTGAACAAATAACTATTGGATTTTTTTCTCGAAAACCGGAAAACAAGTTTTCTCGTTTTAAAACTCTGCAATTTTAAGAGTAAAAAATATCAAAGAAGCTAACTTTAGCCTTGCCGAAGTTTGTATACCCTTGCAGCTTCAGACCAATAATTATAACTTTAAGTATAAAAACTATAATTATAAGTATAAAAACAAAAATTGTAGAATAATTGATATAAATGTTTAACAAAATCGAAAGAAAAAATATAAAACAAGCTAACTTCGGCCTTGCCGAAGTTTGTATATCCTTGCAGTTTCACTGTTTTATTATTTAATTTAAAAACAAAAATTATAAAATAATTGGTATATGTAAATGTTTAACAAAATCAAAAAAAAAAAAAAAAACAAAAAAGTAGAAAAAAACACTAAAATCTTTCTAAAATCTTTCACTCACCTTCTTCACCGAGAATTGAACCATCAAAACATCAAGCTATCGTGCGATTGACCTCTACATACTACACCACCAATCCCACTTAAATTACTTAAGCTAGTTTGCCATATATAGCAAACGCATCTTTCAATTTCGTTCTGTGCAAAAACACAACCCAAATATTTCTGTCTCTCTCACATACCACGTGGTGAAGAATTTTTGCATATGTATGTATGTGTGTGCGTGAGCATTAAAATAAATTGACTTTCCATCAAATTTGATTATTGATTTGTAACCTTAACAATTATCCGATATTGTTCAAACTTGGTGTGGGGTGTATGGGTAAAAATTGAATTTAAATGAAACAATAAAAAAACAATAATTTTAGATATTTCTTATTTGGTGTCGCGCGGATTCGAACACGGGTCTTTTGTGTTTGTACGGCAGATTTCTTGGAAATTTTTTGTTGCTGAAGTAAATTGATTATATTGACGATATGTTTTATTGATTTGTAGCCATAATAATTATCCGATTTGAGTCAAACTTGGTGGCTAATGTTTTGGTACAAATTAGATTTATATTCCAAAAGAAAAATAAAAAATTTTTAATTGGAACCCTATTATTCCGATATTGGATATATCATATAGTAATCCGATCCGACCGATTTTCATACTTCGTCTACCTACACCTTTAAGAAAGCTAACCACTAAGTTTCAACTACGTAGCTTAAAATTTAAGTTCGAAAAGCTGCGAACAAACAGACAGACGGACATGTCTCAATCGACTCGGCTGTTGATGCCGAGAATATATGTATATACTTTATGGGGTCAGAGACGTATATTTCTATGCGTTACAAACATCCGACCAATTTTATAATACCCTCTGCAAGGGTATAAAAACAATATTTTTATAAAATTCTCATTTGGTCCCGCGCGGATCCGATCGAGGTTCTTTTGTGCTTGAACGGCAGATTTCCTTAAAATTTTTTGTTGCTGGAGTAAATTGATTATATTGACGATATGTTTTATTGATTTAAAGCCATAATAATTATCCGATTTGGCGGATAGAGTTTTCGTACAAATTGGATTTATACTGCAAAAGAAAAAAAAGATTTTAATTCATATATGGATATATCATGCAGTAATATGATCCGACCGATTTTCATAAGTTAACCACCAAGTTTCAACTACGTAGCTTAAAATTTAAGTTCGACTCAGCTATTGATGATGATCAAGAATATTTTTATTTTATGGGGTTGGAAACGTATATTGCGTTACAAACATCCGACCAATTTTATAATACCCTCTGCAAAGGGTATAAAAAGATTTTTTGCCCAATTGATTCAAATGAGGGTGGCCAAGAGTGAGTGAACAATGTGGAATGGACCTTGTTTTCAACAAGGAACAAAAAAATTTATTGTTGTTCAAAATATTACCCCAGTTTATTTAGTTTTCCTTCCTTCCTCTTAAGTCACCTCCAAAATATGGTTTTTGATTTGTTCAACTGCTTGTTCAGCGCTTGAAAATCTTCTTTGTTTATGAGATTAATTCACCTGCCGAGATGTGTGAGAGCTCTCATTGTCATGATGGAAAATGATTCGTCTTTGACAGTTGGTCTTGCGAATTTCTCTGAAGACCTCTGACAAACAAATGCTCCTGTAAAACCCAGAAGTAAAAGTAAAACGTTGATCTAACGGATGCCCCTATCTCACAATATGTCACATGTTGATCTTGCACAGCGATTGAACTACGAACACAATTAAATTCTGCAAACCAGTGATAAGTTTTTAAATTAAGGACATCGACACCTTCTTGATGGGATAAATCACGTCGATAGTTGTAAAGTGGACGATTCCATAGAAGTTGGCACACAAGAAGTTCAAAAATAAATTGTAAAACTTCAGTAAAAAACATCTCTATTACATTTATTAAAATTTTCTTATATTTTTCCCAACGATACTCTTACAGTTTCGGGCTCGCAAACTTGCGATTTTTCCAGCACATTTCTTACAATTTTCTCACCTGCTTTAACAGATTGATTGGATTTGTAAAAATTTAGTTTTCATTCAAATCCACATTATAGTTGGCAAATATTCAATATAAAAAACATGTTTGCCTTTAGTGCTTCTGGGTATTAGCCAAAAGCTATCTTCAAGTGGAGTGTCCTTTTTTATACCCTTGCAGAGGGTATTATAAAATTGGTCAGAAATATACGTTTCCGATCCTATAAAGTATATAGTATATTCTTAATCAGCATCAACAGCCGAGTTGATTGAGACATGTCCGTCTGTCCGTATGAACACCTAGATCTCGGACACTATAAGAGCTAGAGCTACCAAATTTGGTGAGAACATCCGTCTTATGTCCACGCAGATCATTGCGGCCCATGCCGCAATGATATTGGAAACTTCTTCAAAATTGCTACCGTTTTAAAAAGTAAATTGACTTCAATTCCGTGTCGCCTTGAATTTGTTTTCGATATTCCTTCCACTCCAGTTTGGTAGCCTACTGTAGCAGCTGTATGGGCTTTATCTATCGACTCAACTGTTGCCAAGGTTTACAGTCAACTAGTAATAAAGACTTAACCAGTTGCAATACAAGGGCTGCTATTTATTTTTCGGGAATTGGCAATACTAATGTCAATACGTAAAATCAGTTAGCGTCATAATGGGTACAGGGAATAATAACTTGTATTATTTAGCACATATGTATGTATGTATGTACGCACTACGCTTTTATATACAGTTTTCTTTTGTTTTGTTTACAATAAGTTAAAAAATCAATTTGGCAAATTTCGGGAGGGTTTTCGTTTGATTATTTTTCACAAAATATCGATGGTGTGCATGAATTGAGAGTGCAATATCGACATATCGCGAGATAAAGGTATCCTAGCACTTTAGTTCCACTTCAACATATTCCATTTTGCATAAACACTTATATGTAAGAAAGGGTTAATTCGTTGGATACTTGGATAAGTTGTTAATCGCTCAAAAAAAGGGTCGCGTCCACTGGAGTAAAGAAATGCTTAAAATTTGACCGTGTTGCACGAGCCAGAAACTTAACAGCAATCAACTGTGTGGGGGTGTTCACCTGTTTCTTCGGGAGAATGGTTCAGCGTCGCACAGTGGGGCCTCTGCCCGGATAGCTGACCAAAAGCATTTTTTTCACCATCGCGTTGGGCAAAAGTGAAAAATGCAATCGACAGATAATACTTTAGAAGTTATGGATCTAAAATATTTTTGAAATCCGATAAGAATTGTGGGTGCGCTACATAATCTCAAAGTGGAGACATTTTTCATATGTGAAAAAAATGTACTATTTTTACAAAAACTCGCAACTTTGAAACCGAATATTGGCCGAATCAAACAATTGATTTTGAATATTTTTACTTTATTCGAAAAGTAGATCAATTTTTAGTTGTGTGTTGTAAAAAATTGAGTGAAATTGAAAACATTCAGTAAATTGAATGTTTAAGTTATTGCTCTAAAACTATATTTCTGACCGTTCGTTCCTATGGGAGCTATATGATATAGTCAACCGATTCTGATAAAACTTATTGAATATGTTAAAAAGTATCTTAGACTAATATAATACAAATTTCGTAATATTCGATTGAAAAACAACAAAGTTAAGAGAGCTTAATTTTATTCTCGACCTATCGTTTCTATGGGAGCTATATGATATACTTATCCGATAAGGATGATTTCGAGATATACAATGCCTGCAGCAAAAAGAAGTCTATGTGTAAAATTTCAGCTCTGTAGCATTAAGGGTTTTGGAGAAGACCAAAATTAATGTACCCTTGCAATGGTATATTTTTTTTGCTATTTAAATGAAAAATTAAAACAAAACATTAAAAAATCTTATTTATCTTATCAAATTCTAATAATAAAGTTCGTTTGTCATCAAAAAAGCGTTTTTTAAGTGAATTTTATGAGTCAAATATGCATAGAAATATTTTTCATCTTTGACCTTGACTATCAAAGAAACCCGAATACGTGGCACCTCGTTAGTAACTCCATTTGAAGCTTAAACAATTAGCTATGCTTTTTAAATTTTGAAAATCGCTTCACTACTTTAGAAGATATGATTTTTGATAAGCGAAATGAGCGATGGCCCCACTGTGCGTCGATAAAGCAGATGAAGTGTTTAACAACATCGCTTTCGATGTGTAAGGAATGGAACAACTAGTATGACCAATGGTTCAAAGCAAGGCAAAAAAAAAAAGAGTATTGATTATCGGGGAATATTTTGAGAAACAATAAAGCCATGTTGATTGAATTTCATTTTTGTTCTTTGCGAAACATATGTATGTACATATGTAAATAGCAGTCCTCGTAGAAGCAAAAACAACTGAAAAAGAAACTTTTTTTGTGTTTATGTTTGCGATGTTTGCGATGATTTAAAGATACTGACTGATATTAATGTTAGACATACAATTTTTTTTTAGCGGCTGAGTCGCATTTATTTAATTGGCTATAACTTTTCTTCAAAATGACTAAAAAGCAAAGGAATAAAATCTGAATCATTTTCGGTCGAAATTGAAAGTAACATCTGCTTTTACCCCAATCAGTTCAAAAGCACATTAGCGCAACAACCGGACATTTATGCACCATAATAAACGGTTCCACATATGTACATGCATACATATGTATGTATGAACAGAGAATTGTAATGAATTTAAAAGTGGTTAACACAAAATGAAAATTTTTTTAGTGACACAACTTTCAACAACTTAATTCACGTCTTGAAACTTTCACCTGTCGTCTGCTTCTCTTCTCAATCTCTTCTAATGTTGCCATACCGCAAGCCTCGACCTCTAGGATGCCACACCGCTCTGCCTAGTTGGCTGTATGACACCACATGTTTGTACATATATCTACGCTACGTTTTATACCCTTGCAGAGAGTATTATAAAATTGGTCAGATGTTTGTAACGCACGTTTCCGACCTCATAAAGTATGTACATTATTGATCAGCATCAACAGCCGAGTCGGTTTCGCAGTTTTTCGAACTTAAATTTTAAGCTACGCAGTTGAAACTTGGTAGTTAACTTTCTTAAAGGTGTACGAGGTAACGTAAGAAAATCGGTCGGATCATATTACTGTATGATATATCCAATACCGGAATAATAGGGTTAAAATTAAAATCTTTTTTTTTATAGTATAAATCCAATTTGTACCAAAACACTATCCACCAAGTTTAACTCAAATCGGATAATTATTATGGCTATAAATCAATAAAACATATCGTCAATATAATAAATTTACTCCAGCAACAAAAAATTTCAAAGAAATCTGCCGTTCAAGCACAAAACACCCTCGATTGGATCCGCGTGGGACCAAGTGAGAATTATATAAAATATAGGTATATGTATTTAGATTACGTTTAGGGATGTGGGTAACGCAAGATCTCGAATTGGCCCGATTGGAAAATGATACATATATATAAGGCAGTTCTTGAGTATTCACATATTGATCAAATTTGTTTTAATGCAAAATTTAAAAGAAAAAATTATTAAATGTGTTTATGTAAAAAATATCAAAGAAGCTACTACGCCACCGTCCTTGCATAGCTAAGTTAAGCTAGTTCGATATATGTATGTATGTACTAGAGGCCTGCACGAGTATACTCATTGTAGTCAGTCTTCCAAATACTTACAAATTTTCATTCATTCGTTTGAAAAAATTGCTTTCAAACGAATGAATCGAGTAGCAAAAACCCGAAGTATTCTAATTTGATGTACTTCGACACATCAAGCCGAACAAACGAAATCTAACACAAAGCAAACCAAGCGAAACAAGTGAGAATGACAAACGAAACAAATAAATACGGTACTACTTCCAAGTATACTTAGTACTTCCAAGCATTCCCAAGTATTCGTAAGTATGTACATACATACAGTAGTGTACGCTTTTACATCGTTTATTTGAATAAAATCGTGTTTTTTATTTTTTTTTTTATTTACTGTAAATATATTGATGAAATCAACCTATTTTCAGCTGTTACAGTTCGTCTACATTGAGTCTGAGCCGAACAAAATGTTTATATATTTTTCAGGTATTCGGTTTGCTATTCGGTATACCGAGAACGAACAAAACATTTGAACAGTTCGAAATACTTGGTTGGGTTTCGGTACTTGGTTTCATTGTGCTTACATTTGCTTTACCGGATTTTTGTGTATGTGCTATTCGTTTTCACTCGTTCGTTCGTAAGCGATGCTTGGTTTACTTTGATTTGTGAATACGAGTATGTGTGAGACAAAGTTGCTAAAGTATTTGCGTATTTAGTTTTGTGTTTCGAATGTACTCGTGCAGGCCTCTAGTATGTACGTACATATGTATATAACAAACGCAGGGCATCTCGCACTTTCAATTTCGCTCTGTGCAAGAACACCACGCAAATATTTCACCACATCGTGGTGAATGTTTCTGCACATGTTTTATTATATAAGGAATTAATTTAATTAATTTGCACCTTTATAGTTAATCGATTTTGTTCTAATTTGTTATAGGGCGTTTGGGTACATATTAAAAATAAAAGCAATAACAAATGAAGCAAGCAAGTCGTCCCTGCCGACATTGAGTATACCCTGTACCAACTAGTTATATTAAATAAAATAAAATATCCTCGAAATCGTCATCAATTTCATGCAAAATTCTCTTTAACATGCAGCTACAGCGAACGCATGCTGTCTCGCTCACTCTTGCCAGCCAATGTCGCCTTGGCAATGCAGTGCAAAACTCATATAGCTATATCTTCGATTTTTATTGTCCGATTTGGACAAAATTTGGTGAGCTGGTCCAGTTTGGGTATATAATTAGGTGTGCCAAGTAAGAATACGATATCTTTAATACAGCTCTAGTAATACGTTTTCGCGATTTGCGGGGGCGGAAGTGGGCGTGGCAAAAATTTGAAACAAACTTGACCTGTGTATGCATTAGACGCATGTTCACACCAATAAAGTATATATATTCTTGATCAGCATCACTAGCCGAGTCGATTGAGCCATGTCCGTCTGTCCGTCCGTCTGTCCGTCCGTCTGTCCGTCCGTCTGTATGAACACCTAGATCTCGGAGACTATAAGAGCTAAAGCTACCAAATTCGGTTTGTAGATCCGTCTAGTGTGCAGCCAGATCAAGTTTGTTTCAAATTTATCCACGCCCCCGCAAATCAGGAAAACGAATTACTAGATCTGTATTAAAGATATCGTATTCTTACTTGGCACACCTAATTATATACGCAAACTGCTCCACCTGACCAAATTTTGTCGGACAATAAATATCGGACATATACCTACTACAT
This sequence comes from Drosophila austrosaltans, assembly GCA_035045865.1. Taxonomy (NCBI): domain Eukaryota; kingdom Metazoa; phylum Arthropoda; class Insecta; order Diptera; family Drosophilidae; genus Drosophila; species Drosophila austrosaltans. Next base: position 1,221,446 of record JAWNOQ010000089.1, read on the forward strand.
AGATTTGGTCAGTATTGATCGCTTTCGAATCCTTCTATCAAGTTCCTCCCATAAATGTTCAATTGGATTCAAGTCAGGTGATTGTGGGGGGTGTGGAAGAAGGTGTGCAGTATTGTATGCAAGCCACATTCGCACATCATGGGCCGTGTGCTTCGGATCGTTGTCCTGTTGAAAAGTAAATGAGTTGCCTAAACTCAACTTTTCTGCACTTTTTTTTAAATTTTCCTTTAAAATTTCGATGTACATTTTTTTGTCCATTATGCCATCTATGAAAACAAGCTCTCCAACGCCAGCAGAAGACATGCAGCCCCACACCATAACCCCTCCGCCACCATGTTTCAGTGTTGGCAATTGGTTGCCAGCGTCATATGCAGTGTTCGGCTTCCTCCATACCTTTACTCGACCATCTGATCGGAACACGTTAAATTTGCTCTCATCCGAAAACAGAACCTGATCCCAAAACTCGAGAGGTTTATTTAAATATTCTTTTGCAAACGTTAAACGCTTCATTTTATTTGCAGATGAAACTAGAGGCTTTCGTCTAGCAGCACGCGCATTGTACCCAGCTTCGTGTAGCACCCGTCGAACAGTTTTGGAATGAACATCCTTTCCAATCTCCTGTTTAACTTCCGATGCTATTTGGGATGAAGTTTTGGTGGGTTCCTTCTTCACCTTTCTTAGGATTTGTTGGCAATCGCGATCAGTCAGCTTTCGTGGGCGTCCGCTCCGTTCAGCACTTTCAATTTCAGAGTCACCAGAAAAGCGTTTTACGATGCTGCGAATGGTAAACTGACTTCTTTCCATAATTTCTCCGATCTCCTTGTAAGATTTTCCTTGTTGGCGCAAATGTAGGATAATTTTACGCTCTGCTACGGTGGTTTCAGACTTTTTTGGAGCCATTTTTCCGAAAAATTGTTTGAATACGTAAAGGAAACTATTATTCTCAAAAATTTTGGCGGATTCAAGTAACGGTGCTTGCAGAGTTGCATTGTCGAATTTAAAAAGTGTTACCAGAGTACAAAAAATTCTAAAATACCTGCTTTGAGTTAAGAGTTGCCAATACTTTTGTCCCTAAAAAATTAATGGTATTTCGTTTGACAAAAATTTAAAAATTTATGGTTAGAAAAATGTTAAATACAATAAGTATATTGGGTGAAGAAATATCCAAAGATTGTATAAAAAATATTTATGTTGATTGTTATTTACATAACATGTCATTAAAATAGCAAAAATCGAGTAAGACTCTAATTGCCAATACTTTTGTCCATGACTGTATGTATATGAGTTTGGCACTGAATTGTCAAGGCGACATTGGCTGGCAAGAGTGAACGAGACAGCATGCGTTGTTAAAGCATGCACATGTTAAAGAGAATTTTGCATGCAATTAATGGCGATTTCGAGGATATTATATTTTATTTAATATAACTAGTTGGTACAGGGTATACTCAATGTCGGCAGAGACGACTTGCTTGCTTCATTTCTTTTTACCCCTGCCTCGCACATTTATGACCGTTTCTCAATATTAGAATCTTTGCTTGTGCGTCCCGTATTTACTTGTTCGTATTTACACTATCTCTTCCCTTCCAGCATTTGCTTGTGCGTCCCTCTGCCTACAAACTCAAGCTCGCTTCCTCTTTCCCCTTCAGCATTTGCTTGTGCGTTCGAGCTCGCGATCGCTGCTTCTTTGTTAAGTGTGCGTCCCGCATTCACTAGTGCGTCTCTCTGTCTACGAACTCATAACACTGTTTAATGCGAAAGGAAAAGACAAAACACCACTATAGTTGGTAACGGTAAAAGTGTCGTAACACTTTTTAGTCTTAATTTTTTCGCAATAAGAAACTTCGTTTTAATATCAGAGATATGTATGTATATGTACGTATGTATGTATATGCGTTTTGTACTGAACTGCCAAGGGGCGACATTAACTACATATTACCCCATGTTTAAAAGATTATTGTATAAAATTTATGGCTGTTTCAAGGGTGTTAGACTTTATTTAATATAACTAGTTGGTACAGGGTATACTCAAAGTCGGTAGGGATGACTTGCTTACTTCATTTAGAATTGTCTATATTAAATTTGGTGGTTCAAGTCGACTCGAATGTTTCCAATATTTTGCTATACCCAATTGGTTTTTTGTGCAAGCGTCCACGTGCTGTTTGCTGGGTGCCAACATATTTATTCAGTCTTTAGCAAATTCGTACTACATTTTATAATTATTAAGAAGCTATTTAGATTAAACGAAAAGTATTTCGTGTTTTTTATTGTTTTTACAGAACACTCAAAATGTTGGTTGTAATTTTGAATAAGAAACTTTAAACTGCCTTTAAAACTTGGTATATGATTTAATCGAATTGATTCCCCGACTTGCTTACTTTATTATTGCAAATTTAAATTATTTAAATTAAATAACATTTTATTTTCTGTAGAAAATTATTTATCTTACATATTGGTATATTGTGGCCTAATAAAGTCTACGATTTATAGTTTCAAGCTTTAATACTAGTTAAATAGTTTGATGTATACAATATAAAATGCTGACGAATATCAGATTTGAAAAATTAATTTCGTTTATTAGGGTTCTCAATAAGCTCAGAACGCGATAGCTACATATGTAGATAATCCGATAGACTGGGCCCTCTTAAGTTTTAATCTTTTGGCCAAATTAATATTAGCACTGATTTCAACTGAAAGATTTTTCGATAATAGATTCCAAGTTGAACATAAAAATGGTATGTTTAATATTGTAGTTAATGGAAAACAACCCTTCGATTTATAAAAGATATGAAACCCCTCTGCATAAGTTAGCACTTCCAAACGTTATAAGGCTGATTATAAGGACTTAAAGGACCCTTTTAGAGCTGTTATTTTGTTAGCTGAACCCCAATAAAATAATATTGATCAAAATAACATAGTGACAAATGTAAAAGTCATAACAATAGTTTGCCGTTGTATTTTTTTTTTTGTTAGTCCATGTTAAAAATTTTTACAAAAGACTACAAGAAAATTGTATAAAGCGGTCTAAGGCAGGTGAAAAGATCAGACGGTGCCCGACACAGTCAAATAAGTATAAATACTTCTCGATAATCAAAATATACAAATATTTACAAATATCGATCTGTCAACTGGGCACATATAGATGTCAAGTCATATGATGGCTAAAATAAACCCCCAAAATTAAGGCATTCAGTAATCTTTCTACTACTTTATGTGATGTGAAGGATATACATAAGCATTTTTTATGAATATAAAGTATATACATATATTCTTGATTAGCACGATGAGCTGAGTTTATTAAGCTCTGTCCGTCTGTCCGTATATCCGTCTGTTTGGATCAACAGCATCTCCTTCGAGACCTTTAAAGCTACAGAGCTTCTTTTTGCTGCAGGCATTATACATATGCATGTATATGTATCTCGGAATCATCCCGATCGGATGACTATATCATATAGCTCCTATAGGAACGATCGGTTGAGAATAGAGTTAAACTTCCATTACATTGTTGTTTTTCCATCGAATATTAGAAAATTTGTTGTTTATAATTTCAATGTGCTTTTAACATATCCACTAAGTTCATCAGAATCGGTTGACTATATCATATATTTCTCATAGGAACGAACGGTCAAGAATATAGTTTTGGTGCAATAACTTGGGTGCTTTAAATGCGATTGTCACGAAATTTGATTCTTGAAAGTTTAGTATATAAATGTTTATGCTAAGTAACAAATCGGTCAAGTATATGCCAAAGCTCCCATAGAAACATTTGGCACGAGCATTTAATGTAGGTTTGACTTATTTTAAATGCATTTTAATGATTTTGTCATACAAACTTCTTCACGGCCGAAGTTAGCTCATTCTTCTAGTTATTACATAGAGTTAATATGTTAAAATTTTTACTCTTGTAAAAGGATCATCCTTGATTAGGATGTCGAGCACAGTTGATACAGACATGTCCGGCTGCCTGTCCGTGATGAAGTTTTTTATGTCGTCTTCTTTCCATTGTATCATAAATCTCCTATAGGTAGAAGAATTGAGTTTTAGATAAAAATGTTTTTGCTTTTTACAACATTTTCAGTAAATTCATTATTTATCAGCTTGGTACACATATTTCTTAAAGACTCTACCAAGTTCAATAGGTCGATTTTATAATATAGCTGCCATAAAAATTTTCGCTAAAAAGCACCTAATCAGCTTTACTGCAGCCCTCTGTAAGAGTATACTAATTTGATATGAATGAATAGTCGCGGTTGTACTACGCTATATACTGACAGAGCACGTTAGTATTGGGGATAAGTACACGCAGTCGCAGTTTGTACAAATTCTCTGCAATCTTTTGTGCTAAAACAGCAGAGTAAGCATGACCTTGGCCTATATAAAGGCAACATTTAATAATTTAATTTTTAATAATTTAATTAAGTAAAATTTTGAATGGCTAACGGGCACAACTCAAAATAAATCCCATTTTTAATTACAAGATTATAAACTTTGCAGCATTTTTAGGGGATTGCTTTTATTTTATTTGGCATACATTTAAAAAGGCAAGCTTTATCAGTGGTTGGTTCGTCTTATTATCAGTTGAGTATGTCATTTATATGTATATATGTTTTTATAGTATTTTTTAAGTACATATACACTATAACTATAATGTAAAGCCACCATCGGTTACACCAAAATTCAGATCAGTCAATTTTAGCTTCTATATTTGTAACTAATAAAGATATTACGGAGTTTTAGCCAGATCTGATCATTATTACCGATATAATGGTATTTGCATGTACACATATGTATATGTACATACATATATCCTTGCAAAAAGACTATTTCAACGTGGTTGACATGTTGCGTTGATTAAGCTATTCTTAGTTTTAATGAAGCAAGCAAGTCGTCTCTGCCGACATTGAGTATACCCTGTACCAACTAGTTATATTAAATAAAGTCGAACGCCCTCGTGATCTCCTTTGATTTAATTCAAAATTTTCATCGAATGCATGCTATCTCGCTCACGCCTGGCACAGCTAATCTCGCACTTGTTGGTTCGGTACAAAATGCACATTCGTATATCTCCTATATTTATTGTCCGATTTAGACTAAATTGGTCAGGTGTTGCATTTTGGCCACATTATTAGATGTGCCAAATAAAAATGTGATTCCTTCAAAACTGCTCTAGTAATTCGTTTTTTTCTAAATTGCGGGGGCGGAAGTGGGCGTGGCAAAAATTTTAAACTTTCTTAATTTGCGTAGGCACTAAACAAAAGTTCAAATACTCTCGAAATCGCAATCATTTAAAAACGAAATTCCCTTTAACATGCAGCAGCAGCGAACGCATGCTATCTCGCTCTTTCTTATGCCAATGTTGCCTTGGCAATTCAGTACAAAATTCAAATGGCTATATCTCCGATGTTTATTGCCCGATTTGAACAAAATTTGGTCAGTTAGTGCAGTTTGACTATATAAGTGCTACCAAATTTGGTGTAAACATCCGTCTTATGTCCAGGCAGTTCAAGTTTGTTTCAAATTTTAGCCACGCCCACTTTCGCCCCCGCAACTTGAAAAAGAAAAAAACGAATTACTAGAGCTGTATTGAAGATGTCGTATTCTTACTTGGCACATCTAATCATATAGTCAAAATGATCAGATGATAATCTGATCAAATTTAGTTGAAATCGGACAATAATACATACATATATGCATTTTGTACTGAATCGCGTTAACTGCTACTTTATTTAATGTAACTAGTTGGTACAGGGTATAATGTCGGCAGGGACGACTTGCTTGCTTCATTTCGGTTGGTTTAGTTATGTGTAGCTTTATGAGATTTTCAAGATCAAGTTTTATTATTATACCCTGTACCCATAAGGTAAAAGGGTATATTAAAGTCGCTAAAATGTATGTAACAGGCAGAAATATACATTTCTGACCCCATAAAGTATATATATTCTTGATCAGCATCACTAGCCGAGTCGATTGAGCCATGTCCGTCTGTCCGTCCGTCTGTCCGTCCGTCTGTATGAACACCTAGATCTCGGAGACTATAAGAGCTAAAGCTACCAAATTCGGTTTGTAGATCCGTCTAATCGGGAAAACGTATTACTAGAGCTGTATTAAAGATATCGCATTCTTACTTGGCACACCTAATTTTATACCCAAACTGGAGCAGCTGACCAAATTTCGAAATCGAAACAATAAATATCGGAGATATACCTATATGAGTTTTGCACTGAATTGCCAAGGCGACATTGGCTGGCAAGAGTGAGCGAGACAGCATGCGTTTGCTGTTGCTGCATGTTAAAGAGAATTTTGCATGAAATTAATGGCGATTTCGAGGATATTCTATTTCATTTAATATAACTAGTTGGTACAGAGTATACTCAATGTCGGCAGGGACGACTTGCTTGCTTCATTTATTATTTATATCTTTAAGATTGTGAGACTTTGGTTTGGGATTTCTTCTAATTTGCCCGGTATCGGACTGCAGTCTCCCGAAATTTCTGCAATGTAAAGAATTTCATCGAGAAGTTGCTTTCTGCAAGGGCTTACTGTATTTGGTTTTGAATTTTTTGGAAAGAAAAAATTGTGTATTTTGTGTATATTTAAATTTAAGATGTAAAACTTTATGTACATATGTGCTGGAGTTACAAAAAAACTGAAATTTACAATATTTTTTAACAATCGGGGCTATCAATTCTTTGTAAATATATACATATACATATGCATTTATAAATATACATATTGTTCTCATTGTAAATTTCTCTTGTTTTTTTTTAATGTCTAGAAAGTTGGCACAAGGCAATCTGCCTCGCGGATTTTTATACCCTTGCATAGGGTATATTAATTTTGGTCAGAAGTTTGCAACGCATAGAAGGAAGCATTTCCGACTATGTAAAGTATATATATTCTTGATCAGGAGGATGAGCTGAGTTGATATAGCCATGTCCGTCTGTCCGCCCGTCTGTCTGTCTGGATCAACACAATCTCCTCCGAGACCATTAAAGACACAGGGCTAAAATTTAGCGCGTAGGCTTCTTTTTGCTGCAGGCATTATATATGTAACGATAGGAGCGATCGGTTAATTCGATAGAATTAAACTTCCACAACTTTGGTGTTTTTTAATCGAATATTGCGAAAATTCTTTAAAAGTTTAATATACTTTTTAACATATCCACCAAGTTTGATGGGAATCGGTTGATTATATCATATAGCTCCTATACGAACGATCGAGCAGGAATATACATAGTTTTAGAGCAATAACTGGGGTGTTTTTAAAGCGATTGTCACTTTTACAATTTGGATGTTTAGTGTATATAAAAATGTCTGTGCTGAGTTTCAACCAAATCGATTAACTATATGCTATAGCTTCCATAGGAACAATCGGAACAAAAATTTTCTTTGTCAATTTTGTTTTTTTTTTCTCAAGCCACGTATATTTAAATTAGGTTTGACTTGTTTTAAATGATATCCAATGATTTTGTGACATTATAAGTATGCTATTGTTAAATAATAGTTTGCAAGGGTATACGAACTTCGGCACGGCCGAAGTTAGCTCATCCTCATCAAAATAATTTGACAATAACAAATATCTTAATACTACATATTTTATTGAATCCGATTTATAATATTTGCATTTGGCGTTTGAAGCTCTGGAGAAACTGTTGTCAAGGCCGAATCTACAAATAAACATACAGATAGTTAGATAGTTTATGACACTTCAGAATTGTTAAAGCACAAACCCAACAGTGGAAATTGCAGTAGAATATCACTTTAATGTCCATTGGAACCTGAAATATAAAGTAAACTATTTAATTATATTCTAATGGATGAAGAAATTTCACATTATCCATAAACCAAAGCATACATTATACATCTGTACGTATACATTTCAAACTGGATTTTACACATTCGATAACGAATGAATTCAATTCTGCAACCACGAGACTCAATGGAGCCAGACCGCACCTTATGAATAAGACAGACTTATGTGATCAGGTGCAATTAGTAGTCATTTTTATACTCTTACAATGTATAGAAAAAAGCATCTTTGACTATATAAAGTACATATATTTTTAAGCGCGATAAGCTAAGTTGATATCATCGATAAGATTGTTCGTCCGTCTGCATCAAAACTATCTTCTCCGAGGCCCTGAGATCTACAGAACTGAAGCATTGCACATAAACTTATTTTACCTGCAGGCTTTGACGATCAGATGACTATATCATAGAGCTTCTCTTGGTGTTAGGTAGTTTGATATACCATAGTATATATGTATATAGTTTTATTTGTTTAATCGGTGGACTTGACGGACATGGCTAAGTCCACTCAGCATTTAGCGAGTATATGTACTTCGTATAGTCGAAAAAAATATTACACTTTATTTCATCCATATTTAAAATTTTATATAAGCAAATACAAAATTATTTTAAAATATGTTCCCTTCATTTTTATAAATTTGCCTGTTTTAACTAATAATTACTTTTGCCCCGGAAAAGGTAAAAATATTTGTGAAAATAATTATGTTTGACCTTATTGATTCAAAAATATTTGTTTTGAGTGTATTTTCTTTCAATGACCGATGCTATTAGAAAACTAGAAATGTGATGCTAGCTCTGACAGTAAACCGTCTGATCTCGTCTGATCATTCTGCAATTTGGCATAAAGGAAGGTTCAGTAAATTGAGAACTAATTCAATTTCATTATGAGTTTTTAAACATGTCCATTCAAAAATATTCATATTCACATATGTACATGTATATATAAATATAAATGTATAATTAGTACATGACTAATTAAAATTTAAAAAAAGTATAACCATTTTTGGGAAAAAGTATCCAAGACATTAACACCAGTGCGTCATTTGACTGTTACACAATTTAATGATTTGAAATGTTTAAAACATTAAAAGGATAATTGTGTGGAAAGGCCTGGGCTTTTTCTTCCATTTGACCGCATAGATCGATTCTACCACTACGGGCCAACATCGAACATCTTGAGGTCAATTAAGGCAATCCACAAAATAATTGCCAAGAAATTTATTCGCTTCATTAACTTGGTAAAGGACGCCGACATGAAAGTTAAGCACAAAGTCGGCCGCATCAAGTCATCTAGAAAATTAAGTGAAATAATTAAATCTCAATCGGAATCTATTAGATTTGTGTTGATGCTACCGCTGGTATACCCCTCGTTTGGGGTGAAACAGCGGGCAGAGGAAAGAAAAGGGAGGAATAAATTTGGCAGGTCGGCTAATCTCCAACCGACGACCCAGCAAGGGGTTAACGAGCTTCCACTCGTGATGGTGCAGGGGTTGAAAATGCGAACATTTCGGTTTGATTTGAAAATGTTACACTAGCAGGGCGTTTTAAGGGGTTTGGCAGTTTGAATTTGAGCCGAAACCGACACGACAATTTATCACCCACGCAGCATCTTTAATAATCAGACTAGCGGTAGGCAAATGAAAATGACTCAGTTTGAGTCGGACCTGTACAAAGGACCAGCCGCGGCTTTTAATTTGGAAAATGGTGTGAGCCAGTTGGGCACCAACACATGCATCAGCACCTGAATAAGTCCCTGCTAGCTGACCATGGGCCCAACCAACTGAAGCTATGAAAGGGTCAGCCATAACCGCCATCGCGCGGGCCCAACAAACTCTGCAACAGTGCCAGACAAAAGGTCGACATGTTCACATTCCGACCGACTTAATTAATTTATGCACTCATGGACGGTCGCAATAAAATGCACCGGGACTGAGACAGGAACCGGAGGCAAGACTAGAATGAGCGTAGCCATATATTTTGGTTTGGGCTTTTTAGCTCTTCTTGAAAACCCGCCTGTTTTTAAATTAATGAGCGGCATCTTGATGGCCGATGGAAATGATAAGCATGAATTTGGCTGACACACACACACACTTATATAGATAAATATATATGTATACATACATACACACACATACTTATTTACCATACATGTATGTACATATATGTACATATATATGTATGTTCTGCTTATTAGAAATCATCGTACAACATTAGTTGTTGAGTTGAAATATTAAGAAAAAACTATCACACACAGAACTGAAATCTTTCGAGATATGAAGAAGGAGATGAAATAAACCCTGTGTTCATTGGCACCTCACTTACGACACCGTAACCAACGTAAAAAACAAACAAAGAGGAAAGGAAATCAAAAATGACACCGCTGCATACAAGCCGTCTGATCGGGTCCGAGAACGAACTGGGTATCGTCATTAATTAGCTGGAATTGAAATGTGGGGAGCCAATACGACACAACGTGTTTACTTGGCTTGTAGGCCCCTTGAACATCTTGAATGTATTGACTTTTTTTACGAGTTCTTTTGTCATGTACCCAATGCCGCAGTCTACAGACATGTCCGAGATATTGAAAAGGGTTCATTCTTTTTTGCCATAAACTCCCTCTAATTTTTTGCTAAGTATGAATGTTGAACAAAAAAAACTCATCTATTTATTATTATCACTTTTGCGTCTTGTTCAGTAATTCAATTTATATGCCTATGTATGTATATATACATAGTTCGTTTTTAAAAATATGAAATATTTTACAAAATATGAAAAATATTATATACCTATTTATTTTTTTTTGCTGTCACTTCAACTCGAATGCAACAATAATAAAGAAATGCTGTAAAAAAATAAATAACTTTTATTTTGTTTTTCTACTTGTAATTCCGATAGTGGCTTTGCCTTATAGTAGCGACCCGCGATACGAGAAATTCTTCAGCCCTTCTAGCGTAAAAAACTTATGAGGTAAATCATTGCTTAAAAATTAATGTCCAAAAGCTGGTTAAAACCAGATAGACGTGTACGGCTAAATTGATTCGGTTACTGATGCTGATCGACAATACATGCGTTACAACCGTCTAACCAATCAATATCAATATCAAAGAGTGTAAAAGCCAACGATTGTTCGTAACGAAGAAATTACCATTGCTGTTTAATAATGCATAATTAATGAATCTTAGCTGATTGGAGACACTGGGTTGAAGTGCCAAACCCTAATATTTCTTTCCACTGCTGTATTTGTTTGTTTTGATTGGCCGGAAACGCTTTATCTCGTTGCGGATCGTCTTAATATTTCACATTAGGAACAAAAAATGAAGCAAGCAAGTCGTCCATGCCGACATTGATTATACCCTGTACCAATTAGAGATATTTAATGCAGGCAAACACTCTCAAAATCGCCAGAGATTTGAAATAACATTCGCCTAACATGCAGCAGCGCATGCTATCTCGCTCTTTCTTATCTGCCAATGTCGCCTTGGCATTTCACTACAAAACGGATATGGGTGTATCTCCGATGTTTATTGTGCGATTTTGACAAAACTTGGTCAGCTGGTGCATTTTGCCTATATTATTAGATGTGCCAAACAACAATTTGATGCTTTCAATATGGCTCTCGATATTCGTTTTCTCTTAATAAAGGCGGCAAAAGTGGGCGTGGCTAAAATTTGCAACAAATTTGATCTGCATGCACACTAGATGGATCTACAAACCAAATTTGGTTGCTCTAGCTCTTATAGTCTCCAAGATCTCGATGTTCATGTGGACAGACGGACGGACGGACAGACAGACGGACATGTCTCAAACGACTCGGCTAGTGATGCTGATCAAGAATATATATACTTTATGGGGTCAGAAATGTATATTTCTACCTGTTACATACATTTTGGCGACTTTAATATACCCTTTTACCGTATGGGTACAGGGTATAAGTGCCGATGCATTCTTAATTTTAACATTAACTCAAAATAGAGGGCTTGGCTATTCTATGTAATCGGCAATTGCCCTTTTTATATCCTGTGCATTACATCGTACAGGGTATAATCAACGTCGGCAAGGACGACTTGCTTACTTCATTAACTTTTAGTGATCAGTGCTACAGAACTAACACTTTTATGTCCGATCAATCATTGGGAAAATTCTTAGGTACAGCGTATGCAATTATTTTGAGTATGAAAATTTTTTTACGATTTTCAATTGTCTGATTAGTTGACTAATCGTTATGACACGTTATCGGCAATATTTAGGACCTGTTTTTAACCAATATATGTATGTGTCTGATTAAACAGACTGTAGGCTGTTGATAAACAATCTTTAAGTTTCCACAAACCACAGTTCCGTAGTACATAGCATATATTTGGCTTTAAGGTTGAGGATGGCAAAGTCTTTCATTTTCCATATGAGCAAGGCTCAATGGAAGGAGAAGTTTCTACGACCATTGGCCAAAAGCCAAGTGGTAAAGGCGTTTCATTGCCGCTGGCACTGTATCGGTCTGAAAACTCGAGTCCGAACACTTTGTTTATGATGAGTGATTGTTATGAGTTGTCAAAAAGGCATGCGACCAAACTACGTACACATATACATACATACGCATATTTATCTGTAGTGGGGGTTGTTCAGCAGGAAATCCAGCAGGATTTGTTAGACTATACCGCCAACATATGCAAATATATTTTCTCGGCAGTCAAGAGGCTGGGGCGGAGTTGGTATAAGTAGGCAGTAGACAACCACCACGTGACGTCGCTGTCCCCGTCGACGTCGTCGTCGTAGCCGTCATCGTCGCCGCCGTCGCCGTGGCAGTGTTTCCACCCTCTTTAAAATAGCAACTCGCCAAAGTACGAGGCGAACGTTACCGCCCCTCAAGAGCAGTCACCCCATTTCAGTACTTCAGTGGTACTGAGAATTTACTTTAATGTTTTGACAGTAAAATAAACATATAAAGTACTACTCTCATCACATATCCTGATGCCTTTATGTGGGTACATACGTAAATATTCAATCTCGCATGGCGACTAGCACATGCCGAGAAGTGAGTGAAAGCACATAGATGTCAAATATAATTCATCATCCATGGAAGCATCAAAGCCTACCCCCGGCCGTTTGGCAGGCTGGCCTGGACAAGTGACTCCCCGGGGCCAAAAGACAACGGCGTCTGCAAACACAAAGTCACCGACAGTATCATTATCAGTATGGCGAGTGTTCTTGTTGCAACAGCGTGCAGTAGTACCAAGTATTTACATATACATACATATGTATCTACACACACACATATACGCATATGAACATATATTTGTACATATGTATATATGGATATCCCCTTATTTTGAGAGAGGAACTAGAAGGTGTCTGTAACCGTCAGTTGGTAATCGGAAAATTTAAGAATTTCGGCCACGTAACTGTTGTATGTAGGCATTTAAGTTGCAGAGAACTCCTCAGATTAAACTGTTCTCAACAGAACAACATTCACAGGTAAAGTTAAAACCGTTTTTAATACTTTGCAACAGACACGAAAGGAGCAACACAGCCCAGCCGAAAGATTCGCATGACGTCCTTTTAAATAATTAATGCCAATTAGAGGTGAAGCTAACTTTGGCCATCAGTCTGTTTGTAAGACTGACACTGGCACGCTGGCACTGGAAAAGGTAATGTCCTCGCGCAGGAACTCTTAGCACGGCCAAATCCGGAGCCGTCTGTCATAAATATTTTATTACATCAATTACAAAGCACTTAACTTTCATGAATTTAATACGAAAGATGCCGACGATATCCAACGCAGCATGACACAGATGCTCATTTATCTCATGTGAAAATGACAAACAATCAACACTCAACAGGATGAGCAATCACTTTTTCGTTGTTGTTTCATTCGCTGGGACAAGTGTAAGCTCGAAAGTACCGCACACACACATATGCTTACACTTACATACATAAATACACACTGCCGATTAGTGTGTGTGAGTGCGACTGCAAAGTATTGGTATTGAGTATGTGTCGAACAATACCAATACAAATGCAGGCATGGTGGGTAATGGGTCTCGATGCTCAAGGGGATCAGCAACCCCCAAAACTACCGCAAAGTGCTGAACAGCGGCTAAGTCTTGATATCTATCTTTGCTTAGCACAGGCAATATTGAAACGGAAGTGATTTACTTCCCTTAGTTCCTGCAGGACAAAAAAGGCAAAAAAAAAACGAGAAAAAACTGAAAAAGTAAAGTATGAAAAAACAAAAAATTTAATTCGCATCAGGGACGCAAGTGCTTAAGACCCGCGGCGAGATCCCAGACCCTCGGGCTCTACCATTAAAGGCCTGCCGACGCCGATAAAAACAATATCAATACGCACACCCAACAACCAAGCGAACGGGCTGTGAGGGCCTCAAATACTTATCCACATCAGTATCGGTGGACTTGAGCGCGTGCCACTGACGCACAATCCCCCATTGATATTCATAGTCGATTTTGGCGTGCCACAATATTGTATAAAGGAAAAGACAAACAAAACGGAACACACATAAATAAATAAAATTTATGGCAGCCAACATCGATGAGCCACGGCCACATTCTCAATTGGATTGTGTAGTGCTTGTGCAATATTTGATATGTCAGATTAATTCCATTCTATTGTTTACTTCAAACAAAAATGTATCAATCTTCTTATTCCCTGTTAATGGTCTTTATAGTTGTATATGTATGCTGTACATATGTGTGTATATAAACTCGGACATGTGTCCGTTCAAAAGAATCCTTTTCATATGAGTTACTTATCAAATTTCGTAGAACGATTTCACGTTGGAGGGGATATTTGAAAGGAACTAAACATTTTCAACAGGATCAATTGATACATTTTTATAACAAGGATTTCTTACCCCAGCAAACTGTTTTTGAAAATTGGTAAAATGTTTGGAATATCTTCTGATAAAGGTCACGAGGTAAATGAAAAACAAGCAGACACGTCACTTTATAATCAGATTTTGTTAAAGGTTTTGTAAAACACTCTTGCCTATTGCCAACATAATTAACATAATACATACACATGTATATACGCATACCAAACTTGAAATGGTGATTATAACTGATTAGTTATCCAAGTCATAACAGGATATTTCTAGGTCATAATTTATTTGGATAAATTGTACTACATTTATACAATATTTAGCTATTTAACATTTAAACATTCAGTACAGTAGTAAGAGGGTTAAGGAGGTTCGTCAGGTTCTATTATGCAAAAGTAAGGATTACTCTTTTATCCACTTATTTTATGTATGTATGTATGTATATGCTTAGACTTTGATCCAGGTTAAAACAAGAGAACTCTGAAGTATGTGTTTACCTAAATGTTGCATTGTATTTCTAAAATGTCCCAAGAGATTTTTCGAGGCGTTGAAGCGTGCCACCCCGGTTGTGGACCAAAAAAATGCAGTGGTTTCCGGTTCGACAACGCCCCGGCAAGGCATGGGGTGACCCGACTAGTGGGAGTTAATTCGCCAAAGTCAGTAACCTCATCAAAGAAGCGCTAACCGTCTGTCTGCCTGGGCGTGCCCCTGTGGGGTGTCGTCTACCACCGCCACATTAAATTTGCGCCAAACGACGTGAGGCGCATATGTTTATGAGTCTTGTCGAGATTGAGTAGTCAAGGCGGCAGAGTGCAGGGGCATGCTCATGGTTAACCGAAAACGAAACAGGACGCGTTGCGCATAAAAGCCTCGTGGTCACCGTTGCCTTTTGCCGCACGCTGCCTGCTAATGGATTTTGTAGCTGCCTCTGCCACCGTCGCCGTCGCTGCCATTTGAAATTGAAGGGTTAGGGCTGTGAATACTTGGGCAGCCCGCATCGCAGCATGCTTTCAATTTACTTCCACTTCCTCCACCAAACACCCTTCAGTGTTATTGTTGTTGCTGCGTTTGTTGCTGTGACTTACGCACCGTGAATGAATGCGCTGTTAGTGAGGCCTGTGTGCCTGGAACCGCCTGGGGGAAGTTTGGGTCAGGGTCTTGGTATGGATTGCTGGGGTTTTGGGCGCACGCGACTTTCACACTAACGTAATAAAGAGCTCAACGACACTCAAATTGAATACGTCTCTTGGTGTGAATGGCGTAATGATTTTCTATATGGAACTAGATGCAGATAATGGTACAACACCCACGCTCCTTCTCTAATATCATCCCTTCCGCATTCAGTCGCACCCACCCTACGTGGTGTCTGTAGCTTGGGTGGTTTTGTTTTTGTTTGCGTGGTGATAGAAATTAACCCCTCAATTGAGGTTGAATTTAATTTGGCGCAAAATAGCAAGAGGGTGTTTGTCTGTGTCGGGTGAGCCGCTGCTCTTTTAGCCCAGTCTGTGCAGTTGAAAATTATATCGCTGTTAACGTTAAAGGGCCATTGTCAAATTGTCTTTTATTAATTATGATGATGCGTGTTTCGCTTTCAAAGGGGTGGTGCGGAATGCAAATTTGCCTGAGTTTGGCGTCGACGTCTTTAACGTAATTTATTGCGGGATGCTGGCAAGGCTTAGAGTGAAAAGTTAATACCAGAAGACTGTTCAGATGAGAAATTTAAAGTCTCCACTCTCTTGGAATGAGAATGAATGGGACATACAAGTAGGGCGAGACCTCTACTTCAGGGGGAATTGATTTGACTACGAAGCTATGCATGGCATTCATGCAAAGTTTGCTTAATTTATAACGGACAATAGCAATACAAAGAACAATGAAGTCAATGGCTTTTACGCAATGAGAGATTCCCCACATGAAGTTTTTGGTGCTGTTTAAAAGGGGTTCCCTGCCATAAAGTCCTGTGACCCTGCCTCCTATATGAAGATATTCTTAAAAAATACTAACGTCTTCCTCTACGTTCAAATGCTCATAGCATTGTTGAATAATTAATACCCATCAACCTTTCATTTCTTTATGATTGCAAAACTAGTAAAAATATAGAACAAGGAGTAAGCTAAGGACTTCCAGCTAACAGAGTTTTAAATTGCAATCGCAGTTGCCTGTTTCTTACTTCTTACATCGACTATTAACAGAAAAGTATAAATATTGTAATGTATATTTTTCAATTGCGCATTTAACTTTCTCTCTGTATAATTTAATTCATAGATATCTCCGACCTACTCAATCTTAGTTAAGCTTAGATTAAATATTCGTTGCGGGCTGCCCTATAATATAAGTTAAACCTTTGAAGCGTGTTGGTTTACGTTTACTTTTTCGATGCTTACACATTTATGGACAGCCGGATAAGCTAGCCCACAAATTAGTTTCAGTTCAATCGCTTAATTGCAACAATTGTCAAATACTTAATCTTAACTATTAAATCTTATTTGTTAAATATATTTACGCAAGATTAATATTCAAGCCAGTAGACACCTTTGGTGGTTGCTGGGTGCCATGTCCCACCAACGCTCTAAGGCGCCACAATTTACAAAGTCGCAGGAAGCCACCACAGCTAGCAGTTCTACTCAAATTCACGCTTTTCTGGGGCGTCTTATTCACTCGCGATATTTCATTTCTTTATTAAGTCAATGTCATATTTCACAACTGCGGGCGCCAGCCTTATTGGGGGCTGCATTGCGGAGTGCATTCAGAAAGATACATATAGAACCGATGCTTTCTCGCACTCGAGGCCATTCAAGGCACACTGCGGTGCACAGCTGGAGCTTGTTACTGTGATGTATTTGGTCTGGATTGGTCTGGCCGGGTTGACGTATCTCGAAGTGCGATTCATTCTGTTGCTGTTGCAAGTTGACTTAAGGAAAAACTACTTGGGCATCTTAAACACTACTCAAATCAAGATGTGTGCTTGGTTTAAGTTAATAAGCCCTAGCCATTTCTAATACCGAAATTTTGAACTTTACTAAAATAAACTAAACTGTTAAAAATGCCGCGCAAGTAAAATCTTCAAATGTTTGTGAAAAGAACGAATTTCGACTATTGTTGCCACCGCTCATTAGCCACATGCGCGCCTGCGTGACACATCGACATCAATCAAAGTTTCACCCGTTCCCATTACGTAAGTGGGTGGATGCGGAGGGATCTGTAGCAACATATCGTTTGGTTTTTGGGCGTGAATTGTATTCGTTATTATGTCGGTGACGGTGACGCCGGCTTGGTCGCAAGCGCGTAAAAAGACATTTTGACAAATTCAAGTAGCGCCATCTATATTCGAATTTAATAGCTTTTATACTGCTTGTCACGATATTTCATCAGTCACTTTGCAACCTAAACACGACCAGCGTAAAAAATAACAGCACTTAATACATTGGCACACATGACATTGGCAGCCAAGGCCGGAAAATGTATAGAAAGACGGCGTCGCAGTAACGCGAACTTTATTTGATGTTATTTTCATTTGAAAATGAGTTATTGGTATGTGGATCAACCCCCAAATGTATCTTCTAGCCTATGGCTGCCCTTAAACCGCAGAACCAGCACTAGCTCCGTTTCCGCCCCTGAACCCCACCCGACCATGGTTGAAGCACATGAACGATGGGTTGGTTGCTGGCCGGGCACAGCAGTAGTGTGCGTGAGAGCGTCCGGACCGGGAGCGCGCATAATTTTTTTGGTACCAAACATTGCTCCCCTTTATTTTCGAAACCTTCTATTACACACATGCGTTGATTTAGATTGCGATTTCCTTTCATATGTTTCTGCGATTTGATTTATTTTATTTGTTTTGTATGACACCCGCAAGTGCTACCCAATGGTTTATTAATTTTGTAGGCGTTTCCAGCAACGTGTATCGGGGGAATTAATTTGCAAGTTGGAAACATTTTATTCCGATACAGCAATCAATAGACACCGTTAATCAACACTCTTAGTTTCTTCAATAATATCGAACGGATGTAGATGTGTGTATTTTGGTAAATTAGTGTTTGCTTCCTTCAAGGATTGTGTGTCTACTTAACTGGCTAAATTTGTTGAGAAATGTTATCCCACCCTTAATAGTGGGATAAAAATAATTGTGTGCTTATTAAGTATATCTCTATGTAAATATACAAACATATTTTATGCTTATTAGACTAGTTTACTTGATTAAGTGTTCCTTGACCCAGAAGTTTAAACTTGAAAGCTAATTTTGGTGTCTATATCGGTTAACCCTTGTCGTTCTTATCTATTTATTTAAGGTGTTAAAGACGTAAAAAATTGTCCATTTCCAAACAAATTTTGTGGTGCTAAGAATTTCTTAAAAATGTGTTAACTTGAATTCCGAGTGTTGACCCTTTTAAATAGAAGGGCTTTGCGGTGACCAATATAGCTCCTTAGAGATTCACCCAAAATCAATCGAACAAAAAGAATTAGTTTTATAACTGAATTACTTGTGCTTTATAGAAGCTTTTCGGTTTTTTATACCCTGTAACCATAGGGTACACAGATATTCTTACACACATATGTACATATGTATACTAAACCTACAAATATAAAATTTCATGACAATCGTTTTAAAAACAAACAAGTTATTGCACTAAAACTGTGTTCTTGACCGACACTTTCTATGGGAGTTATATGATAAAGCCAACCGGTTCTGAAGAAACTTGATGGATATGTTAAGGAGTATTTAAAACTCATAAACAACGAATTTGGTAGTATTCGGTTAAAAAGCAACAAAGTTTTGAAAGATTAATTCTATTCTCGACCGATTGTTTCTATGGGAGCTATATGGTATAGTATAAGTTCATTGTGCTGATTAAGAATATATATAGATAGATATATATACATATAATAAAAAAATAAATATATATATTTATATATTTATTATATAGTCGAGAAATTGCCATTAATTTGAAACACATCTTGCTCACTCTTATTAGGCACTAATTTTGTATGTACGTAATGTACATTCATAAGTCTCTGATATATTGTTGTCCGATTAGTCATTTTGGCTACATAGCGGACATTCGGTTCGGCGGTTGATGCTGATCAAAAATACAGGGGTGGTCAAAAGTATTTACACAATGAACTTTTTTTGCAACTTTACTTTTTGAAGACATTTTGTTGTTGTTGTAAGTGAGTTACAACTTTGAACCTTGATCTTTTAAGAATCCAATGAAAGATGAAATAGAAAAAATAACGGTACATAGAGATAATTTGAAGCAAATGAGCAATGATAAAAAGTTGTCAAAAGTATTTACACACTTATTTATTGCGACAAAAGTATTTTCACAAAACTGAAAAAGTGTTTTTTCTTCTTTTTTGTTTATTTTTTTATACCCTTGCAGAGGGTATTATAAAATTGGTCAGATGTTTGTAACGCATAGAAATATACATTTCCGACCCCATAAAGTATATATATTCTTGATCAGCATCAATAGCCGAGTCGATTAAGACATGTCCGTCTGTCCGTCTGTCCGTCTGTCCGTCTGTCTGTTTCTATCAAGTTTTAGACCATAAATTTTTAAGCTACATAGTTGAAACATGAAAAGTTAAGTTCCTTAATCTATGAAGTATGAAAAGTGTGAAAATGAGTAGGATCGGATAATTATCACCAGAGCTATTAACTAAAACGTGGAGGTACCTCGAGTAAAATAGCAGTTTTCTCTGGCAGCAAAGAAACAAAAACAAATTCCAAGCAATCACACACACACATACATATGCAAAAATTGGTCACCACGCGGTGTGTGAGAGAGACAGAAACATTTGCGTTGTGTTGTTGCACAGAACGAAATTTAAAGAGCGAGATGCCATGCGTTTGCTATATGTACATACATACATATATGTATGTCGAACTAGCTTAAGTGAGTTAAGTGAGGATGGTGACGTAGTACGTAAAGATCGGTCGCACGATGGTTCGGTGATTGGTGGGTTCGATTCTCGGTGAATTCGGGAAAATTTTTAGTTGAGTTTTCTCTTCAATTACTTTAAAAATTTAGTATTTAAATTAAATAATAAAACAATGAAGCTGCAAGGGTATACAAACTTCGGCAGAGCCGAAGTTAGCTTCTTTGATATTTTTTTAACTTTTTGAATTTTTATAACAAATTAGATATTTTATTTATCTAGTATTTTGTGTTTCAATCTTTAGCATCGATTACTACCAGCAATATGGCTGGAATTGATTTAACCAAAGTTCGGGCAACGTCAATTGTTAGTTTTGACCAAATTTCTCTTAATTCAATGATGGTATCATCCCGATTTCGATCTTTATCGATTGTTCATTGGTCCTTAATGAATGACCAAACATTTTCAGTAACGTTTACATCTGGGCTTTGCGCAGGGCTAGGAAGAACAGCCATATTCAGGTCCATTAAAAATTTGGTCGGAGTTGATCCTTTATGACCCTTTATATGGGGTCATTGTCATGTTGTAGAATCTAGTCTAGCATGGTTCTCCGCAAGAACATAATGCAAATACTTGTTGTTCTCTCACAATCTGCTTGTGGAATGCTATTATTTATGTGAGTGTTTTTGGTTTAAGTAGACTGATTCTATTGAATTGCCTTTACCAGTAATATAAATCAGAATTGTTCATCGCTTAATTGAATCACCTATTTTATATCAAAAGGTAGTAGGAATAGCATTTAAGAGCAAAAAAATGTATCATTTCTGAAACTGTTTTCCGATAAGGGCTATCCCTTTTAGTTTAATGAGCTTAATGTATATTTCTGCCTGTTACATACATTTTAGCGACTTTCATATACCCTTTTACCCTATGGGTACAGGGTATAAAAATCAGCTTATTTTTCAGCTAATTTTTTCTGGGATTTAGCTTATTTTGGCTTATTTTCTTTGCTAGTTCAGCTTATTTTGCTCGGGGAAAAACGGCAACACTGCCTAGATCTCAAAGACTATAAGAGCTAGAGCTACTAAATTTGGTGTGAACATTCGCCTTATGTCAAGGCTGATCAAGTTTGTTTCAAATTTTAACCACGCCCACTTCCGCCCCCGTAATTTGAAAAAAAAGGATTACTAGAGCTGTATTAAATATATCGTATTCTTACTTGGCATACCTAATTATATACCCAAACTGCACCAGCTGACCAAATTTTGTCGAAATCGGACTATAAATATTCGAGATATTCGGAAACGCGTTTTGTACTGAAGCGCTTAGGACGACATTGGCTGGCAAGAGTGAGCGAGACAGCATGCGTTTGCTGTTGCTGCATGTTAAAGAGAATTTGGTATGAAATTAATGACGATTTCGAGGATATACTATTTCATTTAATATAACTAGTTGGTACAAGGTATACTCAACGTCGGCAGGGACGACTTGCTTGCTTTATTTGTTATAAAAACCATATATTCTTAAATTAATTTCATATTTATAAACTATAAAACGAAAACAAAAGAAATTTATACGCTTATTCAAATGACATTAAATCTGCTATTAGATTGTCGACAAACTCTTCGGGCTCATTAACTAAATGTTCGTCAGTTTCTAAAGATTTGAGGCAGTTTGGAGAAACTTTGCAATCAAAGCAACATTTTTTGTGTCGGTGCAATCCCGATCTAGAATTTAAAAATATTAGTTTTGTTTTGATGAGACTGTCACTTTTTGAGACATTATGGTTAATATTTAACTTTATAATGGCAACTAAAGTGAAATATTAAAATAAGCTGTTTCGACTCAACAATAAGCCAGACTTTCCGCTATCCGCAATTTCCGAATTTTATCCGCAATCGCTCTTGAAAATAAGCCAGATCTGGCCGAAAATAAACCAAAACGGCAACACTGGATCTAGGTGTTCATACGGACGGACGGACGGACAGACGGACGGACAGACGGACGGACAGACGGACATGTCTCAATCGACTCGGCTGGTGGTGCTGATCAAGAATGCCTGTTACATACATTTTAGCGACTTTAATATACCCTTTTACTCTATGGGTACAGGGTATAAAAATTAACTTTAGAAAGCTGAAAAGAACCACACAGAAGGGCATGGGTTGATCGTCTCGACGCTTGGAACATTCGACAAATTTTACCCATTATACCATACATATGTACATACATATGTATAAACGGAAGTGAGCATACATGGCTTGATTATACATATACATAATATAAGGTGCGCGCAATAAGTAAGTGGGACAAGAATTTATCACATTATATTGTCCACAAAATACAATTTTTCGTTTTCTCCTTTCTTCCTATATTTTGGTTGTAGTATGCTCTACCAATATACAAAGAATTGCAAAAAAGTACCGATAGGTTTTTCCGATAATTTGATTTTAAGAAGCCATTGTAGAGTTTCGCGAACGAAATAAGTAAATGGGACAGATTACTTTGCTTTCAATTGTGGATCAAAAACAACGTGTAGTGTCAAGTTTCAATTTTACATTTTATGTAACATATCAAAAGAAATAAAAAAAGGGAAGTGCCAACCAATCTCAAGATTTGTAAAAATTCAGAATTAACTTTTTATACCCTGTACCCATAGGGTAAAAGGGTATATTAAAGTCGCCAAAATGTATGTAACAGGTAGAAGGAAGCGTTTCCGACCCCATAAAGTATATATATTCTTGATCAGCATCACTAGCCGAGTTGATTGAGACATTTCCGTCTGTCCGTCCGTCCGTCTGTCCGTCCGTATGAACACCAAGATCTCGGAGACTATAAGAAGTAGAGCTACCAAACTTGGTGTGAACATCCGTCTATTGCATAGACAGATCAAGTTTGTTTCAAATTTTTGCCACGACCACTTCCGCCCCCGGAATTTGGAAAAAATTAGAACTAGAGCTGTATTAAAGATATCGTATTTTTATTTGGCACACCTGATTATATAGCCAAAGTGCTTCAGCTGACCAAAATCGGACAACAAATGTCGGAGATATTCGCATATAAGTTTTGTACTGAAACACTAAGGGCGGCATTAGCTGATAAGAGTGAGCGAGATAGCATGCGTGCTCTGTTGCGGCATGTTAAACTGAATTTTCTTTGAAATTGATGGCGATTTCGATGGTGTTCGACTTTATTTAATGTAACTAGTTGATACAGGGTATACTCAATGTCGGCAGGGACGACTTGCTAGCTTCATTTATAACAAAATTTCGAGTTTTCCAAGTTTAATCAATAAAGAACGTGGGAGAATTGTTGCATTGCGTGAAATGGTCATGTAAATTTGCAAAATTGTAGAGAATGTTCGAAAAAATAAGAAAACAGTTAAAAATTATTAAAAGATCTAGATAAATATGGAAGAAAACCCCATTCTGGGCGCACACCAGGCATGTTAAACTGAATTTTCGATTTCGATGGTGTTCGACTTTATTTAATGTAACTAGTTGGTACAGGGTATACTCAATGTCGGCAGGGACGACTTGCTTGCTTCATTTTTAATTTTTAGACACAAATTATGAATTTGTCCCACTTGTTTATTTCGCTTGAAAATATTTTCTTAAATTTTTTTTATATTTGTTTAAATTTTTTTTTGATTTACTTAAGTTAAAATATACTGAAAATTTTTTTAAGTTCATGTAGAAATTTATTTTTTTGAAATATGTTGATCGGTTCAGTTATTATGCTATTCAACGCAGTGTCCCATTTACTTATTGCGCGCACCTTAGAAGCATACAAGCAGATATATTTAGAACCTAAACGTCAATAAGGAAAGTTGTAAGAGCTACTTACATGCATAGATACATAGTTCGATGACTGATTGATGAAGTAACATCAGATATTCATGCACATCCAAATTGAATTTTAGTGGGTGGGACTGGTACCGGGACGGAAAATCGTAATGAATGGGGACTGAGTTTTTCTGGGCCGCCCACTCTCTGTCGTTGTCTAATAAATCACATATTTTCGCTGATCAAATCAATCTAATTGACATCACTCAAAATGATGGCGGAAAAGTTTCCACATTCGTTTTCGCAAAAAATGCGAATAAATGAGTTCACCATGGGGCTGTTTTGTGCTGGCAACCCATACCGGTGGCGGTGTTATAGCTTAATGGTGGCTCAGTTGGGCACAGTGAACAGGGTTTCCAGTTGCCTATGCGGCGTGATTTATTTTCATTCCAATGCTATTGCCACCCGAATTCGTCGCTCGTCTTACTGAGCTTCGAATTGAAATGCAAATTCTGACGAATGTTTCCCCGTTCCACTACCACGACGAGAGGATGAGAGGCGAACTGGCTGACGAATGACTCTGACAGCGGAGTAGACAAGGAGACGTTAAATGAGTGAGCCACCCAGAGCAACATTTGAATACAAGTATACACATGGTTTTCACTCTATGTGTATATGTATATGTATATGTATATGTATATGTATATGTATATGTATATGTATATGTATATGTATATGTATATGTATATGTATATGTATATGTATATGTATATGTATATGTATATGTATATGTATATGTATATGTATATGTATATGTATATGTATATGTATATGTATATGTATATGTATATGTATATGTATATGTATATGTATATGTATATGTATATGTATATGTATATGTATATGTATATGTATATGTATATGTATATGTATATGTATATGTATATGTATATGTATATGTATATGTATATGTATATGTATATGTATATGTATATGTATATGTATATGTATATGTATATGTATATGTATATGTATATGTATATGTATATGTATATGTATATGTATATGTATATGTATATGTATATGTATATGTATATGTATATGTATATGTATATGTATATGTATATGTATATGTATATGTATATGTATATGTATATGTATATGTATATGTATATGTATATGTATATGTATATGTATATGTATATGTATATGTATATGTATATGTATATGTATATGTATATGTATATGTATATGTATATGTATATGTATATGTATATGTATATGTATATGTATATGTATATGTATATGTATATGTATATGTATATGTATATGTATATGTATATGTATATGTATATGTATATGTATATGTATATGTATATGTATATGTATATGTATATGTATATGTATATGTATATGTATATGTATATGTATATGTATATGTATATGTATATGTATATGTATATGTATATGTATATGTATATGTATATGTATATGTATATGTATATGTATATGTATATGTATATGTATATGTATATGTATATGTATATGTATATGTATATGTATATGTATATGTATATGTATATGTATATGTATATGTATATGTATATGTATATGTATATGTATATGTATATGTATATGTATATGTATATGTATATGTATATGTATATGTATATGTATATGTATATGTATATGTATATGTATATGTATATGTATATGTATATGTATATGTATATGTATATGTATATGTATATGTATATGTATATGTATATGTATATGTATATGTATATGTATATGTATATGTATATGTATATGTATATGTATATGTATATGTATATGTATATGTATATGTATATGTATATGTATATGTATATGTATATGTATATGTATATGTATATGTATATGTATATGTATATGTATATGTATATGTATATGTATATGTATATGTATATGTATATGTATATGTATATGTATATGTATATGTATATGTATATGTATATGTATATGTATATGTATGTGTATTATATTACTTCATTAATACTACAAACATCTCTGTTTTCATTTGGTAATACTTGAATATGTATTTATCCTTGCATGCTGTTGATTTACGTATACACCTATCTAAATGCTTATACATGCACGTGTGTATTGATGTACATATGTATTTACGTATATTTATGGTTTGCTAACAAACAAACTTACATGATTATGTGCGTATCAATTCACAAGCACCTCAAGCCAAATGGAAGCATCTCATTTATTTCGCATAATTATTTTTATGCCTTTGATTTTCCGGTAGCAGGTCCGACCAGTTTATACCATTTAGAGTGTGTCAATGTAGATTGTTTGTGCTTCGGCGTACACCTGCAAGTTGAATGAATACAGCACATATTGCTAAAAAGAAAATTATTTACAAACTTATTTCAGACCCTGTGCCCATTGCAATGCAATTTACCCAATGCATTGGATAAAAACTTTCACTAAAATCGCTTCAATGTATGATATACATACATACATTTGTGACATAGAGGTACAGATATCAGTTGTGATCCCCAAATAGTATACATATTTGCATAATCCTGAATTATATAAAATTTTTTTTTAAGTTTTCATACCCTGTACCCAAAGAGTAAAAGAGTTTATTAAAGTTGCTAAAATGTGACAGGCAGAAGGAAGTATTTCCGACCCGATATATGTATATCCTTGATCTACATCTACATCTCGAAGACTATATAAGCTAGAGCTACCAAATTTGACGCAGATCAAATTTTTTTCAAATTTTTGCCACGCCCACTTCCGCCCCCAATATTAAAAAAAAACGAAGAGCAGTTTTAAAAGAATCGCATTCTTCTTTGGCACTTAATCAATGTGATGAAAATGCATCATCTGACCAAAACTTGTCGAAATCAGACAATAAATATCGGTAATATACAAATGTGCATTTTGTACTAAAACGTCAAGAACGACATTAGCTGGCAAGCGTGAGCGAGATAGCATGTGTTCAATGTTGACACCTGTTTAAAGGATTTTTGTATTAAATTGATGGCGACTTCGAAAGTTGGTACAAAGTTTGGTTGGTATACTCAATGTCGGCAGGGACGACGAAGCGTTTCCGACCCCATAAAGTATATGTATTCTTGATCAGCATCAATAGCCGAGTCGATTAAGACATGTCTGTCTGTCCGTCTGTCCGAACACCTAGAACTCGGAGACTATAAGAGCTAGCCACGCCCACTTCCGCCCCCGCAAATGAAAAAAGAAAATTTTAAAATCAATTTACTAGAGCTGTATTGAAGATATCAAATTCTTATTTGGTAGACATAATTATACAGTCAAACTGAACCAATTCACCAAATTTCGTTCAATTCGATTCATTTCGGACAATAAACATCGGAGATATAGCCATTTGCATTTTGAACTGAGTTCCCAAGGCGACATTGGCAGATAAGAAAGAGCGAGATAGCATGCGTTCGCTGCTGCTGCATGTTAAAGGAAATTTTGTTTTGAATTGATTGCGATTTCGAGGGTGTTCGAACTATTGTTTAGTGCCTACGCAAATTAAGAAAGTTTAAAATTTTTGCCACGCCCACTTCCGCCCCGCAATTAGAAAAACGATTTACTAGAGAAGTTTTAAAGTAATCACATTCTTATTTGGCACACCCAACAATGCGGCCAAAATGCATCATCTGACCAAATTAAGTCGAAATCGTACAATGAATATCAAAGATATACGAATGTGCATTTTGAACTGAACTGCCAAGGCGACACTAGCTGGAAAGAGTGAGCGAGATAGCATGCGGTAGCTGTTGCTGCATGTTAAAAGGAATTTTGAATTAAGTTGATGCCGATCTTGATTTAATATAACTATGTAGTTGGTACAGGGTATCCTCAATGTCGGCAGGGACGACTTGCTTACTTCATTATACCCTTGCAAGGGTATATTAATTTTGGGCAGAAGTTTGGAACGCATAGAAGGAAGTATTTCCGACTATATAAAGTATATATATTCTTGATCAGCACGATGAGCTAAATTGATTAAGCTCCCTCCGTCTGTCCGTTTGTCTGGATCTACAGCATCCCCTCCGAGACCCTTGAAGCTACATAGCTGAAATTTTGCACATAGGCGTCTTTTTGCTGCAGGCATTGTATATTTCGGTATCATCCCGATCAGATGACTATATCATATAGTTCCCATAGGAACGAACGGTCAAGAATATAGTTTTAGACCAATAATTGGGGTGCTTTAAAAGCGATTGTCAATTTGATATTTAAAAGTTTGGTATATAAAGAATTGTCTGTTCTGAGTTTAAGCCAAATCGGTCAACTATATGCTACCATAGGAACAATCGGACCAGAAAAATTTCTTTGTCAGAATACTTTTTTTCTCAAGTCACGAACATTTAATATAGGCACGGCCGAAGTAAGCCCATCCTTCTAGTTATTTTTAACGTTCCCACTGTTTTGAAATGCCATTTAAAAATAGGCTAATTAGTGAATAACCGACAATTCGAAATGGGTTACATCATTTTAGAGGCCTTTGTCTACTTGTAAACAAATTTGATATAGAATTATAGTTGGAAAAACTGAACGGGTCGCATTTTTCCTGGGAAGAAAGTTTTCGTACTTGAGAAAACATCTTTGTAATTTGAAGATATAACAAAGCTGGTTATACTCACATGGAAAGTCAAACTTTCGGCAAAATTTGCCACTGGTTCCGCTTCTGCTAAAATGCTGCCGTCACACTTTCATCTAAACACAGCAGGAATTTTCCGAGCTACAACATCCGCGCCAATTGAAACGTGTCCGTCTGACTGGTATTGCCACCTGGCTGGAGCCTGGAGCTATCAAATAATCTGGAGCCATTGAGTCAATATGGTGGTCATGATTATTAAAATCTTCATTTCAAGGACTAGAACAAGGGAATATAACATAATTTTTTAACCGCTAAAAGTATGCAACAGAAAATTAGATAGCATTGTAGCAGGGTATGACTACACTGACACCCTTAAGTTAATTCTTCCTATGGTATGCCTGTCTATTATAGTAAAAAAACAATATTATTTTAACTTCATTGGACACACCAATACCTGTAGCTGCTTCTTACTAAAGTACTCTGCTAGACTTTTATTAGTCAGCCTACCTCCTCTTGTTAATCGTGGAATTATGCTTGGTGTGATATTTCATTTGGTTTATTAAACCATGTTAATCTATAAGTTCCTTGTAAATT
This sequence comes from Drosophila austrosaltans, assembly GCA_035045865.1. NCBI lineage: Eukaryota > Metazoa > Arthropoda > Insecta > Diptera > Drosophilidae > Drosophila > Drosophila austrosaltans. The sequence goes on from JAWNOQ010000089.1 coordinate 1,250,973, forward strand.
TACTAGAAATTTTTGTTCTATTTCTCTATCTCTTTCACACTGTAGTACCAACTATGCGTTGCGTAGACCATGTAGAGCTTTTTGTTTTGATTGCGGTCGCCATTACCATATTATCAGTTGAAAACTCTTTCTTAACTAGAAATTTCTGGCCTTTTACATTTACCTCATAGCTAGTTTAGTTTTACATTTTGTATTTCTACCTGTATTTTGTCGATTGCCGCGACTCGAGCCATGCGTTATTAATTTAACAAAAAAAAATGTCTTTGATTAACAATTAATTTCAAATTTCATATTTTCTGTCAATTCCTTTTGGCATAAGATCTAACAACCGTTTTACAGTTGTGAAACTTAACATATTTAGCAAAACCAACGTATGTTAATATTTTATAGCGCGTAAATTCATATTATGTCATATCCCCCGCCCCTAGCTCCTTCCCAAACATACATAGTTACTAACAAGAAGACCGCGCGATTTAGAAAAAAGGAATTTCTCGAGCTACATAAAAATATCGTATTCGCATTGGCACACATAATAATATACCAGTCGACCAAATGCGATTAAAATCGGACCATAAATATCGGAGATATACCCATATATGTACATATGTATGACATACATATTCTTCACTTCAACGAAGTCGGTCGTGTTATTTTTGCGCTCTCGCTTTTATCCAATCTTTTTATTTAATCCCGCAAATAAAAATTATTTTCCGCGGAATCTGTGCCGAAATTACCTATTACGCGATTAGCTTATTGTAACTTGTTTTTAAACATTTACTCAAAGCTGTTATTACTTTACATTACTCTCGCGATTGTGCCAGTCTTTGTTGTTGTGTGTTATTACTAACTTTCTTAATTTCTCTTCAGTTTTTTCTTCTGAAAATTAAAACCTTAACACTTGCGTTACATCTTGGGTCGTATACATTGCTCATTTTTAAATTTTTTTTCAATTTTTTGCGATTTATTATTTATTTTTTGCCTTTCTTATCAGTAAAGAAATAATAACAAACAATTAAATCTACAATGGTTGTCTGCTCTTTCAGAAAGTGCCCTCATCCCCAAAAACTCCAAGATGACTATCTTTTATGCTGGCTTTGTGATAACATTATGCATGTTAAATGCGCTGATTACACAGCCAGAGTGAAGGATAGTATTGGAAACGGTGGGGGCCTAAAGTGAAGTTGTGAAGCGTGCCGGGACGTAGAAATGGATATGCGTCTATTTATGCGACGGACGAGAGAGGGATTTAAATCCCTGTCGGATGGTTTTTTAAAACTTCGTGATGAGTTTTCGTCTCTGGAAACTCAGTTTAATAGTTATAAACTATTGAACGAATCACCGAAGCGGAAGAAGACTATCCCTCGGGATTTCTCTCCTGATCCGCTGGCATCTCTGCTTCTACCGGTTCCGGCATCGTTGAATTACCCCATAACTCCAAATGGTCAGCAACTGATATCGTTTAGGAGTCCAGCAGTGACTGCAGTTGCGGGGACGATTGACATTTCCCCTGGTAAGAGTGCCCCGCAAACTGACCCGATATCGGTTGTAGTCTCCGATGTGTCCGGGCGAATAATCACTCCCAGGGATATTCCCAATAAAGTAGTAACTAGAAGAGCTCTCAAAGCGTCATCCGCCTCAGCAGTTCCAGTGCAAAATGTTGTTGCACCGAGTTCTGACATGACGGTATATGCTAGCCATTTAGAAGCTATTCGCTTTGTCTCTTCACTTCTTTCGGATGCAGACATATTTATCGTTCTGGGAGATTTTAATCTACCAGACGTTTCATGGCTTCCATCAGGTGAGTCTTCCTTGTTGATGCCCTCCTCCTCACATTGCTTTGTTGACGGTCTCCTAGAGTTATCAATAACCCAAGTTAATCCAGTGCCTAATAAAAATGAGAGATCACTAGATTATTTATGTTAGATTCTTCTAACTGTACTGTTTCGAGGATTGATCCCGAATACATTTTCCATCCAACTTTGGACTCAACCATTGATCTACCTTTTCGGTTACCAACTGCTGGTACCAGTTCGACGTCTCGTGCCCGTTGCTTTCTTAAAACTAACTTTTTATACCCTTGCAGAGGGTATTATAAAATTGGTCAGATGTTTGTAACGCATAGAAATATACATTTCCGACCCCATAAAGTATATATATTCTTGATCAGCATCAATAGCCGAGTCGATTGAGACATGTCCGTCTGTCCGTCTGTCCGTCCGTCCGTCTGTCCGTCTGTCCGTCTGTCCGTCCGTCCGTCTGTCTGTTTAGCCAGACGTTTTCGAGCTTAAATTCTAAGCTACATGGTTGAAACATGAAAAGTTAAGTTCCTCAATCGATTGAGCAGGTAAAGTTTAAAAATTAGTCGGATCGGATAATTATCACCAGAGTTATTAACTAAAACGTGGAGGTACCTCGAGTAAAATAAGCAGTTTTCTTTGGCAGCAAAGAAACAAAAACAAATTCCAAGCAATCACACACACACATACATATGCAAAAATTGGTCACCACGCGGTGTGTGAGAGAGACAGAAACATTTGCGTTGTGTTGTTGCACAGAACGAAATTTATAGAGCGAGATGCCATGCGTTTGCTATATGTACATACATATGTATATGTATGTCGAACTAGCTTAAGTGAGTTAAGTGAGGATGGTGACGTAGTACGTAAAGATCGGTCGCACGATGGTTCGGTGTTTGGTGGGTTCGATTCTCGGTGAATTCGGAAAAATTTTTTATTTGAGTTTTCTCTTCAATTACTTTAAAAATTTAGTTTTTAAATTAAATAATAAAACAATGAAGCTGCAAGGGTATACAAACTTCGGCAGAGCCGAAGTTAGCTTCTTTGATATTTTTCAAGCTCAATGAGCTAATTCTTGCCACAGACTGGTCTTATCTGTACTCCTGTAATGATATGAATGCTGCCATTTGTTTTTTCTATGATACTATGTTTTCGCTTTTTGATGCTTGTGTTCCACGTGCGACCCATGTATTGTCTAACAAGTCACCATTGTTTACACGTGAGTTAACTAATTTGAAAAATGTGAAGTCTGATTTCTCTCTTTATGCTGTTGCTCGATCGAATTTTTCAGTGCTTAATACACTATGCTATAAGGATTACATTAGGCGTTGTAAACTTCAGTTTTCCCGTGATCCTAAGCAATTTTATAACTTCGTTAACGCCAAACGTAAGGTAGCAGTGCACCCGTCCCATTTATGTTTTGAAAATAATAAAGCCAACGATGATCAGGCCATTGCAAATGTGTTTCTTGATTTTTTCAAAACAACCTGTTCCTTCAAAGAGCATTGAGCTAACTTTTCATATCCCTATCAGTTGCGTCTTTAATCCTGTGATCGATGAAAATTCGCTTCTCAGCGTGCTTACTTTAGTGAAGCCCGTTCACTCACCAGGACCTAATGGGATACCTGGTTGTGTACTTAGGTTTTGCGCTGAGACTTTGATTTCCCCGATTCTTAAGTTACTTACTTTGTCCGTTGAAACTTCCTCTTTCCCAACCATTTGGAAGGAATCTTTTATTATTCCTTTGCATAAAAAGGGTAATAAATCCGTAGCATCTAATTATTGGGGTATTTCCAAATTGTCTGCTATTCCAAAGGCATTTGACAAAATTATAACTTCACAACTGCTACATTTCTGTAGTTCTATTCTTTCATCCTCTCAGCATGGGTTTATGAAACGTAGATCTACTACCACTAACCAAACTGATGTCATTTATACTGACTTCAGTAAGGCTTTTGATTCTGTCAATCGTGCACTGCTTTTGGGATTCCAAGCCTTTTGCTTAATTGGATTTCTCAATATCTTGATAACCTTACACAAAAAGTTTTATTTAAAACTTATCTTTCGAAGACCATCAATGTGACCTCGGGGGTGGCACAAGGTGGCCATCTAGGACCATTGCTTTTTACACTTTTCATTAATGACCTTCCGTCAGTTGTTACTCACTCTCGTGTGCTTATGTACGCTGACGATGTTAAACTTTGTATTAGTTTTAAAGACTCAAGTAACCCACGTCTGCTTTAAGTTGATCTTAATAACTTTCAAACTTGGTGTGAAATTAACTTATTAAACCTTACTGTTTCAAAATGTAATGTCATGTCATTTCATAGATCCTCTTTTTAATTAGTGGTGTATTATCTCAATAATACCCCACTTGAACGTTTGAACGAGATTATTGATTTGGGTACTCATGGACCACAAATTAAATTTTACTCTGCCCCATTTTGGAGTATGGATCATGTGTTTGGTCTCCACAATATGGATCACACCAAGTTAAAATTGAATCTGTTCAAAAACAGTTTCTAATTTTTGCTCTTCGTGGTTTAAACTGGGATCGAAATGTTAACTTGCTCTATGATTCCAAAAGACTTGTTCTTATTAACCTTCCCTCCTTACTTAATCGTAGAGTAATGCTTGGTACTTTGTTTATTCACAAGCTTCTAAATGGACAAATAGATTGTCCTAATTTACTTAATCAGGTCAATCTATCTGTACCTTGTAGACTAACCCGAAATTATGTCCCTTTATCTTTAACACGCTGTACTTCCAACTATTCTTTGCATGAACCTTTCGAGTTCTCTGTTCCGACTACAACCGCCTTTATTCTGTAATCGGATCAGAGTTCTCAATATCTATCCTAAAATCTTGTATTTTAAGTTATCTATCTAGCAGTTAGTCGTAATTATTATTTTAGTTGTCGTCCGTTGTCTACGCGACTTCGTTTTTGCATGCTGTCTGCTAGGGTTCGCGCGTAACCGGCGTAACTGGTGTCGCTTGGGCCACTTGAACGTACTGCGCATTGTACGCGTCAACGTCCAGAAGATGTACTAAAATGCCAAGGCGGCATTGGCAGATAAGAAAGAGCGAGATAGCAGGCGTTCGCTGCTCCTGCATGTAAATGGCCTAATGATGTGGCCAAAATGCATCATCTGACAAAAATTTAGTCAAAATCGAACAATAAATATCGAAGACATACGTAAATGCGTTTTGTACTGAAGCGCTTAGGGCGACATTGACTGGTAAGAGTGAGCAAGATAGCATGCGTTCGCTGTTGCGGCATGTTAAAGAAAATTTTTTATGAAATTAATCGCTATTTCGAGGGTGTTTGACTTTATTTAATATAATAACTAGTTGGTACAGGGTATACTCAATGTCGGCAGGGACGACTTGCTTGCTTCATTATACCCTGTACCCATAGGGTAAATTAAAGTCGCTAAAATGTATGTATCAGGCAGAAGGAAGCGTTTCCGACCCCATAAAGTATATATATTCTAATATATAAGTATATATATAAGTATATATATTCTTCATCAGCATCAACAGCCGAGTCGATTGAGACATGTCCGTCTGTCCGTTCGTCCGTATGAATACCTAGATCTCGGAGACTATAAGAGCTAGAGCTACCAAATTTGTTGTGAACATCCGTCTTATGCCTAGGCAAATCAAGTTTGTTTCCGCACCCGCAAATGAAAAAATAAAATTTTAAAATGAATTTACTAGAGCTGTATTAAAGATATCGAATTCTTATTCGGTAGACATAATTATATAGTCAAACTGCACAAACTGACCTAATTTCTTTTAAATCGGCTAATAAACATCGGAGATATAGCCATTTGCATTTTGTACTGAATTGCCAAGGCTACATTGGCAGATAAGAAAGAGCGAGATAGCATGCGTTCGCTGCTGCTGCATGTTAAAGAAAATTTTGTTTTGAATTGATTGCGATTTCGAGTGTGTTCGAACTTTTGTTTAGTGCCTACGCAAATTAAGAAAGTTTAAAATTTTTGCCACGCCCACTTCCGCCCCCGCAATTTAGAAAAAATGAATTACTAGAGAAGTTTTAAAGAAATCACATTCTTACTTGGCACACCCAACAATGTGGCCAAAATGCACCATCTGACCAAATTAAGTCGAAATCGTACAATGTATATCGAAGATATACGAATGTCCATTTTGAACTGAATTGCCAAGGCGACACTAGCTGGAAAGAGTGAGCGAGATAGGATGCGGTAGCAGTTGCTGCATGTTAAAAGGGATTTTGAATTAAGTTGATGCTGATCTTGATTCAATATAACTAGTTTGTATAGGGTATACTCAACGTCGGCAGGGACGACTTGCTTGCTTCATTTTAATATTTCTGCTTTCCGTAGCTTGGAAATGAATTCATGGAAATAGTGAACAAAAATATGTCCCAGTTACGTACATTATTGCACATTACTTCTTAATGCAAACTTTGGTCTTCGTTTCCTCTGTTTGATTATTTTTATTCTCTTGCTTAAATAGCATATTAATTTGATCACAATTATGCCACATATACAAGAAAGCACCTTCGAGTATACCTATAGAGAATTTTAAACTGTATTTACGAAATGTTAAACAAAATAAAAAATAAATTTTGATGGACTTCAGATGCACACAACTTTTTATACCCTTTACCCATAAGCACATAGAACTATATGTATATCTTTAGCACAGAAATGCCAAATGCAACATTAGCTAATAAGAGTGAGCGAGACTGCATATGTCCGCTGTTTTGGCAATTTGGGGGAACTTTATTTCAAATTGATGGCAATTTAGAGGGAGTTTGACTTTAGACCGTAAGGCCTGGATAGGAGAATATAATTTGAATACTCTTCCAAAAAATGGTGCACTTATTTCGGAAAGAGGAGTACAATTCTTAGACAAATATGTGAAGAAAATATATTTTCTTGACCAAAAGTCCGGCCATCTTTTTGGATTATTTCCAACTAACCGCTCTATTTAAGAGTTATTGTATACAACTAACAAACAATGGCTTTAGTTAAAAATAAAACAACAATTAAATCAATTATGTACATACATATTTTCAAACCTAGAAGTTTGTACATTTATCTATGGTATACTTTGTTGTGGACGGTCGGACCTAATGAAGGATTATCACAGACCGATTCAGAAATCAAAAGTTCCTGCAGAAGCTTTTCATTCTGAACAATCTTGAAAATAGGGACTTGCTTGGGCATAAAAATTAAGTTTGTTCGAGCCTTAAATATTCCTTCGAAGTTCAGCCCATGGAGTGCCATGACTCCAAAATGTTGTCGGGGTAGGGGTAAGTGGTTAGGGGTCCACCGTATGTTGCTACGACACACATGTACAGCAAATACCCGGCACATTCAACAACCGACGCGGACGTGCTTTGTTGTGTATTCCCTTTACTGTTACCATCAGTGTCGTTGTCCTTTCGGTCTCAGTGGTCCAGTCACCAGTGGAGGCAAAGTAGTTGTTCAAGTGGCAGCTTAATTCGCATAAAATGAAAACACGCTGTCTACATTGTTCCTACAACTTTTCGACTTTTTATAGCACTTAAAATGGCTGCTAGACAAAAGCTTACCAAACGGTTGGGATACAATCTATTGCTCTGGCCTTGTCTATGTGTAAGTGTACTTACACACATATTATATGTTTGAAATTTCAGGCAAAAGTAAAATTAAAATACGTGTAAATAAATTCTTTGGATTGAAAACCATCAAAGTGTCTACATTAAAGTCATTTTATGGCTGCATTAGATTTAAAGGTGTCGCTTGAAGTAATCCCCTAAGTTGAGTCATTTTAGTTTCAGATATTTCTTAGCAAACGATCGATTCCGTTCAAATTTCATTATGTTATAAATTCTAATTACTAAATTTTGTAGCTCTAGATCTCCTTTTCTATAAGAATGATTATTACGTATATAATAACTGTTAATTTACCATTTCGAATATGAACTCTGACGCCTTTCCCACTAAAATAATCGATAAATGCAAATTTCTTTTCATCACCCATTTATAAAATGTGAACCAGAGTGTCGGATTGACTTGAGGGTGGCACAAAGTACCTGAAACCCTATTGTTCGGTTAGTCTAATATAGAATCGATGGTTTCCGATGATGTGACGAATGACTTGTAATACGTAGATTCCATGGTATATTTTAATGTGCGCACTGTTTAAGTATCTTTTTGGCCTCATTGTCAACATTTAATTCATTCGATTAATATCCGTTGCTTATCTTAAATTACTTTGTTTTATCACTGCAATTTAAAAAAAAAAAACTCATTTAGTACACCAACTGTCCAATGTTAGTTAAAATCGGACAATTGAAATCATTGTGCATTGTGTACTGAAATGCAAACTTAATAATTTCACTACTTGGGAAAGAATTTACTTAATGTCGACAGAGACGACGGTAAAGCGTTTTTCATTATGTTTTGTAAAAAAATATTATACTATGTTTAATTGTTGACTTTTCAAAAAGTTGGCTTAAAGCAAATGACGCTATAGACAGGTAGAAAATAATCGCACATGCGCACCAAGGCTTCTGGACCGCTATCTTAAGCGGTTCAAATCCATCTGATCTTTCTATGAATTAACGTACAAAATAGTTGAACAGCAGAGTCAACAATTTTTGGTGCTGGACTAAAAATATCAATAGATAGTGTAGGTGAAAAGTAATGCTGAATAGTGCTGATGTCCTGATATATGTGAGCGGAAATTCAACATAAATATTTTCGCATGTTTGTTTAAACTTAAACTTCGATATTAACTTCGGAAATGCAGAATCCTTCAACTATCAACTTAAAGTGTCTAATCTATGAAACCTTCAAAAACTCTTAAACTCTCTATTCAAAACTCGTATGGTGCACCTTTACTTGTCGCAGTGTAGCTGCCTCCTCGAAACAATTGAATGTAACAACTTCATATGACCAGAAAAGTGTCCTGACTGCGGCATGGCACAACCCCCAATGTTAAGTTAAACATCATGCATTTTAGTGAAGTTTGCTCGACAACCCTTTAAGTAAACCCAAATTCTTGCTTCACTGCTCTTAGAAGTTTGCCACTTGCATGCAGCTAGTCCCCTATCGCCCTCTACGGTGCTGAATTTGCAATTTAGCAGTTGCTTTCTGCATAAATGAATATGTAATTTATTTTATTATAGTGCAAATTGCAAACTGAATTGTTTTTACCTCTTCCTTGACCAACAATTTTTCTTTTCCACACAACAAATGCAGTAATCACCGCACCTATGAAACCGTTTGCCAAACTTATAATGGTTTTTAATATTAATTGCTTTGTTTGTTGTTTCAATTTAGAGAAGCTTAGATTATTGTTATTGTTGACAATAAAAAATGAAGCAAGCAAGTCGTCCCTGCCGACATTGAGTATACCCTGTACCAACTAGTTATATTAAATGAAATAGAATATCCTCGAAATCGCCATTAATTTCATGCAAAATTCACTTTAACATGCAACAACAGCAAACGCATGCTGTCTCGCTCACTCTTGCCAGCCAATGTCGCCTTGGCAATTCAGTGCAAAACTCATATAGGTATATCTCCGATATTTATTGCCCGATTTCGACAAAATTTGATCAGCTGGTCCAGTTTGGGTATATAATTAGGTGTGCCAAGTAAGAATATGATATCTTTAATACAGCTCTAGTATTTTTTTTCCCGATTTGCGGGGGCGGAAGTGGGCGTGGCAAAAATTTGAAACAAACTTGATCTGTCTGCACACTAGACGGATCTACAAACCAAATTTGGTAGCTCTAGCTCTTATAGTCTCCGAGATCTAGGTGTTCATACAGACGGACGGACAGACGGACAGACGGACGGACAGACGGACGGACAGACGGACATGGCTCAATCGACTCGGCTAGTGATGCTGATCAAGAATATATATACTTTATGGGGTCAGAAATGTATATTTCTGCCTGTTACATACATTTTAGCGACTTTAATATACCCTTTTACCCTATGGGTACAGGGTATAATGAAGCAAGCAAGTCGTCCCTGCCGACGTTGAGTATACCCTATACCAACAACATAGTTATATTAAATCAAGATCGGCATCAACTTAATTCAAAATCCCTTTTAACATGCAGCAACACCTACCGCATGCTATCACGCTCGCTCTTGACAGCCAATGTAGACTTAGCAATTCAGTTCAAAATGCACATTCGTATATCTCCGATATTTATTGTACGATTTCGACTTAATTTGGTTAGACGATGCATTTTGGCCACATTGTTGGGTGTGCCAAATAAGAATGTGATTACTTGAAAACTTCTCTAGTAAATCGTTTTTCTAAATTGCGGGGCGGAAGTGGGCGTGGCAAAAATTTTAAACTTTCTTAATTTGCGTAGGCACTAAACAATAGTTCGAACACCCTCGAAATCGCAATCAATTCAAAACAAAATTTAAAAATAAAGTATATATATTAGTGATCAGCATCACTAGCCGAGTCGATTGAGCCATGTCGGTCTGTCCGTCCGTGTGTCCGTCCGTCTGTCCGTCCGTGTGTCCGTCCGGCTGTCCGTCTGTATGAACACCTAGATCTCGGAGACTATAAGAGCTAGAGCTACCAAATTTGGTGTGAACATGCGTCTAATGCATAGACAGATCAAGTTTGTTTCAAATTTTTGCCACGCCCACTTCCGCCCCCGCAAATCGCGAAAATAAATTACTAGAGCTGTATTAAAGATATCATATTCTTACTTGGCACACCTAATTCTATACCCAAACTGCTAAACCTGACCAAATTTTGTCCAAATCGGACAATAAACATCGGAGATATAACTATATGAGTTTTGCACTGAACTGCCAAGGCGACATTGGCTGGCAAGAGTGAGCGAGACGGCATGCGTTCGCTGTTGCTGCATGTTAAAGAGAATTTTGCATGAAATTGATTGCGATCTTGGGGGTGTTAGATTTTATTGAATATAAGGTACAGGGTATACTCAATGTCGACAGGGACGACTTACTTGCTTCATTTATTTAAAGATTAGGTAAATTCAAAAAATTGGAGTCAGTTTTTATTTTAAAACGCAGTCTTTTTCGCTGGTCGTATTCAGACCCATGTCTTAAACATTTTTGAAGCCTTCCAATCGGATACCTTTTCAGAAGATCATCGAGTCGTTTGCATTAGCTATTAAAAAAAAAAAAATAAAGCAACCAGGGAGTATACTACCACAAAGTGGAGTATAGTAGTGGGAATAAAGTGAAATTGCCCAAAATCAGCCATTAATTTGAAAAATTTTGCCTACCATACCCAACACATGCTATCTCACTTACTCTTGCCAAATAACAATTCGATTACTTTCAATAAAGCTTTACTTAATCGATTTTTATACCCTGTACCCATAGGGTAAAAGGGTATATTAAAGTCGCTAAAATGTATGTAACAGGAAGAAATATGCATTTCTGACCCCATAAAGTATATATATTCTTGATCAGCATCACTAGCCGAGTCGATTGAGCCATGTCCGTCTGTCCGTCCGTCTGTCCGTCCGTCCGTATGAACACCTAGATCTCGAAGACTATAAGAGCTAGAGCTACCAAATTTGGTGGGAATATTTGTCTAGTGTCTACACAGGTCAAGTTTGTTTCAAATTTTAGCCACGCCCACTTCCGCCCCCGAAATTTGGAAAAAACGAATACTAGAGCTGTATGAAAGATATCATATTCTTATTTAGCACACCTATCTATATAGCCGATCTGCACCAACTGACCAAAATTTGTCCAAATCGGACAATAAACATCGATATGCCAATAAACAGAGATATGCCCATATTCTTTTTGTACTGAAACGCTTAGGGCGAGATTGGCTGACAGGAGTGAGCGAGATAGCATGCGTTCGCTGCTGCTGCATGTAAAGGAAATTTTGTATGATGGCTACTTCGAAGGTTTTTTTTTAATGTATCTAGTTGGTACAGGGTATACTCAACGTCGGCAGGGACGACTTGCTTGCTTCATTTTTATTAATTGGGAGGCAAACATTTGAAGCGAATCCGGTAGTTTTTATAGTCCCCGTGAAGTCGGAATTGCTTTCTTTTGTTCTCTGTTCCCATTAGGTGATTATTCTTGGGTATACCTTTTGCGATTAAAAGGTATTTCAAAAAGCAGTCCCTTTCTCAAAACTTGAAGTTAGACGGGTGCTCAGCTATCAAATTTGGTAGCTTCAGCTTTTATCGTAGATAATGCTCGATCGGTTCGATTCAATTTGTTATGGTTTCTAATCCTTATAACCCATTACCCATAGGGTAATGGAAATCATTTAACAACGAACGAGGAACCATACATAATAGGCTGATTTATCGTGATACCGATATGTACTTTCGGTGATTCGATTCAGAACAAAAGAAAGTTGTAGTTGAATAAAATTCATTTGAAAATTTAATTTTGTATTTTGAATCAGTAAAAGGCATTGTTGAACTTGTGTTTCGACACAGTACTTAACGTACTGTGTGTTTGAGTATGCTTATGAACGAATTTACAATTTAATACAAAACTATAACCTTTTTTTTCCCATACAATTTAAAACAACCCTGCTGCACAATATGTATAAATATGTTGATGTATATGCATAATATACTTGATAAAAGACCGCGCAGGAATGCGCGTCGCGTGACTTTGACTATAAACAGAAATGGTTTCGTTAAACGCCTCCATCGCTATCGAAGGCTCCTTCTATATGGAATAAAACTAAGGCAAAACGTGAAAGAAAAAACAAAAATTATCATGCGAATAATAATCATATTCATAAATGCACTTTTCCACACAAGCTCCCTTTTTCCGTTTACATCCACCCCTAGTTTAGGCAGCTACTCATCAGCGCATCATGTTAAAGAGTTCGTGGCTTCGATGATAAAAACGATAAGAAACTAATTTTTCAACTGCTGGAATTTTTAATTAGCCCATGAAAGCTACCGCTGCATTGGATGCAACAATGCTTCAACCGCCTGGTTGTCCAACTACAAGTGCACTGTTCTCTGGTGCATACACAATTTGCATACTACGGCTTAAGCAATTTAAAAACCTTCATAAAATATAGTTACACATAACAGTTAAGTACGTGTTAACTGCATGCCACATGCCAATATAAGGTAGTTTAATCTGTGGGCCGATATACATATGTACATACATACTTCGTTTGGTTTGTGGACCTCTACCATCCTTGCAGATGCTATGCTCCTTTGCTCCGCTCATTGTCAGTCCAAAAACTTTGAAAAATACTATAAATAACTCGACCACGCCACCACCTACATACATACAGTAGTCTCTGTATTATCAGATGCTTAAAATATAGTTTCGTCTAAAAAAGCTCTGTTACATATGCTTCCCATTGAACTCAACTTATAGGGCAAACGGAAATGGTATATAGGTCAAAGAAAAACTAGAAGGATGGGCTAACTTCGGCCGTGCCGAAGTTCGTATACCCTTGCAAACTGTTATTTTACAATTTAAATATATACACATTTATAATGTGACAAAATCATTAGAAAGCATATAAAACAAGTCAAACCTACATTAAATGTTCGTAGCTTGAGAAAAAAAGTAATTCGATAAAAAAAATTTGTTTAGTCCGATTGTTCCTATGGGAGCTATAGCATATAGATGACCGATTTTGCTGAAACTTAGCATAGACAGTTCTATATATACTAAACTTCCAAAAACCAAGTTTCCTGACAATCGCTTTCAAAACACCTAAGTTATTGCTCTGAGACTATATTCTTGACCGATCGTTCCTATGGGAGCTATATGATATAGTCAACCGATTCTGATCAAACTTGGTGGATTTGTTTAAGGTGTATTAAACTTATGAACCCCGAATTTCGTAAAAATTGATTGAAAAACGACAAAGTTATTGAAGTTTAATTCTATTCTTGACTGATCGTTCTTATGGGAGCTATATGATATAGTCATCCGATAGGGATGATTCCGAGATATACAATGCCTGCAGCAAAAAGAAGCCTGGGTGCTTTGTGCTCTGTAGCTTTAAGGGTCTCGGAGGAGAAGCTCTTGATCCAGACAGACGGACATGGCTATATCAACTCAGCTCGTCGTGCTGATCAAGAATATATATATACTTTATATAGTCGGAAACGCTTCCTTCTATGCGTTGCAAACTTTTGACCAAAATTAATATACCCTTGCAAGAGTATAAAAAATACTGAATTAAATTAATTACTTCAAGATATTAGAGTATATTTTTAGGCAACGATTTGGTTGAATAGCTAAAAGTTCATAACAATACTCAGTAACTAAATTCTCCATATAATTTAATGACCTAACCAGAGTGAGCCAAAATTTATGATGTGAAGATTGCCATCAATGTAAAAAAATAAAAACATGTCCACATATACATATCTATGCTATTATACCCTGTACCCGAATCGTAAAATGTTGTATTACTCTTTAGTATCAACGGCCTCGTCGATTGTCCGTCGTTTACTTTAAATTTGTGCCCCTTTTGCCTGTGTAACTATACCCTTTATCATAGGGTTAAAAGCTATAATAAAACTCGCTGAAAAAATAGTGTATAAAATATTTATGTATGTACATATGTATATACTGTAAATTAGTGTAAATAGCCCGTTTGTCTGTATGAACATTGAGATCTTAAAGCTTAAGTTACCAAACTGTGTAATTTGTGTAAGTATACGTATAGTGTCTGTGCTGATTTAGTTTCATTTTCCACACGCACACTTAACCCAAATTGCTACAGCACACAAAAAGAATTTTATTTTAAATTGAAACCAATTTCAAACGAGAACGACTTTATGAAATACATTTTCAATGTTCAAAATATAGCTAAGTCTTGCATATTATTTGGTAGTTGTACCTTTCTTATAAAAAATTAAAAAAGCAAGTCGACCATGCCGACATTGAGTACACCCTATAAGAAGAGATATTCAAAAAGTCAAACAACTTCAAAATCGCCATCAATTTAATACAACATTCACCTTAACATGCAACGCATTCTATCTCACATTTCAGTACAAAACGTATATGGGTTTATCTCAGATATTTATTTGTTTATACGGATACACGTACAGACGGAAATGTCCCAATCGACTCGGCTGATGATGCTGATGCAGAATATGCCTATCATATACACTTAGGCGGCTTAAGTATACCCTTAAGTATACTCTTATGGCAAACTCTAAAACGGTTACTATTTTTGTCACCTGTTTCTTGAGTGTTAGTGTGGCGCGTTTAAGTGTCCCTGTCATTTGCATAAACACATGGATTCTAAAACTTTTGGTGCAAAAGTTATAAAGATTTCGTAAGAAGACCAGATATATAAACTAAATATCCTTTTTGATTAAGCATTCATGATTACATACATATACTATTCCAGTGGTTGCTCAGATTGGACAAAAGCATTCGAGAAATATGTTAAAACGTTTGTTCATCATTTTAATTACAAACTTACTCTTTTCACAGAGAAAAGTTTTTTGCCTTAAAGGTAATTTACACCTAATGTTGCAAACATGGGGTCGGTCACCAAGTTCAACAGCACGTACTAATTACCTTTTATATTGTAGTTCTCAAGTTTGACGTATATTTGTCTAAATGCTCATATCCTCCAATTTACTGCATTGTTTGGGCTCGAACTTCACAACCCAGCTAGGTGCACACACTTTTAGTTCACTTATGTACAAAAAGCTATGATACCTTCCGAAAACTCCCGCCTACCTTTCGGTACGACTGACAATTGGGGCAAAGCTTTACACCTGTTCCTCTATTTCGCGCGCCCACTCTCACTCGTGATGTGCGCATTACCGAGTTTAAACGCATACTAGTTGGGTTGCATGTTGGCCTAAACAGTAACCGTACTTAATGCCGGCGGCGCTTGCATGAGTGAGCGGTGGTTGTGCAGAGAGACATGCGCAGTGGAAACAGGTTTTGCTTGAAGTGTGAAAGAGACGTACAGTAAGTGCGGCAGTACTCTTTCCAGATATTGGGTGCGTGTGGAGCTGGGAGACTTACTGGAACAATCTTACAGGGGAAATTGCTCCGCCCCATTGTTTTGTAGCGCACTTTAATTCAGAAACATCGTCAGTATTATTGAACTATTTATACCCTGTAGAGTAAGTCGTCAACTTATGTGTAAACAGTATGTGCACATAAAATGATAAAAAACTAAGGTATGCAAATATGGACACATATTAAATAATTTGACTAATAAATAAGAAATTAGGCACATCAAACATTTCTGTATATGTATAAACAGCACAAGCTTGAAAGTTAAAAGAATTTGAGGCTTAGTACTTGTTTCGTTCAGTTTATGGGTGGTAAAGGGTACTTTAAGGTCGGTGTTATGATATACCTTCGCGGTTCTCGGTTAAGCAATTGAGCCACGTAGAACATGCAAGTCTTTATTCGTAATTAGTACGTCGGCTCATGCAAACATGGTATTGTGTAGGCTTAGATGCCGCTATGAATGTGCACATTTACTATTACAATAGACAACATGCAATAATGTTTTGGTTTATACATTTTTACGCACAGCTTCATATATGTATGTAAGTTCCTGTAAATTTGAACATATTTTAACTGATCACTTTCTAATTTTAGCTGTAAAAGTTTTTACAAGCTGCATAAGGATGTTTGTTGTAATATAAAATCTGTTTTCCAATAAATATTAAATATTATTTTACAAATGCAAAAAGAAGGTAATTTTAGTCAAAAGTTTTCCACGCATAAAAGAAAGCATCTATATAAATCTATATAAAAATAAAAAATGAAGCAAGCAAGTCGTCCCTGCCGACATTGAGTATACCCTGTACCAACGAGTTATATTAAATAAAATAAAAAAGCCTCGAAATCGTCATCAATTTCATGCAAAATTCTCTTTAACATGCAGCAACAGCAAACGCATGCTGTCTCGCTCACTCTTGCCAGCCAATGTCGCCTTGGCATTTCAGTGCAAAACTCATATAGGTATATCTCCGATATCTACTGTCCGATTTCGACAAAATTTGGTGAGCTGGTCCAGTTTGGGTATATAATTAGGTGTGCCAAGTAAGAATACGATATCTTTAATACAGCTCTAGTAATACGTTTTCGCGATTTGCGGGGGCGGAAGTGGGCGTGGCAAAAATTTGAAACAAACTTGACCTGTGTATGCATTAGACGCATGTTCACACCAAATTTGGTAGCTCTAGCTCTTATAGTCTCCGAGATCTAGGTGTTCATACGGACAGACGGACAGACGGACGGACAGACAGACATGTCTCAATCAACTCGGCTGGTGATGCTGATCAAGAATATATATACTTTATGGGGTCGCACATGCTTCCTTCTGCCTGTTACATACATTTTAGCGACTTTAATATACCCTTTTACCCTATGGGTACAGGGTATAAAAAGCATCTATGTACATACACTGCCGATCAACCGAATAGACTCACTTTTTTTTCGAGAATTAATTGAAGTTTTTGAACCGAATCCTTTCCAAAACAGAATGAAATATTTTTTTTATTGTTAAGTGTTTAATTATGAATTAAACAAAAGAAAAGAAAATCGCCTTAGCAGCACCGTTATTTTTTAATAATTTTTTTTGTTACATAACCTCAAAAAAATGGCATTTTTCATCGGTCAATGGAATAGACTCACTAACTTAAAACAAATAATAATGACAAAATATCTCAAAAACCTTTGCGTAAACAATGTTGTTTAATATTGTTAGCTTAATTAATAATGAGAACAGCCCCTTTTATTGACAATTACCTCATAGATTTCATCTGGAATGGAATCATAAGGGGTCTTTTAAAGCTTTAAGGATATTTGGCTCCAGGCATCCTTTCTGGCTATTTTCAATGACAATATCGCCTTCAAACTGTTTTCCAGATTCATAGACTTTACGCGAAATCCATCCCAACACTTTTTTTTTTAAGTGTATGTTCGTAGTGTAAGGTGGCCACTCCATCTGGACCACGCCGTGCTCCCTTATCCTACCTCTTGCAGCTCGTGCGGTATGAATCGGAGCATTTTAATGTTGAGATCTCCAACTCAGAACTCCAATAATGTTAGAAAAATATTTGAACGCCTTTTTCAGAAGTTGTTTGTAGATTCTCGCATTCCTTCTCGACAAACTTCATTTCGGCTGAAATATGCCTTAGTAGGAGATGGCTCCGCAAACCATTATACTTCCTTCACGGCCATGGTAACGGGTCAAATAGTGTTCCTTTTTTTGATTATCATTAAAATAATAATTATATCATCCAAATTGATATGTTTTTCGGCCGTGAGGGTGGTATAATAGTTTGTGGAGCTGTCTCCTATAATGGCACATTTGACCTGAAATTCATTTCGCCGGGAAGGAATGCGAGAATCTACAAACAACTTCTGAAAAAGGCGTTCAAATATTTTTCTAACATTATTGGAGTTCTGAGTTGGAGATCTCAACATTAAAATGCTCCGATTCATACCGCACGAGCTGCAAGAGGTAGGATAAGGGAGCACGGCGTGGTCCAGATGGAGTGGCCACCTTACACTACGAACATACACTTAAAAAAAAAAGTGTTGGGATGGATTTCGCGTAAAGTCTATGAATCTGGAAAACAGTTTGAAGGCGATATTGTCATTGAAAATAGCCAGAAAGGATGCCTGGAGCCAAATATCCTTAAAGCTTTAAACTACCCCTTATGATTCCATTCCAGATGAAATCTATGAGGTAATTGTCAATAAAAGGGGCTGTTCTCATTATTAATTAAGCTAACAATATTAAACAACATTGTTTACGCAAAGGTTTTTGAGATATTTTGTCATTATTATTTGTTTTAAGTTAGTGGGTCTATTCCATTGACCGATGAAAAATGCCATTTTTTTGAGGTTATGTAGCGAAAAAAATTATTAAAAAATAACGGTGCTGCTAAGGCGATTTTCTTTTCTTTTGTTTAATTCATAATTAAACACTTAACAATAAAAAAAAATATTTCATTCCGTTTTTGAAAGCATTCGGTTCAAAAACTTCAATTAATTCTTGAAAAAAAAGGGAGTCTATTCGGTTGATCGGTAGTGTATGTATGTATGTATATAAATTCTTCATTTGTCTGTCCGACTGTCTGATTCAACGCGGTCTGCTCTAAAACAAACACTTCAAGCAGCTGCTCTTTCTATTTAATCTTCGTTTTTCTGCCAAATCATTGAATTTCGGCATGAGTTTCGTTTTTAAATAAATACCTATAAATATAGAATTCGATCAAAATCCGTT